>OZ017742.1:191921285-192521285 GCA_963969285.1 Odontomyia ornata | reverse complement strand
GCTTCATCAGCCACACTCACGTACGAGGAACTGCACACCCTGGTGGTCCAGGTGGAGGCAATCCCCAACTCCAGTCCTGTAACTGCGATGTCTGACGACCCTAACGATCTGGCAGCGTTGACTCCAGGACACTTCTTCATCGGAGAACCCCTCACAGCCATGGTGGATGCTCAGGCGGAGGCTGACACTGGCGAACTTCATGCCCGATGGAAGCGGATAAATTATTAAATTATTTGAAGGAAGAGTTTTGGCGATAGTCCTGCGAATATTAGAACCAACTGCAACGTCGCGCTAAGTGGCAACAAGGTCAACCAAACGCTACCCGGGGAACCATCGTCATCATCAAGGACGATAACCTACCAACAATGAAGTGGCCCCTGCGACGAATCATAGGAACACATCAGGGGGCTAATGGCTTCGTCAGAGTCGCAGACGTGAAGACAGCCAGTAGAACAGTAAGAAGGCCGATCCATCGTCTAGCGCTCCTACCAGTGATCGAGAACACCACACCAGAAGCAGCTGGTCCCGAGACGAAGACCCAAATCCGACCCGAAGCACAGCATCAGGCAGATACGCCCAGCAATTATCAAAAGGGGCTTCGCTCCAGGAGCAGAAGGACACCGTTTCTATCGCTCCTTCTGGTCTGCCTACTAATCCCCCTAACAGTAGCCAATCCCGTCAAGGTGTTATCAACTGGACCACATCCAACACTGCATTTGCAATCATTGGGAAATGGCTTCCTGTCGACAAGCGAGTGAAAACTCTACGTCTACTATGATCTGGAGGCCTACTGGATGGAGCTTGCCACGCTGCAGAATGGCACGATCTGGCTGAAATAACTATGTAATCATGATCCTCGGCACACCGACTGCTTACAGAAGAGATTAGAACAAGCTTCACTTCGTACTCCAAAATCAAACATCAATTATCGACTCGACATTGAACCTCCTCAGCAAAACGGAGCAGCTGGCTCAAAAACGTTTCGCTTCCATTGAGCACGCACTGGCAAAATTCTCCAATGAGGTCAAAGGTCCGCAACTCGAAGGCACCACAGCTTGAGTTCCAAACTTAATTTCAATGCTATCTTTACAGATGACCTCTGCAACGTATTCAATCCAGCATCTTGGACGTGATCACGGACACACAGCATGGGAGCTTCAACCCTCTGCTGCTGTCTCAACAGCAACTTAATGCAGCAATGACAGATATCAGGGATCACCTGCCCGAGAATCAGCATCTTCCTGTTGCACGAGACTTTCTAAAATTATTTGGGTTGGCATCTATCAAACTATACTATCCGCTCAACGAGATGGGCAACACTGGCTGTAACTGGATGGAGCCAAACATCCACCTATGCCAACAGTTTCATCCCTTATATAAGAGGTGGTATTTTGATATTAACAGAAAAATGCCATTTTTTAATAAAAATGATCAAATGTCTATTTTATTGCAAAGAAAAAGGTATGTCGTTAATAGTGAAAAATAACATCAGGCAAATGACTACCACGACCAGGCTTACAGGACCATATCCTTTTCATTAAATTCTCCATAACCAAAGCGCAAAAGTGGCTGCCATATGTCCTCGATAGCCTCACGAATTCCATCTTTGAGGTCTTGAATTGACACTGGGCTGTTGGCGTAGACCTTCTGTCTCATGTGGCCTCACAGGAAGAAGTCGCATGGTGCTAAATCACAAGATCTATTTAAAATAACACTTCTCATTGGATAACCCAATATCACAGGGACGCCAATGTGAGCACTTGCGAGGTAACGCTGCTAAGGGTGACGCCGACAACAACCAACTGTCACCTGTTTGAGCTGCCTTCATCCTTCTCGTGGACGAACATCCCACAATCCAATGAGTGGATCTATGCCTTCACAATTCAGGTGGTGGCCCAGCTAGTGTGGAATGGCAAACCATCCACCCTGACACTGCAAGGGTCCAGAATTCTGCAGCTGGCTCCTGACTGCAAGCTAAAGTCTGATGCAGTGACCAGCCAAGGTCACCGCATTTATGAATCCTCAATCAAAGCGACTCATCCCAGGACCCATTATTCCACTGGTGACGACAACCGGGACCATATACAACAGTACATTGCGCCCACTTCTTTCCAGACGCACGCTTCGGAGATCAATGACCTGCGAAACCAACTCAAGGCGCGGGATCTTTCTTGGAGTGACCAGCTAGATATCTGAGCTTCATCGCAGTCATCCCTATTGTCGTCTTCCTGTGGTGCAAGGCCAAAAATGTTCAACGGGGGTGGTGGATGTTAATGTCCACTCAATCAGCAGCGTGAATCTTAATTTAGGTTAGATTTTAATTTCGTTAAATTCAGTTAATCACTGTGGCTTTCACTTAATATTGTAAGTTCAGTTCAAACGCCAGTAACTTTCGATGTACAATTAATTTTGTCACCTTATGTGACTCTAAAACTTTTGGAAGCCACTGTAGGCTAAGTTATAATTTCTTAACTGACGCGCACGAGTCAGCAAAATATGGCACGGATCTTAGTTCGGGTATCAGATATCATGCAATGTGAATCTCCACATCAGACGCGAGCGTCAGCGGTTTTCATGCGAGGGACGCTTATGAACGCTCAAAAGTTAGCGTTTTCTTGCATGGGAACTGCTGACGCTTGTCAAAAGATAAAAACTAATGTGTTTTGTTCTAATGAAACTTGAAGGTTATGAAGTGTGTGTGTTAATGAAACTTGAAGACGCATAAAATGTGTTCAATTAGCGAGTCAGGATTATATTTAACGTTTGATAGGACCGGAAGTGTTTTTGAAAATCTTAAATGGTTCAGAAAAGTAGAAGACAACAACAAGGACTTTATAAGCAAGTTGCTGGTAATATTTAAAAAATTACCAAGTGATTTATTGATAAAAAAGAGCGAGAAACATTTCATGTGGTTTTTAATAGATCGAGTGGAAGTTTTATCAAGCTTTTGTATTTAAAACCGATGTGTTCGCACTTTAATAAATTGACGGTAAGAGAAGAAAGGCCAGGACAAAAGAGTTGGTAACGCAAACAGTTTCCAACAACATGAAAGTGCTAATTGTGTTTCATATTTTTTTGTGGTAGGGAGGTGAATGCTATTTATGCACAGAGCGTGGGACCCTCATGCGCGACTGAACTACCCACTACACACCTCCCCTGTCAACCTTAGAACCCAGCATGGAACCGTTTGACACAATACTTCGGGCTAGGTCTCGTTTTGTTACGCCGTGGGGCGTCTTCAAGCTGGGGAGTCCCTTTCCTAGTGGAAGGGGAGAGGGAAAGCGGAAATGCCAGAAGAGCGATCCCCCAGCCCCAGGGCCTCCGGCTGCTGTGAGTCCCTTTTATATTTTAGGACTGCCCGAGCATAATGTGCCACCTGGTTCCATTTGTCAACCGATTCGAGCATCACCGCAACTATATTATGCGGGGTGAGCTCTTACGTCTCCCTGTAGAGGTCCCTTCGCAGCCTGACCCATTTTATACACGCAAAAAATGTGTGGCAAGGATTGTCCTCCTCTCCTGGGCAAAACTGAAAAACGGGAGACCGTGACTTACCAATCTTGTGCAGGTAAGACTGAAAACACCCATGCCCGCTCAAAAGCTGGGTCAAATAGAAGTCTGTCTCACCATGCCTTCGATTTAGCCACGAACTCACGTCCGGGATGAGGCGCGCAGTCCACCTTATCTTTATGCAATTCACCTAAGACTGCTGCCAATCGTTGAGCGAGCGCTGTCTCTCCTCGCGGACAACCATCTCCCTCGCATCCTCGTTTCGCCGCAGGTAAATAGCGCGGCGCTCTCTAGCAAGGAAGGCGACAGGGGTCACGCCTGCAATCACTCTCACCGCCGAGTCGGAGACTGTTGGATACGAAGATGCAATTCTCAGTGCTCCTCTTCTCTGTACCTGTGCCAAACGTTTTCGGTATACCCCCTTGCTGAGAGGGTCACCCCACACCTCTGCTCCGTTCAGTAGCACTGACCCTACAGCACTGATCAAGAGGCGTCCCCCTACGTTGGCCATAATTCGACTCAGAGCCGATATTCCCGAAGAAGCCTTCACAGCAGTTGCCCTAATTTGCTCAGAGAATCTCATCTTGGAGTCGATCAGTAGCCCCAGGTACTTCACCGCTGGCTTCGATTCGATTTGTATGTCTCCAATACTGATCATCCTTAATCTAGGGATTCCCTTTTTCGTCAAGATGACCACTTCGGTTTTCTCCAGTGCTAAACTGAGCCCGCGTGCAGTCATCCAGTCCTTCGCTCGGTGCATTAGCATACCTAGTCAAATTGCACATGTTCGACGGTGCGTCCAGCCACCAGAGCTACAACATCATCCGCATAGCCGACCAAGCGCGACTCATCTGGCATTTCGAGTCTCAGTACCCCATCGTAAGACACGTTCCACAGGTCCGGACCAAGGATAGATCCCTGGGCAACACCCGATGTAATTTCCATCCTTCGTTGGCCCTGTGTCGTGTCGTAGAGCGGGCTTCGATCCTTTAGGTAGTTCCTCAGAAGCCGCATTAGATATTCTGAAACTTGAACGGGGTTTTCCAGCGTATCCAGAATATCCACCCATCTAGCGGGGTTGAAGGCGTTCCTGACGTTGAGTGTCACCAACAGGACGATCCGTCGCTTGGTGCGACTATATGCCTCGGTCTTTTGGACCGCTTTCACCACCTCTGCAATCGCATCAATGGTAGAACGTCCTGCTCTAAGGCCGTACTGCCGAGGAGATAGGTCCCCAGCAGCACGAATCGCGTCAGTGAGTCTTCCCTTGATGAGTTTCTCTAGCACTTTCCCAGCCGTGTCTAGCATGCGTAACGGGTGGTATGCAGATGGCGATTCGGGATTTCCCTTCCGCTTGCTGATCAGCACGAGCCTCGCCACCTTCCATCGTACCGGGAAAACCCCGTCTCGTAGGCAAGCGTTGAATGTGCTGAGCAGCAAGTCAGGTCAATGTGAAAGACGAGCCGCAACACCTCAGCTGGAACACCATCTGGACCTGGAGCCTTCCTTGCTTTCAATAAGAGGACTGCCTCCTCCAGTTCCAGCTGTGTGAAGAGTGGGCACTCGACTGCTGATTCACGATGGACAGCGTCAACATGGACGAGATGGGCGGGGAAGAGTCCCCGCACTATCGCGTCCATCTTTTTCGCGTCATGTATACAAGGCTTCCGTAGGGCACCAAGTTTCCGCATGACCAGCTTGTAGCCAAGGCCCCACGGATCCTTGTTCACATTGTCCACTAGGTCTTGCCAGCAGCGAGCCTTGCTACTGTTGATCAATTTGCGAAGGCATTTCCTGGCCGAGTTATATGCTGCCACCCAGTTGCATGCCTCGTCCCCGTTCCGTGCCCGTTGAGCCTCACGTCAAAGCTTGTGACACTCCCTTCGCTTTTCAGTGATTTCAGTTGACCATCAATACACTGGGGGCTTGCCATGCCGGCAAGTCCCCAGGCTTCTATGCCCCGGTCTTCGACGGGGCATAGAAGCGCAGCAAGCAGTCGTAATGATGCTCATAGTAGAGTTCACCACGTCTTGAGCTGCCAGTTCTTCCGTTCTCTCCGAAGCTCCCTGCAGCGGCTCACCTGCTGTGAGCACCTCGACAAACCTCTTGACGTCCATCCTTCCGGAGTTCCATCCAGTTGTAGAAGGCCGAGAGCACGGACGTTGGGAGACAGCATCACTGATCTCAAACAGAATGCACTGATGATCACTGGCTGAGTAGTCCTCTAATACTTTCCAGTTGTGTATCCCCCGTACTAAGGACTCCAAGGTGAATGTCACGTCGGTATGGTTCCCTCACAGCCAATACGGCGGAAAGTCAGCGTATTTCTGGAGTATGGTATGACGAGGGCCGTCCTGGCCGCCATTTCCAGGACTCGTTTTCTCCACGGATCCGTTTGAGGCATGCCCCATTCGATTGGTTTAGCATTGAAGTCACCCCCAACGAGCACTTTGCCCTCTGCGTTCGAGACAGCACCCTCTAGAGCATTAATCTTGGCTTCGAAAGATGATATCGATTCGTTAGTCGTTATGTACAAAATAAAGAAGGTGGTTCCTAAGCACTGAACCCACACGAAACCACCCCCCCGTCCACAACTCTCCGCTTGAAAGTCACTTTTCCAAACCCAGATGGCGGCAGTACAAGTTTCATCGGAATACCATAATGCAGGACTTTTATTATGGTGTTGCTCATTCAGCAGCAAGAAGTCGGCTTTCATGTCCCTCGCAAACTGCTCAAGCAGATTATGGGCAGTTGAACTGCGGTGTAGGTTTAGCTGCAGGATGCGGGTCATCGGAGCTCTGATTTTGCCTTGGCTAGGGCTTGCTGGAACACCCGCCATTTTCCTGATCCCAAGACGTGTCCATAATCAGGTTTTGGATCAGCATCCTTGCAATGAATACAGTGTGCCTTCTTCGTACACTCTTTTCTTTTATCTCCCATTTCACCACGATTGAAACATAGGGAACTCCTATCGGGTCCTTTGCATACTTGTGTGATGTGACCATAACCAAGGCGTTTGAAACTTTGAAGAGGCGTTGCTCTTCGCCGTATCCTACAGACAACCCACCCTATTCGTACTTTGCCCTTGTTCAGGAATTGTTCGTAGTCCTTTTCGGTCAAGTCAACTATGGCCATGCGTTGTCCCCTGTTGTTTTCTGGTGTCAGTCTCGCTTTGATCATTCCTACGCTAGGGAACTCCCTACCTCGGCCAGATCCGTCAAATAGTCAATGTCTCGTATTTCGATCGTTGCCATCGGCTCGAGTGGGGCTATAGTTGCCCTTTCGCCGAAAACTTTCATTACTGCGTTACAGAATGCTTCGTTATTGCCGGCCTCTGCTCCGAATCCGACCAGTTTGTGGCCCGACCGCGTTGATCGTACTACTTTAATGGTAGGATTGGTGTCTTCGGGCCTTACATTTCCCTGATGTCCCGCAGTACCTCCACGTAGGATCGGCCATCTTCGGGCTTTACGAGCAGTGTCTGCTGCCGGGGTCTTCGTCGGGGCTTCTGCCTCTCCTGGTTTGCGCCAGGTCCTTTTCCTAATTGGGCGTCCGTGCGAACTTTTGAAGGAGTTTCTTTGCGGCTGTCTTCGCTCCTTTTGTAAGCACTGTCTGGAACCCCTGATCTGATGCTCCACGCCCATCAAGTGCTTCTTCCTTCCTTCTTTTATCCCGATCTCCTTCGATTGGGCTAGACGCCATTCTTTTATTGACTTTTAATGATGGAGCTATCTGCATGTCGCCTTTAGATTTCACCCCAAGCGCCTCTTTAGTCTTCTGTTTGTCTTCGGCCCTTAACCAGCTCCTCCAATAGTACCCTTTGTGATCTAGGAGCTCCTCTAGTTCAAGGAGCCCTGTCTTTGCTGCTTTGCTGATTTTTGGGGAGTCGCATGCAGCTTATTTTTTTCAGAACATCTCCCGCTTTTCGGAGTAGTCTTTTTTCTTCATATCGCTGGGCCGTAATTGTACCTTGCAACCACCCTTGGGAGAGGTTATCGCGTTCCGTTTCCGAGTGCACTACTTCCGCCACATTTTTGACGTTGGTGGTGCAATCACGCGGTGTTTGGTCACCCGTTGCTTTTTGAGCCGTAATCTCTTCGTTGGTTTCTGGATTTTTCGTTGCAATGTCGGGATTTGCGAACCTTGCATCTGTCGCTCCGATAACGATCGCAGCAGTGACAGTCGAGTTTTCGGTGCTCTTTATAGTATCTTCCACCGCTCGAACACCTGAAGCGTCCTGCAGAGTTTCCCGCTTTTCCTTAATAGGATGGTCTGGCGTTCGCATCATTTTTTTGCTGCGCCAGAACGCCACAGGAATCTCGGTCTGAACCAGACTGTCTGCTATTCTCCGTTTTTCATCTACCTTCACTGTCATTGTGTTATTCTTCGTTTTTGTCGTGGTTAGTACCGGTCTCGATGTATTGTTAACATCGTGGCTGCAACTGCTGGTTTCCTAGTCGTTGTTATTGTTTTTTGTTTCTTTTTTGGATGTTTTTGGTCTTTTGATTTTGGTTGCTCCAGTTTTGTTGGGTCCCCCCTTGGAGCCGCTATCTCCGTACGTATGTGTAGTCACCTTTTTGGTCCCATGGTTATCTTTACAGAGCAGGGAGGCCATGCAAGAGTTGGCACAAGCCCTTATGGGGACATGTGCTCAGCCAGACCAGGACTAATCGGGAGTCCGTCTCAACCGAACCTACACCACAAACCCAATGGTGCGAACTTCAAACGTGGTCCGAAGCCTGCCAAGATTTTACCGGGACGGGGACGGTATGATAGTTGAATTGGAGCCGTTCACACACGAGTTTCACCTCGGCGCTACTGTGCAAAGCAACTAGGTCCAAACCATCACATCCGCCAGCCTAAAGCATCAATTTTAGTTCGTTGTCCAAAGCGTAGTCCAGATCCAATCAGAGTCGTTACATGTCATCCCAGGAGGGAACCTCACGGCATCCCCAATATCCTCGGGTCCGTGGGGATGGCACTCCCTAAAGAATGCTAGCCTCCAAGAGTGCTCTTGTCGACCGGCTTTCTTCCTGCGGGAATTTCCTCGGGTACGTGGGGGCAGAACTCCCCAAAGAATGCTAGCCTCCAAGAGTGCTTTTGTGGACCGGCATTCCCCCTGCTTAAAATTGTGTTTAACAGCAATTGCAAAAATGAATTCAAATACGGGTTATACATTTAAATAACCAAAAATATAAATTTAGTCAAAAATAGAATTTAATAAAATAAGAAAATAAAATTTTTAAAAGATGAGGCAATTGAATAAGTTTCAACAGGGTGTAGAGCTGATCTTAATGTTGAATTGTGCATGTCGCTTCTTCTTGTGGTTTTCACATTTCACAACTTGGTATTGATACGTACGCAACGACCGCATCCTCAAGACTTCATAATTTTTATTCTGTTTTTTATAACATATCAAAATAATCTAAATGTCGTACGTTACAGTTATTTGGAGGGATCTGCGTGAGTTCTCTTATATTTTCATTTTTTTATAAATTAAAAATTTTTTTCAATAACAAATTAAATAGTAAAAATAATATTTACGGTAATATAGATATTAACTTTCAATATCAAAAATTTAGAAAAAACAAACGGGTGCTCACCTACACCCTCGCTGGGCGCCCGCTGATGATGTGGTGGTTTCATATTGATCGTTGTTATTGACTTCAAATAGGTATACAAGTTTATAGTGGGGATTTATAGCCCACATAATTATTTACTACATGCTAGACATTACATTTAAAGTAAAGAAATCTATTTGAACTACATTAGGGAGCTGATTTTTACACCTGGAGATGCTTTATCGAATTTCAAATGTTTGAGATGATTTTGAGTTTTATATAATTTTGGTGGGAAGGCAATGCGAACGTGGCAAACTGTGTTGTCAGTTAAAGTATCGGATAACAGCAAGATACACCTTATCATTGCACAGAAAACTGGATACCCGTCGCTTTCTTGCCTCTTTTGTCACACAAGCGGAGAAGTCTGCGTGCACAATACTAAATTACTCGAAACCAAACTCCTTAAAGTAAGCCGCAAAGTACTGACAAGCCTTTCCTATCTCTCCCAGTTCCGTTGTCCTCAGCGCTAGTTGCGCCACATCTATTTCTTGGTCATAGAAAATTGTCAACTTTTCCAACTTGGTACTGCTGTATTTAGCCGTTAGTGCGACATTATGATTTTCTTCATTGTCAGAAATTTCATCAAGAAATCTAAATTCGGGTATGATATTATATCCAATGCACTTTTGTAATACTTCAGGGACTTGTACTCCAAGGGTATTATTTTGACTGTGTTTTATCGTTCCGTCCGCAATCGAAAACAAGTCCTGATAGCAGTGCGTTTTCCTTAGACGTCCCTGAATGCTGGCTTCTTCCAGTGAACTATTATATGCGTCACAAGTAACTGCTAAGTTAGTTTTGGTGCCGAAGAATACGGTTTTCGGTACAAGAAATGAACTCTTTGACACAAACCAAAAATACATTCCACCCAAGTAATCATCTTGCCAAAGTATACTCGTTTCAAGTTTATTTCTTTGATTACTGGATGATACCATGGAAACTCGTAATCAAATCTTCCCTGCTCTAAATTTTCATCAACGGCAATCTTTTTTAAAAATTATCTCGCGAACACCATCACATCCATGACTATTCCGCTTAAAATTTTAATGGGAAGCAAGAGAACACTTTCTGTTGAAGTTTTGCTCAGTGGCAAGTATTGTGGGGAAGAATTGAGTCACTTGCACGAGAACACCATCACTGAGCTCGTAAATAAGCCATACGAAATAATCCGCAACTACGGAAAGTTTAAGCAGTGTATCGTTTAATTTGTTTTTATACATTCGCGGATTATGAGAAACAGCAACCTTGGCACATACTCATACAGAAGGTGGTCAAGAAGCGTTTATTGTTTATTGGGTCGTGAAATCGTACAATTCACTGCACTGCAGTTGCTTTTATGGGACCTCACTTTTTAATCAAATCATGAGAAGTTCCCAACACGTATGAGCTAAAACGCGATGTTGATATGTTAACTTCACACGACACCAATCCAAGCCGCGCAAATCTTCTCGAATTAAAAGAAAGGGTATATCCAACCAAAATTTCGCCAATTTGCCGTGGTTCTTCACAATCTCCCGTGAACCTCTTTTCTCCTTTTCGCGTCACGACTTGACCGCCGTCAAGGTGCATAGCAGACTCCCACGCTCTTCGTAGACCTTGCAAACACCTTCCATACATCCATTTACACTTTCGCAGTCACTGCGCGCACTACTTTCAGGCCGAATCCCGGGTTATACTTGCAAAACTGCATGCGACGTCTATCAATGGTATGTCGACGTTTGTTTGGCCAACAAATCAGGTCAAAGATAAAAGCCGCAGGACGTGCGAATGAGGTGCAGTATAACCTCAGGTCACGGCCTTCCAATTTGAAAGAAGGAGACGAGGTTTTTCGACGTAATTTTCGCCAAAGCGACGCTGCTGGGCATCACAAATCCAAACTTGACCGGCGTTTCCTGAAAAGCCGTGTACAGAAAGTTGTATGACCCAATCGTCACCTGCTAACCGACCTATCGGGGAAAGAAGTCACGGTATATCATACAACAGACCTGCGCCGATAGTTACATATATACGTCTGTTCTGTCCATCCGTACTCAGGTTCAATAACGCGCAGAGTTTACTTATTTACTGCAAAACGTGTCCGTCCGCTAATCATTTTCTTCGTCCCACTCCACGTTCCAACCCCGAAAACAATCGATCCGCCAACTGAAGATCTTTCAGCTCCTTTTTCGCAATCCTCGTTGCCTTGGGATGGCGAAAAAATCAGCTGCCTGTAGTAATCGAGCAGTCACACCAGCAAACTGCTCAAAAACCTTCCTATCTCCTATTCGAAATTTAATTTAGAAAAATATTTAACTATTCACATTCATAATCGTAATTTATAAAATAATTTGCTTTCCTATTATTATTGTTAAATGTTATTTTATATCAATTTTTCTTTATATTAAATTTAAATGTTTCCCTTTAATTATATTCTCCATGAGATTTATTGTTTATTACTTTTTACAATTTTCTTCATTTTTCTTTACTTCAGTTAAATTTTGTTTTTAAAATTTTAAATCTACCAAATAAAATTTCGAGTGTGCAAACGCTGATCTAATATACCCCAATGGTGTATTACCTCATGGAAGGCAAGCTAACTAAGCTGAGCTCGGCTGATGCGATTTATCGTATACACGGTAATGCAAAAAAGAAAAGGTCGGAAACTTCTGGGAAGGAGGGTGAGTCGACTTAAATTAGCGAACCGGCAAGCACGCGCGAGAACCGCGAGTTAAAGAATACGTTTTTTTTCTTTTGGAAGAATACCACCGTGTCAGCTCCGCCACTGGGTAGACAGCTTGCTAGGAACCTTAACGGGGAATTTCACGAAAAAGAAAAAAAGATTTTTCCGTCGTGTACATAGGAAAAGTAAAAATTGTTTCACCATCGCTACCATTGGTGAAGTGTCCTTCACGACGGAGTTTGTACGGAACACGGCGAAAAAGATCTAACCGTCCCTCAATAAAAAATGAAAAATACTCCGGTCTTTTGCAAACAACAACCATTCAATTGTTTGACCAATTTTCTGAGTTCACAGCGTCTTAAACACCGTGAAAAAAACGTAGTCCCACTTTTAAAACATCGGAAAACATATTTAACTTTCCCCATAGTGCTGGAGCCCACGAACTATAAAGAAACTCGAGTACGCGTCTTTGGGTCTACCTACATTTCTACCTTATACGACCTTGAAGCACGCAACCATGTGAAGTTTAATAGTTGAAAAGTGCCGTCTCCCCGAATTGCCCATCAGTTCTGCGAGTTTTCGTTATACCACGCGGAGGCATAACTTTACCTTCGTGAATAACTCGTCTGATCAGCATTTTTACATGCATTCAATAGCGGCAGCGCAATCATTGCGAACGTAAACATAACGTCAATCGACGTCGCATACGATTTTACGCGTACACCCCGAAACAAGGAAATTCGTTTTCACACGATATTGCCATCGTTAAAATTCTTAGTGGCTTGCGTCCTCTTCACTTCGCATTGTTACATGCATTCAATAGCTGCAGCCTAAACATCGCGAACGTCGACATTACGTTGATAGACGTCGCATGCAGTTTTGCAAGTACAACCCGGAATTCGGCCTGAAAGTAGTGCGCGCAGTGACTGCAAAAGCGTAAATGGATGTATGGAAGATGTTTGCAAGGTCTACGAAGAGCGTGGGAGTCTGCTATGCACCTTGACGGCGGTCAAGTCGTGACGCAAAAAGGAGAAAAGAGGTTCACGGGAGATTGTGAAGAACCACGGCAAATTGGCGAAATTTTGGTTGGATATACCCTTTCTTTTAATTCGAGAAGATTTGCGCGATTTGGATTGGTATCGTGTGAAGTTAACATATCTGTATGAGTATGTGCGAAGGTTGCTGTTTCTCATAATCCGCGAATGTATAAAAACCAAATTAAACGATACACTGCTTAAACTTTCCGTAGTTGCGGATTATTTCGTATAGCTTATTTACGAGCTCAGTGATGGTGTTCTCGTGTAAGTGACTCAATTCTTCCCTACAATACTTGCCACTGAGCAAAACTTCAACAGAAAGTGTTCTCTTGCTTCCCATTAAAATTTTAAGCGGAATAGTCATGGATGTGATGGTGTTCGCGAGATAATTTTTAAAAAAGATTGCCGTTGATGAAAATTTAGAGCAGGGAAGATTTGATTACGAGTTTCCATGGTATCATCTAGTAATCAAAGAAATAAACTTGAAACGGGTATACTTTGGCAAGATGATTACTTGGGTGGAATGTATTTTTGGTTTGTGTCAAAGAGTTCATTTCTTGTACCGAAAACCGTATTCTTCGGCACCAAAACTAACTTAGCAGTTACTTGTGACGCATATAATAGTTCACTGGAAGAAGCCAGCATTCAGGGACGTCTAAGGAAAATGCACTACTATCAGGACTTCTTTTCGATTGCGGACGGAACGATAAAACACAGTCAAAATAATACCCTTGGAGTACAAGTCCCTGAAGTATTACAAAAGTGCATTGGATATAATATCATACCCGAATTTAGATTTCTTGATGAAATTTATGACAATGAAGAAAATCATAATGTCGCACTAACGGCTAAATACAGCAGTACCAAGTTGGAAAAGTTGACAATTTTCTATGACCAAGAAATAGATGTGGTGCAACTAGCGCTGAGGACAACGGAACTGGGAGAAATGGGAACGGCTTGTCAGTACTTTGCGGCTTACTTTAAGGAGTTTGGTTTCGAGTGATTTAGTATTGTGCACGCAGACTTCTCCGCTTGTGTGACAAAAGAGGCAAGAAAGCGACGGGTATCCAGTTTTCTGTGCAATGATAAGGTGTATCTTGCTGTTATCCAATACTTTAACTGACAACACAGTTTGCCACGTTCGCATTGCCTTCTCAACAAAATTATATAAAACTCAAAATCATCTCAAACATTTGAAATTCGATAAAGCATCTCCAGGTGTAAAAATCAGCTCCCTAATATAGTTCAAATAGATTTCTTTACTTTAAAGGTAATGTCTGGCATGTAGTAAATAATTATGTGGGCTATAAATCCCCACTATAAACTTGTATACCTATTTGAAGTCAATAACAACGATCAATATGAAACCACCACATCATCAGCGGGCGCCCAGCGAGGGTGTAGGTGAGCACCCGTTTGTTTTTTCTAAATTTTTGATATCGAAAGTTAATATCTATATTACCGTAAATATTATTTTTACTATTTAATTTGTTATTAAAAAAAATTTTTAATTCATAAAAAAATCAAAATATAAGAGAACTCACGCAGATCCCTCCAAATAACTGTAACGTACGACATTTAGATTATTTTGATATGTTATAAAAAAAAAGAATAAAAATTATGAAGTCTTGAGGATGCGGTCGTTGCGTACGTCTCAATACCAAGTTGTGAAATGTGAAAACCACAAGAAGAAGCGACATGCACAATTCAACATTAAGATCAGCTCTACACCCTGTTGAAACTTATTCAATTGCCTCATCTTTTATAAATTTTATTTTCTTTTTTTATTAAATTCTATTTTTGACTAAATTTATATTTTTGGTTATTTAAATGTATAACCCGTATTTGAATTCATTTTCGCAATCGCTATTAAACACAATTTTAAGCAGGGGGAATGCCGGTCCACAAAAGCACTCTTGGAGGCTAGCATTGATATAAAATAACGTTTAACAATAATAATAGAAAGGCGAATTGTTTTATAAATTACGATTATGAATGTGAATAATTAAATATTTTTCTAAATCTGCCATTAAATTTCGAATAGGAGATAGGAAGGTTTTTGAGTAGACCCTTGAATTGCCGAGATCTGGGCTGTACTCTGTTGTCCGAGTACACACTTTCTGGTACCCTGAACACCCGACTCTCTAAACATTACACAATGGATGGGGTCGTGAATTTGCAAATAAGTTCCACTAGTGGGAATCCCGAGAGCTGGTCGAACACAATGATAGCTCCTATGTGTCCCATAGAAGAACCAGGATATAGACCGAGTAGATTTATATACAGACATTAAAATACGCGCTCCAGAACGTTGAGTTGACCCATAGAAGGTCAAAGAGGCTGGTTGGGACCTTTAGTGCTTTTACAGGTCCCACAGGCGCTCACGTAGTCTTTGACCTGGGATGATATTTTAGGCCAGAAAAAGCACTTCTTAAGACACTGAGGCGTCCAATCATAGCCACCTTGGGCGCTTAAAGGATGGTTGTGTGCGCAGTGGATCAGATTGTGTGTCATTTTCTCCAGTACCCAGAGTTTTCAGGACTCTTTTTCCTGCCATGGATCACCAGTTGCGTATTCATTTCGTCGATAAACGCAGCCGTCTATCATTTTTCAATCAGGCAACTATGTTTGTTGGGTTGCGATGGGTTGCCTCAACTCTTTGTAGCTGTCTGACCAAAAATGTGGGCTGTCTAAATCTATCCCAATGGGTACTCATCATTCACTGTCAATTCTGCTCCCTCGGGTGAAAAGATTCGCGAGAGAGTATCGGGCACGATGTTCTGGGTCCCTTTCTGGTGTTTGATGGAAAACTTGAACCCTTGCAGTTTAAAAGCCCCGCGGTCCAGACGTCCATGTAACTCGGCTTGGTTCATCAGCCATTGTAGTGAAGCGTGGTCTGTGATAATTTCAAACTGGTGGCCTTCGATATACACCCGGAATTTCTTATCAGCCATCACCCCAGCCAAACATTCTTGCTCGCATACGGTGTAGTTCCTTTGGGCTGAGTTCATCTTATTGGACATGAAGGCAATGGGAGCTTCCTCCCCCTCTTCGGTCAATTGCACTAGCATGGCTCCCACTCCATGTTGACTTACGTCACAATGAATGGAGAAGGGCTTCTGAAAGTTGGGGCTATGCAAGACCGGAGCAGATGTTAAGGCTAGTTTTAGCTCTTCAAATGCCTTTCGACTGAGCTCGGTCCAAATTAAGTTTCCTTTCCGGAGCATATCCGACAGTGGCGCAGAAACTGTTTTATGATTCCAAACGAATCTTCGGTACCAACCACACACTCCAAAGAAACATCGTAGCTGCTTAACAGTTTTCGGTAATCGCCCGAGTTTTGTTCGGATCCGTTTTGTTAGTGCCATGTCCGATGACATACAAACTTACTTTTTTGGACGTTGATGGTAAGTCCCGCCTTACTGATATGCAGGGCTACTTCTTGCAGGAGTAAGAGGTGTTGGTCAAACGTTTCCGTGAAGAGTAGAAGATCGTCTAGATACACGAACACTTGATGTTTCAGATGGGGTGGAATTCCTTTGTCCATCAGCCTGGCTTGCAGAGCATTACACAGGCCACAAGGCATTGTGACAAACTGGTATAGTGGTCGTCCGGGCACTCTAAAAGTGGTACCTCGACGCTTCAATCATTGCTTTCAGTGCTTTCATAAAAATTGTTTTGTGCCTGGGCAAAAGACATGCACAAATTTAAAATGGACCCTCCGTGGCACATTTTTTGGCCTGCAACCGTATGCATAGAGTTAGAGCATGAAATTTCTTTTAAATTGTTGCATTCATAGACTAAATTAACAGCATGTTTGTGTGCCTACATACATCTTTTGCAAATGCCTTGCAGACCAATTTTTTCATTTCATTTGTCTTGCTGGATCCTTTGAGAAGTCGCATCAAATCATAACCAAATATAAGTCGGCATTTATGACTTGCCTGCGCCAAATACCTGCCACACCTTTTTTTATTTCCCAATATCTTATGCTATTACCATGTAATTTTTTGAGTAAATATTTGGGTATAGATAAATAATCATTTAAGAAAGACTGGTGATGATTTAAAATCAACAATTTTCACTATTTTATGGTAAATACGTTCTACAATAAATATTTGTTTACTAATTCCCAATAGTATCTAAGTGTTTGATAGTGTGGTGATACTGGTTCGTGAGAAACTCCAGCCATTGACCTGTAGCGACATTTTTTTTGTTTTTATATTTTTTTATTTATTTTATTTTGAGTTTCTTCTGTTGGATTCATTTTGTGGGTGAAACACCCACGTTACACGGATACAAACACAAGCGTAAAATGCCTTGCTATTTGTTTCTAGATAATTATTATCTTTTTTTATAATTTCCTTTTTTAATTTTTCAATTGCCCACGAAATTGTAGAATGCAGACACAAGCGTGTAACGCCATCCAGTCTGCATCTACTTAAGAGAAGGAAGAATCCCATGCGATCGTTTTCACGCCCTTTTTTTTTTTTTTTTTTTTTTTTTTGTGGTAGGGAGGTGAAGGCATTTATGCCCGCCGAGTCTGGCAGTGTGGGACTCCCATGGAGGATACCTTTGGACTACCCACTAAACACCTCCCCTGTCAATCTGAGAACCCAGCCTGGAACCGTTTGACACATTACTTCGGGCCAGGTCTCGTTTTGTTACGCCGTGGGGCGCCTTCAAGCTGGGGGGTCCCTTTCCTAGCGGGAGGGGAGGGGGGAAGAGGAATTGCCAGAAGAGCGATCCCCCAGCCCCAGCGCCTCCGGCTGCTGTGAGTCCCTTTTATATTTTAGGACTGCCCGAGCATAATGTGCCACCTGGTTCCATTTGTCAACCGATTCGAGCATCACCGCAACTATATTATCCGGGGTGAGCTCTCCCGTCTCCCTGTAGAGTTCCCTTCGCAGCCTGGCCCATTTGGTACACGCAAAAAATGTGTGACAGGCATTGTCCTCTTCTCCTGGGCAAAACCGACAATCGGGAGACCGTGACTTGCCGATCTTGTGCAGGTAAGACTGAAAACACCCGTGCCCGCTCAAAAGCTGGGTCAGATAGAAGTCAGTCTCACCATGCTTTCGATTTAGCCACGGTCTCACATCCGGGATGAGGCGCGCAGTCCACCTTCCCTTCGTGCAATTCCTCCAAGACTGCTGCCAATCGTTGAGCGAGCGTTGTCTCTCCTCGCGGACAACCATCTCCCTCGCATCCTCGTTTCGGCGCAGGTAAATAGCGCGGCGCTCTCTAGCAAGGAGGGCGACAGGTATCACGCCTGCAATCACTCTCACCGCCGAGTCGGAGACTGTTGGATACGAAGATGCAATTCTCAGTGCTCCTCTTCTCTGTACCTGTGCCAATCGTTTTCGGTATACCTCCTTGCTGAGAGCGTCGCCCCATACCTCTGCTCCGTACAGTAGCACTGACCCTACAGCACTCATCAAGAGGCGTCTTCTTGATGGGCTGGGTCCCCCTACGTTGGCCATAAGTCGACTCAGGGCCGATATTCCCGAAGCAGCCTTCTCAGCCGTTGCCCTGATTTGCTCAGAGAAACTCATCTTCGAGTCAATCAGTAGCCCTTGGCAAAGGATATATTGTATATACTTACACAATAATAAGACCAGCGTTATCAAGAGAATGAGGATTTTATTGAAGTTCTTTTCGCCTTATATACTGAATTAACCTAACAATGCTTTATTTGCACTTAACATTTAATTTGCTTACATTTTTACATCAATTTATATTGCTGAATAAACAATGGCAATACTTAGTAATTTTAAATTATGGCAAGGCTTAATTTAGCACAAGAGTCCGCCATATTGAATGACGTTTGACAATTATCTGATTGTTGTGTTGTCATAT
Organism: Odontomyia ornata; assembly: GCA_963969285.1. Taxonomy (NCBI): domain Eukaryota; kingdom Metazoa; phylum Arthropoda; class Insecta; order Diptera; family Stratiomyidae; genus Odontomyia; species Odontomyia ornata. Next base: position 192,502,599 of record OZ017742.1, on the reverse strand, counting down.
TACACCCTCAACCAAAACTGACGATAGATGCAAGCCATATGGCAGCAGCGCTTACTACCACACACATGACCATTAGTAGGCCGACTTTGCTGGATAGCTTACATGGCGTTATATGAAGAATTGTGGAGATGCCAACAAAAATTCGAGGTTTTGTACGGTTTAGAGACGGATTTCTGCAGTGAAATCCAGATGATCCGTGGAGAACACAATAGCGCTCCTAGTGAAGCGAAACTTATTTCAGTTTTTATACCCGTTTGGTTTTTATCGCCTTCCAAAGTGAATTTATAGGAGTTTGTTTACATCTCAACGCTGAGTTATCAGTCGAAAGTGCAAAACGTGTGCTTCATTTGCTCGTATTGGAAAGTTTAGGAGCACAATGGGCTATACAAGGTGAATTTATAGCATGCACGGAATGCGTTCGGCACGTTTTTTATTCGGAAAATAGTATATATGACGAAATGTAAGCATTTGCTAATGCCGCGGTTGGGTGACAGCTAGCGGAAGCTTGTCCATAGTAGGCCGAATAATACATATGCAAATTGCTACCATATGGCTTGTATCTATCGTCAGTTTTGCCCTCAACGCAAAATTAAAAAATTTTAAATTTGATTTTATTTTAAAATTTTTGAGTCTTGATTGTTTTCTTCTAATATTTTTTTGTTTCTATATACATATAAATTGACATCTATGTTATTTATTTCAGTAACGAAAAATTTTAAGTTAATGATATGTATATAGCCAATTCAATTTTTATTTCAAAATATTAAGTACGATTCTATTTTTCATTGGTATAGTTTCTCTGATCTACAAATAATAATATTTTTTTTCATGAAATATCCCTTTTTGTTGTTATAAACTTTATATATTTCTTAGCACTATGATTCCTATTTTTTTAATTTTAAATTCAGTTAAATTACATTGATTGTTTGATTATTTGTTGTGTACAGAGCTTAATCTACATTTTACTCTTATTTTGGAAATTTCTTTGAGTGTTTTATTGTTATTATATATATATATATATATATATATATATATATATATATATATATATATATATATATATATATAGATATATATATATATATATATATATATATATATATATATATATATATATATATATATATATATATATATATATATATATGTATATATATTTTGTACAATTTGTAGTGTTTTGTGTGGTTGAATGCATACTGTGTACATTTATATATATTTTCGAAATTACTGAACTTTTCAATGATTGTATTTTTTTCAATGAATTATTGCGATACGTTTTTTCTTTATCTTTGATCAATACTATTGAGTTTACGTTATTGGTTTTTATAACCTTGTATGGCCCGAAGTATGGACATTGTAACTTTTTTCTATTCAAATTTCTTACTAGTACTAGATCTCCTGGTTGATAATTTGACGGGTTGGTTACTATTTGATTTTCTTGTCTTATTATTTTTGCTTTATCAATCATATTTCTGGCGATATGGATGCATCTATTAACTCTCAATTTTAACTCATTTGCGTAATAATTGATGTTGTATACTTTTTCATTAGTTTGCAATGTGTCATTTGGAAGGGAAGATATTTTACCGAATACAATTTCGAACGGCGAATATTGAGTGTCAACATGTGGTGACGTATTTTACGCAAATGTGTAGTAGGGTATTCATCCATCTCATTTGTTGTCATTGGCGAAATTTAGTAAATACTCAAAGTTACTTTCTACTGATCCTAAAGTTTCATGGTAGTAAAGCGCTGAAAATATTTGTTTTATATTTAACAGATTGCAATTTTTTTCCATTAGTTCATTTGCGAACACTGTTCCGCTGTCTGATTTTAGAATTTTAAATAAACCGTATTTTAAAATAATTTGGTCGACTAGTGTTTTAGTGATAGTTTCAGCATCTTTGCTCTCCAAAGGATGAACTTTGATATATTTAGAGAGTTTGCATTGTACTGTTTGTATATACCTGAAGTTGTTGGATATTCTTAGGGTGGCTACTGTATCTATAGAGATAACTTCAAATGTTGTCTTGACGGATCAGTTAGAGTCAGTCGTTCTTTGATGTGTTTTGTTTGTTTTTAAGGCATGAATCACAGTTTGATATATAATTTTTTACCATTTTATGCATGTTTTTCCAAATATATTTTGGTTTAATTTGAAGAGTGTTTTTTGTACACCGAAATATCCTGAGTATGGTTGATCATGATACTTTTCTATTAATTTATTTTGTATTGTTTTTTCAGTTATTATTTCTGTTTTTTTATACGAGATTATTTTCATTGGTACCATATTTTTCTTCATCAATCTTTCTTGTATTTTATTATGCTCTTTTGAAAGCTATTTCAATTATATTTCTTTTGGACATTTCTGAAGTCAACTTCTCCATGTTCGAAACTAATTTCGAAGGATTGTCACTGAATCTTATACGAATGTGTCCATTTTTACTATCTTCTTCAATATGGAATTTTTGATTCTTCTCTATTTGAAATTTGACTTTTTGAATATTTGTTTATGTCTGATAAGGACGTACAGTTCCAAATATATATTTTTGGTCTTTTTGTAGAAATATAGGACATTTTTGTTTCTTTAGGAGCTTGCTTCTTTGTCATACTCCGAGTAATGGTAAATATTGCCTGTTGGTCTTGATCGGATTTGAAAATCATGTCTTTCAATGTTTTGAATCTAGTTTGATTCTTTGCAATGTGTCTGGATTTGTATTCATTTTGCCTTTTTTGTATATAATGTCGAAGTCATAGTCTGATAGGTCTAGTCGTATGCATGCCATTTTGTACGATGGGTTTTTGTGAGTGAATAGTGATATTAGAGGTCTGTAGTCTGTCACAACAATGAATTTTTTTCCAAATAAATATGGTCTGAAAAAGTTTAATCGCCCAGTGTATAGCCAATAGCTCTTTTTCTATTATCGGTTTGTTTATCTCATGTTTAGTTAAAGTCCTATTTGCATATGATAGTGGTGAGTCTTTCGCAATTCGCCTTGTGATAAGATAGGACCCAGAACATAGTCTGATGCATCTGTCGTGACAATAAAGCTGTGTCGAAATTTGGATATTCTAATATGGGGGTGGTTATGAGTTTCTGTTTTAATGATTCATGCTTCTTTAGTGATTAAGTGGCCGAGGTATGCAACTTCACTTCTGAGGAAATTATATTTACTAGGGTTTAGTTTTAAGTCTAAGCGATTGAAATTTTTTATGAGACTTTGGTTATGGTGAGCTAGACTACATCCAAATACGATGATGTCATCCACATACAAGAATGCGGCAGAATCTAATCCAATAAGGGCAATGGTCAGCATCCCTTGGAAACTGTTTGATGATATATTTAGGCCAAAACGTAATCTTTTGAATGCGAATGACCATTGTTTGTTGAAAAGGCTGTTGGTAGTTTCAATTCTTTGTTTAATCTCCTGTGGTAGGAACTTGTCGTGTCTAATGTTGAAATATACTTTGCTCGGGCTAATTTATCCGGGACATCCTCTAGTCTAGTTAGAGGGAATTCATCATTAACTATTTTCTTGTTAAGCTGTTGAAAATCAACGACAAATCTCCACTTTGTATTTCCATCTTCACTTTACTTCAGGGCTAATATAAGGGATGAGTTATAAGCCCTGAGGGAGTTCCCAATGATGTCGTCTTCCAACAACTTTTGTACTTGTTACTTGACCTCTTCTTGTTGTCAGTGGGGCAGTCGTTAGTTTTTTTATATACATATGTAGGAGTGTTGTCTATGGTTTCGATATTTTGAAATAAAAATTATTACTTGTCAATGGTTCATATTCAAGATGTAAAATATTTTGATATTTACTTATAATACTCAAAAACGAATGTTTGTCTTTTTCTCCTATGTTATTCAAATTTAGATTTTTAAGTAGTTCTTTAAATCTTTATTCAGTCGTGCTTTGTTTTTGTCAATGTTCATTGTTCTGAAGTTTCTAAACTACATGAAAGTCATGCTTGACATCTTGTCCTGCGATTCTTAATGTTAAAATTCTTGTGCCTATCGAAGAAAGTTCTTCATCAGTGATCCCTGTGAATCTAGATATTTGGTTTTTACTAACATTGAGGTTTTTAGCGAGTACATTTTCTTTGCAGAGCGATATATCTGCACCTGTGTCAATGAATAGGGTAAGACATCTTCCTATGGTTTAACAGTTCACTTGAACGTTATTTTTTAGGACATTATTGATTTTATATATTCTTTTATGATCCCCAGAGACAAATTTATTTGACTTTTATTCAACCGTTTTACCTTCGGGGATTAATGGTGTCCCTGGTAGGTATTGCGGTTGTAGTTTCTTTTATTTTTAAACTCCGACTACACCCTGGCATTTGGTTATGCTGTTTATTTGTGCTCATCTGTCTTGTCTGGTTGTAATTTTGGCTAGTATCATTATTGTTATGTCGTGTATGGTTTGATCTGTCCTTTTGGTTGCGGTCATTAATGTATGCTTTGTTGAAGTTTCGTGTTGTATTGTCATAACTGAAATTATCTCGCCTTTCACATTGTTGATATTGATTGCTTTGTTGGTTTTGGTTTTAACTTTGTCTTGGGGCATAATTGTTCCTGATATTGTAGTTCATACTATTTCGGTTTTTGAAATTCAAGGGGTTCTTTTTTATGTAGTATATATCATCCGTTTCAAATGTTTTTTTTTTTAATTCAAGGGCTACGTTAACCGCTTCTGAAAGTGTTTTTGTCTGTGCTGCATATACTGTCTATTTGCTATCTAAACCTTCCTTAAAAATATATATCATTCACCTTTTTTTTATAACTTCTTTTTTGGCTTCTGTGGGCTTAAATAAGCTCTTTATTTGGCCTGAAATTATTTCAATTAGTTTATCTTTACAATTTAGCACAGAGCCTTTCTGACGGAATTTGGACAGTTCAGAGTAAATTTGTTAAGCAGTTCTAGTGCTTTTGAAACTATTGTTAATACTATTTTCTAAATCTATATAGTGGTTAATTGTAAGAATGCCTAGGATTGTTCTTACATTTGGAGTTAGTTTAACATAGATGACGAAATTTAGTAGTAACTTTTGGCCAATTTGGGTTAAAGTATCATACAAAATTTTGACAACGGCCAAGAATGGGGTGATGTCTTTATGATTGCCATTAAAGGTATGGATCGCTTTAATCGCTACTTCGATACTGAAATCTGACATTTTTGGTATTTGTTCTATTCTGCTTAAAATAAACTCCTTTACCAGACCGTGGTAATTAAAAAATTTACTATAAACGTCCCTCCAATTTTTCGAGCAAATTATTTCAAGATTTAAGGTGTTTTCAAATTCTTCTTTTAAATTTTCAATGCATTTGAATTTCTCTCTTAAGGTTTCTTGCATATTTTTCTAGTAGGTGCTTTTTTAAGTTTAAATAGATTCTTTCTATTTTATTCCTTGCAAACATATCACGATAATTCGAAAAATTTGGGGTTTGAATGCTATAATCAATCGTATTTATTATAAGTTTCTCAATTCAATGAAAATTCATAACTATTAAATAATTCATTGAAATTTAATTTAACAATTCAAAGTAGATTATGTAAAATTTTATTGCGGTTGCACCTTTTTTGATTGACTTCTAATTTACCGACATTCCCTTTGCAAATCTTCATTTAGTGAGTGAACAGATGACTATTTATAGGATTGATCTTTTTTGAAAGTTTCATAAAGATCGAATAGTATTTGATGAAGTTATAGCGATTTGAATTTTCCTGTATTACTATGGAACAATATGCCCTGTCTTACTATGGAAACATATGGCTATGGAGCCATATGCGCTTTTTACCGACTTAGACGCTACAGCTTTGCTAGGATTTGCATGAAAATTTCAGGAATGATAAGTATCATGAAGATGAGTACATATACTTGAAACAAGTCGAAGAGGCAGGAGAGAGCTCCTAGCAAAAGGGCTTTGTAACCATTCTAGGATTCGAAAAAATAGGCCATGAATCGATGATTACAGTACAGAGAAGTGGCCCCTGGAAAAAATTTCATGAAAGGTAGCCGATATGAGTATCAACTGAAAGTTCTCTATGAGAGCTTTTCAAAACAGTTCTTAAACTGACCGGTTTTGCTTCAGTGGGGGCACAGGGGGGGAATACATGAAAATGTGTTTCCTCCCTCGCGAATGGACACGCGTGATCCAAAAAATCTGAAAAAATTATCAAGGGAGATATTTATGGGTATAACTCTAACAAATACCTCAGAAGTCAAAATTCTTTCAACTTTGCTAATAATAGTATGATCCTCGAATTTCACATTTTCTCCAATAAAATCGTCTTTGACATGTTTCTTGATTTTATTCGTTGCTGGTTACTGCATTTGGTAATTGTAGAATGAAACCCTTCTGACATGAGCATAGGTCTGTCTATCCAACTTGTTTTGGACTAATATTGTGGCTGAAACGCCCACGTTATGCGGAAACAAACACAAGCGGAAAATGCCTTACTATTTGTTTCCGACCTAGATAATTATTATCTTTTTTTATAATTTCCTTTTTTAATTTTTCAAATACCTGCGAAATTGTAGTATGCAGACACAAGCGTGTAACGCCATCCAGTCTGCATCTACTTAAGCGAAGGAAGAATCCCATGCGATCGATTTCACGCCCTAAGCAAAGGATATATTGTATACACTTACGTAATAATAAGACCAGCGTTATTAAGAGAATGAGGATTTTATTGGAGTTCTTTTCGCCTTATATACTAAATTAACCTAGCAGTGCTTTATTTGCACTAAACATTTAATTTGCTTACATTTTTACATCAATTTTATATTGCTGAATAAACTATGGCAATGCTTAGTAATTTTAAATTATGGCAAGGCTTAATTTAGCACGAGTCCGCCATATTGAATGATGTTTGACAATCATCTGATTCTTGTGTTGTCATATTACATTAGGAGACAAGTTCGCTATCGTAATATCTTATTCGTTGGTTATCCTGCTTGGTAAGTTTGAATTAAGTACCACTATTTTTTCTGAAACCACATAATGTGTGTTAGGAGTTCTTATAGGGGTATGCAATGCAAATGAAATGGAAAAGTTGGTGTGCAAAGTATTTGCATAAGATGTACTCGTACATTGACACAATAGACAATTATTTTATTTATTTTATTATTTTACTTTATAAATAAAACAGTTTAAAAGCAATTTCATGCTGCAAGTCTATCGATATCTGCGTTGGCCCCACCAACTCTGGATGAAGTTTGTTCCATCATCAAAGCCCAAACAAATAATAAAGCACCGGACATCGATGAGATTCCAGTGGAGCTCTTCAAATATATAAAGCTATTCGCAAACTCATCCAGCACATTTGGCAACAAGAACATATGCCGAAAGAGTGGAGCTAACCAATTATATTCCCTCTCCACAAAAACGGTAACAAGCTAATAGAGGCATATTACAACTTTGTATGGCGTACAAAATTTTTTCTAAAATCTTACAAAATAAAATCCGATCATACGCCAACAGGATTATTGGGGAGTATCAAGGTGGCTTTAGAGCAGGTAGATCGACACTAGACCAATTGTTCACTGTCAAGCAGGTCTTTGAAAAATGCTGGGAGTTCAACCTAGACGTGCACCAAATTTTCGTTGACTCTAAGCAAGCATACAACAGTACGTTACCAGTACCAAATAATGCTTTGCTTTGGCATCCCAGCCAAATTAGTCCGTCTTACCAAAATAACAATGACGTCAACTACCTCCCAAGCCCGCATCAATAATCAACCCACCAATGTTTTTGACACAAATATCGGACTAAAACAGAAAGATGGGCTGGCCCCATTGCTATCCAATTTGGCTCTGGAGTACTTCATAAGGAAGCTCAATGCCGATACACAACATATATTACGAAACAAGTCGACGAAATCAACATTCTGTCACGGTCATTGACAACTACCAAAGAATGATTCCTGAAACTCAACAGCGAGGCAAAACTAGTAGGACTACAAATCAATGAAAATAAAACAAAGCTCATGACGCAGTCGAGGGAAAACATCTCAAAGACGCAAAATATCACACTTGGCGAATACAATATCGGAAATGTTTACATATTATGTATCTAGGTGCCAAAATAACGTTAACGGGTAATGAAATAGACGAAATACGCTAAAGAATACAGCTCGCAAATAAAATATTGTATTCAGTTTTGATGATCTTGCAAACCAGCACCATACACAGGAAAACAAAGCTCCAAGTACACCAATCAGTGATAAGACCTGTGCTATATTATGGGTGTGAAACATGGATCTAAACCAAAGTATCCACAAATATATTGAACGCCCTTGAACGACGGGTCCTGAGGCAAATAATCGAAGCAAAACTAAATGGGGACCAATGGCGAACTCGATACAACCATGGGCTGTATGAAAATTTTGACGAACCAGAGGTCTAAACGACTGTAAGATTGGGGAAGTTGCAATGTGCTGGACACATGAATCGTATGGATGAACAATGGGTACCCAAAAAGATATTCTTTGGGAGAACTGAAGGCTGGGGAGCAGTGGGGAAACCGAGGAAATGCTGGTCTGACTCGATCGATGAAGACAGTTCATCGCTGCTTGGTTTTCGAAAGTGGAGGACGCGGTCAATGGACTGAGATTGTTGGAGGCACTATATGCAGGAAGCGAAGGCTTGAGAGGGGTTGAAGTGTTACGAAGAAGAAGAAATCTATCGATATAGTTGATAATTGTTTATCAATATATCTACCATTACTTCCGAAACCAGTTGGCTCCATTTCCTAACATTGTAGAATTGGGTTCCGAAATACTAATATATGTAACAAGAGTGCTATAAAACTCAAACTAATCATACAGAGTAGCCAATGAATTGATTAAATTTGTGCACAAATTTGGCCGAAGTACAAAACGATTTTCCTCACACTTGCTTTGACTGACAAGTTTTAACATACATTTCATGATGTCTTCTATCGGCTAGGGTTTATGCAGTTTACTCTCGGACCGTAATTTTAATGTTCCATGGATGTATATAGTGAGCCCCAACGTAATAGTTGCGCCGTCAAATAAAATCTGGCGCCAAAAGTATTTGCTGCATCAGCTGTATTTTAATGATGTTATAATACGGTTCCAGGCTGCATTTTCGGGTTAACAGGGGAGGTGTTTAGTGGGAAGAGCAGTTGTCTTCTTGTGAAAATAGGAGTCCCACACTCTGTGCGTAAATGACATTCACCTCCCAACCACAAAAAAATGATGTTACAATAATTTAATTTACTTACATTGCATTAGATATTATCTTTTGCCCACTCCATTATATTAGAGACTACTTTTTCCAAAGATGTTGTAGTAATTGAGCATTCACTTAGGCAAACTGCTCAAAAAACCTTTGCAGAGCAAACACCATTTTTCGCATTCAACCCCGCCACTACCATCGCTGCCATTACCAGAAAATTTTCCCCAAAGAAACAATTGAAAAATTATATAAAAACTACAAAAATAAATTGATGATTATCAAGCGGAACCCGAATTAGGAATGACAAGTGGGATAGCCATCGCGTGAGGTGGAATTTGAATCATCACGAAGTGAGGGGTAGAGTAAATTCCCGTGGATGGAAGAGACGTCAGTCTACAGATGGTTGTGTTTGGTCTACCATACGGAGTTTATTTATTCTTTCGGGTGTCGATAACCGACAGGGGAAGGACCCACTTCTGAAACAAAAATTTCCAGTTTACCGCTTATTCCGCGTACACAGTTCTCGATATTACCATCGAACCGAATTGAATAGCTTTTCACGACATCTGAAAATCGTGTTCCCAACCATTTGATTCCTTCGAGCATTCGAGAGAAAATTTATTCTAAGGGGATTGATACGCGTCCAAGCGACGGCAGTGACGTTTCGCGAACAAGATTTTCTCGCCAGACGGGAAAAAGAAATAGAAAAACTTATTTGTGCGGGCTGTCCTTGTGTGAGCGTAAAAATTTAGTTTTTGAAAATCTGATCCTTTAAATTTGGATCAGATTTTCAAAAACTAATTTTTTTATTGAAAATAAAGAAGAAAGAGATAAAGAAAGTTAAGTGTGTGACTTGTTTTGAATTGGATCCTGTGCAACGTGACAAATCTTCTGGTCACGTTATTCGATATGATTTATGTAGGAAGTGTGTGGGAAAGGATTAAAAATTGATGTGAACTATGGCGCGGATCACTTAGGTCTTGAGTTGTCTGCTAAGTAACATTAATATTTGTTGAACAAAATTTTAACAGTTATGTGTGCAGTCCGTAGGATGCATTTTTTATTGTGCGTGGAACCAAATCAGTGGTGTGTGGATAAGTGAATAAGTTTTAAATTTATAAGTGAACTAATTTTATATACGAGCAACAATCTGTGAGCTTATTTATTGACTCTTTTATAACAACAAAATAAAATAAATAAAATGGATGTGCATTTTCTGAGGATTCAATTCGTCCAATTAAGCGTTCCACAAAACCCGATCGTAGAGAATCTCAAAAAATTGGTATTGCTACTGCCATTGGACTTTATATAATGGGATTTATTCGTTTCTTTCCAAAACAAATTCACATCTCAATAAATAATATTATGGATCTATCATAAATTTATGTAACACAAAATTCAGAAAAAAATTTAGAGTGATTTAGAGTGAAATTTTTAGAAAGAAAGGACTTACCCGCTCCAAGAACAAGCGCTCATTGGAGGTGGACTGGGTAAGTACTCTTTTGCTTATTAAATAAATAGCTTTATTATATAACACATGCATAAACATCTATATTGCGAACTGAACTCTCAGAGAGTGACTCATATACGAGTCTCAAAGTTTTTTTCTTTTGTTTGTGTTTGGGAGGTGAATTCCATTTACGCACAGAGTGCGGGACTCCCAAGCTTGTTAGAAGGCGACTGCGCTATTCACTGAACAACTCCCCTGCCAACCTGAGAACCTAGCCTGGAACCGCTTGACACATTACTTTGAGCCAGGTCTTGTTTTTTTACACCGTGAGGTGCCCCTTTCCTAGTTGGAGGGGACAGGAAAAGTGGAAGTGCCAGATAAGTAGTTCCCCAGCACCAACGCCCCCCGCTGCAGTGAGTCCCTTTTAATTTTTAGGAGCATAATGTGCCACCTGGTTCCATTTGTCAACCGATTCGAGCATCACTGCGACTATTTTATGCAGGGTGAGCTCTCCCGTCTATCTGTAGAGGTTTCGTCGCAGCCTGACCCATTTTATGCACGCAAAAAATATGTAGCCGGCATTGTCCTCCTCTCCTGGCCGAAACAGTCAACCGGGCGATCGTGACGTACCAATCTTGTGCAGGTAAGACTGAAAACAGCCATGCTCACTAAAAAGCTGCGTCAGATAGAAGTCAGTCTCACCATCCCTTTAATTTGGCCACGGTCTCACATCCGGGATGAGGCGCGCAGTCCACCTTCCCTTCATGTAATTCACTCAAGACTGCTGCCTTGAGTGAGTACTGTCTCTCTTTGTGGACAACCGTCTCCCTCGCATCCTCATTTCAACGCAGGTAAAGAGCACCGCACTCTCTAGCAAGGAGGGCAACAGATATCACCCCTGCAATAAGTCTCACCACCGAATAAGAGACTGTCGAATACCTACATGCAATCTTCAATGCTCCTCTTCTCTGTACCTGTGCCAGGCGTTTTCCTTACTAAAAGCGTCACCACATATTTCTGCTCCGTACAGTAGCACTGACCCGACGGCACTCCTCAAGAAGCATCTTCTTGATGGGCTGGGTCCACTTACATTGGCCATAAGTTGACTTAGAGCCAATACTCCCGAAGCACCCTTCTCAGTCATTGCCCTGATTTGCTCAGAGAAACTCATCTTCGAGTCGATTAGCAGCTCCAGGTACTTCACTGCTGGTTTTGATTCGATCAGTATGTCTCCAATACTGATCATCCTTAGTCTAGGGACTCTCTTTTTCGTCAAGATGACCACTTCGGTTTTCTCCAGTGCTTAGCTGAACCCGCGAGCAATCATCCAGTCTCTCACTCGATGCATTAGCATACCAAGCCTAAGTTGTGCTTATCCAACGGTGCGTCTCGTGACCAGAGCCACAACATCATCCATATAGCCGATCAAGCGTGACTCATCTGGCATCTTCAACATCATTAGCACCTCTTAAGACACCTTCCACAGGTCCTGACCAAGGGTAGATCCTTCGGCAACATCCAATGTAAATCCCATCCTTTATTGGCCCTGTGTCGTGTCGGAAAGCAGACCTCGGTCCTTAAGGTAGTCCCTCAAAAGCTGCATTCGATATTCCACCTTATCCAGAATATCCTTTCATCTAGTGGAGTTGAAGGTGTTCTTAACGTGAGCATATAGCCGCTTAGTGTCGGTTATATGCCTCTGCCTTTTGGATCATGTTTACCACCTCTGCAATCGCGTCAATGGTAGAATGTCCTGCTCTATAGCTGTGTTGCCGAGAAGATAGGTCTCCAGCAGCACGAATCGCGTCAGTGAGTCTTCCCTTGATGAGTTTCTCTAGCACTTTCCCAGCTGTGACCATGCATAACGGGTGGTATGCAGATGGTGGTCCGGGATTTCATTTCCTCTTGTTGATCAGCACGAGCCTTGCCACCTCTCATCGTACCGGGAAGACCCGGTCCCGTAGGCAACCGTTGAATGTGCTGAGCAGTAAGGCAGGACAATGGAGATAGATAAGCTGCAACACCTTAGCCGGAACATCATCTGGACTTGAAGCCTTCCTCACTTTCAGTGAAAAAACACTCTCTTTCAGTTCCAGCTGTGTGAAGAGTTGATATTTGACTGATGTCTCATCGTAGATAGCGTCAACATGGACGGGATGAGTGGGAAAGAGTGCTGGCACTATTTTGTCCATCTTATCGGTACCATGCTTGGAAGGTTTTCGTAGGGTATGAAGCTTCTATAGAACTAGCTTGTAGCCAAGGCCCAACGAATCTTTATTCACATTGTCCATTAGATCTTGCCAGAAGCGAGCCTTGCTGTTGTTGATCAATTTTCCAAGGCATTTCCTGGCCGACTTATATGCTGCTACTCGGATGCATGCCTCGTCACGGTTTCGTCCCCGTCGAGCCTCACGGCGAAGCTTGTGATACTCCTTTCGCTTTTCAGTGATTTTAGTTGACCACCAGTACACTCAGGGCTTGCTGTTCCGGGGTTTTCGAAGGGGCGTAGGGGCGCAGTAAGCAGTCGTAATGATGCTCATAGTAAAGTTCACCACGTCTTGGGCTGCCAGTTCTTCCGTCCTCTTGGAATCTCCCTGCAGTGGGACATCTGCTGCGAGCACCTCAATGAACCTCGCAACATCCATCCTTCCTATGTTTCATCTAATTATAGAAATCCAAGAGCATGTACGTCGGAAGTCAACATCACTAATCTGAAGTAGAATTTACTGATGATCACTGGCTGAGTAGTCCTCTAATACCATCCAGTTGTGTAACCTCCATACTAAGGACTGTGAGGTGAATGTCACGTCAGGTATGGTTCCTTCAGAGCTAACACGGTGGAAAATCGGTGTTGCTCCAGTGTTTAATATGACGAGTGCCATCCTGGCCACCATTTCTAGGATTCTTTTCCTCGCGGATCTGTTTGTGGTATGCCCCATTGGATTGCTTTAGGGTTGAAGTCTCCCCTCAACGAGCACGTTGCCCGCTGCGTTCGAGACAGCGCCCTCAAAAGCATTTAACTTCGCTTGGAAAAATTAAATCGATTCTAGCTACGCACTAAAGAAGATGGTCTTTGAGCTCCAAACACACAAAACCATCCTTCCGTCCACAGCTCTCCACCTGGAAATTACTTTCTCGAACTCAGATGGTGGCAGTAACAGTTTCATCAGGATACCATGGTGCCGAACTTTTATCATGGTGTTGCTCGATCAGCAGCAAAAAGTCGGCTTTCATGTCCCTCGCAAATTGCTCAAGCTGATTTTGGGTGGTTGACCTGTGGTGTGGTTCTAATTTTGCCTTTGCTGGAGTCTCCTGAAAAACCTGGAGTTTTCCTGACGTCCCCAAGATCATGTCTTGGATCAGTATCCTTGGAAAGAAGACAGTGTGCATCCTTTGTACACTCTGTTCTTTTATGTCCCATTTCACCCCATTTGTAACGTAGGGAACTCCCATTTGATCCATTGCATACCTGTGCAATGTGCCCATATTCAGGTCATTTGAAAGATTAAAAAGGCGTTGCTTTTCGGCATATCCTACAGACAACCCACCCTATTCGTAGTTTTCCCTTGTTGAGGAATCGTACGGCGTCCTTTTTGGTCAAGCCAATGGTTACCATGCGTTATCCCCCATAGTTTCTGATGTCAACTTCACTTTGATCCTGCCCATGCTAGGGAACACCCTTTTGGTGGCATCTTCTACTTCAGCCAGATCTTTGACGCAGTCACCGTCTCTTATTTCGATCATTACCATCGGTTCGAGCAAGGCTATGGTTGCATTTTTGCTGAGGACTTTCCTTACTGCGTCGCAAAATACTTCTTTATTGTCGGCCTTTGCTCTGAAGTGGACCAGTATGTGGCCCGACCGCGTTTGTCGTACTGCTTTAATGACAGTGTTGGTGCCTTTGGGCCTTACGTTTCCCCTGATATCCCGCTGCACCACCGCGTAGGATTGACCGTCTTGGAGTTTTACGAGTAGTGCCTACTTGGGCCTTCGTCGAGGTTTCTTTTTCTCCTGTTTCACATAAGGTTTGTTTGGCGTCCAGGCGAATTTCACTTTCTGATAGTTGTTGAAGGAGTATCTTTGTGGCATTCTTCGCACCTTTAGTCAGCACTATTTGGAACCCCTGATCTAGCGTGCCGTTGCCATTGAGTGCCTCTTCCTTCTTTCATCCCGATCTCCTTCGATTGAGCTAGACGCCATTCTACTATTGATTTTTGGTGCGGGAGATATCTGCGTGTGCCCTTTAGATTAAGCCCTCAGCGCTTTTTCAGCCTTCTGTTCTTCTTCGGCCTTTTTGTCCTCTTCAACCTTTGACCAGCTCCTCTGCTAGTCTACTATGTGGTCTAGGGGCCCGTCTAGTTCAAGGGGCTGCTTTGTTGTTTTTTGGTGAGTTGCATGCACATTGTATTCTTTTTAGAACATCTCCCGTTTTTCGAATTAGCCTTTTTTCGTTCTGTCACTGGGTGTTGATTGTACCTTGCGACCAATGTTCATCGGAGAGGTTATTGGCTTCCATTTGCAAATACAGTACTTCCGCCATATTTTCAACGGTGGCGATGAAATCACATAAAGTTGCTTTATTTGTTTGGTCACTCCTGTCTTTCCCTGCCATAATCTCCTCGCGGGCTTCAAGATGGTTCGTTATTATATTGGGGTTAACGACCCTTGCTTCGGCCACTTCGGTAGTAATCACAGCAGTGACAATCGAATTCTCGATGTTCTTCATATTTTCCTCCCCCACTTGAACATCTGGTACGTCCTACAGAGTTTCCCGCTTTTCTTTTTTACTGACACCCGAACGCCGCAGGAATCCTAGTCTGGATAAGACTGTCTGTTAACCTTCGTTTTTTGTCCGTCTTCACTGTCATTGCATTAATCGCCGTTTTTGCCATCGCTTATACCGCTCGCAATGTGCGGTTGATATCGTGGCTGCAGCCGTTGGTTGCGTCGTATTTGTTGCTTTTTTTCGGTTCCTTGTTTTGGATTTTTGATCTTTTTTCAGGGTTTTTGGTTACTCCAGTTTTATTGGGCCCCCTTCGAGGCCGCTATCTCCGTCCGTGTGTGTAGTCGCTTTTTTGGTCCCACGGGAATCTATGCAGAGCAGGAGGGCCATGCAAGAGTTGGCACAAGCCCTTATGGGGACAAGTGCTCAGAGCCGGACCAGCGCTAATCAGGAGTCCGTCTCAACTGAACCTTCACCACCAACCCAATCGTGTGAGCTTTGAACGTACTTCGAGGCCCGCCAAGGTTTTGCTGGGACAAAGACGGTTTGATAGTTGAATTGGAGCCATTCTCGCACGAATGCCATCTCGGCGCTACCCTGCAAAGAAACTATATCCAAACCAACATATCCGCCAGCCTAGAGCGACCATTCTTGTTCGTTGTCCAAAACGTAGCCCAGATCCAGTCAGGGTCGCTACCGGTCATCAAAGGAGGGAACCTCACAGCGTCACCTATATCCTCGGGTCCGTGGGGCTGGCACTCTCCAAAGAATGCTAGCCTCTAAGAGTTCTCTTTTCCACTGGCATTCCCCCGGCAGGAATTTCCTCAAGTGCATGGAGGTCGAACTCCCCAAAGAATGCCAGCCTCCAAGAGCATTCCTGTAGGGCAGCATTCCCCCTGCGGGGTTTCCTCGGGTGCGTGGGGGTGGAACTCCCCAATGAAAGCTGGCCTCCAAGAGTGTTCCTGTCGGCCAGCATTCCCCTGTGGGGGCTAAAGCACAACTTACGACCTTACGCACCAATCAAAGTGTTGGGCGCAATCGCTGTCGCATCAATTGACACGGAGGCAAGTACAAGCTGCCTGGCTTCGAGCCTTGGCTCAGAGGTACTCCATCAACACCCAACGTTGGTAAGATCTTGGCACTTAGAAATCAGCACAGCTGATGGCACCAAACATCCTATCACGGGTAGATTGACAACACCCGTCAAGTTCAGAGGTCAAACTAGGGATATTACAATTTTCATCATCATCTCACTGACTCAGAACGTGTACCTCAGTGTCAATTTCATCCTACAATTTGGTTTGGCTCCAGATTCATACGTCGATTCACACCTTAACACGAGACACGTCCATGAACTTACTCCTATGCCCGACAGACACGAACTAACTCCTAATCAGTGACAACGTCAGGAAGCATCCATCGCTTCTTTCCCATCTCACGCTACGCAAGGCCTTAGCCGCACTACTCTGGTCTCACATGTTATTGGCATTGGCGTTGGCAAGCCAATCAAATAAAGACACCTCGCTGGCCATGGAAAAGCTAGTGTACGCTGAGTTGAAGAGGATACTAGAGTCGGGGGTTATAGAGGAATCGCAATGTGCCTGATCCTCCCCGTAACCTTCGTGGTAAAACCAGCTAAAATTCGTCTTTGTTTAGACGCCCAGAAAGTCAACGCAGTGGCCATAAAGGACGCGGACCCGAAAGCAAACTACATCATGAGCCTCGACTTAAAGGATGCCTTCTGGCAAATTCCATTCGATGAAGGGTCGAGGGATAAAACCGCTTTCACAATGCCTGGACGACCACTTTACCAGTTCATCACAACTTTTTGGCCTGTGTAACGCCCCGCAAGCGATGACCTGTCTGATGGACAAAGTCATTCCACCCCATCTGAAACATCAAATGTTCGTCTGTAGATGACATTCTACTCATCACAGAAACGTTTGACCAATATCTTCTACTGCTGAAAGTATTTCTGTTTACCAGCAAGATGGAACTCACCATCAATGTCCAGAAAAGCAAGTTTATCATGACCGAAGTCCGATATCTAGGACATGTCATCAGACATGGTACCATCAAAACAGATCCGGATAAAACTTGGTTGATTGAAGAGTTTTCCTTTCCGAAGACCGTCAAGCAGCTATGACGTTTCCTAGGAGTGCTCGGTTGGTACCGAAGATTCTATTTTATTTTATTCGAAAAGCTCAAGCAAGCGCTGAAATCGGCCCCAGTCGTATACAGCCCCGACTTCCAGAAACCCTTCTCCATTCATTGCGAAGCAAGTCAACATAGAGTTGGAGCTGTGCTAGTGCAATTGACGGAAGAGGGAGGAGAAGCTCCCATTGCTTTTATGTCTAGTAAACTGTACTCAGCCCAGAGAAACTACGCAGTATCCGAACAAGAATGTCTGGCAGCGGTGATAGCTGTCAAGAAATTCCGAGCGTATATAGAAGGCCACCAGTTTGAAATCATCACCGACTACGCTTCGTTACAATGCAAGTAGACCTGCATGGACGTCTGGCCCGATGGGCTCTTAAACCGCAAGGGTTTAACTTTTCCATCAAACACCAAAAAGGAACCCAGCATTGTGCCCGATACTCTCTCACGAATATTTTTACCTGACGCAGTGGAATCGGCATTAAATGACGGAAATCCCATCAAGATATATTTGGAAAGCCCTTATCTCGATTCAGACAGCTACAATGAGTTGAGGCAAACCATCGTTACCGAACAGACACAATTGCCTATTTCGAAAGTGGTCGACGGCTATACTTGCCGACGCAATGAATACGCAACCGGTGACTCATTGCAGGAAGAAGAGTTTTGGAAGCTTTGGGTGCTGGAGGAGATGAGTCACAATCTGATCCTTTGCACACACAACCATCCTTTAAGTGGCCACGGCGACTATGGTCAGACGCTTCGGTGCCTTAAGAAAGACTTCTTTTGGCACAAAATGTTATCTCAGGTCAGAGACTATGTTAACGCCTATGAGACCTGTAAAGGCACTAGGGCTCGCAACAAGACCTCCCATGAGTCAACTCAACGTTGCGGAGCGTGTATTCTAACGTCTATAGATTGATCTACTTGGTCTTTACCTTCGTTCTTCTATGAAACACGTTGGAGCTATCATTGTTCTGGATCAGCTATCGAAGTTTCCACTGGTGGAACCCATTCGCAAATTCGCGACTCCACCTATCGTGAAATATTTAGAAAGCTGGGTATTCCACGCGTCTGGTGTACCAGAAAACTTTTACTTGGATAACGGAGTGTAGCAACTGTTGAATTACGATTTGAATTTTAGAAAGAAATATAAAAGTAAATTACCTAAGTGTCGTCTAGCCTGATGAGATCTGGCTAAATTAGACAATGCACCAGAGCAAAGCTTCTATGCAACAAGTTATACCTGAGTTTGGCCGAATAATCCAGCCAAAGTACTTTGATCAAAAGAGTGTTCTTCTCCGTGTTATAGTAATGCCAGCCAAAGTTTTACCGATGGCCGAGTCTTTATTAGGGAACGAGTCAGAACCTTCTGATCTCGATTCTATAATTTCTTCAACTACTTATCCAATTTCTCAAACATAAAATACTTAATTTATTACGTACTAACCTCATTAACCAGCACCCAGATTTGTGTGGTCTCGTGACCCACAAATCGATTAACACCTCATAAATGCATTTGTTATTCCATAACCTCACAAATGCATATGTTATGTAATCTTTTTCTTTGGGTCATAAATTCTTCCAAGTGCATGTTCGATGACCCAAGAATGCATGGCAATGTTTTTGTTTACTTTTCGGAAAGTGAAAGCGAAATCGTTGAATGCTGACTCTTGAGATTTAAATATTTTAAGTACGTTCCACTTATTGACTTACTGGTAAGCAATATTTTAAATGTTTGTATGTTCACGTATAATTGTGTGTTCGTTAATTTGTATGTAATTTGGATATAGTGCATTTGATATTGAATGAATGTTTCTAATAATTGAATGAATGTTTTTGAATCTAATATTACAATTGAATGAATGTTTTAGATAAATTATAATTGAATGACTGTTTTAGATTATGTGAGAGTGAATGTTTTTAAATTATGGGTGATCATTACACCCTCCGCGTTTTTGTTGTTGAGCGTATACTAGTATTAAGCGAAACACCAAAAATATCAAACATAATTACAAACATTTGTACAGTCTTAATTGATTATTATGTAATTCTTTTAATACTCCATTTTCATCAACTATGGAGTTTACACCTTTTTTATCTTTTACCACAAATGGTCCTAAATATAGTTTTTGATTTTTCTTACGATTATTGTTCCTAATTAATACCTTATCACCAACCTTAACGTCTATTGGGTTAACATCTAATTGTTTTTCTAATCTATTCTTTTTAACTTTCTCTATTATTTCCTTTGTTTTATTTATAGTTGCTTTAAGTCTTAGTTTTAATTCATTGGCAAAGTTGTCAAGATTGTATGATTTTGTAACTAATTTCTCGTCATTTGGTAAATATGCTAATATTCCGAAAACTAACTCATACGGTGTATAGCCAGTATCTACATTGGGTGATGTATTATAAGCGAATGTATAATACGGAAGCCAGGTATCCCATTCAGATTCTTCTGTAAATGAGAGTAAGAACTCATTAAGAACCCTGTGGTTCCTTTCAACTACGCCTAGCGTCTCGTGATGATATGGTGTTGAAAATATCTGTTCAATTTGTAACAAACCACAGACTTCTTTCATTAGCTCATTCAAAAATTCCGTACCTCTATCTGACTTTAAAACTTTAAATTGCCCATATTTAAGAATAAAATCCTTCACTAAAGTTGTCGCTATAGTTTTCGCATCCTTAGATTCAATTGGGATGGCAACAACAAATTTCGATAATGCGCATTGCATTGTAAGAATATAGCGGAAATGATTGGAAAGTCTCAATGGACCAACCGTGTCAATTTGAATTGTCTCGGAAGTTGTCGATGGTGTACTCGTATGCACAAATTTTTCTTTAGTGTGCCTGTATAATTTACTAGTAGCACAAACTTCACAATTGTTAACGAACTTTTTGACCATAACGCTCATATTTTTCCAACAGTACCTCTGTTTCAATTTTAATAAAGTCTTTCTAACTCCTAAATGACCTCCATTGGGTGAACTGTGATACTCTTTTATTAGTTTATTTTGGGTATCTTTATTTAGATTTTTCTTAGCTGGGGTGTATATTAATATATTTGTCTTTAAACGCGCTTTATTATTATTTAGTTGCAACTTGTTATATATTTTCTTGAAATCCTCAATGTGTACACTATCAAATAAGTTATCACTGCTTGATAACGCTAGCTCATTTATTTTTATTTTGCACAAAGCATCAATGAGTTTCTCCATAATGAAATCTAGATTTCTTTTAGGTTTATCGCTTTTCGATTTATATATAAAGGATGATAACTTCTTTTCGTCAGGAACTGATTCACTGGAAAATTTATCGTTATCAACACATACTATTATTTCCTTAGACGTACGAACGATTTCTAGTGTAGGATTTCTTAATTCATTTATCCGCGGTATATTAAATTTAAGCTTTGTAACATTTTTGACGTCATTTAACGATGTGCAATTCCAAATGTGAAGTTGATCAGGCTCCGATTGGATATTGGCATCGGTTACATTGCTTCCTTGTACACTTGTATTTTCTTGTTTGTTACTCATACCCCTTGTAATAGCTAAAGTTTTCTTTACTGATTCATCTCTTTCTGTGGGAATCATACTCTTTAAAATATCTGTATCTAACTCAATGCGAGATAAGGCATCAGTGTTACGACCCTGCGATGCTATGCTTGGGTTGTATGCAACATCATCTGTCGTCCCTACACTTACCTATATCCTGTGCCTCTACTTTTTCCTTTCAGGGAAAATATTAGTTTGTATATTTGCCTAGTAATTCAAGGCGATCAACGCCGAATTGATTGTCTTCATGGAAGAAAACAGAGGCGAACTCGCCGATTTTAGTTAGACCAAGAAGTGATTTATTTCCACATCGACTTATCCTATTTATACAATTTTACTTCGTCTTCAATACAAATACATATTCAATTTCTTAACATATTCTAAACATATTTTGTCTACTCAAGCAAAAACATTTTACATACAATTTCCTATCTCTAATATTCTTTCCCGAAAAACTATGCAAAAAAAATTCACATTCTTATTAGCAATTCTACACGATGCATTTCCCATGTTGAGAGCATTATTCAAAAAAAAATCTACATTCTTAATATCAATACCAAACTCAACGTGAAGTAAATGCATTCATCTTCGCGTGTTTATTTTCCTATAAGAAAAAAATAGAAACAAGACATTGCATTCATATGAGAAGTTCTTAGACCCCGCATATGAGCGATGTCAAGTGCATCAAGGGAAGCGAAAGTGTTGAAGGCAATTTGTTTTTGTTTGTAGCGTGTGCCTTTACCACTTCCATGTAATTTAATACGCGATAGTCTTCGTTCATTATACGTTTGTGCTGTTGTACATATGAAACCATGTGTACACAGAATTATCTTTGTTCGTTGTACGTTAGTACTGTTGTACATATGAAACCATGTGTGTACGGAAATGTTTATACGTACGAACGTGTTTTCATATGGGGCTAATGGTAATGTACGTTTAAAAGATGTTCATTGTTTACGATTTGCTTCCGATTCTAATGAATGCATTACAATTTTCCTTTCCGTAATTCTTCAAGAAAATTCATATGCCAGTTCAAGCTTAACCCGATACTTTTCATAACATTTTCATTGACGGTGAACATCTTCTTTACCGTGATTCTTTATTAAAATCTTGGCGCAAGTTTCTTACAGAGCAAAATACATTACGAACAAAACGACTATACGTCTCGGGTATTCCATCACTCGTCGTACGGAAAGAGTTTCTAGACGCTTGATTCATGATGAAATTTAACCAAAACAATAACAAATGTGGATATGTGTCCATAGTGGCACGAGCCAATGCTTTTGCTTTTAGTTCCGCCGAGTGTTATTTGAGCTGGGAATCCCCTTCGGGGTGACGTATGTGGTGAATGAATGTTTGGATAATTTAGTGGTCGCTCAAAATGCTTAAATGGACAAATGAAGGCTTTTTAAAATGTTATCGATATTTATTTTTATGGCGTACTCATCTCAATCAGACTTGGGGTGATATTTAGCGGAAGACACTTACAGAGGAACCTTTAGTAAATGCTTTGGCATTTAACTACATGGTAGCTGGAATAGTTCCTTCTGTTCAGCGTGTCTTTTAGGGCGTAACAATATCTTCCCCCATTTTAAATGTCTGTGGCGAGTCTTGGAGAGATGAGCCGCACGTCGATTGTTATGTTATTTTAAGAGTTGAAACTAGTAGGTTGTTTTTTTTTTTTTTTTTTTTTTTTTAAATTAATTGATTTATTTTTTGGCTCTATACGTTGATTGTCATTAGTTGCATTAAACATTTATGGCGACTGTTAGTTTGTTAAAGATTACGCTGTGGTTTTTTTATTCGATTTAAAAAAATTTCATGGGTGTTTTACTTTATTGACTTTGGGTGCATTATTTTGAGTGGTTTATAATGGATTTATCTATTAATATAAATCTATATTTTGCTATGTAATTAATTTCAATTTTTGTGGAGCTTAATGTTTTTCTTGTTTTTAACAATAGATGTAAATATATATATTTGTTTTTTTTTTTTTTTTTGGTGATAACAATTACATTTTTTGTATTTAAAGTATTGATGTACTTAATAATATTATGTATGTGTTCTTATGATTAAAAATATTTCTGCATCTGGATTTTTGTTTTTTTTTTATAATGCTACTAGCAGATCTTGATGCTTAAAAATAAAATTGTTATAGTATAGTTTTTTTTTTTGGAATTATGTACATTTTCTTGTAACTTATATTTAAATTTTAATCGAGTTGACTTGCAGAGCTCGGTGTTTACAGATGATTATTAATTTTATTGTAAACAAATAGAAGCAATACATTTTTTTTGTTTGAGGTGAGTAGCAGAGCTCAGTTAATTTTTTTTTGTTTTTTTTTTTTGTTTTTGTACTTTTTGCGATGATTTACAATTTTTTAAAATATTTGCTTATTCAGAGCTAGATTTTTACAAATTATTATATTTGATCGAGGTTATGAGCAGAGCTCGATTTTTATTTATTACTATCGAGTTGATAAGCAGAGCTCGATTTTTATTTATTATTATCGAGTTGATAAGCAGAGCTCGATTTTTATTTACTATGATCGAGTTGATAAGCAGAGCTCGATTTTTATTTATTATTATCGAGTTGATAAGCAGAGCTCGATTTTTATTTACTATGATCGAGTTGATAAGCAGAGCTCGATTTTTATTTACTATGATCGAGTTGATAAGCAGAGCTCGATTTTTATTTACTATGATCGAGTTGATAAGCAGAGCTCGATTTTTATTTATTATTATCGAGCAGAGCTCGATTTTTACTTACTATGATCGAGTTGATAAGCAGAGCTCGATTTTTATTTACTATGATCGAGTTGATAAGCAGAGCTCGAATTTGATTTACTATCATCGAGTTGATAAGCAGAGCTCGATTTTTATTTACTATGATCGAGTTGATAAGCAGAGCTCGATTTTTATTTACTATGATCGAGTTGATAAGCAGAGCTCGATTTTTATTTACTATGATCGAATTGATAAGCAGAGCTCGATTTTTATTTACTATGATCGAGTTGATAAGCAGAGCTCGATTTTTATTTACTATGATCGAGTTGATAAGCAGAGCTCGATTTTTATTTAATATGATCGAGTTGATAAGCAGAGCTCGATTTTTATTTACTATGATCGAGTTGATAAGCAGAGCTCGATTTTTATTTACTATGATCGAGATTTTTGTTTACTATTATCGAGTTGATAAGCAGAGCTCGATTTTTACAAATTAATATTAGTATTTCGTTAGAGGTTAATCGTTAATAGTTCATGAATAGGAAATAGGGCTTCTCTCTTTTTTTTTGTTTAAACTAACTGTAGAGATCGTGGCGGGGGTTGGGGTATTATTGCTTCCTCGTCTTGAGATTGGGCCACCATCGGAGGTTTCGTTTCTTGCTTATTGAGGTTAAGGGTAAATGTTGGGTTTGATTCCCGATTGGTGATTGTTAGACGATTTTGTTTCCTGCAGCATTTTATGTGTCGAATAGACAGGTATATCCCTATTGTTATGATGCCAATTGTTGTTAAGCTGAGGGATGCTGTGGATAAATGCATATGCTGCTTGTTCGTTTCTTTGAATGTAATTTCATTCAATTGGTCATAAATCTCGTTAAGGGAGTGGGAGTTGGTGTGAAATTGTTTGTTCACATCTTTTTCTAAGAATAGTTGCAGCGAGCTATTAATAGGAATACGAGTTAGGCTGGTTATGTTGAGATTTATTACATTTGGGTCAATCTCGGGGAAAAAGTTTGGTTGTTTTATCTCGAACTTATGAGTACTTTCTGCTTCGTATGGTATCATTAAATCATGTAGTTGTATACTGCAATGGAAATGGAGGTATAAAATTCCTTGGCCCATGAGGGTGTGTGTGGTAACATTTTCGTTACATTTGACGTGAATGGGAGTTTCTGATTGAAGAAAATATATCCAGCTATTGGGTTTGTTTAATTTAATGAAAGTATTTCCAATTGTAGTGCTGATCCGAAGGGGTAGAGTAACATTTCTATTGAAGGGGTTGTGCAGCAATGCTATTATATTGTTCGTTGACGGTGGAGCTCTGATTACAGGAGTCGTAAGTGGCATTACATATAGATCACCAGGTTCGGGATGTTTAATTTTTTTAGAGTTTGATAAATTGTCTCCTTGTAGTAAAAGAAATTGTTGAGTGGGTATGTTACTTGCTTTATGTGAATACTCGACATATGGGATCATTAGAAATGATTTATTGGTGGCGATCGGGAAGGTGTTGGTTTGTTGCAATTGCATAAGTGGTAATTGAAATATGGGTGGTTTGATTACTATTAGGAATTTATCTTGCAGCCTGTAGTGCTGTATATCTGCTGTTTGCGCCAATATTTGGTCACAGTATTCTGGACATTTATTACCGGGCTTTGTATATACATTTTTCAACTTTTGTTTAGAAATAAGGAGAGGGTGGATTTGATTCAGTTGAGTAGATACTACAATGTCTATTAGAGTACGTTGTCTTAATTCTATTTCTAATAATTGCGCCAATAGTGTTGTTAATAATAGTTGTTTGCGTTCGCTTGCTATTAATGCATCTGTAATGTTAGAGATATCTCGAATGTGTTCGGCAATTTGTTGTTGTCTGGTGATCACATTGGTTCCTCCAGTGACGTTTTTACGACGCTGATGCGTTGCTTTTCTAGTTTTACTAGTTCTTCTCCATCATACTCCAATATATTTAATCTGCTATATAATTCTTGTTCGATTTTATTATCCATTGTGCCAAACAGTGTGTGCATTGCTTGACCTATCCCATCAAAGAGTGATCTTTTGTTTCGTCTAGAAATCAATGATTCGCGAAGGGTTTCTGAGCGGAATTTTAGATTTTCCACAAGGACGTGTATGTGACGTTGCTGTTCTTTGCATCCCGTGTTGTTCGCTGAGCACAGTAAATATACAAGTTGTTCAGTGCGTTCAGCAAGGTTTAATTGCGATTGAATATCTCCTAAGTTGAGTTCCGTTACAATATTCCATGTGCTGTGGTAGCTCAGTATGGTTCCTAAGTCTTCCAACAATATCCCTGTGTTTTCAATAGGAGTTGTTGTATAAGGACTGGTTTTGGCTTGAACCGTGATTACAACGGAGATTAGTAGTAAAATCATTGCATTTGCCATGACTGAAAGGGGGAAAAGGAAAAGTTATTCGTAGAATGGTTTTAATCTGTTATTATGGACATTTACTAGCTTCTTCCCTATCGCAATTGTTGTGTTGACAGGGGAGGTGATTGATTTAACAATATAAGGGCCTACCCATACTTGCACTAATTTATGCTTTCTGTTTTCATTTTTTAATAAAACTTTATCTCCTATGTGGAAAGATATTGGCTTCGTGTTTTGGTCATAGTATGTTTTTGATTTTACTTTGCTTTTTAATATATTTTTTCGTGCTATCGAATACATTTTCTGAAGCTTATGTTTTAAAGGGAAATAATAATTTTCGTGGTTTTAGATTGGGGTTGGCTCTTTTTTAACGTTTGAGGGTATTTCTGCTGTAAAACCGAAAAGGCAGTCCATTGGTGTGAGCTAGGTGCTGTCGTGTTCACTATTGTTATATACAAAGGCTGCGGTTCTTAAAAATTGGTCCCATGATTGTGGGCTGCTATCTACCGTAGAACGTAGATATTCTATCAGCGGTCTATGAGCTCTTTCTAAAGCTCCATTTGACTGGGGATGGTAGGCTGATGTTTGCAGCTTTTTTATATGTAAGAGTTTACATACTCTTTTAAATAGCTCACTTATAAAATTAGCCCCTTGATCTGTCACTACTTGTTTGGGTATTCTGTACCTTGTTATTATTTCATCGAAAAAAATTTTTGCTATTGTTTCCGATTCTACATTGGGTATGGCGTACCAATCTACGAATTTGGTGAGGTTGTCCTGGAATGTTAATATGTATTTATTTCCTGAGGATGTTTCTACTAAGGGTCCTACTATATCTAGGTAAATCTTATCGAAGGGTTTTTCGGCTATATCAGTGATTACCATGGGCATGCGATGTTTTTGGGAGTTTTTCATTGTTTGACACTTCTTGCATTTCTTGACATAGTTTTTGATATCTTTCAGCATTTTTTTCCATCTATACTGTTTCTTAATTTTTTTGTAAGTTTTTGAGACTCCTTGGTGTCCTCCAAAGGTGGAGTCGTGGAATTCATATAGCACCGCGCTAATTACTTCGGGGGATGTTAGGATAGTTACTTTGGGTGGGCCTTGTAATATATTTTGGGTAGGGTCTGATAGTGTCGAATTATTGCCAATATTATTAGGATTTGTTGTTTCTGGAACTGTATCTGTTACTTGTTTGGTAGCTCGTATATTAATCTGTGAGTCTAACAATTCTTCATTGTTATTCGCTGCAGGTGGTGGTTTGACTTGTAGCTGCACTTGTTTTTGCGCCTGTGCTCGTGTGACAATGTTGCACTGATTATTTTGTTCAGACTCTTCTAGTGCCTCATGGGGAACTCTGCTCAATGCATCGGCATTAGTATTATATTTGCCCGGTTTATACTCTATTTGGTAGTCGAATTCTGAAAGTTTGTGATGGAACCTTACCAATCGTGTGGTAGGGTCTTTTACATTGAATATTCCTTTAAGAGGTTTGTGGTCAGTATAAACCGTGAAACGCCGGCCTTGTAAGTAGCATCGAAAATTTTTTGCTGCCCATACAATTGCCAGGAGTTCCTTTTCAATGGTCGAATAGTTACGTTCTGCTTTATTTAGTGTGCGACTTGCATATGCTACTGGTTTATCTTTTCCAATTTCTCCCTGTGACAGGACTGCTCCTAACGCTTCATTGCCGGCGTCAGTGGTAAGATTGAATGGCTTAGTGAAATCAGAGTAGGCTAAAAGAGGGGGTTTAATTAAAGAATTTTTTAAAAGTTGGAATGCTTCCATGCATTTGTTAGTCCAAGTATATTTGACACCCTTCGGGAGTAAGTTCGTTAGAGGCTTGGCTATTTTAGAGAAGTCTGGAATAAATTTACGATAGTAATTAGCTAGGCCTAAGAAGGATTGCAGTCGTCTAACTGTATTGGGAACCGGGAAATCTTGAACGCATTGAGTTTTACTGGGATCTGGGCGAGCACCTTTTTGGGAACAAATGTGACCTAAATAGACGACCTCAGGTCGTAAGAATTGACACTTCTCAGGTTGAAGTTTCAGGTTATTCTCTTTAAGTCTGGTGAAAATTTTTCGCAGTTTGCTGATATGGTCTTCTAAATTTTTTCCATAAACTACTATATCATCCAGGTAGACAAAACAATCAAATCCTTGTAGACCGGTTAGGATATAATTCATCAGTCTTTGGAATGTGGCGGGTGCCGCTTTTAATCCAAATGGCATTCGCTTAAATTCATAGTGGCCATAATTTGTACTGAAAGCTGTTTTAGGTCGATCTTTAGGTTGCACGAGCACTTGGTGGTACCCGCTAGCTAAATCGAGGGTGCTGAAGTAACGTGAGTGGCCAAGTTGGTCTAAGATGTCCTCAATTCGTGGTAGTGGAAAGGCATCTCCTATTGTTTTGTCGTTCAATTTTCTGAAATCGACTACAACTCGCCATTTCTTTTCCCCGTCGTCGCCTGCTTTCTTGGGCACTACCAAGAGAGGGGAATTCCAGGGGCTTTTGCTTTGTTGGACGATGTCACTGTCCAACATTTCTTTCAGTTGTTCATTTATTATTTCCTTCTGAGGTTGACTTAGCCGGTACATCTTTTGGTTAATTGGGGCTTGGTTGGCTATTAGCGGGATTTCATGAGTCATTGCTTTTGTATAGGTGAGTTTGTCACCTGGTAAATGGAAAATTTCGTTAAAGTCTTGACAAAGTTTTGTTATTGCCGCTTTTTCTTCGGGATTCAAATGTTCATATAGTGAGAGTTGTTGCTTCAGCTTTGCGTTCCGCATTATTACTTCTGGGTGAAAGCTAGCTTTATTAGATGCCAACGTAAGTTGGTTTATTTGTTTATTACCCGTAATGCTTGGATTAGGATTGTATTCCCTTTCTGGCTCATAAATTCCGCTTATTTTATTTAGTGTTTCGATATGGTATTCATTCAATGCCTGGAGCACCAATTGCAGCTGAGTAATTGTAACAGGGGACTCATTGGAGTTAAGGATACTAACCACTGTTTTTGATGGGCCAACCAGACAGTTTGCCAAAAATACTCCGGGTTCCATCTCTTGCAAGAGACAGAGCATTTTTTGTGCTAAATGTATCGGTACCTCTACTATATTTTGGGTTCAGGGGTACATAATAATGGCCTTCTCTAAAGTAACCTTATGTATCCCTTCTAAATTACCCCTAGTGGGTGCCTTTATTATTTCGCAGTCACAGTTTTCATCACTCTGTAGCCCTCTTTGTTGTGTCACGCCTGCTGAAACCTTTTTGGGTATCACTATAGCGCCATTTGACGTCACCGTTTGAGCTTGATGCCTATTTGCTGTGTCTGCTTGAGTTTTTAGTGGGACTGAAAATTCCTTACAGTTAAATTCCGTGCGAGGAAACTTGAGTGTCTGGTTTGGTCCTTCGATATCACAATTTTTTGCTAAGAAATCGTTTCCTAGCAAGCCGTCATTGGGTATTCCTGGTATTGTGTCTACAACTTGGAAAGTGCAAGGTAGCGTGGAAGAGAGGGTAAAGTTGCCTTGCGTTACTCCCAGGGTTTTACCTTTTCCAAAGGGGCTTAGCAGTGTTATTTTTTGCTCGGGGATTATTGAAAAGGAATCGTTTAACGCGGTTCTTTTGATTATACTGACATCTGCGCCAATGTCTATTGTTAGGGTTGTATAATCTTGAATTCCTATATCTAAGGGTAGCTTTACTGTAACTAGTTTAGAATCATGGTTCATATTCTCTCTTTTTATTATTTTTTGCTTGTTTTCTTTTGAGAAATTTTGCTCCATTACTTGAGTAGGTTTAGCAATGACCACTTTTTCTGTTCTTAATTTTAAAGTCGAGTCGGGGGTTTCCGGCTCGACTGTTGTCCGTTTCCCTGGGTTTTTGCTTCCCATTTTTCCTTTTGACGACATGTGCTTACGGTGTGACTTGTACGACCGCAAAAATCACATGGTGCTTGTACACTGTAAACTTTTTTTGTATCGCTTATGTTGGGTTGGGTGCTGGGTGGGTTTGCATTACAGTCCCTCAGATCGTGCCCATATTCTTTACAGTTTGGGCAAAAAGGGGTATTTTTCCTGTGGTAACAGTCTCTGTAGGTGTGCCCCTTTCTCTTGCGAAAATTGCAAGTAATGTTTGAATATTTATTAGGCTTCCCTACATTCGTATTTGAAGTGACTGAAGCTTGTTGTTGAAAGGGTGCAACGTAGGGGTTAAGTTGAAATGTTGTGTTTGGTTGGAAGGGGACAGCTCCCTGTTGAAGTTTCTCCCTATCTAACGCCTTGGAGACTAGTTCCTCGAAAGTAGCTTCCTCGTTATTGAGCAGATACTGACACAGATGAGGATCAGTTACTCCACTTCTAAGCCTTCCTTTTGCAAAATCCTCCAAATGTAGACTGATTACCTTAGTAACTTGTTCGCCATATTTGAGTAACGCAGCTTCCTGGCACCGCTTTAGTAGCTGTCGCAGGCGTGATGTAAAAGCCGCGAGAGTCTCGGAAGAACCCTGTTTAGCCGTAATCAATCCATTTATCAAATCCTGGTAAGTCTCTCTTGGTAGATAGACTTGGTTTAGGAGTTTTTCGGCAGCTTCGATGGTCGTGGGGAAGTTTGAGGCAATGAGTTGGTATGCTTCACCGCGGAGAAGCGTGGGGAAAATTTGCATAAAGGCCGACTGTTCCGGGGAACTCAGGCATTGCCAGACTCTTTTGCTACAGCCTATGAATGTTTGTAGCTCAAGAATCAATGTAGGGGTTGGGGCTCCTGAGAAAACGGGTTTCATTTGCCCCATTAATTTGGCCACTTTTGTATAGTCTGCCATATTGCTGGTTTTTAATACAGATTTTTCAGAGGTTTTATCGTTTGTTATGAGGCTGTGCCGCAAGGAAGGGGGTGTTTGCAGAACGTTATATGATTTGAAGGAAAACTTAAAGTCTTGGGACGTAAGGGCTGGTTTAAACAATTGCGATAGGTCTCGAGGACTGATTTCTTGACCTAACGAGATTTCACGAAATCGTTGGATTTCTTCTTTAAACCGTTCTGTATTTTCGCGAAAGTGTATGACTCTCTCGAGCCTTTTGTTGTGTATTTGGCTTACAGTATCTGTAAATTTGATAATAGATGCTAATTCCTGGGTCGCAAGTTCTCGTGTGACTCCAAATTGGGTTTCTAATAAAGATGATTCTGACTTACTTCTAATTGGTTGTAGAGTTCGACCGCTTCTTAATTTTAAACCAGTACTTCTACCGGTTGGAGTAGATTGATGGTGGATATCGTTGTCGTTGAAAGTTCTTTCGTTCATAAGTTCAATTTGTTAGTCAGCGTATAAACACCGTCGTATAACTATTAATTGATAAGGGTGTATTTGTCTTGTAGCTCGCGTGTGAAATGTTTTATCGGGTATTTTCAGCACAGTTTAGTGTAGTGTATTTTTTTTTAACTTTGAATCAAACTTTTCTTCTCACTGTAATCAGGGAATATTATTGGTTAATGATTATACTATTATTAGTGCTTTTTGTTATAGCTTGGTTCTTCTATCTGGAGTTGAAGTTTAAGTATGGGCCGTGAGTACAGGGGTGTAAGGAGACGATATTGCAAGAATAAGTAGGAACGGATTCCGGAGGCTCCATGAGATTATGGCACCCAGTTTTATTGCGATGCAGTAAAAATATTGCAGTCCACGCAAACCGAAATCCTACCGGCTGCGCCAATTGTTACGACCCTGCGATGCTATGCTTGGGTTGTATGCAACATCATCTGTCGTCCCTACACTAACCTATATCCTGTGCCTCTACTTTTTCCTTTCAGGGAAAATATTAGTTTGTATATTTGCCTAGTAATTCTAGAGCGTCTAGGCGATCAACGCCGGATTGATTGTCTTCATGGAAGAAAACAGAGGCGAACTCGCCGATTTTAGTTAGACCAAGAAGTGATTTATTTCCACATCGACTTATCCTATTTATACAATTTTACTTCGTCTTCAATACAAATACATATTCAATTTCTTAACATATTCTAAACATATTTTGTCTACTCTAGCAAAAACATTTTACATACAATTTCCTATCTCTAATATTCTTTCCCGAAAAACTATGCAAAAAAAATTCACATTCTTATTAGCAATTCTACACGATGCATTTCCCATGTTGAAAGCATTATTCAAAAAAAATCTACATTCTTAATAGCAATACCAAACTCAACGTGAAGTAAATGCATTCATCTTCGCGTGTTTATTTTCCTATAAGAAAAAAATAGAAACAAGACATTGCATTCATATGAGAAGTTCTTAGACCCCGCATATGAGCGATGTCAAGTGCATCAAAGGAAGCGAAAGTGTTGAAGGCAATTTGTTTTTGTTTGTAGCGTGTGCCTTTACCACTTCCATGTAATTTAATACGCGATAGTCTTTGTTCATTATACGTTTGTGCTGTTGTACATATGAAACCATGTGTACACATAATTATCTTTGTTCGTTGTACGTTAGTACTGTTGTACATATGAAACCATGTGTGTACGGAAATGTTTATACGTACGAACGTGTTTTCATATGGGGCTAATGGTAATGTACGTTTAAAAGATGTTCATTGTTTACGATTTGCTTCCGATTCTAATGAATGCATTACAATTTTCCTTTCCGTAATTCTTCAAGAAAATTCATATGCAAGTTCAAGCTTAACCCGATACTTTTCATAACATTTTCATTGACGGTGAACATCTTCTTTACCGTGATTCTTTATTAAAATCTTGGCGCAAGTTTCTTACAGAGCAAAATACATTACGAACAAAATGACTATACGTCTCGGGTATTCCATCACTCGTCGTACGGAAAGAGTTTCTAGACGCTTGATGCATGATGAAATTTAACCAAAACAATAACAAATGTGGATATGTGTCCATAGTGGCACAAGCCAATGCTTTTGCTTTTAGTTCCGCCGAGTGTTATTTGAGCTGGGAGTCCCCTTCGGGGTGACGTATGTGGTGAATGAATGCTTGGATAATTTAGTGGTCGCTCAAAATGCTTAAATGGACAAATGAAGGCTTTTTAAAATGTTATCGATATTTATTTTTATGGCGTACTCATCTCAATCAGACTTGGGGTGATATTTAGCGGAAGACACTTACAGAGGAACCTTTAGTAAATGCTTTGGCATTTAACTACATGGTAGCTGGGATAGTTCCTTCTGTTCAGCGTGTCTTTTAGGGCGTAACATCAGTATTTGTATTGATTTTACCTCTCTTGTAAATAATCTCAAAATCGTAGTCGGATAAGTCTAATCTGATTCGTGTAAGTCTTGAAGATGGGTTTTTGTGAGTAAACAGTGAAACTAATGGTCGGTGGTCTGTCACCACAATAAATCTTCTGCCGTACAAATATGGTTTGAAAAAGTTGATACCCCAGTGTATTGCAAGTAATTCCTTCTCAATTATAGGCTTATTGAGTTCACATTTATTCAACGATTTACTTGCATATGAAATCGGTAGGTCAGAACCAATTTCTCCTTGTGACAAGACTGCTCCTAATGCATAAATAGATGCATCAGTCGTCAAAATAAACGGTTTATTGAAGTCCGGATATTGTAATATTGGTGGTTCCATTAATTTCGTTTTTAGAGACTTAAATGCATTCTGACATGTTTCATTCCCATATAAAAATGCTTGCTTCTTTAGAAGTGAATTAAGAGGTTTTGCGATGCTCGCAAAGTTGGGAATAAAACGCCTATAGTAATTGCAAAATGCAACAAATCTACGAACTTCATCCGCATTTTTCGGAACTGGGTAATCCTTGATTACTTGGTACTTAGAAGGATCAGTTTTTACACCGTCTTTAGTGATAAGATGACCTAAATAGACAACCTCTGTTTTCAAAAACTGACATTTACCAGGATTAAGTTTAAGATTGAATTTCTTTAGTCTTTTGAAGACTTTTCTTAAATTTTCGTTGTGGTGATTAATACTACATCCGAAAACAATTATGTCATCGACATAAAGAAAAGCTTCGAAATCAAGTCCGCAAAGTGCAACCGTGAGCATCCTTTGAAAACTGTTCGAAGAGATTTTTAAACCGAAAGGTAATCTCTTAAACTGATAGTGACCATGATTGTCAGAAAATGCTGTCAATGGCCTTGACTCTTTCTCTAATCCTATTTGATGGAATGAACTAGTCATGTCCAGAGTCGAAAAGTATTTAGCCCTGCCCAGTTTATCTAAGACATCATCTCGTCTAGATAAAGGGAATTTATCGTTGACCACCTTAGTATTCAGCCTTCGAAAATCCACAACCAAACGCCATTTCTTCTCAGTACCATCACTTTTCTTCGGTACCAAAAGTAAGGGTGAGTTATATGGGCTTACGGATGACTCAATTATCTCATTTTTCAAGAGATCTTGGACTTGCTTCTTTATTTCATCACACTGAGAATTAGGAAGTCGATAATTCTTAGTGTATACCGGTATATTATCGGTAACATTTAAACTTTGAGTATAAAAATTGTTAACACCTAGCTTCTCATCGCCTAAGTGGAAAACATCCTGATATTCTTTTATTATCCCCAGAAGACTATCCCTAGCTTTAGGATCGTATGAAGATATATTGATGGAATTAAGAAGTGTACTAAGACGTGTAGTATCAGTACTCTTGCATTCTTTGAATGCCTTAACTTCAAAACCACGTAAGGGCATTGTATCGATAATATTTTCAATACCATCGATTGTGACTTCCGAATCCCTTGAATTCAAAATTTTTATATGCTTGATCCCTCTGGATGGTATAATGATATTCCCTACAAATATACCTTCCATTATTTCCTTATTCAGGACTATCATGTCTTCTTTAATTTCCAAGTTAATCGGGAAAATAGCTTCGGTTCTGGCAGGTACCCTAATCTGCCCAATTTTACTCTGCTTGTATTGCATAGGTAGTATAACTTCTTTATCATTCACTAGAAAAGATATTGTGTAGGTCTCATAATCTATCTTGCACAAGAACTTTTCTAACAAATCTCTACCTATTATCCCATCTGTATTGATAGGAAATTTTTTTACCCACTATATAAAATTTTCCATGAATGATATCATCATCATTCAAATTCATCTCAAGATCTATTGATCCGTAAGATGTAATTGTTTTACTTGTAATCCCCGTTAACTTACACTTATCATCCGACCAAAATAATTCGTTGCTATTAATCTTCTCACATTTACACAAGGAAACGTCTGCTCCTGTGTCTATCAAAAATCTCAATTCCTGAGACGCATTTTCGCAAAACACACTAATGTAGTTTGCACAATTATCCGAAATTTTATGAACTCCGTTCCGGAGTCCAACAAGTTTTCCTGTTCCTGTACAACGTTGATATTATTCCTATCTCTATTACTATCACGTCTACTACCTCTGTTATTGGTACTATTACCCCTATTATACGTATTGTTCTGACCGGAATTATTCCTATTGTCATCTCTTTTTCTATAATTGTTTCTACCATAGTTACCACTATTGCTACTGTTGCTATCACCATTGCTATTTCTATCGTTATTATTGTTATAATTACGTTTCCTATAATTACTCCTATTACCATTTCTATTATCATTTCTACTATCGTTATTTCTATCTTTATAACCCTTGTTTCCCTTCTTATCGCCTTGGTTATTATAATTCCTGTTTTTCTTATAATAAAATACACTATTCATTTGACTTGATTCAGTCTTTTCTACCTCAAGAGCTATATTTGTAGCATCAGAGAAACTTGTCGGTCTCGCCGAAAAGATAGTGCTCCTCAACTGGTCATTTAAACCTCTTTTGAACACCGTCAACGCATAAGTGTCATTTATTTTTACAATCAAATCCCTCTGTTCTTGGGTAACATTTGGACCAAGATCGGATATTTGCAGACCACTTAGTTCATCTACCAACTCCAAAATCTTATCCTTATAGGCGGAAATATTCAGTTTTCGCTGGGTAAATCCACTTAATGTGGTATGCAATTGGGGTATAGTATTTGGGCTCTTATATTTTGCGTTTAATATTGTCGCCAACTCTTGTAAAGTCTTGGGAATTCCTGAACTCGCTATTGCCGTCTGCACCGTACTTGATAATTTTATATTATACACGAAATCAATTAAAGCTTCCTTCCCTGATGTAGACAACGACTTATGAAATATTTCTACTAATTTTAAAAATTGCTGAAGTGATTTAAAACATCCTTCAAAAACAGGAATTGTTTTCATGCAAGATTCCAAATTGAATTCTGCCATTCTTGCTAGATTTTGTCTTCTCATACAATCGAGACTCTCTCACAACAAAGATAATAACTTCACAAGATCTTCTTTCAGCTCTAAAGTTTTATCTTCCTTCTCATTCCTAAATAATAGCCTTGCTTCCTCTTTCAAATTTTCTATATGCAACAATTTTAAATTTATTGTCTCGTCTGTGTAAGGACGATTTCTACTCTTTCTAATGTTTGCCAAAAGTTGATTCAGTTCACTTACAATCTCTTCTAACCTCTGCATTTAGTACCAAAAAGAAAAAATTTGAACATTTACGCAATTTAAACATTTATGTGTCTATTTAACCTACTCTTTACATAATTCCTATTTTTGATGTGGTATACATACAAAACTGTTAATACTATAAAAAAAATTAAGGAGGTAACAATACTTTGTTTAAACTCTACGATGAACGATTCGTTCACGTTTGTAGTCGAGCACTTATTTCCCATTTTTCTTTTGGCTCAGCAAGTTCAATTTCTTAAATAGGCTTCTCTGCACTTCTCCTTCGGAAATTGCTATTAAACGATGCAACTCTTTCCTTTCACCTCGTATTCTCGCTTTACGTCCTGCCCGATGTTTCCTTTTGTTCTGCTTGCGTTCAGTTACAACCGCAGGTATTGGTCGCTTCTGCCTTTTCAAGTACTCCTCCACAGTCAGCCTTTTTGGACCTAACTCCTTAATCGGTGCTGGAGTGTATGCAGGTGCTTCAACAATCGCACTCGCCTCTGGCCGATATTCTTCTCGATTCCTGTGAAGTTCTTTCTCTGCTCGGGCCAATAACTCTTCGAATCTCCTATTCAGCATCTCCATCTCAGTTGAGTCACATAAAGCCTCCATAATTGTCCTATAGTTTGCAGGATCGCTATGTTGAATTACGATTTGAGTTTTAGAAAGAAATATAAAAGTAAATTACCTAAGTGTCGTCTAGCCTGATGAGATCTGGCTAAATTAGACAATGCACCAGAGCAAAGCTTCTATGCAGCAAGTTATACCTGAGTTTGGCCGAATAATTCAGCCAAAGTACTTTGATCAAAAGAGTGTTCTTCTCCGTGTTATAGTAATGCCAGCCAAAGTTTTACCGATGGCCGAGTCTTTATTAGGGAACGAGTCAGAACCTTCTGATCTCGATTCTATAATTTCTTCAACTACTTATCCAATTTCTCAAACATAAAATACTTAATTTATTACGTACTAACCTCATTAACCAGCACCCAGATTTGTGTGGTCTCGTGACCCACAAATCGATTAACACCTCATAAATGCATTTGTTATTCCATAACCGCACAAATGCATATGTTATGTAATCTTTTTCTTTGGGTCATAAATTCTTCCAAGTGCATGTTCGATGACCCAAGAATGCATGGCAATGTTTTTGTTTACTTTTCGGAAAGTGAAAGCGAAATCGTTGAGTGCTGACTCTTGAGATTTAAATATTTTAAGTACGTTCCACTTATTGACTTACTGGTAAGCAATATTTTAAATGTTTGTATATTCACGTATAATTGTGTGTACGTTAATTTGTATGTAATTTGGATATAGTGCATTTGATATTGAATTAATGTTTCTAATAATTGAATGAATGTTCTTGAATCTAATATTACAATTGAATGAATATTTTAGATTAATTATAATTGAATGACTGTTTTAGATTATGTGTGAGTGAATGTTTTTAAATTATGGGTGATCATTACATAACGAAATCTGTAGCTTAAGAGTCTACTCGAACAGTGCCGTATCGAACACGAACTGATGGCAATATACTCTTGCTACGATCTGTTCCTATATCCTTGCAACTCAGAAGGATTGAGACCACAGATTATCCGGCATCACCTGTGCCCTGCGGTCGTCTTATCGTTCCGTCACGGATGTCTCAACTTACTTTGCCGTCTTCAGACAGCACATGATTTTGTAGTGATATAGGGTAGATGAATATGTCCGTAAAAGGCTGCAGCGATGGTCTGCTGTCTCAGCGGAAGAGGATGGTAAGATCCGCCGAGATTGGCCTTGTATGGGGACGCGTGAATGCGCTGGCAGGCTAGCGTTGCGGTGTCGTGGGGCGGGTTCTTTCCCCCCAGCACAAGGACCCACTACAAAAGAATTTCGCAATCACGAATTCCTGGGTCACAAAAAAGTCGACCGAAGTCGAAAAAAAGGAGGTAACTAACTAAGGATTGGAAATTGCAGACGAAAAAATAGCCAAACTGGACCTGAGGAAGACAAAGGGACTTAAAGGTAATTCGTCGTAGCCCGACGATTCTTATGGCCCACAAATAAGAGTGGAGCATTCAGATGGAGGTGGTGCCCCCTCGCACCCTCCCAACTGGATCAAGATCCAAACGTAGACGTGGCCATGT
The DNA here is from genome assembly GCA_963969285.1 of Odontomyia ornata. Classification (NCBI taxonomy): domain Eukaryota; kingdom Metazoa; phylum Arthropoda; class Insecta; order Diptera; family Stratiomyidae; genus Odontomyia; species Odontomyia ornata. The sequence continues at coordinate 192,463,750 of OZ017742.1, read as the reverse complement.
GTTTCCCATTAGAGTGGAAAACTCATACAAAAGCACTTTGTATGACACTTTCCCTCAAATAAGAAGAGAGTTATGCAATGAAATCAAATAACCCTATATCATAAAAGGGAACGCGAGCGGAAGGCCACTCCACCCGGCAAGAGCCCCTGTTAAGTGTCAAAAAACGATGGAGCGCACCCGACGGCTAGCCCATTTGAGCTGAGAAGCCTGCCATTGATGCGGGTCCTGTACCCAGTCAGATTGAACGAATGGAAAGACCGAATTTATCTTTTCGATTATCTTTCCATTTTTATTCCATGATAAGTTACCAACAACATGATTTCAAATACGGGTTATACATATAAATAACCAAAAATATAAATTGAGTCAAAAATAGAATTTAATGAAGAAAGAAAATAAAATTTATAAAAGATGAGGCAATTGAATAAGTTTCAACGGGGTGTAGAGCTGATCTTAATGTTGAATTGTGCATGTCGTTTCTTCTTGTGGTTTTCTCATTTTACTACTTGGTATTGATACAAACGCAACGACCGCTTCCTCAAGACTTCATTATTTTATTTCTTTTTTATAACATATCAAAATAATCTAAACGTCGTACGTTACAGTTATTTGGAGGGATCTGCGTAAGTTTAATAACAAATTAAACAGTAGAAATAATATTTACGATTTACGATAATTTTCAATATCAAAAATTTAGAAAACACAAACATCCTCGCCGGGCACCCGCTGATGATGTGGTGGTTTCACATTGATCGTTACTATTAACTTTAAATAGGTATACAAGTTTATAATGCACACTTATAGCCCTCATAATTATTTACTACATGCCAGACATTACCTTTAAAGTAAAGAAATCTATTTGAACTACATTAGGGAGCTGATTTTTACACCTGGAGATGCTTTATCGAATTTCAAATGTTTGAGATGATTTTGAGTTTTATATAATTTTGGTGGGAAGGCAATGCGAACGTGGCAAACTGTGTTGTGAGTTAAAGTATCGGATAACAGCAAGATACACCTTATCATTAAACAGAAAACTGGATACCCGTCGCCTTCTTGCCTCTTTTGTCACACAAGCGGAGAAGTCTGCGTGCACAATACTAAATCACTCGAAACCAAACTCCTTAAAGTAAGCCGTAAAGTACTGACAAGCCGTTCCTATTTCTCCCAGTTCCGTTGTCCTCAGCGCTAGTTGCGCCACATCTATTTCTTGGTCATAGAAAATTGTCAACTTTTCCAACTTGGTACTGCTGTATTTAGCCGTTAGTGCGACATTATGATTTTCTTCACTGTCATAAATTTCATCAAGAAATCTAAATTCGGGTATGATATTATTTCCAATGCACTTTTATAATACTTCAGGAGCTTGTACTCCATGGGTATTATTTTGACTGTGTTTTATGGTTCCGTCCGCAATCGAAAACAAGTCCTGATAGCAGTGCATTTTCCTTAGACGTCCCTGAATGCTGGCTTCTTCCAGTGAACTATTATATGCGTCACAAGTAACTGCTTAGTTAGTTTCGGTGCCGAAGAATATGGTTTTCGGTACAAGAAATGCCCACTCGGCCAGTGCGAATCTTAATTTAGGTTAGATTTTAATTTCGTTAAATTCAGTTAATTACTGTGGCTTTAACTTAATTTTGTAAATTTGTAAATTCAGTTCACACCCCAGTAACTTTCCATGTACAATTAATTTTGTCATCTTATGTGATTCTAAAAATTTGGAAGCCACTGTATGCTAAGTTAAAATTTCTGAACTGATGCGCACGAGTCAGCTAAATATTGTTCAGATCTTAGCTTTGCTATCAGATATCATGAAATGTGAATCTCCACATCAGACGCGAGCGTCAGTGGTTTCCATGCGAGAGACGCTTATGAACGCTCAAGAGTCAGCGTTTTCTTGCATGGGGACTGCTGGCGCTTGTCAGAAGATAAACACTAATGTGTTTTGTTTTAATGAAACTTGAAGGTTATGAAGTGTATTCAATTACGGAGTCAGGATTTAATTTTTGATAGGAGTGGAACTATTTTGGAAATTCTTAGACGCTTAAGGAAAGTGGAAGGTAACAACGGGGACCTTATAGACAAATTGTTTGTAATATTTAATAAATAACCAAGTGATTTATTGATAAAAAAAGCGAGAAATATTTAATACATCGAGTGCAAGCTGTATCAAGCTTTTGGATTTAAAACCGATGTATTCGCACTTTAATAAATCTACGGTAAGAGAAGAGAGGCCAGGATAAAGGAGTCCTGACGCAAAAATGTTGGAGGCCCCGGCGAGATTTATTTGGAATATCAGTGGATTGTTTTTATTTGGAATACCAGTGGTTTAGATGTTGAAAGTGCCTTTTTTAAAAGCAAGTTACGACGTTATCGGGCCTCAGTGAATTCGCTGAGAAGGACGATGGTTCACCTAGAACCACCAGAGAACACAAGGATTTGGTGCAAGGTTAGAGCGGAGGCGGTGCGGTGGCACTGGCAACAATTGGATGAACTTCATCAGCAGTTCTACGAGTCTTGTGAGGACCCTGAAGTGCAAGGCTTCAATTTGGAGGAGCACATCCGATTGGAGGAAGATGCGCAGGATTGCATTGTTTACTTGCAAACAAAAGTCGATGCCATTACCAAAATGCAATCTTTGGCTACCCCTCACGAGCTGCCACCTTTAAAGGGTTTACTGGATTTCCTACAAGTGCGATTCCAGACACTTGAAGCGCTCGGCGGTGCAACTAAGGACCCGCACCACAACCACAAGAAGGTTACCAAGGCTGCCGTGGTCACCGTGGCTGCGTTGCGATGCCTGAGGTGCTCGCTGGATCACCCGCTGTACAACTGCCCGGAGTTTCTCCATGACAACGCAGTGAAGAGATTGAGCTTTGTACGTTCAAGGAGGCTGTGTATAAGTTACATGCGAGAAGGCTATCAGGCTTTCGTCTGCGTGGAAAGAAGCCGCAAGGAATGCGCCAAGAAACATAATACCCTGTTGCACATGATGGGGGACAACAATTCCAAGCAGACCAGAACGACAACGCCTAGCTCCACAGTCCAAAAACTAGATGTTTAATCCGAAGTTTGCGTTGTCGACGAAAATTATCTAGCTGCCTGTAAGACACTGAATGAGAGATTTGAAAATCGACAACTCTTGGTGCCGGCCCTCATCGAAAAATTGATTGAGCAGCCATCTCAGGCCAGTGAAAAAACGTCAGTAGTAGCCATAAGGTCACTGCATGACACCACACAGGAGTGTCTCAGAGGCCTGGCAAACCTGCAAACATCCACAAAGGATTGGGATCCATTGCTACTACACGTTTTGCTACGAGAGATGGATCCGAAAACGCATGCCCTCCATCAGCAATTTTTTTTTTTTGTGGTAGGGAGGTGAAGGCATTTATGCCCGCCGAGTCTGGCAGTGTGGGACTCCCATGGAGGATACCTTTGGACTACCCACTAAACACCTCCCCTGTCAATCTGAGAACCTAGCCTGGAACCGTTTGACACATCACTTCGGGCCAGGTCTCGTTTTGTTACGCCGTGGGGCGCCTTCAAGCTGGGGAGTCCCTTTCCTAGCGGGAGGGGAGAGGGGAAGAGGAATTGCCAGAAGAGCGATCCCCCAGCCCCTGTGCCTCCAGCTGCTGTGAGTCCCTTTTATATTTTAGGACTGCCCGAGCATAATGTGCCACCTGGTTCCATTTGTCAACCGATTCAAGCATCACCGCAACTATATTATCCGGGGTGAGCTCTCCCGTCTCCCTGTAGAGTTCCCTTCGCAGCCTGGCCCATTTGGTACACGCGAAAAATGTGTGACAGGCATTGTCCTCCTCTCCTGGGCAAAACCGACAATCGGGAGACCGTGACTTGCCGATCTTGTGCAGGTAAGACTGAAAACACCCGTGCCCGCTCAAAATCTGGGTAAGATAGAAGTCAGTCTCACCATGCCTTCGATTTAGCCACGGTCTCACATCCGGGATGAGGCGCGCAGTCCACCTTCCCTTCGTGCAATTCCTCCAAAAGACTGCTGCCAATCGTTGAGCGAGCGTTGTCTCTCCTCGCGGACAACCATCTCCCTCGCATCCTCGTTTCGGCGTACGTAAATAGCGTGGCGCTCTCTAGCAAGGAGGGCGACAGGTATCACGCCTGCAATCACTCTCACCGCCGAGTCGGAGACTGTTGGATACGAAGATGCAATTCTCAGTGCTCCTCTTCTCTGTACCTGTGCCAATCGTTTTCGGTATACCTCCTTGCTGAGAGCGTCGCCCCATACCTCTGCTCCGTACATTAGCACTGACCCTACAGCACTCATCAAGAGGCGTCTTCTTGATGGGCTGGGTCCCCCTACGTTGGCCATAAGTCGACTCAGGGCCGATATTCCCGGAGCAGCCTTCTCAGCCGTTGCCCTAATTTGCTCAGAGAAACTCATCTTTGAGTCGATCAGTGGCCCCAGGTACTTTACCGCTGGCTTCGATTCAATCTGCATATCTCCAATACTGATCATCCTTACTCTAGGGATTCTCTTTTTCGTCAAGATGACCACTTCGGTTTTCTCCAGTGCTAAACTCAGCCCTCGAGCAGTCATCCAGTCCCTCACTCGGTGCATTAGCATACCTAGCCTAAGTTGCGCTTGTTCAACGGTGCGTCCGGCGACCAGAGCCGCAACATCATCCGCATAGCCGACCAAGTGCGACTCATCTGGCATCTCAAGTCTCAGTAGCCCGTCGTAAGACACGTTCCACAGGTCCGGACCAAGGATAGATCCCTGGGCAACACCCGATGTAATTTCCATCCTTCGTTGGCCCTGTGTCGTGTCGTAGAGCAGGCTTCGGTCCTTTAGGTAGTTCCTCAAAAGCCGCATTAGATATTCTGGAACTTGAAAAGAGTTTTCCAGCGTGTCCAGAATATCCACCCATCTAGTGGAGTTGAAGGCATTCCTGACGTCGAGTGTCACCAACAGGACGATCCGTCGCTTGGTGCGACTATATGCCTCTGCCTTTTGGACCACCTTCACCACCTCTGCAATCGCATCAATGGTAGAACGCCCTGCTCTAAAGCCGTACTACCGAGGAGATAGGTCCCCAGCAGTGAGTTTCTCTAGCACTTTCCCAGCCGTGTCTAGCATGCATAACGGGCGGTATGCAGACGGCGATTCGGGATTTCCCTTCCCCTTGCTGACCAGCACGAGCCTCGCCACCTTCCATCGTACCGGGAAAACCCCGTCCCGTAGGCAAGCGTTGAATGTGCTGAGCAGCAAGTCAGGACAATGATGATAGACGAGCTGCAAAACCTCAGCTGGAACACCATCTGGACCTGGAGCCTTCCTCGCTTTCAGGGAGAGGACTGCCTCCTCCAGTTCCAGCTGTGTGAAGAGTGGGCACTCGACTGCTGTTTCAACATGGACAGCGTCAACACGGACGGGATGGGCGGGGAAGAGTCCCCCACTATCGCGTCCATCTTTTCCGCGTCATGTATACAGGGCTTCCGTAGGTCACCAAGTTTCCCCATGACCAGCTTGTAGCCAAGGCCCCACGGATCCTTGTTCACATCGTCCACGAGGTCTTGCCAGCATCGGGCCTTGCTCTTGTTAATAAGTCTGCGAAGATATTTCCTGCTGGACCTGTATGCTGCTAGCCTAGTGTCTGCCTCCTCCCGTGTTCGCGCCCGCTGGGCCTCTCACCGAAGTTTGTGACACTCGCTTCTTTGTTCGGCGATCTCGTTTGACCACGAGTATACTGGAGGCTTACCATGTCGGGGTCTCCGACGGGGCATGGAAGACACGCAAGCAGCTATGATGGTACTCATAGTTGAGTTCACCAAGTCCTTGGCTGTAGGCCCTCCGCTCCCTGGCGGAGCTCCCAGCAACGATGCGCCTGCCGTAAGCGCGTCAGCAAACCTCTCAACGTCCATCCTCCCAGTCCTCCATCCGAGGATTGAAGTTTGGGCATATGCACGCAGAGTGGCACCGTCATGAATCTCAACAGCTATATACTGGTGATCACTATCCGAGTAGTCCTCTAGTACTCGCCAGTTGTGTACTCTGGGTACCAGGGACTCCGAAGCGAGTGTCACATCGGGTATGGTTCCTACGCAACCCCAGCGGCGGAAAGTAGAGGTGTTACCAGTATTTAGGACAAAAAGCGCTGTTCTGGCCGCCATGTCCATACCCCATTCAATGGCTCTAGCGTTGAAGTCTCCCCCGACCAGCATGTGGCCCTCTGTGTTCGAGACAGCGTCCTCCAGGGCATCGAGTTTGGTTCGAAAAGATCGCATTGCCTCGTTAGGCGTCAGATAAACACTGAAATATGTTATCCCTGAACACCGCACCCACACAAAACCATCCCCGCGTCCATGGCCCTGCACCTGAAGGCAGGCGCTGTCTCGAACCCAGATGGCCGAGGTACCAGATTTGTCAGGGTACCACGCTTGCGAGTCCTTGTTATGATGTTGCTCGCTCAGCAACAGGAGGTCAGCTTTCTTATCCCTCGCAAACTGCTCAAGTAGGTCCTGGGCGTTTGTGCTTCGGTGCAAATTGACCTGCAGGATACGGATCATTTGAGTATCGATTTGGCTTTAGTTAGGGCCTCCTTGAAAACCCAGCATCACCCTGTCCCCGGCTCATGTTTGAGGTCGCCGGGTGCTAGCTTAGCGTCCTTGCAAAGAATGCATTTTGCCTCGTTCGTGCACTCCTTCCTTTTGTGCCCCGTTTCACCACATTTGTAGCACAGAGATCTCCTGTCGGGTCCCCTACAGCCATACGCGGTGCGTCCGTATTCGAAGCATCTGAAGCAGCGGATAGGGATCGCTCTTCTCCGTATCCTGCAGATCACCCAACCTATCTTAATTTTGCCCTTCGCCAGGATTTGCTGGGCGTCTTTATCAGCTAGTTCGACAATAGCCATGCGTTGCCCCCTTGTGTTTTCACGTGTCAATCTTGCCTTGACTTCACTTAAGCTGGGGAACTCCCTCCTAATGGCATCCTCTACTTCAGCTTTGTCCGTGACGCAGTCGAGGTCCCTGATTTCCAGGGTGGCCATTGGTTCGAGCGAGGCAACCGTTGCCGCATCTCCAAGAACCATTTGAACCGCGTCACGGAATGCATCTTTGTTTGTGGCCTCTGGCCCGAATTCCACCAGCAAGCCACCGGTCCGGGTTGGTCGAACTGCTTTGATGGCAGTTTTGGTGTCGTCTGGCTTGATCGCTCCTTTAATTTCACGGAGGACATCTGCGTAGGTTCGGCCCTTAGTGGGTTTAATAAGCAGTGCCTCTCGCAAGGGTTTGCGCCGCGGTTTGCTTTTTGTTTTCTGCGGTATATCGGGGGTTCCTTGTTCTTTTCGTGGTTTTTTCTAGGAGTAGCTTTTTGGCCGCTTTTTTCGCTGCCTTGTTTCGCACCACATGAAACTCCTCGCCTGGAGTGTCAACTTCGTTTATGGTCTCGTCCTTCCTCCTTTTCTCACGGTCGCCTTCAATTGGGCTACCGGCCATTCTTTTGCTGCTGCTAGGACCCACTGATGCCTCGAGGGAGAGTGTGTCTTTTTGGTGCTTTTCGGTTGCAAGCCACCTCCGCCTGTAGTGCGTTATGCGGCCAAAAAGCTCCTACAGTTCAAGAATGCCGTTTTTGACGCTCTTGCCTATGTTTTTCTGCACTTCGCAGGCAGCCCTCAGTTGTTTGACGATATTCCCCGCTTATCGAGTAAGCCGCTCCTCTTCGGCGCGGTCAAGGGCGATTGTGTTATTTGGCGCCACCTCTTGGGAGAGGCCCCCGTTTTCTAACCCTTTTGCTTCTATCGCTTGGGTCACGTTTGAAGTGGCGTCGGCCAACGGCAAAACTTCTCCCTCCCCCAGTCTTACACTGGCCTCTGTTGGTGTCGCAGCTTGATCCGGATTGTGTACGTCTTGCACTGGACGCTCCGGGGTGCGCATAGTCCTTCTACTGCGCCCAAAGGCCGCAATGATGCCAGGTTGCACAACGCACTCTGCCTTCTTTCGTTCGTTAGTCCATCTGTGGTCTGTCTCCGATTATTTAACCTGTGATGTTGACTTTGACAGTGTTTCTGGGGTTTGCTGCCTCCCCCCGCAATCGGTAACTTGTTTTATCGGTGTTCTTGCCAACAGCGGTTTTTGCCTGAAAGGGTTCTCCGTGCTAGCGTCCTGTTTGCTTGTGGTTTCATTTGTTGGATGTTTTTGATCTGTTGATTTTATTTGCTCCATTTTATTGGGTCCCCCCTCCGAGCCGCTATCTCCGTTCGTGTGTGTAGTCGCCTTTTTGGTCCCATGGTTATCTTTGCAGAGCAGGGAGGCCATGCGAGGGTTGACACAAGCCCTTATGGGGACAAGTGCTCAGAGCCAGACCAGCGCTAATCGGGAGTCCATCTCAACCGAACATACACCACCAACCCAATGGTGCGAACTTCGAACGTACTCCGAGGCCTGCCAAGGTTTTACCGGGACGGAGACGGTATGATAGTTGAATTGGAGCCGTTCACACACGATTTTCACCTCGGCGCTACTGTGCAAAGCAACTAGGTCCAAACCATCACATCCGCCAGCCCAAAGCGTCAATTCCAGTTCGTTGTCCAAAGCGTAGTCCAGATACACTAAGAGTCGTTACCTGTCATCCCAGGAAGGAACCTCACGGCACCCCCCATATCCTCGGGTCCGTGGGGGCTGCACTCCCCAAAGAATGCTAGCCTCCAAGAATGTTCTTGTCGACCGGCTTTCTCCCTGCGGGAATTTCCTCGGGTACGTGGGGGCGGAACTCCCCAAAGAATGCTAGCCTCCAAGAGTGGTCTTGTCGACCGGCATTCCCCCTGCGGAGTTTCCTCGGGTACGTGGGGGCGGAACTCCCCAAAGAATGCTAGCCTCCAAGAGTGCTCTTGTCGACCGGCATCCCCCCTGCGGGAGTCAGCAATCTTTGGCTACCCCTCGCGAGCTGCCACCTTTAAAGGGTTTACTGGATTTCCTACAAGTAAGATTTCAGACACTTGAAGCACTCGGCGGTACAACTAAGGACCCAGACCACAACCACAAGAAGGTTACCAAGGCTGCCGTGGCCACAGTGGCTGCGTTGCGATGCCTGAGGTGCTCGGTGGATCACCCGCTGTACAACTGCCCGGAGTTTCGCCATGACAACGCTGTGAAGAGACTGAGCTTTGTACGTTCAAGGAGGCTGTGTATAAGTTACATGCGAGAAGGCTATCAGGCTTTTGTCTGCGTGGCAAGAAGCCGCAAGGAATGCGCCAAGAAACATAATACCCTGTTGGACATGATGGGGGACAATGATTCCAAGCAGCCCAGAACGACAACGCCTGGCTCCACAGTCTAGAAACTAGATGTTCAAGCGCCACCTGCGCCACCTACCCTCACTCTGACGGCTCTTATGCAACCTGGATCCAAGAAAAATGTTCTGCTGAGTACAGCCGTCATCAGGGTGGTTGCCAGCAATAAGAGAGTGACCGACTGCCGGGCAGTGTTGGACCCTGGCTCGCAAATGAAGTTAGTAACCGAGCGGGTTATCAAAAACTGCATCTAGCGTCTTCACCACAACTTGCACTGATTGAGGGGGTAGGCGGAAGTATCGAGAAGGTGCATCGTAAGGTGGATCTTGGCCTAAAATCCAGAGTGTCTGGATATACCGCACAGTTGGAGGACTACGTCTTGAATCAAATCATATCCCCGCAACCTTCCCAGAATCTTAACACATCGGAGTGGTGGGTTCCTAGAAATATAAGGCTAGTGGATCCTGAATTCCACGGAATGGAGTGAATCGACATGCTGCTGAGTGCGGAGCATTTCTACGATGTCCTTGCCGTCGGGCAAATCAAGTTGGGCCCTGAACTCCCTGTGCTTCGGAATACGCTCCTCGGTTGGGTTGTCGCCGGAAGGGTAGTTACACCTCAAACGCTTCCAGTAACATGCGGAGTTCTCACCGAAGAGACTCAGCTAACTCAGGCTATCAAACGATTCAGGGAGGTTGAGGAGGTACCGAATCTACAGCGACTGAAAGAGCCTGCGAAGTACAATTCACCCAGACGACTCAACGTGAGTCCGATGGCCGGTTCTTGGTGCGGCTTCCTTTCAACGAAGATCCCGAAAGGCTGAGCGACTTGCAGGACATGGCCATATAAAGATTCATGGCAATCGAGTGCAGACTGGAAAAGAATCCCGATCTAAGATGACATATGGAGCAGATCACATGGTCAGCGAGTAAGGAAGCACATTACTTTCTGCCGCACCACTGCATCTCGAAGCCAAGTAGTAGCACCACTAAATTGAGAGTAGTTTTCGACGCTTCCAGTAAAATATCAACGAAAATTTCCCTGAACGACATCCTTCACACCGGACCAACGATTCAGAATGATCTGTTTGTGATTTTGACCCGTTTCCATCTGACATGCTTCATTTTCACGGCCAACAACGCCAAGATGCATCGGCAAATAGCGCTTCAGCGATTGCAGATTTTAACTGGTGATTTGGAGAAATAGTCCAGCCCAGCCTTTGCGGTATTATCAACTCAAGACCGTCACGTATAGCACAACGTATGCCCCGAGCTTGGCAACCAAATACCTTCAAGTTCTGGAACAGGCCGAGCAAGATCGAGCAGCCTTGAGCAAGAGCACACTACACCAGGATTGTTACATCGACGACGTCATGACAGGGGCAGAGAGCTTGACGGACGCAATTCAAACACAGGAGGAATTGCGTCAGCCTGGTGTGCCAATCATCCGCATCTTCTCCAGCAAATCAGCGTCAAAGCCCAGGAGGTCCAGTTGGATTTCAGCAGCCTTTCAGAAGACTACATCAAGACGTTGGGGGTAATTTGACTCCCGAAAACGGACGATTTCCAGATCGGCATTAACTTAGATCTCCCTGAGGTCAAATTCATGAAACGGACGATCGCATCAGACATTGCCGAATGTTCGACCCATTGGGCATTCTAGTCCCGGTTATCGTAACCGCCAAAGTGTTCCTGCAGGCATTATGGCGATTGGAGTTAGACTGGGACGCGGCCTTGGCGCTCGACATACAAACACAGTGGGCTCGTTTTTGCGGTGAACTACCATCACTGCGAAACGTTCGTTTTCCTCGGCACGTTATCGCCTGCGAGAAACCAGTACAGCTGCAGCTGAATACTTTCTGCGAAAACTCGGAGAAGGTATATGGTGCTGTGATCTATGTTTGCTCAACATCCTCGAGCGGTCAAGTCAACGTTCGGCTGCTCTGTGCCAAGTCTAGGGTGGCTCAAATCAAGGTGTTGACAGTGTCAGGTTTGGAGTTGTGTGCCGCCAAGTTGGGAGCAGAATCAGCGAATCGAGTCAAGAGGGCGCTCAGTCTGCCGGATATTTTTCACGTCCTCTTGTCCGATTTCGAGGTCGCATTGGCGTGGGTCAACTCAATCACTGCATCCTACAGCACTTTCGTGGCCAACCGTGTTTCGACTATTCAATCGTTGTCGAGACCAATTCAGTGGCGACATCTGCCATCCCACGACAATCCTTCCGACATTCTGTCCCGTGGCCTGGCATCAGCTAAGCTAAAGGACTGCAAGCTCTGGTCAGAGGGGCCATCCTTCCTGACCAGATCTGAGGCGGACTGGCCACCTCCGTACAAGGGTGTCGAAGCCTGTGAATTCAAATCATGGTTCCGATCATAACAACAGCTAGTGCAGGCAATCATTTTGTGTACGAGATTCAACACGGCAACGAATTTGGAAGGCTTCAACGGGTGGTCGTTATATGCTGCGTTTTGTGAAGCATTGCAGGAGAAGTTTCCAGGCTCCTCAAGTACGCAGCCGTGCAGTAATGAGTCATGAGCTCTCCAGAGCAACCAGCAGGATTGTGAAATGTATTCAGCAGCATGATTTTCGTGAGGACCTGCGAGATATTCAACTACAGAGGCAGGTCAACAAGAGCAGCCCCCATTGGATCTGACTCCTTTCCTGGATTTGGATGGAATCCTGCGCGTTGGTCGCAGGCTGGAGGCTTCACAACTTGCCTTCGAGACCAAGCACCCTATGTTTCTGCCGTATGCGAATCCACTTACAAGGTTACTGATGACGGATATTCATCGCAACAAATGCCATCTCGGTGCTCACGCGCTGTTAGCTACCACAAGACAAAGCTTCTGGTTTATCAAGGGGAAGCACGTAGCACGGGCGATTGTTCGACAGTGCGTGCGATGTATCAAGGCAAGGCCACAAAAGTTCAATCAGATCATGGGGTATCTACCAGGTGCTCGCATGCAAGCAGCTCACCCGTTCATCCGCTTGGGCGTCGACTTCTACGGACCAGTGCTGATACACTACTGAGGCAGAGGTGTGCGGCCTCGGAAGGGCTACATCGCTATATTTTGCTGTTTCGCTACCGAGGTCGTCTATCTGGAATTGGTGAGCGATCTCAGCACAGAAGCGTTCATCGGTGCTCTGAAGAGTTTCATCTGGAGACGAAGTCTCTGCAAGGATATCTACTGCGACAATGCGACCAATTTCGTAGGTGCGCAGGATCAGCTACAAGAGCTGTCTTCCTCACTTCACTCAGCCAAGGGTCAACATAAGGTGACCGAATCTTACAACACTTGGGCAACACAATTTCATTTCATTCCTCCTCGTGCCCCTCACTTTGGTGGATTGTGGGAGGTGGCCGTCAAATTAGCCAGAACTTTCTTCGTCGAGGCGCTTCATCAGCCACACTCACGTACGAGAAACTGCACACCCTGGTGGTCCAGGTGGAGGCAATCCCCAACTCCAGTCCTGTAACTGCGATGTCTGACGACCCTAACGATCTGGCAGCGTTGACTCCAGGACACTTCTTCATCGGAGAACCCCTCACAGCCATGGTGGATGCTCAGGCTGAGCCTGACACTGACGGACTTCATGCCCGATGGAAGCGGATAAATTTTTTGAAGGAAGAGTTTTGGCGATGGTCCTGCGAATATTTGAACCAACTGCAACGTCGCGCTAAGTGGCAACAAGGTCAACCAAACGCTACCCGGGGAACCATCGTCATCATCAAGGACGATAACCTACCAACAATGAAGTGGCCCCTGGGACGAATCATAGAAACACATCAAGGGGCTAACGGCTTTGTCAGAGTTGCAGACGTGAAGACAGCCAGTAGAACAGTAAGAAGGCCGATCCATCGTCTAGCGCTCCTACCAGTGATCGAGAACACCACACCAGAAGCAGCTGGTCCCGAGACGAAGACCCAAATCCGACCCGAAGCACAGCATCAGGCAGATACGCCCAGCAAGGACACCATTTCTATCGCTCCTTCTGGTCTGCCTACTAATCCCCGTAACAGTAGCCAATCCCATCAAGGTGTTATCAACTGGACCACATCCAACACTGCATTTGCAATCATTGGGAAATGGCTTCCTGTCGACAAGCGCGTGAAAACTCTACGTCTACTATGATCTGGAGGCCTACTGGATGGAGCTTGCCACGCTGCAGAGCGGCACGATCTGGCTAAAATAACTATGTGATCTTGATCCTCGGCACACCGACTGCTTACAGAAGAGATTAGAACAAGCTTCACTTCCTACTCAAAAATCAAACATCAATTATCGACTCGACATTGAACATCCTTAGCAAAACGGAACAGCTCACTCAAAAACGTTTGGCCTCCATTGAGCACGCACTGGCAAAATTCTCCAATGAGGTCAAAGGTCCGCAACTCGAAGGCACCACAGCTTGAGTTCCAAACTTAATTTCAATGCTATCTTTACAGATGACCTCTGCAACGTATTCAATCCAGCATCTTGGACGTGATCACGGACACACAGCATGGGAACTTCAACCCTCTGCTGCTGTCTCAACAGCAGCTTAATGCAGCAATGACAGATATCAGGGATCACCTGCCCGAGAATCAGCGTCTTCCTGTTGCACGAGACTTTCTAAAGTTATTTGGGTTGGCATCTATCAAACTATACTATCCGCTCAACGAGATGGGCAACACTGCCTGTAACTGGATGGAGTCAAACATCCACCTATGCCAACAGTTTCATCCCTTATATAAGAGGTGGTATTTTGATATTAACAGAAAAATGCCATTTTTTAATAAAAATGATCAAATGTCTATTTTATTGCAAAGAAAAAGGTATGTCGTTAATAGTGAAAAATAACATCAGGCAAATGACTACCACGACCCCGCTTACAGGACCATATCCTTTTCATTAAATTCTCCATAACCAAATCGCAAAAGTGGCTGCCATATGTCCTCGATAGCCTCACGAATTCCATCTTTGAGGTCTTGAATTGACACTGGGCTGTTGGCGTAGACCTTCTGTCTCACGTGGCCTCACAGGAAGAAGTCGCATGGTGCTAAATCACAAGATCTATTTAAAATAACACTTCTCATTGGATAACCCAATATCACAGGGACGCCAATGTGAGCACTTGCGAGGTAACGCTGCTAAGGGTGACGCCGACAACTACTAACTGTCACCTGTTTGAACTGCCTTCATCCTTCTCGTGGACGAACATCCCACAATCCAATGAGTGGATCTATGCCTTCACAATTCAGGTGGTGGCCCAGCTAGTGTGGAATGGCAAACCATCCACCCTGACACTGCAAGGGTCCAGAATTCTGCAGCTGGCTCCTGACTGCAAGCTAAAGTCTGATGCAGTGACCAGCCAAGGTCACCGCATTTATGAATCCTCAATCAAAGCGACTCATCCCAGGACCCATTATTCCACTGCTGACGACAACCGGGACCATATACAACAGTACATTGCGCCCACTTCTTTCCAGACGCACGCTTCGGAGATCAATGACCTGCGAAACCAACTCAAGGCGCGGGATCTTTCTTGGAGTGACCAGCTAGATATCTGAGCTTCATCTCAGTCATCGCTATTGTCGTCTTCCTGTGGTGCAAGGCCAAAAATGTTCAACGGGGGCGGTGGATGTTAATGTCCACTCAATCAGCAGCGTGAATCTTAATTTAGGTTAGATTTTAATTTCGATAAATTCAGTTAATCACTGTGGCTTTAACTTAATATCGTAAATTTGTAAATTCAGTTCAAACGCCAGTAACTTTTGATGTACAATTAATTTTGTCACCTTATGTGACTCTAAAACTTTTGGAAGCCAGTGTATGCTAAGTTATAATTTCTTAACTGACGTGCACGAGTCAGCAAAATATGGCACAGATCTTAGTTCGGGTATCAGATATCATGCAATGTGAATCTCCACATCAGACGCGAGCGTCAGCGGTTTCCATGCGAGGGACGCTTATGAACGCTCAAGAGTTAGCGTTTTCTTGCATGGGAACTGCTGACGCTTGTCAGAAGATAAACACTAATGTGTATTGTCAAAAAATGTGTGGCAAGAATTGTCCTCCTCTCCTGGGCAAAACCGACAATCGGGAGACTGTGACTTACCAATCTTGTGCAGTTAAGACTGAAATCACCCATGCCCGCTCAAAAGCTGGGTCAGATAGAAGTCTGTCTCGCCATGCCTTCGATTTAACCACGATCTCCCATTCGGGATGAGGTGCGCAGTCCTCCTTACCTTTATGCAATTCACCCAAGACTGCTGCCAATCGTGGAGCGAGCGCTGTCTCTCCTCGCGGACAACCATCTCTCTCGCATCCTCGTTTCGCTGCAGGTAAATATCGCGGTGCTCTCTAGCAAGGAGGGCGGCAGGTATCACGCCTGCAATCACTCTCACCGCCGAGTCGGAGACTGTTGGATACGAAGATGCAATTCTCAGTGCTCCTCTTCTCTGTACCTTTGCCAAACGTTTTCGGTATACCTCCTTGCTGAGAGCGTCGCCGCATACCTCTGCTCCATACAGTAGCACTGACCCTACAGCACTGATCAAGAGGCGTCCCCCTACGTTGGCCATAAGTCGACTCAGAGCCGATATTCCCGAAGAAGCCTTCACAGCAGTTGCCCTAATTTGCTCAGAGAATCTCATCTTGGAGTCGATCAGTAGCCCCAGGTACTTCACCGCTGGCTTCGATTCGATTTTTATGTCTCCAATACTGATCATCCTTACTCTAGGGATTCTTTTTTTCGTCAAGATGACCACTTCGGTTTTCTCCAGTGCTAAACTGAGCCCGCGTGCAGTCATCCAGTCCTTCACTCGGCGCATTAGCATACCTAGTCAAATCGCGCCTGTTTGACGGTGCGTCCAGCCACCAGAGCTGCAACATCATCCGCATAGCTGACATAGCGCGACTCATCTGGCATTTTGAGTCTCAGTACCCCATCGTAAGACACGTTCCACAGGTCCGACCCAGAATAGATCCCTGGGCAACACCCGATGTAATTTCCATCCTTCGTTGGCCCTGTGTCGTGTCGTAGAGCGGGCTTCGATCCTTTAGGTAGTTCCTCAAAAGCCGCATTAGATATTCTGGAACTTGAACGGGGTTTTCCAGCGTTTCCAGAATATCAACCCATCTAGCGGGGTTGAAGGCGTTCCTGACGTTGAGTGCCACCAACAGGACGATCCGTCGCTTGGTGCGACTATATGCCTCTGCCTTTTGGACCGGTTTCACCACCTCTGCAATCGCATCAATGGTAGAACGTCCTGTTCTAAAGCCGTACTGCCGAGGAGATAGGTCCTCAGCAGCACGAATCGCGTCAGTGAGTCTTCCCTTGATGAGTTTCTCTAGCACTTTCCCAGCCGTGTCTAGCATGCGTAACGGGTGGTATGAAGACGGCGATTCGGGATTTTCCTTCCGCTTGCTGATCAGCACGAGCCTCGCCACCTTCCATCGTACCGGGAAAACCCCATCTCGTAGGCAAGCGTTGAATGTGCTGAGCAGCAAGTAAGGACAATGGTGAAAGACGAGCCGCAACACCTCAGCTGGAACATCATCTGGACCTGGAGCCTTCCTCGCTTTCAATGAGAGGACTGCCTACTCCAGTTCCAGCTGTGTGAAGAGTGGGCACTCGACTGCTGATTCACGATGGACAGCGTCAACATGGACAGGACAGGTGGGGACTCTTCCCCGCACTATCGCGTCCATCTTTTCCGCGTCATGCATACAAGGCTTCCATAGGGCACCAAGTTTCCGCATGACCAGCATGTAGCCAAGGCCCCACGGATCCTTGTTCACATTGTCCACTAGGTCTTGCCAACAGCGAGCCTTGCTACTGTTGATCAATTTGCGAAGGCATTTCCTGGCCGAGTTATATGCCGCCACCCAGTTGCATGCCTCGTCCCCGTTCCGCGCCCGTTGAGCCTCACGTCAAAGCTTGTGACACTCCCTTCACTTTTCAGCGATTTCGGTTGACCACCAATACACTGGGGGCTTGCCGTGCCGGGGTCTTCAACGGGGCATAGAAGCGCGGCAAGCAGTTTAATGATGCTCATAGTATAGTTCACCACGTCTTGAGCTGCCCGTTCTTCCGTTCTCTCCGAAGCTCCCTGCAGCGGCTCACCTGCTGTGAGCACCTCGACAAACCTCTTGACGTCCATCCTTCCGGTGTTCCATCCAGTTGTAGAAGGCCGAGAGCACGGACGTCGGGAGACAGCATCACTGATCTCAAGCAGAATGCACTGATGATCACTGGCTGAGTAGTCCTCTAATACTTTCCAGTTGTGTATCCTCCGTACTAAGGACTCCAAGGTGAATGTCACGTCCGGTATGGTTCCCTCACAGCCAATACGGCGGAAAGTCAGCGTATTTCTGGAGTATGGTACGACGAGGGCCGCCCTGGCTGCCATTCCAAGATTCGTTCTCTCCACGGATCCGTTTGAGGCATGCCCCATTCGATTGGTTTAGCATTGAAGTCGCCCCCAACGAGCACTTTGCCCTCTGCGTTCGAGACAGTGCCCTCCAAAGCATTAAGCTTGGCTTTGAAAGATGATATCGACTCGTTAGGCGTTAGGTACATACTAAAGAAGGTGATCCCTGAGCACCGAACCCACACGAAACCATCCCCCCGTCCACAACTCTCCGCTTGAAAGTCACTGCTCCGAACCCAGGTGGCGGCAGTACCAGTTACATCAGAATACCATAATTCAGGACTTTTACTATGGTGTTGCTCACTCAGCAGCATGAAGTCGGCTTTCATGTCCCTCGGAAACTGCTCAAGCAGATTATGGGCAGTTGAACTGCGGTGTAGGTTTAGCTGCAGGATGCGGGTCATCGAAGCTCTGATTTGGCCTTGGCTAGGGCTTCCTGGAATACCCGGCATTTTTCTGATCCCAAGACGTGTCCAAAATCATGTTTTGGATCAGCATCCTTGCAAAGAATACAGTGTGCCCCCTTCGTACACTCTTTTCTTTTATGTCCCATTTCACTGCATTTGTAACATATGGAACTCCTATCGGGTCCTTTGCACACTTGTGTGGTGTGACCATAACCAAGGCATTTGAAACATTGAAGAGGCGTTGCTCTTTGCCGTAACCTACAGACAACCCACCCTATTCGTACTTTGCCCTTGTTCAGGAATTGTTCGGCGTCCTTTTCGGTCAAGTCAACTATGGCCATGCGTTGTCCCCTGTTGTTTTCTGGTGTCAGTCTCGCTTTGATCCTTCCCACGCTAGGGAACTCCCTTTTGATGGCCTCTTCTACCTCGGCCAGATCCGTCAAATAGTCAATGTCTCGTATTTCGATCGTTGCCATCGGCTCGAGTGGGGCTATAGTTGCCCTTTCGCCGAAAACTTTCTTTACTGCGTCACAGAATGCTTCGTTATTGCCGGCCTCTGCTCCGAATTCGACCAGTATGTGGCCCGACCACGTTGATCGTACTACTTTAATGGTAGGATTGGTGTCTTCGGGCCTTACATTTCCCCTGATGTCCCAAAGTACCTGCTTTACGAGCAGTGTCTGCTGCACAAGGTCCTTTTTCTAATTGGGCATCCGTGCGAACTTTTGAAGGAGTTTCTTTGCGGCTTCCTTCGCTTCTTTTGTAAGCACTGTCTGGAACCCGTGATCTGGTGCTCCACGCCCATCAAGTGCTTCTTCCATCCTTCTTTTATCCCGATCTCCTTCGATTGGGCTAGACGCCATTCTTTTATTGATTTTTAATTGTGGAGCTATCTGCATGTCGCCTTTAGATTTCGCCCCAAGCGCCTCTTCAGTCTTCTGTTCATTTTCTGCCCTTAACCAGCTCCTCCGATAGTACCCTATGCGATCTAGGAGCTCCTCTAGTTCAAGGAGCCCCCTTTTGCTGCTTTGCTGATTTTTGGGGAGTCACATGCAGATTGTATTCTTTTCAGAACATCTCCCGTTTTTCAGGGTAGCCTTTCTTCTTTGAATCGCTGGGCCGCAATTGTACCTCGCAACCACCCTTGGGAGAGGTTATCGCGTTCCGTTTCCGAGTGCACTACTTCCTCCACATTTTTGACATTAGCGGTGCAATCACGCGGTGTCTGGTCACTCGTTGCTTTTTGAGCCGTAATCTCCTCGTTGGCTTCTGGATTTTTCGTTGCAATGTCGGGATTTGCGAACCTTGCATCTGTCGCTTCGAAAACGATCGCAGCAGTGACAATCGAGTTTTCGGTGCTCTTTATAGTATCTTCCACCGCTCGAACACCTGAAGCGTCCTGCAGAGTTTCCCGCTTTTCCTTAATAGGACGGTCGGGTGTTCGCATCATTTTTTTGCTGCGCCCGAACGCCGCAGGAATCTCAGTCTGAACCAGACTGTCTGCTATTCTCCGTTTTTCATCTACCTTCACTGTCATTGTGTTATTCTTCGTTTTTGTCGTGGTTAGTACCGGTCTCGATGTATTGTTAACATCGTGGCTGCAACTGCTGGTTTCCTCGTCGTTGTTATTGTTTTTTGTTTCTTTTTTGGATGTTTTTGGTCTTTTGATTTTGGTTGCTCTAGTTTTGTTGGGTCCCCCCTTCGGGCCGCTATCTCCGTACGTGTGTGTAGTCGCCTTTTTGGTCCCATGGTTATCTTTGCAGAGCAGGCAGGCCATGCAAGGGTTGGCACAAGCCCTTATGGGGACATGCACTCAGCCGGACCAGCACTAATCGGGAGTCCGTCTCAACCAAACCTACACCACCAACCCAATGGTGCGAACTTCAAACGTGGTCCGAAGCCTGCCAAGATTTTACCGGGACGGAGACGGTATGATAGTTGAATTGGAGCCGTTCACACACGAGTTTCACCTCGGCGCTACTGTGCAAAGCAACTAGGTCCAAACCATCACATCTGCCAGCCTAAAGCATCAATTTTAGTTCGTTGTCCAAAGCGTAGTTCAGATCCAATCAGAGTCGTTACATGTTGTAATGTGCCGCCTACGCCCGGGAATCGAAGTGATTCCGATCCCGAACCCTTGCACCCGGCCGAATGGTTATGACCTCGAAATGCAAGCGGACTTCATCTCTCGTGCGGATATCGTTGCGCAGAAAATATTTTTTTTCTCTCCAAATATTTAGATCTGTGGATTTAAATATTTGAAACATAATATTAATCAAAAAACCCCGACACATTTCGAGGCATAGCCATCTGGGAATGCCCCCTCCACCGTGGCCATCGAAACACTATGCCATTGGCGAGATATGGAAATGCACATTGCCGCCATGTGGCGTTCCACTCCACACATCTGTTTTGTCGGCGGTTGTCGGATTGACAGTCCGACGCAACGAGGAATAGAAACGGCGGGAAATAAAAGAACTGCGAGTATTACTCTGCTCCCTCGGTTAATTTGAAGAAGGCGTGGATCCCATTGTATTAAATATTAATAGTCTCAGGAACAGACACTTAACTAAAGGTGAAACTTCTATGGAAGCGCGGTTCAAGCTAGTCAAGGTGAATATTATTAAGACAGGACCTATCTTTTTGGCACATTCCTTCAATTACAATCGTTTCCCACTTATAGATAGCCAACACGTTCGAAAGTTGCCAAAGCACTTTGGAATTTGAGCAATTAGCCCAGATGGGGATATTTGGCCACACGTGCACAAGCGCCAATACATTTTAACAGGTGAAGAAGTGGCGCTGGAGGTGACGGAGCTCACAGTCGAAAAGAATGGAACCTTTGTTTCGCACAGTTGAATGCCACTTCATTCGTAATCGTTGGCGTGGCACTGTTTCTGCGGCTTGAATATCTATGTCAGAGCCTGCCGGGAAGGTATCGCTTTTTCTGCAAATACCTGCGAAAAAATTAGCACTGCTGCGGCGCCGCATTGTTTATTACAGTCCCTCCTCTCGGCCCAGCCATCTGGTCTTGCAGTTGTTTGGCGACGTGCAACAAGTGGTTCGAGTTCGAATGTATTGTTCTTTCATTTTGCGTCTTTGAGAAGGGAGCATACGTTTAAACGAGGAGAGGTTAGAAACAATTGCGCAAGATCCGGATAGGTGCTTTCGAGGACGTTATGAGTGGTTTTACACTGGTGGAAATCTTAATCTGATTGAGAATGCTAACAACCATTATGTGATCCATGCAACCGGAAGAGAATTGCAGAACTTATGTAAGTAAAACGAATATACGGTTGGAACTTTACTTTGTTTTCATTTGAGCATTTAGTGCGAAGTTTAATATTTAAAACTTTATGCGTAATAATAATAATTTATAGTCAATAACTTTGTTTATTTGATATCCGCAGGCCAATCCTCTTTTTTCTTTAAAAGCCGTCGGGCCATGCTTAGTTGTGTGAGCAGACGCGTTTCGACTACTTTGAGTCATCTTCAGTGTCTAAAGGATGTGTTGAAGGGAGCGACTTTATATAGTCGTAGGATGGGTAATTAGCGAAAAGGTAATTAGCGGATGGGTAATTAGCGGATGGGTAATTAGCGGATGGGTAATTAGTGGATGGGTAATGAGGTCAGGAAGTAACTTACTCAATTATGCCACGTAGGGGGATATTATGTTTTTGTTTTTTTTTTTTGCTTGTTGGCTGTCCGTTTGTTCTGTTTCATCTCGTTTCCGTTTTCGTCTAAGAGTGTGGTCTAGGACTGAGAAAATTGCGTCGGAATTGGTAACAAGTTGTTCGTTGATAATGTCACCGTCTGTCTTTCTATGTTTATAAATTTCAAGCCTTTCTAGGATGTCCAGTCTTGGTCCTTTGTTTTGTTTGTGTAGCAATTTCATAGAGTTTGTCATAGCATCAGGCTCATGTGCGTGGTTTTGAAGGTGCGTCGCATAATTGGAGTCTGCCTTGTTGTATAAGAAAGATCGTAGGTGCTCTTTGTATCTTGTCGTTAGTTTTCGTGTTGTCCTTCCTATATATACCATGTCGCAGTCCTTGCATGTCAGTTTGTATATGCCGCTGCCTTCGTATATCGATGTGTCATTCAGTTTTGGCTTCATTTTGTTTCCAATGTTGTTGTTCGTTTTGAATGCAGTTTGCAATTTGTATTTCCTAAGGAAGTTTGATAGTTTGTATGTCTCTTTGCCTACGTATGTTAACGATACCCACTGTTGGTCGTTCTTATGAGTTTCCGTCGGTTGGCGTTCCTGTTTTTGTTTGTACTGTGTGACTAGTTTGTCAATGTCGCATTGTTTGTATCCGTTATTATTAGCTATTCTGTAAATGTTGTTTGGTTCGTTGGAGTAGTTAGTAGGAGTCATGGGGATGGAGTGAAGCCTCTGCACCATTGATCTGTACGCTGCTAGCTTATGTTGTGCGGGGTGGTTAGATGTTTCATGTATGGTATGATCAGTTGTGGTTGGTTTTCTGTATATTTTGTAGTCCAATCGTGTTTGTTCACGTGTCACAGTTAGGTCCATATAGTTGAGTTGTCCGTTTTTTTCTTTTTCCATAGTGAACTTTATATTCGGGTGAATTTCATTCATATAGGCAAGTAGTTCGTCTTGTTTATTTTCTTGTGAGTCAATAACAATGAAACAGTCATCCACATATCGTCTGTAAAATATTACATTGAATCTTTTGACAACTTTGGGTATAAAGACTTCTTCCAAAGATTGTAAGAATATTTCTGACATTATTGAGGACATTGGATGTCCCATACCCAGACCGTCTTTGGCAATGTACGTGTTGCTATTGAACTTAAAATAGTTCTGTTTGATTGTGGTCTTTATGAGATTGAGTATTTGATCTGTGAATCGTCGGCTGTTGTTGAATGAAAGTTTTTCTTTTAGTATGGCCAGTGTTTCATCGACAGGGATAGACGTATAGAGGTTGGTGATGTCTAATGATAAAAGTTGACAATTTTCAGTCAATTTTAAAGAAGTGGTAGAATTTGCTAGCTCGCGGCTGTTCTTTAATGCGTATTTGTCGTCAAGGTGCACGACATCAGCCATTATCGTTGCCAAGTACCGTGCTAATTGGTATGCAGGAGCTGGGCGGTAGTTGACGACAGGACGGATAGGAATATTGGGTTTGTGGAGCTTAGGTTGTGCTTTAAGGGGTGGTGTGCATGGATTTGGGTTTATGTAGCGTTGCTTAGTATTAGGAGGAATAATTAGTGGGGATTGTATAATGGCGGTACGTAAGTCCGCTTGGAACCTATTGGTGGGGTCTTTGTTTACCAGTTTGTAGCCGTTGGCGTTAATGAAGTCTATTGTTTTTTGTACATAGTCCGTTGTTTTTAGGATCACCGTTGTATGTCCTTTGTCAGCCTTCGTCACTGTTAGTAGGTTATCCGTTAGCTTTGTCTGAATGTGTCTTAATATCTTATGGTCTTCGTGGAAATCCGTTTTGTTTATGCTAGTGCGTATTTTTTGTAGTATGTCTACTGCAGTATGTCTTGCATGTGTCTGTTGTTCCTGCGGCAGTTTGTTAATGGCTAGTTCAGTGTCGATTATTAGTTGTTCTAGGTCTTTGTTGCGGTTTGTATTATGTAAGTTGTGTTTCAGTCCCTTATTTAATAGCTCCATTTCTTGTGTCGTAAAAGGCGTATCTGATAGGTTTACAGTCCGTGGATAGAAAGTTCTGTTCGCTGGTGTGGTCATTTTGTTTTGTTTTTTCATCAATTTGTCAAGTTTTTTCGTCATGGTCTCATATTTAGTTTTGAGCTGAATATCAATGTTTTGCCTCACGTCATTATAAAACTGTAGAAAGTTTTCAGTTTGTATAGTGTTAGTTAATTGTAAGTGTGAGTGTAGTAGTTGTCGGTTGATTTCGTCCTTTTTTATGTACAGTGTTCTTATTTCGTTTTTAATGCGGAGCATCTGTGCGCTACGTTGTGTGTTACGTGCAGCGATTGTGTTTTGTTTTATCACGATTCTTGCAAATGCTGGTGTAATGTTGTTTTTCAAGCACTGTTTGTTGAACCATATGTTTGCTATTGTTTGATGAAGTTTTAAGGTAAGGTATTGGAATGAACGCAACAGTTTTGCCTTGCTGGCAGTGTTGTAGTCAATAACTTTGTTTATTTGATATCCGCAGGCCAATCCTCTTTTTTCTTTAAAAGCCGTCGGGCCATGCTTAGTTGTGTGAGCAGACGCGTTTCGACTACTTTGAGTCATCTTCAGTGTCTAAAGGATGTGTTGAAGGGAGCGACTTTATATAGTCGTAGGATGGGTAATTAGCGAAAAGGTAATTAGCGGATGGGTAATTAGCGGATGGGTAATTAGCGGATGGGTAATTAGTGGATGGGTAATGAGGTCAGGAAGTAACTTACTCAATTATGCCACGTAGGGGGATATTATGTTTTTGTTTTTTTTTGCTTGTTGGCTGTCCGTTTGTTCTGTTTCATCTCGTTTCCGTTTTCGTCTAAGAGTGTGGTCTAGGACTGAGAAAATTGCGTCGGAATTGGTAACAAGTTGTTCGTTGATAATGTCACCGTCTGTCTTTCTATGTTTATAAATTTCAAGCCTTTCTAGGATGTCCAGTCTTGGTCCTTTGTTTTGTTTGTGTAGCAATTTCATAGAGTTTGTCATAGCATCAGGCTCATGTGCGTGGTTTTGAAGGTGCGTCGCATAATTGGAGTCTGCCTTGTTGTATAAGAAAGATCGTAGGTGCTCTTTGTATCTTGTCGTTAGTTTTCGTGTTGTCCTTCCTATATATACCATGTCGCAGTCCTTGCATGTCAGTTTGTATATGCCGCTGCCTTCGTATATCGATGTGTGAAACAAAACAAAGGACCAAGACTGGACATCCTAGAAAGGCTTGAAATTTATAAACATAGAAAGACAGACGGTGACATTATCAACGAACAACTTGTTACCAATTCCGACGCAATTTTCTCAGTCCTAGACCACACTCTTAGACGAAAACGGAAACGAGATGAAACAGAACAAACGGACAGCCAACAAGCAAAAAAAAAAACAAAAACATAATATCCCCCTACGTGGCATAATTGAGTAAGTTACTTCCTGACCTCATTACCCATCCACTAATTACCCATCCGCTAATTACCCATCCGCTAATTACCCATCCGCTAATTACCTTTTCGCTAATTACCCATCCTACGACTATATAAAGTCGCTCCCTTCAACACATCCTTTAGACACTGAAGATGACTCAAAGTAGTCGAAACGCGTCTGCTCACACAACTAAGCATGGCCCGACGGCTTTTAAAGAAAAAAGAGGATTGGCCTGCGGATATCAAATAAACAAAGTTATTGACTACAACACTGCCAGCAAGGCAAAACTGTTGCGTTCATTCCAATACCTTACCTTAAAACTTCATCAAACAATAGCAAACATATGGTTCAACAAACAGTGCTTGAAAAACAACATTACACCAGCATTTGCAAGAATCGTGATAAAACAAAACACAATCGCTGCACGTAACACACAACGTAGCGCACAGATGCTCCGCATTAAAAACGAAATAAGAACACTGTACATAAAAAAGGACGAAATCAACCGACAACTACTACACTCACACTTACAATTAACTAACACTATACAAACTGAAAACTTTCTACAGTTTTATAATGACGTGAGGCAAAACATTGATATTCAGCTCAAAACTAAATATGAGACCATGACGAAAAAACTTGACAAATTGATGAAAAAACAAAACAAAATGACCACACCAGCGAACAGAACTTTCTATCCACGGACTGTAAACCTATCAGATACGCCTTTTACGACACAAGAAATGGAGCTATTAAATAAGGGACTGAAACACAACTTACATAATACAAACCGCAACAAAGACCTAGAACAACTAATAATCGACACTGAACTAGCCATTAACAAACTGCCGCAGGAACAACAGACACATGCAAGACATACTGCAGTAGACATACTACAAAAAATACGCACTAGCATAAACAAAACGGATTTCCACGAAGACCATAAGATATTAAGACACATTCAGACAAAGCTAACGGATAACCTACTAACAGTGACGAAGGCTGACAAAGGACATACAACGGTGATCCTAAAAACAACGGACTATGTACAAAAAACAATAGACTTCATTAACGCCAACGGCTACAAACTGGTAAACAAAGACCCCACCAATAGGTTCCAAGCGGACTTACGTACCGCCATTATACAATCCCCACTAATTATTCCTCCTAATACTAAGCAACGCTACATAAACCCAAATCCATGCACACCACCCCTTAAAGCACAACCTAAGCTCCACAAACCCAATATTCCTATCCGTCCTGTCGTCAACTACCGCCCAGCTCCTGCATACCAATTAGCACGGTACTTGGCAACGATAATGGCTGATGTCGTGCACCTTGACGACAAATACGCATTAAAGAACAGCCGCGAGCTAGCAAATTCTACCACTTCTTTAAAATTGACTGAAAATTGTTAACTTTTATCATTAGACATCACCAACCTCTATACGTCTATCCCTGTCGATGAAACACTGGCCATACTAAAAGAAAAACTTTCATTCAACAACAGCCGACGATTCACAGATCAAATACTCAATCTCATAAAGACCACAATCAAACAGAACTATTTTAAGTTCAATAGCAACACGTACATTGCCAAAGACGGTCTGGGTATGGGACATCCAATGTCCTCAATAATGTCAGAAATATTCTTACAATCTTTGGAAGAAGTCTTTATACCCAAAGTTGTCAAAAGATTCAATGTAATATTTTACAGACGATATGTGGATGACTGTTTCATTGTTATTGACTCACAAGAAAATAAACAAGACGAACTACTTGCCTATATGAATGAAATTCACCCGAATATAAAGTTCACTATGGAAAAAGAAACAAACGGACAACTCAACTATATGGACCTAACTGTGACACGTGAACAAACACGATTGGACTACAAAATATACAGAAAACCAACCACAACTGATCATACCATACATGAAACATCTAACCACCCCGCACAACATAAGCTAGCAGCGTACAGATCAATGGTGCAGAGGCTTCACTCCATCCCCATGACTCCTACTAACTACTCCAACGAACTAAACAACATTTACAGAATAGCTAATAATAACGGATACAAACAATGCGACATTGACAAACTAGTCACACAGTACAAACAAAAACAGGAACGCCAACCGACGGAAACTCATAAGAACGACCAACAGTGGGTATCGTTAACATACGTAGGCAAAGAGACATACAAACTATCAAACTTCCTTAGGAAATACAAATTGCAAACTGCATTCAAAACGAACAACAACATTGGAAACAAACTGAAGCCAAAACTGAATGACACATCGATATACGAAGGCAGCGGCATATACAAACTGACATGCAAGGACTGCGACATGATATATATAGGAAGGACAACACGAAAACTAACGACAAGATACAAAGAGCACCTACGATCTTTCTTATACAACAAGGCAGACTCCAATTATGCGACGCACCTTCAAAACCACGCACATGAGCCTGATGCTATGACAAACTCTATGAAATTGCTACACAAACAAAACAAAGGACCAAGACTGGACATCCTAGAAAGGCTTGAAATTTATAAACATAGAAAGACAGACGGTGACATTATCAACGAACAACTTGTTACCAATTCCGACGCAATTTTCTCAGTCCTAGACCACACTCTTAGACGAAAACGGAAACGAGATGAAACAGAACAAACGGACAGCCAACAAGCAAAAAAAAAACAAAAACATAATATCCCCCTACGTGGCATAATTGAGTAAGTTACTTCCTGACCTCATTACCCATCCACTAATTACCCATCCGTTAATTACCCATCCGCTAATTACCCATCCGCTAATTACCTTTTCGCTAATTACCCATCCTACGACTATATAAAGTCGCTCCCTTCAACACATCCTTTAGAAACTGAAGATGACTCAAAGTAGTCGAAACGCGTCTGCTCACACAACTAAGCATGGCCCGACGGCTTTTAAAGAAAAAAAAAAAAATAATAATTTATCTTTATTTGAGGAACACATGAAATACCAAATTTTTATAGCACTAAAACTTAAATAATCCTATTAATACTGCTTCAAAAAAAAAAATTATTTCTCGAACTGATTTGCACTTAAAACCTTAATTTTCTCCTTAACGCGTGGATCCTTATAATCCAGCCAAGTCATAAAATAACAAACGAGTATTTCAACCATCACTCAAAATAATTTCATTTATTCTACACAAGTGTTTACACCTTTACAGTAAAATTGAGATAACAATATTAAAATTTTTATAGAAAATTACTTATCAAAATATTTCAAACCATCAAATATCAGTGATTTGGTAGAACAGTAACGATAATTCCATTAAAAATTATACTGTTTAGTAATTTTTGAGAGAAGATTTTAATTCAAATTTAACGCTAATGGAAACACATATTTGATAAAATGTAATTCTTAAGCCCGATTTGAACATGAAACGAAAAAAGGAAGAAACCAAAAAAATAATTTTTAACGACATCTAAATAGAAAATTCGCTTGAAAACAATTTGCAAACAAAAAAATATTTTATATATATATATATTTTAAAAATTCGTAACTGCAAAAGAAAGAAGAAAAGAAATAGATAGTATATACAAATAGAATCTCAGAATTCTATTAGTGGTATTCCTAGTTTATATCTTAATGGTGAGGAAGTAGCCTAGTTGCATATTAGGTATAATAAGTAATTGTAGTTTAACTTAAAATAAACGTTAGGTAAACTAGTAAAAAAAAAAAAGCTAAAATCGAAAGATTTATCTCTTATATCCTCTGGAGCTAACATTCAGTTTAGTTTTCTTTTTTTTAATTTCATTTAATTTTTTTGTTTTGATTTGCAATTGGTAACTAAGGATGAATAGCGAATAACTCAAAATGATTGTGTAAAATTTATACACTTTTTAGAGTTTAAAGTAAGGAACGTTACATTCTTCACATCGTGCTTAATAAATGTATAATAGTATGATTTGCTTTTAAAGTTAAGTCAAAGAAAAAAAAAAATAAGTTAACATACTTCATTAAGATTGTGATCGTTTTGTTCGGAAAGTATTGTAAGTGAAATTTCACGTGTGCTAAACGTTGACTAGAAAAAAAATGCATCTTTTGCTACGAATCCTTGTCTATACATATATATAGTATAGAATATTATACCAGTGTAATTTTGAAAAGCTACTATTTTATGTTGAAGATTGAAAATGATTGCATTCCCTAACATTTAGTTAAATAATTTTAATAACTATATTTTTTAATTTAATTAAAAGATGAATTTCGAAAATATTAAAATGAATTGCTAAACAGAACCACGACTTTCCTTTTCAGCGGTTCTTCTTTTTCAGTGGGAAGAGAGAGTGCAGGGTAGGTATGTCGTCGCGAGGGTAGGGTTTCGCCAAATCCGCTGAGGTCGGTTTCGCGTCGCGCGCGGTACGCGGTACCTTTGTTGTTTCGTTATTTTATTTAGAGTAGTCTTCGTCGGGTTGAGTTAGAGTAGTATACTTTTCGGTACCGCGTCGAAACTTCGGGAACGTGAAATAAAAATTAGATTTTGAATTCTTGACTGGTTATAAGAAGAAATACGGAGTAACGTAAAGTAGGTTTCTTCTCCGTATGGTTTGTTTTGATAACGCGTTTTGGAAAACGGGCATGTTCAGGTGGCTGAAATATTGTAATTGAGCGTAACCCATTCGGAGACCCGCGACCGAAATCCTCTCCGAACTAGCTGGCCGACAAGCAGCCACCGCGTAAATGGGTTACGGTGCACGGATTGGTTGACCTGTTGGTACCATCCGTTGGCACTACTCAGACTTAACGTCTAGAACCGATGAGAGGTCGGTTCCGCGTTTGGACTTAAAAAAGAAAAAAAATCATTACAAATGGCGCCCAACGTGGGGCCTAAGACATCCTAAGGGGGAAAGAACTTCGCGTCTTCTGACGAGTTGGTCCTTTACGGAGGATGTAAAGTACTTTGGTACTCGAGTCCCACTATCAGGAGCAGTGGAATTGTGTGATACACACTAGAAGTCGTTTGATTTTTTTTTTTCGCGACAGAATCCTTTCGATGTGTTGTCCCAGGTTAACCCCTGTAAGGACCTTCTATTTTCTTGATGGAACTGCCAGTCTGATGGGTTTACCTATCAGCATGGACTCTCAAGAAAATAGAAGGCTACCTTGCCTTTATGTCGCGGAAGGATTCTAATTATTTCGTATGCTTGATAGACGAGTGGTATCGGTTCAACGTTCGGTGGCGTATGCTGGAATTGCGGAGCCCGGAATGCTTCCACGCGTCGGGAGTTTTGACCGCGTACTAAGCTGTTACGGTAGCTATACCACTTGTCTCGTCGAGTCATTTAACGTAGATTAGAAACGTTTTGTAATGTATGTGGGTAGGGGTTTAAATTTAGTAAATCGACCAAAAGCACCCTTTCTTCGGCTGATTACCACGCACTCTCCTTTCCCGTTGAAGGAGTCGACTGCTGAAAAGGAAAGTATAATTTAAATAAATTTTTTTCTCCCCTATATCAATAGCTCGCCACTATCGGCCACGAACCTACTCTTAAGTTTTTTATATATATATATTAGGGTTATAGTAGGAATAAGTGTATTTTATATTTTTTTTTATTTTTACCTTAGCAACCACACACAAGACAGAACCATAAATGGCAACGAAGTGGACTCCCGATAAGCGGTGGACCCGGTCCAAAATGGTCCAACCCGCGAACTGCGGGATCTGTTTCGAGGACGTAGTGGAGGGGGTACACAGCGTGCGATTGGATTGTGGACATCTATTCCACCGTGCCTGTGTCCAACAGCTCCTCCTCACGTCCGAGCTATGTCCCTTATGCCGGCGACCCATCGAGCGGACTGCCGTAGACGTCCCCCTCGGAACGCCCCTACCAACGCGTGGAGCAGTGGCGAAAGGAGTTCCAGAGGCCGAACCGTCCCAACCACTCCTAGACCTTCAAGGAGCCGTAGGCGGTGAAGTTCTGGCCGCAAGTGTCGTGCCCGAGGTGACCCCCATGCCTTCCGCCCACTCCATTGACACCCTCGTGGCGTTGATGAGAGATATGTCGGAGAGGATTGGCAACCTGGAGGGAAAGCTCCAGAATCTCCCTATGAGCCAACCACCCAGCCGCGTGAGAACTCCGCTTGGCTGGGAGCCCAATCCCAGTGTGGCTATGCCCCACTCTCAACCATCCGAGCAATAGGCCCCACCTCCAAGGAACTCGGGAATGGATCCCAGAGCTCCCAAATATAGACCACGACACAGCACCGCACCTCCGTTGGTACCTCTAGCCCCCGAGGCAGTTCAGTACAACAGGTCAATCGAGGATGCGATTCCCCCCGGGAACGCATTGACACCTTTTCGAGACCCGACGCCTCGTATCATGGAGAGTTGGGACCCAATCCCCGAAATCATCACACCGCGGAGTTGATGGCAGCGGACCACCTGCTTGCTGATCCAGTACCAGTACCGAGAAGCGGAGCACCACCGGAGCTTGAGGACCCAGAATTGATTGATCGACCCTCCCTTGAAGCAATTACAAGCCCGACGGTCTGTTGGAACTGCCGACAACCGGGACATCGGTTCTATGCATGTCCAGCGGAGCCGACGCTTTTCTGCTACCGCTGCGGGAAGGCCGACACATACGCACCTGACTGTGCAAATTGCAAAGGGCGAAAAAACTTGCCACCGAGTGCCGCGACCAGCCGTCGGCACTCCTAAAACCCGGACGAACCAATCTTGACCCCATCACTAGCTTTGACCAAGCCCCCAACATGACTCCAATTCTGCTGACTCGCACCGCTAAACACAGCTCTCCCGAAGTTCCACAACCGACGCCATCCTTCGCCGAGGCCAACGCGCAGGGAAATGATAGCGAGGCGAAAGTTCCTTGGCATGTAAAACCTTTTCATGTCAGGCTGCGGAATTATTTGGCTACTCGACAGCGCATCTTCCATGAGGAGTTGGCTACAACTGTCCCACCGTGAAGAAAGCGAGCCACGCGTCGGATGCGGAGCTTCTGGAGAAAAGTCAGGCAGTCGAGGAAGGTGCTGAAGGACATACACTTAGACGAATTATTGAGGGATGATGTTCGGCCATATGCGTCAGTACACCTCTTGCAAAAACGAGTGTCAGGCTTAGTCGATACGGGAGCCAGTGTGAATTGCATATCTGCCGATTTTGCAGGGGAGGTACTGGCAATGCACGCGGACCAAATCCGTCATTTCACCTCCTGGTTAAGCACGGCGGACGGAACTCGTCACTCTGTAGTGGGAAAACTTATGACGGATGTCACCTTTAAAGGAGTAACTAAACCTCTGGAATTTTTCATCATACCTCAATTAACCCAGAATCTTTATCTAGGAGTGGATTTCATTCGAAAATTTAACTTGGTCCCGGCACTATTTTCCGGTACGACCCTGGAGTCCGTCACCACTGTTCCTGACCAATCTCAACCCACTAACTTATTACGACATACACTGGATGTAAATCAGCAACTGCGTCTCGACTCGGCTATATCGGCTTTTCCATCGCATGAGAAGGAAGGTCTCGGGCGGACTGCCCTGGTGTTCCACACTATAGATGTGGGGGATGCTAAACCCATAAAACAGAGACATTTTGCCATATCTCCGGCGAAGGAAAAATCGTTATATGCCGAAGTGGATCGAATGCTAGCATAAGGCGTAATCGAAGAATCACAGAGCACGTGGGCTTCCCCAGTCACCTTAGTTGTCAAGCCGAACAAGGTCCGGTTATGCTTAGATGCCAGACGCTTGAACGCTGTCACAGTCAAGGACGCATACCCTCTACCGTTGATTGAAGGCATTTTGAGTCGGTTGCCTAAAGCCCACTTCATCATGAGCTTAGACCTCAAGGACGCCTTCTGGCAAATTCCTTAAGACTCCGGTTCAAAGGAGAAAACAGCCTTCACAGTCCCAGGTCGGCCCTTATATCAATTCGTGACCATGCCATTCGGATTGTGTAATGCCCCCCAAACAATGACGCGCCTTATGGATAAGGTAATACCACCTCACTTGTGGCACCAAGTTTTCGTTTACTTGGACGATCTGTTGCTTATAACCGAGACCTTTGACGAACACATTGACCTGCTTCAGGAGGTGGCTCTACACATCCGGAGGGCAAGATTGACCATCAACATACGGAAGAGTCAGTTCGTGATGACGGAGGTGAAGTATTTAGGTCACATCATTGGGCATGGCCATATCAAGACCGATCCGGACAAGACTCAAGCGATTGACGTTTTTCCATTACCCAAGACCACCAAGCAATTACGCCGATTCCTAGGCTTATGCGGATGGTACCAGCGTTTTGTACGTGACTATGCCACCATTACCACTCCTTTGACCGACATGCTGCGTAAGGGACGTAAATTCGTCTGGGAAGAGCCCAGCTTGCGAGCCTTTGAAGAGCTAAAGAAGAGTCTGACTACAGCCCCCGTACTGCACAGCCCGGACTTTGACAAACCGTTCTCAATCCATTGTGACGCGAGTCAACATGGGGTGGGAGCAGTCTTAGTCCAGGTTGCACAAGACGGCGAGGAGAGACCTATAGCCTTCATGTCTCACAAGTTGAACCCAGCCCAGCGAAATTACACGGTTTCCGAGCAGGAATGTCTAGCTGCAGTGTTGGCAGTGAAACGCTTCCGAGCCTATGTGGAGGGACACACCTGTGAAATCGTTACAGACCACGCGTCTCTGAAATGGCTAATGAGCCAGACTGATCTCAACGGCAGATTGACCAGGTGGGCACTGAAACTACAGGCATTTGACTTCACAATTCGCCACCGAAAGGGAAGCCAGCATGTAGTCCCCGACACCCTATCCAGAATGTTCGCCCCTGAAGGAGCCGAGTTGGTCCAGGAGGACGACAGCCCCCAATTGATCGATCTGGACCATCCTGCCTTCAAGTCGGTCAGCTACACCCAACTGATTCACACTATCCAGAATCAACTGTCCCAGCTTCCTGAACTGCGGTTGACAGATGGATTTATTTATAGGCGAATGGGACACGCATCCGGAGACCCCATACAAGAAGAAGAACAATGGAAGTTGTGGGTGCCCGAAGAATTAACCACTGATCTTATCAGACGGGCCCATGACCACCCATCAAGTGCGCACGGCGGTTACGGTCGTACACTTAGGCGGTTGAAAACCTGTTTCTTTTGGCCTAAGATGGCACAATAGATAAAAGCGTACGTAGCCTCTTGTGAGCTATGCAAGTGCACTAAAGCGTCTAACACCATTCTTCGGCCTCCCATGGGTAAGGTTGAGGTCCCCGAACGCGTGTTCCAGCGCTTGTACATTGATCTTATCGGTCCTTACCCTCGATCTGCTTCTGGTCACACGGGAGCTGTCATGGTCCTGGACCAGCTCTCTAAATTCCCTATCATAGAACCACTACGTAACGTGCACATTGGACCTATAATCAGCTTCTTGGAGAACCGAGTCTTTCACATGTTTGGGGTTCCGGAGAAACTTGTCTCCGACAACGGGGTCCAGTTCACCTCCAGCAAGTTCCGAGACCTTATGTCCAAATACGGCATCATCCACCAACGAACCGCCGTCTATTCACCACAAGCCAACGCATCCGAACGCCTGAACCGTACGCTCATAGCGGCCATCCGCGCCTATGTCCACCCGAATCAGAAGGACTGGGATCGCAAATTGTCCGCCATCACTAGTGCGCTGCGCTCGTCGTACCACGCCACTACCGGCATTTCGCCGTATTTCGCATTGTTCGGCCAGTACATGATCTGTCATGGGAGCGCTTACCGGCTATTGCGGCAGCTGAAATCGCTAGAGGACCCAATCGTGGTTCTGGAACCGCACGAAAAGCTCCAACTTCTGCGAGATCAACTGCGGGAGAAGATTGAAGAAAGTAGACGGATGGGAGAGGAGCGGTACAACTTGCGATCTCATCCTTCTGGCTTCAAGGCAGGCGACAAAATATATCGTCGAAACTTCCGGCAGAGCGATGCCACCCGACATTACAATGCCAAACTAGACAAGAAATTCGTGAAGTGTCGAGTCCTACAAGTAATAAGCCCCACCCGATACCTCATCGCGGACATGGCTGGCAGAACCCTGGGAGTTTACCACGCAAAAGACCTTAGACGATGAAGTACAACTATTTCACACGCAAAACTTTGGCTTACCTAAATCTCTGCCTGGACGAAGACCTCCGAATAACACCCGACTCCCTACTGTATAGCCACTATCGAGTCTTCACGAACATGGTTGTAGCCTATTCCTTGAAATCGACCTTCGACCCACCACGGCCCTAACCAAGACCTTTTTACACAGGAGGCGGGATCGTAATTACTTCGATTTTGGGGGGGGGAATGTGTAATGTGCCGCCTACGCCTGGGAATCGAAGTGATTCCGATCCCGAACCCTTGCACCCGGCCGGATGGTTATGACCTCGAAATGCAAGCAGACTTCATCTTTCGTGCGGATATCGTTGCGCAGAAAATATTTTTTTTTCTCTCCAAATATTTAGATCTGTGGATTTAAATATTTGAAACATAATATTAATCAAAAAACCCAGACACATTTCGAGACATAGACATCTGGGAATGCCCCCTCCACCGTGGCCATCGAAACACTATGCCACTTGCGACAAATGGAAATGCACATTGCCACCATGTGACGTTCCACTCCACACATCTGTTTTGTCGGCGGTTGTCGGATTGAGAGTCCGATGCAACGAGGAATAGAAACGGCGGGAAATAAAAGAACTGCGAGTATTACTCTGCTCCCTCGGTTAATTTGAAGAAGGCGTGGATCCCATTGTATTAAATATTAATAGTCTCAGGAACAGACACTTAACTAAAGGTGAAACTTCTATGGAAGCGTGGTTCAAGCTAGTCAAGGTGAATATTATTAAGACAAGACCTATCTTTTTGGCACATTCCTTCAATTACAATCGTTTCCCACTTATAGATAGCCAACACGTTCAAAAGTTGCCAAAGCACTTTGGAATTTGAGCAATTAGCCCAGATGGGGATATTTGGCCACACGTGCACAAGCGCGAATACATTTTAAAGGGGAAGAAGTGGCGCTGGAGGTGATGGAGCTCACAGTCGAAAAGAATGGAACCTTTGTTTCGCACAGTTGAATGCCACTTTATTTGTAATCGTTGGCGTGGCACTGTAGGCAATTTCGAATCATCTTTTCTGCGGCTTGAATATCTATGTCAGAGCCTGCCGGGAAGGTATCGCTTTTTCTGCAAATACCTGCAAAAAAATTAGCACTGCTGCGGCGCCGCATTGTTTATTACAGTCCCTCCTCTAGGCCCAGCCATCTGGTCTTGTAGTTGTTTGGCGACGTGCAACAAGTGGTTCGAGTTCGAATGTATTGTTCTTTCATTTTGCGTCTTTGAGAAGGGAGCATACGTTTAAACAAGGAGAGGTTAGAAACAATTGGGCAAGATCCGGATACGTGCTTTCGAGGACGTTATGATTGGTTTTACACTTGTGGAAATCTTAATCTGATTGAGAATGCTAACAACCATTATGTGATCCATGCAACCGGAAGGGAATTGCAGAACTTATGTAAGTAAAACGAATATACGGTTGGAACTTTACTTTGTTTTTATTTGAGCATTTAGTGCGAAGTTTAATATTTAAAACTTTATGCGTAATAATAATAATTTATCTTTATTTGAGGAACACATGAAATACCAAATTTTTATGGCACTAAAACTTAAATAATCCTATTACCACTGCTTCAAAAAAAAAATTATTTCTCGAACTGATTTGCACTTAAAACCTTAATTTTCTCCTTAACGCGTGGATCCTTATAATCCAGCCAAGTCATAAAATAACAAACGAGTATTTCAACCATCACTCAAAATAATTTCATTTATTCTACACAAGTGTTTACACCTTTACAGTAAAATTGAGATAACAATATTAAAATTTTTATAGAAAATTACTTATCAAAATATTTCAAACCATCAAATATCAGTGATTTGGTAGAACAGTAACGATAATTCCATTAAAAATTATACTGTTTAGTAATTTTTGAGAGAAGATTTTAATTCAAATTTAACGCTAATGGAAACACATATTTGATAAAATGTAATTCTTAAGCTCGATTTGAACATGAAACGAAAAAAGGAAGAAACCAAAAAAATAATTTTTAACGACATCTAAATAGAAAATGCGCTTGAAAACAATTTGCAAACAAAAAAATATTTTATATATATATATATTTTAAAAATTCGTAACTGCAAAAGAAAGAAGAAAAGAAATAGACAGTATATACAAATAGAATCTCAGAATTCTATTAGTGGTATTCCTAGTTTATATCTTATTGGTGAGGAAGTAGCCTAGTTGAATATTAGGTATAATAAGTAATTGTAGTTTAACTTAAAATAAACGTTAGGTAAACTAGTAAAAAAAAAAAAAGCTAAAATCGAAAGATTTATCTCTTATATCCTCTGGAGCTAACATTCAGTTTAGTTTTCTTTTTTTTAATTTCATTTAATTTTTTTGTTTTGATTTGCAATTGGTAACTAAGGATGAATAGCGAATAACTCAAAATGATTGTGTAAAATTTATACACTTTTTAGAGTTTAAAGTAAGGAACGTTACATTCTTCACATCGTGCTTAATAAATGTATAATAGTATGATTTGCTTTTAAAGTTAAGTCAAAGAAAAAAAAAAATAAGTTAACATACTTCATTAAGATTGTGATCGTTTTGTTCGGAAAGTATTGTAAGTGAAATTTCACGTGTGCTAAACGTTGACTAGAAAAAAAATGCATCTTTTGCTACGAATCCTTGTCTATACATATATATAGTATAGAATATTATACCAGTGTAATTTTGAAAAGCTACTATTTTATGTTGAAGATTGAAAATGATTGCATTCCCTAACATTTAGTTAAATAATTTTAAAAACTATATTTTTTAATTTAATTAAAAGATGAATTTCGAAAATATTAAAATGAATTGCTAAACAGAACCACGACTTTCCTTTTCAGCGGTTCTTCTTTTTCAATGGGAAGAGAGAGTGCAGGGTAGGTATGTCGTCGCGAGGGTAGGGTTTCGCCAAATCCGCTGAGGTCGGTTTCGCGTCGCGCGCGGTACGCGGTACCTTTGTTGTTTCGTTATTTTATTTAGAGTAGTCTTCGTCGGGTTGAGTTAGAGTAGTATACTTTTCGGTACCGCGTCGAAACTTCGGGAACGTGAAATAAAAATTAGATTTTGAATTCTTGACTGGTTATAAGAAGAAATACGGAGTAACGTAAAGTAGGTTTCTTCTCCGTATGGTTTGTTTTGATAACGCGTTTTGGAAAACGGGCATGTTCAGGTGGCTGAAATATTGTAATTGAGCGTAACCCATTCGGAGACCCGCGACCGAAATCCTCTCCGAACTAGCTGGCCGACAAGCAGCCACCGCGTAAATGGGTTACGGTGCACGGATTGGTTGACCTGTTGGTACCATCCGTTGGCACTACTCAGACTTAACGTCTAGAACCGATGAGAGGTCGGTTCCGCGTTTGGACTTAAAAAAGAAAAAAAATCATTACAATGTCATCCTAGGAGGGAACCTCACGGCACCCCCCATATCCTCGGGTCCGTGGGGGTGGCACTCCCTAAAGAATGCTAGCCTCCAAGAGTGCTCTTGTCGACCGGCATCCCCCTGCGGGAATTTCCTCGCGTACGTGGGGGCGGAACTCCCCAAAGAATGCTAGCCTCCAAGAGTGCTTTTGTGGACCGGCATTCCCCCTGCTTAAAATTGTGTTTAATAGCAATTGCAAAAATGAATTCAAATACGGGTTATACATTTAAATATAAATATAGTCAAAAATAGAATTTAATTAAGAAAGAAAATAAAATTTATAAAAGATGAGGCAATTGAATAAGTTTCAACGGGGTGTAGAGCTGATCTTAATGTTGAATTGTGCATGTCGCTTCTTCTTGTGGTTTTCACATTTCACAGCTTGGTAACGATACGTACGCATAATTTTTATTCTTTTTTTTATAACATATCAAAATAATCCAAATGTCGTACGTTACAGTTATTTGGAGGGATCTGCGTGAGTTCTCTTATATTTTGATTTTTTTATAAATTAAAAATTTTTTTTAATAACAAATTAAATAGTAAAAATAATATTTACGGTAATATAGATATTAACTTTCAATATCAAAAATTTAGAAAAAACAAACGGGTGCTCACCTACACCCTCGCTGGGCGCCCGCTGATGATGTGGTGGTTTCACATTGATCGTTGTTATTAACTTCAAATAGGTATACAAGTTTTTAGTGGGGATTTATAGCCCACATAATTATTTACTACATGCCAGACATTACCTTTAAAGTAAAGAAACCTATTTGAACTACATTAGGGAGCTGATTTTTACACCTGGAGATGCTTTATCGAATTTCAAATGTTTGAGATGATTTTGAGTTTTATATAATTTTGGTGGGAAGGCAATGCGAACGTGGCAAACTGTGTTGTGAGTTAAAGTATCGGATAACAGCAAGATACACCTTATCATCAAACAGAAAACTGGATACCCGTCGCTTTCTTGCCTCTTTTGTCACACAAGCGGAGAAGTCTGCGTGCACAATACTAAATCACTCGAAACCAAACTCCTTAAAGTAAGCCGCAAAGTACTGACAAGCCGTTCCCATTTCTCCCAATTCCGTTGTCCTCAGCGCTAGTTGCGCCACATCTATTTCTTGGTCATAGAAAATTGTCAACTTTTCCAAATTGGTACTGCTGTATTTAGCCGTTAGTGCGACATTATGATTTTCTTCATTGTCATAAATTTCATCAAGAAATCTAAATTCGGGTATGATATTATATCCAATGCACTTTTGTAATACTTCAGGGATTTGTACTCCAAGGGTATTATTTTGACTGTGTTTTATCGTTCCGTCCGCAATCGAAAACAAGTCCTGATAGCAGTGCATTTTCCTTAGACGTCCCTGAATGCTGGCTTCTTCCAGTGAACTATTATATGCGTCACAAGTAACTGCTAAGTTAGTTTCGGTGCCGAAGAATACGATTTTCAGTACAAGAAATGAACTCTTTGACACAAACCAAAAATACATTCCACTCAAGTAATCATCTTGCCAAAGTATACTGGTTTCAAGTTTATTTCTTTGATTACTGGATGATACCATGGAAACTCGTAATCAAATCTTCCCTGCTCTAAATTTGCATCAACGGCAATCTTTTTTAAAAATTATCTCGCGAACACCATCACATCCATGACTATTCCGCTTAAAATTTTAATGGGAAGCAAGAGAACACTTTTTGTTGTAGTTTTGCTCAGTGGCAAGTATTGTGGGGAAGAATTGAGTCACTTGCACGAGAACACCATCACTGAGCTCGTAAATAAGCTATACGAAATAATCCGCAACTACGGAAAATTTAAGCAGTGTATCGTTTAATTTGGTTTTTATACATTCGCGGATTATGAGAAACAGCAACCTTAGCACATACTCATACAGAAGGTGGTCAAGAAGCGTTTATCGTTTATTGGGTCGTGAAATCGTACGATTCACTGCACTGCAGTTGCTTTTATGGGACCTCACTTTTTAATCAAATCATGAGAACTTCCCAACGCGTGTGGACTAAAACGCGATGTTGATATGTTAACTTCACACGATACCAATCCAAATCGCGCAAATCTTCTCGAATTAAAAGAAAGGGTATATCCAACCCAAAATTTCGCCAATTTGCCGTGGTTCTTCACAATCTCCCGTGAACCTCTTTTCTCCTTTTCGCGTCACGACTTGACCGCCGTCAAGGTGCATGGCAGACTCCCACGCTCTTCGTAGACCTTGCAAATACCTTCCATGTATCCATTTACACTTTCGCGGTCACTGCACGCACTACTTTCAGGCCGAATCCCGGGTTGTACTTGCAAAACTGCATGCGACGTCTATCAACGTTATGTCGACGTTCGCGATGACTGCGCTGCAGCTATTGAATGCATGTAACAATGCAAGGTGAAGAGGACGCAAGCTACTAAGAAGTTCAACGATAGCAATATCGTGTGAAAACGAATTTCCTTGTTTCGGGTTGTACGCGTAAAATCGTATGCGACGTCGATTGACGTTATATTTACGTTCGCAATGATTGCGCTGCCGCTATTGAATGCATGTAAAAATGCTGATCAGACGAGTTATTCACAAAAGTAAAGTTATGCCTCCGCGTGGTATAACGAAAACTCGCAGAACTGATGGGCAATGCGGGGAGACGGCACTTTTCAACTATTAAACTTCGCACGGTCGCGTTCTTCAATGTCGTAAAAGGTAGAAATATCGGTAGACCCAAAGACTCTTGTCGAGCTGAAGAGGACGTAAGTCACTAAAAGGTTCAACGATGACAGTATCACGTACAATCGAGTTTCTTTATAGTTCGTGGGTTGCAGCACTATGGGGAAAGTTTAATATGTTTTCTGATGTTTTAAAAGTGGGACTACGTTTCTGCCACGGTGTTTAAGATGCTGTGAATTCAGAAAATTGGTCAAACAATTGAATGGTTGTTGTTTGCAAAAGTTCCGAGTATTTTTCATTCTTATTTTTTGAGGGATGGTTAGATCTTTTTCGCCGTTTTCCGTACAAACTCCATCGTGAAGGACACTTCACCAATGGTAGCGATGGTGGAACAATTTTTACTTTTCCTATGTACACGACGGAAAAATCTTTTTTTCTTTTTCGTGAAATTCCCCGTTAAGGTTCCTAGCAAGCTGTCTACCCAGTGGTGGAGATGACACGGTGGTATTCTTCCAAAAGAAACAAAACGTATTCTTTAACTCGCGGTTCTCGCGCGTGCTTGCCGGTTCGCTAATTTAAGTCGACTCACCCTCCGTCCCAGAAGTTTCCGAACTTTTCTTCTTTGCATTACCGTGTATACGATAAATCGCATCAGCCGAGCTCAGCCTAGTTAGCTTGCCGTCCGTGAGGTAATACACCATTGGGGTGTATTAGATCAGCGTTTGCACACTCGAAACTTTATTTGGTAGATTTAAAATTTTAAAAACAAAATTTAACTGAAGTAAAGAAAAATGAAGAAAATTGTAAAAAGTAATAAACATTAAATCTCATGAAGAATATAATTAAAGGGAAACATTTAAATTTAATATAAAGAAAAATTGATATAAAATAACATTTAACAATAATAATAGGAAAGCAAATTATTTTATAAATTACGATTATGAATGTGAATAATTAAATATTTTTCTAAATTAAATTTCGAATAGAAGATAGGAAGGTTTTTGAGCAGTTTGCTGGTGTGACTGCTCGATTACTACAGGCAGCTGATTTTTTCGCCATCCCAAGGCAACGAGGATTGCGAAAAAGGAGCTGAAGGATCTTCAGTTGGCGGATCGATTGTTTTCGGGGTCGGAACGCGGAGTGGGACGAAGAAAACGATTAGCGGACAGACAGACGGACACGTTTTGCAGTAAATAAGTAAACTCTGCGCGTTATTGAACCTGAGTACGGATGGACAGAACAGACGTATATATATAACTATCGGCGCAGGTCTGTTGCGTGATATACCCTGACTTCTTTCCCCGATAGGTCGGTTAGCAGGTGACGATTGGTTCATACAGCCTTCTGTACACGGCTTTTCAGGAAACGTCGGTCAAGTTTGGCATTGTGGTGCCCAGCAGCGTCGCTTTGGCGAAAATTACGTCGAAAAACCTCGCCTCCTTCTTTCAAATTGGAAGGCCGTGACCTGAGGTTATACTGCGCCTCATTCGCACGTCCTGCGGCTTTTATCTTCTATCTGATTTGTTGGCGAAGGTCTCCTAAACGCTTGCGGGCTCCAGCGCAAAGACAGGATCTCCTAAACACTTCAATTGCCGCAGTAGCCTTTATGATTTGCCATGGCAAATCATGTGCTGTCCGAAGGCGGCAAAGTAAGGTAAGAAACCGGTTACAGAATGATAAGATGACCGCAGAGTGTACCTGATGGCGGACAATCTGCGGTCCCAATCCTTCTGAGTTGAATGGACGTAAGAACGGATCGCGGCTAACAGTGTGCGATTCAAACGTTCAGATGTATTGGACTAAGGAGAGTATATGGGCGTCAGTTGGTGTTCAACACCGTACTGTTCGAGTAGACCCTTGAATTGCCGAGATCTGAGCTGTACTCTGTTGTCCGAGTACACACTTTCTAGTACCCCGAACACCCGACTCTCTAAACATTACACAATGGATGGGGTCGTGAATTTGCAAATAAGTTCCGCTAGTGGGAATCCCGAGAGCTGGTCGAACACAATGATAGCTCCTATGTGTCCCATAGAAGAACCAGGATATATACCGAGTAGATCTATATACAGACATTAAAATACGCGCTCCAGAACGTTGAGTTGACCCATAGAAGGTCATAGAGGCTGGTTGGGACCTTTAGTGCTTTTACAGGTCCCACAGGCGCTCACGTAGTCTTTGAACTGGGATGATATTTTAGGCCAGAAAAAGCACTTCTTAAGACACTGAGGCGTCCAATCATAGCCACCTTGGGCGCTTAAAGGATGATTGTGTGCGCAGAGGATCAGATTGTGTGTCATTTTCTCCAGTACCCAGAGTTTTCAGGACTCTTTTTCCTGCCATGGATCACCAGTTGCGTATTCATTTCGTCGATAAACGCAGCCGTCTATCATTTTTCAATCAGGCAACTATGTTTGTTGGGTTGCGATGGGTTGCCTCAACTCTTTGTAGCTGTCTGACCAAAAATGTGGGCTGTCTAAATCTATCCCAATGGGTACTCATCATTCACTGTCAATTCTGCTCCCTCGGGTGAAAAGATTCGCGAGAGAGTATCGGGCACGATGTTCTGGGTCCCTTTCTGGTGTTTGATGGAAAACTTGAACCCTTGCAGTTTAAAAGCCCCGCGGTCCAGACGTCCATGTAACTCGGCTTGGTTCATCAGCCATTGTAGTGAAGCGTGGTCTGTGATAATTTCAAACTGGTGGCCTTCGATATACACCCGGAATTTCTTATCAGCCATCACCCCAGCCAAACATTCTTGCTCGCATACGGTGTAGTTCCTTTGGGC
The DNA here is from genome assembly GCA_963969285.1 of Odontomyia ornata. Lineage (NCBI taxonomy): Eukaryota > Metazoa > Arthropoda > Insecta > Diptera > Stratiomyidae > Odontomyia > Odontomyia ornata. The sequence continues at coordinate 192,419,538 of OZ017742.1, read as the reverse complement.
TGAGTTCATCTTATTCAACATGAAGGCAATGGGAGCTTCCTCCCCCTCTTCGGTCAATTGCACTAGGATGGCTCCCACTCCATGTTGACTTACGTCACAATGAATGGAGAAGGGCTTCTGAAAGTCGGGGCTATGCAAGACCGGAGCAGATGTTAAGGCTAGTTTTAGCTCTTCAAATGCCTTTCGACTGAGCTCGGTCCAAATTAAGTTTCCTTTCCGGAGCATATCCGACAGTGGCGCAGAAACTGTTTTATGGTTCCAAACGAATCTTCGGTACCAACCACACACTCCAAGGAAACGTCGTAGCTGCTTAACAGTTTTCGGTAATCGCCCGAGTTTTGTCCGGATCCGTTTTGTTAGTGCCATGTCCGATGACATACAAACTTACTTTTTTGGACGTTGATGGTAAGTCCCGCCTGATATGCAGGGCTTCTTCTTTCAGGAGTAAGAGGTGTTGGTCAAACGTTTCCGTGAAGAGTAGAAGATCGTCTAGATACACGAACACTTGATGTTTCAGATGGGGTGGAATTCCTTTGTCCATTAGCCTGGCTTGCAGAGCATTACACAGGCTGCAAAGCATTGTGACGAACTGGTATAGTGGTCGTTCGGGCACTCTAAAAGCGGTCTTATCCCTCGACTATTCATCAAATGGAATTTGCCAGAAGGCATCTTTTAGGTCAAGACTGGTAATGTAGTTTGCTTTCGGCAGTCTTCCCAATATTCCATCGATGAGCGGAGAGGATAAGCGCCTTTGATGGTCACTGCATTGACTTTCCGGGCATCTAGATAAAGACGGACTTTATCTGGCTTCACCACCAAGGTGACCGGTGAGGACCAGGCACTTTGGGACTCCTCTATAAACCCTAAATCGAGCATCCTGTCCAACTCTGCGTACAGTAACTTTTCCATGGCCGGTAAGATGGCATAGTGTCTCTGCTTAATTGGCTTACTATCGCCAACATCAATGAAATGTGAAACCAGAGTGGTACGGGCAAGGCCTGGTGTAGCGTATGATGGAAAAGCAGCAATGGATGCTTCCAGACGTTGTCGTAGGTTGGGCGTTAGTTCGTGTCTGTTGGGTATAGAGGTGACCATTTTGTAGTGATATAGGGTAGATAAATATGTCCGTAAAGGACTGCAACGATGGTCTGCTATCTCAGTGGAAGAGGATGGTAAGATCCGCCGAGATTGGCCTTGTATGGGGAGGCGTGAATGCGCTGGCAGGCCAGCGTTGCGGTGTCGTGGGGCGGATTTTTTTCCCCAGCACAAGGACCCACTGCAAAAAATTTCGCATTCACCTGGGTCATTCCTGGGTCACAAAAAAGTCGACCGATGTCGAAAAAGACCTGGGGAAGACAGACGGACTTAAAGGCACTTCGTCATAACGCGACGATTCTTATGGCCCATAAATAAGAGTGGGGCATCCAGATGGAGGTGGTGCCCCCTCGCACCCTCCCAACCGGATCAAGAGCCAAACGTAGACGTGGCCATGTGTTTCCCATTTGAGTGCAAAACTCATACAAAAGCACTTTGTATGACACTTTCCCTCAAATAAGAAGCACAAACGTAACCAATTTATGCGATAGAGTTATGCAATGAAATCAAATAACCCTATATCATAAAAGGGAACGCGAGCGGAAGGCCATTCCACCCGGCAAGAGCGCCTGTTAAGCGTCAAAAACGGTGGAGCGCACCCGATGGCTAGCCCATTTGAGCTGAGAAGCCTGCCATCGATGCGGGTCCTGTACCCGGTCAGATTAAACGAATGGAAAGACCGAGTTTATCTTTTCGATTATCTTTCCATCATCATGAAAGTGCTAATTGTGTTTAATAGCAACTGCAAACATGAATTCAAATACGGGTTATACACATAACTAACCAAAAATATAAATTAAGTCAAAAATAGAATTTAATTAAGAAAGAAAATAAAATTTATAAAAGATGAGGCAAATGAATACGTTCAAAGGAGTGTAGAGCTGATCCTAATGTTGAATTGTGCATGTCGTTTTTTCTTGTGGTTTCCACATTTCACCGCTTGGTATTGATACGTACGCAACGACCGCTTCCTCAAGACTTCATAATTTTATTTCATTTTTTTAATAACATATCAAAATAATCCAAATGTCGTACGTTACAGTTATTTGGAGAGATTTGCCTACGTTTCTCTTATATTTTGATTTGTTTATAACTTTAAAATTCTTTTAATAACAACTTAAATAGTAGAAATAATATTTACGATTTACGGTCACTTTCAATATCAAAAATGTAGAAAAAAAAAACGGGTGCGCACCTACACTTTCGCCGGGCGCCCACTGATGATGTGGTGGTTTCACATTGATCGCTACTATTAACTTTAAATAGGTATACAAGTTTATAATGCACACTTATAGCCCGCATAACTATTTACTACATGCCAGACACTATATTTACATCAAGGAAATCTATTTGGATTATATTAGGGAGCTGATTTTTACTTTTGAAGATGCTTGACCGAGTTTCAAATGTTTGAGATGACTTTGAGTTTTATATAATATATAAAGTAAGCCGCAAATACTGAATAGCCGTTCCTATTTCTCTGCGCCACATCAATTTCTCGGTCATAGAAAATTGTCAACTTGTCCAACTTGGTACTGCTGTATTTAGCCGTTAGTGCGACATTATGATTTTCTTCATTGCCCGAAATTTCATCAAGAAATCTAAATCCGGGTATGATATTATTTCCAATGCCCTTTTTGAATACTTCAGGGGCTTGCACTCCAAGGGTATTATTTTGACTGTGTTTTATCGTTCCGTCCGCAATCGAAAACAAGTCTTGATAGCAGCGAACTATTATATGCGTCACAAGTAACCGCTATGTTAGTTTTGGTGCCGACAAACATGGTTTTCGCTGCAAAAAATGAACTCTTTGACACAAACCAAAAATACATTCCACTCAAGTAATCATCTTGCCAAAGTATACTCGTTTCTTTGGTTACTGGATGATACCATGGAAACTCGTAATCAAATCTTTCCTGCTCTAAATTTTCATCAACGGCAATCTTTTTTAAAAATTATCTCGCGAACACCATCACATCCATGACTATTCCGCTTAAAATTTTAATGGGAAGCAAGAGAACACTTTCTGTTGAAGTTTTGCTCAGTGGCAAGTATTGTGGGGAAGAATCCAATTTTAAATCGAATTGTTTATCAGTCGAGAGCTAGATTACAACTGCACTAAATTTCTTCTTTTACTTTTAAATCCAAAGTAACAACTGTAGCATTTTTGCGTGAATGCAAAAATGCTGAATTTAGAAAATGCAAAATTGTCTAAAGTTCTCAGACAGTAATTTGATGAGAAAAATGCTGAATTTAGAAAATAGAAAATTGTATGAAGTTCTCTGGCCGCAACTTGATGAGTTGTCTGCTCGTGGCGGATGTTCCCAAGGTGTTCGAGGTCGATCATGTTTTATGGCCCACGTGACAGGTGTGTCGGTTGTAGGTCGTAACACCTCCCCCCATAGATGAAAGCGATGGCCAGATGAAGCGAAGTATTTTAATTCGTCAAGTTCTATGTTTGTGATTTTAATTGAGTCCTTCAGGTTCTCGATGTAACCGAGGGCAATCAATGATTCTTCAATTTTGTCAATGCTTGTCTGATATTGTTTGAGTCGTATTATATGTAGTAGTTTGTTGTGTCCGTGGATGATGCTGGCTTGACCCAGTTGTAGTGGTAGCATCCCGTTTTTGTTCGTCAGGTCGTGGATTTCCATTTTCTGTCCTGTCGTCATTGCCAGGTGAAAAAGCCTGAAATTTACGTTTCCTTTTAGTTTTGATTTATGGAGTTTCTGGTTCTTAGTAGTAATCATAGAGGTTTATACAGGAGACGGCGAAAGATCAAATTCATGAAGCAACGAGCTTTTGCCTTTGCTATTGTGATAACTCGCATAGGCTCGAAGCTAATTTCGAAATTGGGGTCGAAATTTCGTTCATCATATGATAAGGTGTATCATACTCTTGACGATAAACTTTATGAGAATGCAGCGGTTGAAAATTAATTGTTTACTACAAAAAGAAAGCCAAAAAATTATCATATGTGCTGATATTATTATTCTGGTGGAATTTTCTTGCAAACGCTCGAGAGGGTACCACTTTTGACCTACGTAGAAAATTTCATCATTCAAGTATGTGGTTTGCGAGAAAACTTGCTGTGACGCACGGACGGATGGACAGGCGGACGAAAAGACAGATCGCGATTTAATAGGGGATTGTAAAAATATTTTACAATCCCCTAAAATGGTCTGTTGTATAAATACTTGCAAGTTACGCCATTAAAAATGTTTCCATGATAAACATTCATTACTTCAGTTGCTACTAAAATAGCGAATTGCGCTTACCTTCTGACCTTTGTGGGCCGCCATTTTGAATGCATGCATTTAGTTTTGGATTTTTAAAAATATTTCAATCTTAGAGTCTCATCAGTCAATTTGTCCAATCTGAGTCAAAACAGTTTCCCTCTAGACAGGGCAAAAGTATTAAATTTTTAATGAAAATGGCAGCGAAAAATATTATGTTTTATATTTTCGACTTCTTTATTTTTCATCCGATTTTGATGATTTTTTGTTTAGTACAAGGACTTTGTACAATTATCCATAATCTCAAGTTTTATTAAAATCCAATAGAAAATTTGGCCACTATAGGGCCACAAACATCTGAAAAAATCGCATATTTGAATCGCCGCCATTTTGAAACTTGAGCATGTCTGTGCATCAAAATAGCAAAATGTTTAGATCTAACTGTTTTCTATCTTGAAAATAAATTTCATTCACATCGAATCAAAATTGGGTCTTTCAGAAGCCTTTGAAATTTCTAGCTTCAACTAGCCGCCATTTTGTTTTTGGAGACCTGATCTCTAGTTTTTAAACATGATTCTTTAGGCATTTACAGTAATAACCAAAGAACCGAATTTCATTAACATCGGTTGAAAAGTTTGGTCACAACTACAACATCCAATGCTTACACGCTTTTCGACGTCTGAGCGGCCACCATTTTGTTTCAAACGGTTCGACTTTGGATTTTTTATTGTGAAATTCATCGCATACCTCAATAAACCTCTGTACCAGATTTCATCCAAATAGGACGAATGTTTGTCTAAAATGGCCGCCATTTTGTTTTCCCTCGACCGATTTGGCTGGTTAAACAACTTAACTGAGATATTCACCCAATACGCCTTTCCTAAAAATTTTGTGAAAATTGGAGCGAAATTGTGACGTCTAGCATAGTCACGATTTTCGTTATATCATATATAAATCATATATATATACGAGTATATATATATATATATATATATATATATATATATATATATATATATATATATATATACGCAATAGGTAAATATCTCTTGAGAAATTCACAAAAAAAAAAACCGACTCCAAAGTAAGAAAAATGAATAAAATTTTTTAAAAGCGGTGCTATATTGCATGGTGCTTTAATATCACCTTCATAAAACTTATTTCATCCTTTGTAGGGCACTTTGAAGTCGGTTTTCTTCGTTTTCAGGTAAAGAAACAAATATTTTCAAATTAAACCACCATGCATGCATTTCGGCATTAATTGGCTCAATTTTCAACAACAATTTCAGTCCCATCACCACAACTCCAGAAACCTAGAAAAACATTTTTAAATTCAACCGACCAGTTTTCGAAATTAATAAAACAGCTCCCATATTGTAGGTGCACTGCACTGGTACGAGATCATGTATTTTAGAAAACCTTCAAAGTTTTTCAATTAAAATGTTTACTCCGATACATGAAACTTTTACAAGCACCTTCGCAATAACAAAACGAATTATTTTCAACAATTTAACCTTAACACCATTATGGACGGAGCCAACAAAACTTCAATATTTGCGAGCAACATCTATTTCACATGCAATGTGCTCTTTGATAATTACGAACTTTGACTTAAAAACACAATTAATTACTTCAACACGAAGCTTTAAGCATAACTTAAGCCCATTTAAATCCGTAGGAATAAAAATCAGAAAAAAAAGCGCGTAAATTCTTAAAATGCAAGCGAGTTTCAGTTGCATGTTATCGGAATTCTATAACCGGCGTCAAATCTGTTTCAACCGAGAAAATCTTTAAACTCGCGTCTCCCATGTACCGTTTCTAGCAGGCACGATTCACACAACATTCGAAATTATGTTTTCATTCACGAATCGCACCGAAAACCTGGACGGACACAGAAAACATCATGTAAATTATACCCGGACACATAATTGTTTCCTTGACTGCACTTTACTAACCTAAATAATGAAAAATACTCGATGACGCGCTCACATTTTTGCTCACGTTTACACATTGAACACTTTATTTTCGAAATCACTTATAGAATCCGACCGAAACAAGCGTTTTCATTGAAAATTTTTAAAAATTACGATATTTGATGGAATTTTCGTAGGAATTGTCTACTTCCTGTTTTCTATCAGCTGAAACATTATTTCCGAAATCAGGGGTGTCACAATTGTTGATTTCGATCGAAAACGATTTGAATGTGGCGCACTTCGTAGTTTGTTAGTATATTTTATGGAAAGGAATGAAGTTTGTTGAACAATATTTGGAGGCATTGTTTCCAATTGTAAATGCTGTATGATCATTGAAGAGAAAACTAAAAATAATGAACTCCTTTAGCTATTTCGAAATTAATTTCGAACAATGATAGAGTTTGGACAATCATACGTAAGCTCATTCGTGAAAGTCCAAAAGCTTTCGAAAATTGGAGTATACGGACATGAAATGTTTGTTCGTATTGAGCATGTATTAAGAGACTTCAATATTTTATATGGGAAATGAAAGCTCGCCGTCTCCAGTGTATACCTCTATGGTAGTAATTAATGTAACGTTCTTATTTTTCCTAACCTTATGCTGACTAAACCTAGGTGAAAGTTTATTTCTCCTACATTCTTTTCTAAATATAATTGATCCATCTTCATATTGTTCTGGTGCTTCTCTATTTACGTTTAATTTTCCTTTATTCTTATCTAAGTTACGTTCTAGGCGTTCTTTAATTAAGGGAAATATTTGAGATTGAAATTCATTAAGTTTTCTGAGATATTCGTGGATAGTGTTTTGCTGGAGTTCGTTATTAAATTTATAGGTGCGTCCATAATATATTTCATAGGGGGTGTGCTTTGTAGCAGAATGGATAGAATTATTATAAATTATTATGACTTCATTTAGAATATCATCATGGTCTCTTTCTGTCCGTTTATTGTAAATTATTCTATAAATTTCTGTGAGGGTCGAGTGTAGTCTTTCAACGATAGCATTACTAGAACTTTGTTGGTATGAAGTTATTTGGTGATTAATACCATATTGTTTACAAAAATCTTTGAATATGAGTGCCGTGAATTCGGAACCGGGGTCAGATACAAGTTGTTTAGGGATTCCATGTAAACTGATGTAATGACGTGAGGATTTGATAATAGTTAGGCTATTACCGACTGGAAGTGTGTATGCTGGAAGAAATTTTGAGAATTTATCTGCTATGGTCAAGATTTTATTCTGGTTAATAGTCTGTATGTCTGTATGTAAAACATCGAGTGGCTTATTAGGTATTATAGGAGCCGTGCACTTTAGTTTTGGAGGATTGCGATCCTAGTTCATAGTCTCACAGGTTTCACAAGTATTGATCAATTTAGTAATTTTTCGTTTCATGAAAGGGAAGTAGAATTCGCACTGAAGGTGTGAAGTTGTCTCATTCATACCTCTATGGTTATTCTTCGTATGGTAGTCGTTGATGATTTTGTCCTATTCGTCGTTGACCACGATGTCTTTGAGGATCTTGGTGCACCTTATGAGCTTTAATACCTTCGACTGGGAAAAGAAATTTGAATAAATATTTTGGACTATTCTAAATAAAGCGTCGTTGCAATAGATTGCGTTAAGTGAAAGAAACTTTTTTAAAACATCGATAATATTCGATTGTGAATTAGATGCAATATGAACGGTTCTCCTTTGTTTATTTTTGCAAAGCATTTGAAGCGAAGTTGAAGGGGCTCTGTTGGTTTGCTCTAATACTAACTGTAAGGAAAATTCATTTAAGGGTCTTTCAGACATAGGTATGCCATCGTTCATATCTTCTTCGGCAGAATGAATAGTTGCTCTAGTGGATGACGGAATGGGTTGGTTGTGAGACTGTCCAGCTTCAGCTCTTTCTGAAGCAGTTATCTCAATTTTGTTGGAGTCTGTAGTATTTGTGCGACTTAAAGCATCTGCATTATTATTGAGAGCGCTCTTTTTGTAGACTCTTTCATAGTCAAATTCTACTAATTTGAGTCTCCATCTGATTAGTTAACACGAAGGGCTTAGTGAAATCCGGATATTGAAGGATTGGATCATTAGTTAATAAGTCTTTGCACATGTTGAAGGTTTTAATGTAAATTTCGTCCAGAAAAATTTGTTTTACTTTTTTGAGATACGAAGTTAAAGGCTTCGTTAATTTCGCGAAGTCCTTAATAAACTTGCGATAATACCCCAAAAGAACCAGGAACGATTTTTTGTCCTTTTGTGATCGGGGAATGGGTAAGTCTCGAATAGCCTTAGTTTTTCTCGATTGGGTAACTCCCTCCGTGGTAACAACATGCCCTAAAAAGGCGACTTCTTTATGTAAAAACTCCGATTTATCAAGCTGGACTTTTAGATTAGCTTCACGAAGTTTAGCGAAGACATTTTGAAGGCTCTCTTTATGCTCTTGGAGTGAAGTTGAAAAAATAATTATCAATTGACTGTTATTTGATGATTGATGAAAAGTTTTGTTAGTTTCCGTTCTGAAATAGAACATATTCTGTTCTTTTATACAGAACGAAAATGCTTCGGCCAATGACGTAGGATTTATGGCGCGAATCATTGAACCTAAAGATTCTTTAATACCTGAAAGAATATGACTTTGACTTTTTCGCATTAACCACGCTTGCATCCTTTTCGTGGATGCTAACATGATTTGTCAAGCTGGCGAGTATTTCGACAGTCTCACTGTAAAATTTCTCAATAGTCTCTGTCATCTGTCGCATTCTATGTAAGTCTCGTATAAGCGACGTCTCGTTCCGTTTGTGCGCGTAATGTAATATCAAATGTTCTTTAATTTTATCCCAATCAAGTGGCTGTCCGTATATATTAAGGACTTCGCTGGCCGGTCCAACGATTTTGTTCCTTATTGCGCGTAAAAGTAACTGGCCATAACCAGTGCCACTTGGGTATGAAATCATCTCTCGTAATTCATCGACATTATCAATGAAATCATAGAGAAGTCGAGGATTCCCTTCAAATCTTGGGAGATCCTTAATTGCGTCTGGGATGCGAAGCGAATTAAATACGTCCACTTTTGTCACGATATTGGTCCAGGTTGAAGGCATTTTGTCTGAACAAGTATTTCCTTGTGACAATTCGAAACTATTATAAATCACGTCTGAATGAATATTTTCTTCGCTTATTGGTTGTTTGTCTGAACAAGTATTTCCTTCTGACAATTCGAAACTATTATAAATCGCGTCTGAATGAATATTTCCTTCACTAATTGGTTCTAATTCGTGATTACTATTAGCTAAATTTAAATCGCTACTACTATTTAAATCACAAACACTATTTCCACCACTCGTGTGAAATTCCAAAAGCCGTTCCGTTAATTTTTTATAAATATTGCCGAACTTCGGATAGGGACTTACTTTCTTAAATGATTTCTTGGGTAAAGGCATAGGATTATGATTGGGAAATGAAATATAATAATATATAAGCATAAAAATAATCCTTGTGAGGATGATAAAAATTCAGTTTATGCTATAGCGAAATAATTTGTCTTAAATAAAAACCACTTACATGCATATTGTAACCATTTTATTCATGGTTTTGGCTAATGATCCAACTGCATCTTTGGGAACACTTCACTTCGCGAAACCAGCGACCACAGAAATTATTTTCACTAATACAATGAAAATTTCACTAGTCCAGTGAATTTCTGTAGTTCTGCTTTGCTTCAACTATTCCGCCGCGTCAATAATCCGTTGGCACTTCACAGAATCTTTTACAATGTTACTACTGGATCACTCACCGCCTACAAGACTGCGCCAATTACATGTACCGAGCGTGTAGTTAATAAAAAAAGAATCACAATTTAAATCGAATTGTTTATTAGTCGAGAGCTAGATTACAACTGTACTAAATTTCTTCCTTTACTTTTAAAATCCAAAGTAACAATTGTAGCATTTTTGCGTGAATGCAAAAATGCTGAATTTAGAAAATGCAAAATTGTCTAAAGCTCCCAGACACTAATTTGATGAGAAAAATGCTGAGCTTAGAATATAGAAAATTGTATGAAGTTCTCTGGCCGCAACTTGATGAGTTGTCTGCTCGTGGCGGATGTTCCCAAGGTGTTCGAGTTCGATCATGTTTCATGGCCACGTAACAGGTGTGCTGGCTGTCGGTCGTAACACGCGCACTACTTTCAGGCCGAATCCCGGGTTGTACACGCAAAACTGCATGCGACGTCTATCGAAGTTATGCCTACGTTCGCGATGACTGCGCTGCAGCTACTGAATGCATGTAAAAATGCAAGGTGAAGAGGACGCAAGCCACTAAGAAGTTCAACGATGGCAATATCACGTGAAAATGAATTTCCTTGTTTCGGATTGTACACGTAAAATCGTATGCGACGTCGATTGATGTTATGTTTACGTTCGCGATTGCTGCGCTGCCGCTATTGAATACATGTAAAAATGCTGATCGGACGAGTTATTCACAAAGATAAAGTTATGCCTCCGCGTGGTATAACGAAAACTCGCAGAACTGATGGGCAATTCGGGGAGACGGCACTTTTCAACTATTAAACTTCGCACGGTTGCGTGCTTCAAGGTCTTAAAAGGTAGAAATGTAGGTAGACCCAAAGACTCTTGTCGAGGTGAAGAGGACGCAAGCCACTAAAAGGTTCACGATGGCAATATCGCGTACAATCGAGTTTCCTTCTAGTTCATGGGCCGCAGCACTATGGGGAAAGTTTAATATGTTTTCTGATGTTTTAAAAGTGGGACCACGTTTCTTTCACGGTGTTGAAGATGCTGTGAACACAGCAAATTGGTCGAACAATTGAATGGTTGTTGGTTGCACAAGCTCAAACTATTTATCACTCTTTTCTTTTTTTTTGAGGGTTGGAAGATCTTTTTCACCGTTTTCCGTACATATTCCGTCATGAAGGGCACTTTACCAATGGCATCGATGGCGTACCAATTTTTACTTTTCCTATATACACGACGGAAAAGTCTTTTTTTTTTTTTTTACGTGTAATTCCGTGTTAAGATTCCTGGCAACCTGTCTACCCGGTGGCGCAGATTACGCACACGGTGGTTTTCTTCCAAAAAAATATATTCTTTAGCTCGCGGTTCTCGCGCGTGCTTGCCGGTTCGCAAATTTAAGTCGGCTCACCCTCCGTCCCAGAAGTTTCCGAACTTTTCTTCTTTGCATTACCGTTTATACGATAAGTCGCATCAGCCGAGCTCAGCCTAGTTAACTTGCCTTCCGTGATGTAATACACCATTAGGATGTATTAGATCAGCATTTCCGCACTCGAAATTTTATTTGGCAGATTTAAAATTTTAAAAAGAAAAGTAAACTGAAGTAAAGAAAAATGAAGAAAATTGTAAATAGTAATAAACATTAAATCTCATGAAGAATATAATTAAAGGGAAACATTTAAATTTAATATAAAGAAAAATTGATACAAAATAACATTTAATAATAATAATAGGAAAGCAAATTATTTTATAAATTACGGTTATGAATGTGAATAATTAAATATTTTTCTAATTCTGCAATTAAATTTCGAATAGGAGATAGGAAGATTTTTGAGCAGTTTGCTTGTGTGACCGCTCGATTATTACAATTTTCCATGGCAACTCATAGAAACTATTGCGGCAATTAAAAAGTTTGGGAAATCCCGTCATTGCGCTGAAGTTCCACGAAATTGGGCGATCTCCACAAACAAATCAGATGGAAGATAAGCAAAGCAAGACGTGCAAACGAAACGCATTATAATCTAAGATTCCAACCTTACGAGTTTAGGGAAAGATATGAAGTCCTTCGTCCTTCGATGCAGCTGGTCATTATAATGCGAAGTTAGATCGTCGGTTCTTGAAAAACCGTGTATATAACGTTGTGGGACCTGGTAGTTATCTCCTCATGGATCTGTCTGGAAAGGAAGTGGATATATACCACAAAAAAGGCCTGCATCGATAGCTTAAGCATACACGTCTGTTTTTTCCGTCCGTATTTATTTTCCCGTTTATAGCAAATCGAAAGTATTTGCGTCAGTCTATCCGTCCACCAATTGTTTTTTATGCTGCCCTCGCTCCTTATTCTGCTTTGAACACAATTGATTGCCCACCTGGAAATCGTTCAGCTCCTTTTTCGCAATTCTCGTCTCTCCAGGATCCCATGAAAAAATGCGGGACTGTAGTAATCGAGCAGTCACTTAGGCAAACTGCTCGAAAGACCTATGCGGAGAAAACACAATTTCCCACACTAAACCCCACCACTACCATCGCTAGCATTACCAGAAAAATTTTCCCGCAAAGAAACAATTGAAAAATTAAATAAAAATTACAAAAATAAATTGATGACGAAAACCCCCTTTGTGACGCAATTTAGCGAAGCAATTGTAGTTTATCTCGATGAAAAAATCTTCCGTTACCACCATGAAGAGACTTGTTGAGATAAACGGGGGGTTGTCAAGCGGGTTGGGAATGACAAACGGGATAGCCGTCGCACGAGGTTGAGTTCAAATCGTCGCGAAGTGAGGAGTCAAGTTAAATTCCGTGAACAGAAGAGACACCAACCTGCAGCTGATTGTAATTGGTCTGTCGTCAGGAGTTTACTTTTTCTTTCGGGTATCGATAACCACTCGCACAAGGACGGCCTGCAGGCTGTCCTTGTGCGAGCGTGAATGATTTGATATGATTATATGATTTATTTGGGAAATGTGTGAGAAAGGATTAAAAATTGTATGAACTATGGGGCGGATCACTTAGGTCTTGAGTTGTGTACTACGTATCATTAATTTGTTGAACAAAAAGTTTAACAGTTATGTCTGCAGCCTATAAGGTGCATTTTGTATTGTGCGTGGAACCTATATCAGTGGTGTGTGGATAAGTGAATAAGTTTTCAATTGATAAGTGAATTAATTTTATATACGAGCAACAATCTGTGAGCTTATTTATTGACTCTTTTATAACAACAACAAAAATAAGAAAAAATGGATAAATTGATCAAAGACTGTGAACCAGGACCTGCATACACTAAGAATTCAATAGTCCAATTAAGCGTTCCACAAAATCCGATCGTAGAGAATTCCAAATAATTGTTATTACTACCGCCATTGGATTTTGTATAATGGGATTTATTCGTTTTTTCCAAAACGAATTCATATCCCAATCAATAATATTATGGATGGATCATAAATTTATGTAAAACAAAAAGCAGAAAAAATTTAGAGTGATTTAGAGTGAAATTTTTCGAAAGAGTTTTAGCGTTTACAGGCCTTACTCACCCCATGAACAAGCGTTCATTGGAGGAGGAGTACTCTTTTGTTTATTAAATAAATAGCTTTATTATACAACACATGCACATACATCTATATTGCGAACTGCACTCTCAGAGAGTAACTCACTTACGAGTTTTCAAGTTAGACAAATGAAATTGAAATATCCCAGAGGTTATGAAAAATAAAATGTGATAATTTGCAAATATCAACTAAAATAAAATTTAATCGTAATATTTTTTCTTACAATATAATTTTCTTGAACGACGAGTATGCAAACAAGTAAAACCTTCATTGTATATAGGATGTGCACTGTTAGAACAGATAATTACTCGTAGCTAGAAGACAAAATGATTTAATGTCTGATTGAGAGTCCTTTCGATGAAGAATTTGTTTATTGTCGAGTTATGTTTATAGAATTTCTGCTTGCATAATAATGATAATAAAGATTCGCGGGGACCTCATATAAGTTTCGAAGTCTGCTGAACCTTGGAAGGATATTAAAAAGTGAAAAAGAAGATAAGAAAGAAATGATTAGATTGTTATCTACATACGTCCCACATCGTATGAAAAAAAAATTATTTAAATGTATATTATAAAAAAATACAAATAGATAATCAAATTTACATTTTTGGATCTTTTCATTTATATGAAACCATGATCAGGTATAGGACCCACCACGTCGGCTAGCCCCTCCACTCATGAGCTAGCCATCAGGTGAGCTCACCCCGTTTTCTACGTTTTTCCAGGTGCTCTCGCAGAGTAGAATGGCCTTCCGCTTGAGTTTCCTATTTATGTGAAAGTTTTATGTGATTAAATCATATAAGACGTTCACGATAGCCAAAATTAAAGAAATGTTTCCATTCATTGAGGATATCGCGGGAAGGTTCGGTCGTAAAATTAATGCAGCGTGTACGTGAGGAGACGAGCCAGATGCACAAGCCATATGTTCACTATGGATTGTGTATGGAATTGTGTTTTCGGTATCGGCAGCAAATGCCTTGAAAACCAAGACAGTGAGTTCTTTCAATTCGGTTCACAAATTTTCAGCAAACCTAGGCATAGTTGTAGTAGTTTTCTACGTCTCGTATGTTCAAGATTTCTCGAAGGAAATCTAACCCGATCTCTCATCGGTTCTAGACGTGATGTCTTGAAACGTGACAACGGACTGTACCCAGCAGGTCGACAAGTCCGGATACTCTTAGTCTACTCCGAGGTAGCTGCTGGCTAGCTAGCTAGTTCGCAGAGAAGTTTCGGTCACGGGTCTTACGCAAGCAGACTAAGTCCGAAATACAAAAACTCAGCTACCGGTTCAAATGCCCGATTTTAAACGCATCGAACAACCTCCATCGACTTTACTCTGAATTACGTATTTTCATACGCGCTCCCGAATATAACCGACATGGCGCCAGAAATATTCTGCTTGAATTCAAAACCGAAAGAATCTACTCTCATAAAAACACGAAAATTCAAAATATGGCACCGCGTATCGTCCGCAACGTGAAACTGACCATTCGCGGATTACAGGAACCCTACCCTCTTGGCGGAATAATCACCTTTTGCTGACATTATCCAGCTAAAGTAGAACGGGTTACTGGAAAGGAAAGAGTTTTTTCTGTTTAGCTGTTCATTTTCTTATTTGTTTAATAATATATTTATACCATTGTTCATAAATTCATTTACCATACCAATCATATAATGCAAATTTACAATCCATTTTCATTAAAAATACGGTATGCGCTGGTAAAAACTAATAAAAGTTTTTGTCTTTTCCTAACGCCTTATAAAAAAATTCTAGTAATAACTACGAGTACTAACAACTCAGCATATCCCATTGAAGTTTAGAATGATAATCAAATCTGCTTTCATTTGCCTCAAATATTTACACAATCTCGCATGCTTTCATTTTATTTCATCTAGGGAATATGCGATGTTACATTTCTTTTATTTAAAACCATATTACGGAAAAATCACTCATATATTATGTTGGAAAAAGCATTGGTTTATGCTTGCAATGAAATTAGAAATTAACTATAAACATTTAGTTGGAATTTACATAACGGCCTAAAATATGTTAAAACCAAACTGAATGTTTTTACATCGGTCCGCACTCTTTGACATTATATAAAATTAAAATGTGTAGAAAGAGCTTTAGGCATATAATCATTTAAAAATGCTAATTTATAAACGACCATCACTGCCACGCTTTGTTTCTCCTGTTCGTTTAAATTCACTTAAATAACACCTATTGCTCACTTAACGTCAAATGTTGGATACTAGAATAATTTTCAGTAACATTATATTCAAATAAAGTATTTCTAAATATATTCATGTGAACTATGTAAGTGCAAAGGCTTCATTTGACGCATGTATAAATTTAATAATCGTAGTTTTTAACGATCGCCTGACCATTTATTAAAATTTGTTACCTTCCCTCTTATAATACTGTTTCTATGTCTACCATTATGTGAACATTTTGACGTTGAACACAGAAATAAATAACGGAAAATAAAAGCAAATTGTTAATTTGTGAATATATTTTTGTACATGCATATTGTTATATGTAAAAAAATATATGTGTAACTATTTAAATTCCTCAAATCTTTAGATCCGGATCTTTTATACTCAATACTGTGTCGCTTGCGTATTTTATTGACATTTAAGTATAACGGTGACAAATCTCGGCGGAATATCGATCCGCGGGATCGAGGTTATCACAGGGTAGTATCTCACAAGGACGGCCTGCAGGCTGTCCTTGTGCGAGCGTGAATGATTTGATATGATTATGATATGATTTATGTGGGAAATGTGTGAGAAAGGATTAAAAATTGTATGAACTAGGGGACGGATCACTTAGGTCTTGAGTTGTGTACTACGTATCATTAATTTGTTGAACAAAAAGTTTAACAGTTATGTCTGCAGCCTATAAGGTGCATTTTGTATTGTGCGTGGAACCTATATCAGTGGTGTGTGGATAAGTGAATAAGTTTTCAATTGATAAGTGAATTAATTTTATATACGAGCAACAATCTGTGAGCTTATTTATTGACTCTTTTATAACAACAACAAAAATAAGAAAAAATGGATAAATTGATCAAAGACTGTGAACCAGGACCTGCATACGCTAAGAATTCAATAGTCCAATTAAGCGTTCCACAAAACCCGATCGTAGAGAATTCCAAATAATTGTTATTACTACCGCCATTGGATTTTGTATAATGGGATTTATTCGTTTTTTCCAAAACGAATTCATATCCCAATCAATAATATTATGGATGGATCATAAATTTATGTAAAACAAAAAGCAGAAAAAATTTAGAGTGATTTAGAGTGAAATTTTTCGAAAGAATTTTAGCGTTTATAGGCCTTACTCACCCCATGAACAAGCGTTCATTGGAGGAGGACTGGGTAAGTACTCTTTTGTTTATTAAATAAATAGCTTTATTATACAACACATGCACATACATCTATATTGCGAACTGCACTCTCAGAGAGTAACTCACTTACGAGTTTTAAAGTTGGACAAATGAAATTGAAATATCCCAGAGGTTATGAAAAATAAAATGTGATAATTTGCAAATATCAACTAAAATAAAATTCAATCGTAATATTTTTTCTTACAATATAATTTTCTTGAACGACGAGTATGCAAACAAGTAAAACCTTCATTGTATATAGGATGTGCACTGTTAGAACAGATAATTACTCGTAGATAGAAGACAAAATGATTTAATGTCTTATTGAGAGTTCTTTCGATGAAGAATTTGTTTATTGTCGAGTTATGTTTATAGAATTTCTGCTTGCATAATAATGATAATAAAGATTCGCGAGGACCACATATAAGTTTCGAAGTCTGCTGAACCTTGGAAGGATATTAAAAAGTGAAAAAGAAGATAAGAAAGAAATGATTAGATTGTTATCTACATACGTCCCACATCGTATGAAAAAAAAAATTATTTAAATGTATATTATAAAAAAATACAAATAGATAATCAAATTTTCATTTTTGGATCTTTTCATTTATATGAAACACTGACCAGGTATAGGACCCACCACGTCGGCTAGCCCCTCCACTCATGAGCTAGCCATCATTCTATGTTTTTCTAGGTGCTCTCGCAGGGTAGAATGGCCTTCCGCTTGAGTTTCCTATTTATGTGAAAGTTTTATGTGATTAAATCATATAAGACTTTAACATAAATGTGAAACGATGGATCTTGATCTAGATGGAGGTGCAAGGGGCACTGCTTCCACCTGGATGCCCCACTCTTATTTGGGGGTCATAAGTATAGATGGTGAAGATGAGATACTCTCAAGTCTCGCCCGCGTTCGCCAGGCCTAGTCTGTCGATGAAATGCCAAAGCATTTCATCCCTTCAGTAGGTTACCTCGGCCTTGATACCGTCGAACTAAGTCCTTCGACCACTTAATTCGTGAATGCGAAATTTTTTTTGTAGTGGGCCCTTGTGCTGGGGAAAAGAACCCGTCCCACGACACCGCAATGCCAGCCTGCCGGCGCATTCATGCATCCTCAGACAAGGCCAATTCTGGCGAGCACCAACATCTTCGCCCGCTGAGGCAGCAGATCATCGCTCCAGTCCTTTACGGACGGTGATTTCCCATGCAATTTACTACAATGTTTTGCCTAAAATTAACAAGCATAAGTGAAAACAAGGTTTCCACGCAAAATTTTCATTTTCTTTACCTTTCCTTGTGCTGTTGGCATGCATTTTGCCGTTCTTGTTGTGTGATCTACCCAAGCGTTATAAACCTGTAAATAATAATCCAATCAATATGTGATAATTTTAAAATTAGTAAAATCTCACAAGATGTTGGTGCAATTGCTTGACGTTTTGACTTGTCTTTGCGAACTGTCAAATATTATATGACCCGCTTGTCAGTTGCCCACTATGAGGCATGATCAAAACTGACGATAGATACAAGCCATATGGCAGCAGCGCTTACTACCACACACATGACCATTAGTAGGCCGACTTTGCTGGCTAACTTACATGGCGTTATTTGAAGAATTGTGGAGGTGCCAACAAAAATTTGAGGTTTTGTACGGTTTAGAGACGGATTTCTACAGTGAAATCCAGATGATCCGCGGAGAACACAATAGCGCTCCTAGTGAAGTGAAAATTATTTAAGTTCTTATACCCGTTTAGTTTTTATCGCCTTCCAAAGTGAATTTATAGGAGTTTGTTTACATCTCAACGCTGAGCTATCAGTCGAAGGTGCAAAACGTGTGCTTCATTTGCTCGTCTTGGAAAGTTTAGGAGCATAATGGGCTATACAAGGTGAATTTATAGCATGCACGGAATGCGTTCGGCACGTTTTTTATTCGGAAAATAGTATATATGACGAAATATAAGCATTTGCTAATGCCGCAGTTGGGTGACAGCTACCGGAAGCTTGTCCATAGTAGGCCGACTAATACATATGCTAATTGCTACCATATGGCTTGTATCTATCGTCAGTTTTGGGCATGATCAAGGCCTTACCAGAGCGTATATACAATTTAGCAACTGCAATCGAGGAGCTGTCAAAATGAAAAGAGAGGCAAATAAACGTGTAAAAGACGGATTAAAGTTAACCACATATTAGTTTAATTGCTTGCAAATTCAAGTTCTTGTTTACCATACATATGCCCTTTTAGTCCAATTCTCTCTACGCTATAAGTAATGTAAGAAATAAAATTCGTTCTAATTGTAGCTGCTACTTAGTAGATATGATCTGGCCTTACTAAGGCTAAGGTACCCAACATCAACGTAAGTGTAGCAAGCCTTCCAGTATAAATTTGCATTTGTAGTAGTCAGCCTACGTTTGGCCAGCTGACGTGAGCTGTCAGCCTACTTCAGCAGAATACAAATGTTTTGAGAGCGTGATACATTCGACATTTCACATGATAAAGGTGCTAGTCACATTCCTTGCATGCTGAATATTCACAGTTGACTGTACACCTACATCATTTAGAACAACCTAATGAAATATAGGTTCAACTTCTTCTACTGACAGCTAGTAAAAAAATTCATGTTCTTTTAACTTGAGCATCAATAAAACATGGGCAGACGCATGATTCTAAATGAAATCCACTTCGAAAGGGGCGATACGATGTTTATCACGGACCATCTGGATTTCCCAATTGAAATCCGTTTCAAAACTGTACAAAACCTAGAATTTTTATAGGCCCTTTTAGATTTCTCCATATATCTTCATATAAACTGGCAAGCAAAGTCAGCCTACATGTACATGCAAAGCCTAACTACAGCATAACAAGCCATGTACCAGAAAGCCCTACTACCACATACATGACCACATGTAGGCTGACTTTCCTCACTAGTTTATACGGCGGTCAGAGATTATATAATAACGAGCTGGTGCTCTTCGTCAGCTGTTTGATGAAAAGAGATGTATAACTTTGCGAATTTACCCATGGCACGCCAGGGTGCGAAAGAAACAAAACATTCTAAACGATTGGTACACTGCGGCAAAAGTCGATAGCGATAAATTGCATGTGTGCTCGGCAAACTTCTCTGCATTCATATGTATGCGTGAGAAACTTCTCCGCATTCATATTGGTGTGCTGTGTATGAACACAAAATGAGAGCAGATATTAATGTTGTCATATGGAAATTTTTTCGCTTTGATCGAAATCATAAATCGGGTAGCGTCTGCCTAATTGCGCTGAAGCAATTTGAATTTATTAAGTTAAATATTGATTTAGCTGCAAAATGAAAAGAAAAAGGCAATTCATTTATAAAATATTGGCTTTTATATACTGAAGAATGGCCACTTGCTAATTTGAATTGTTATGTGAAGAAAAAATATTCTTTTTTGTTAGTTGTGTGATTCCCATTACGAAAACTCAACGAAGAATTATGTCAAAACTTCAACAGGTAACGGAAGTAACCCTAGATTCAGATGATGGAACATCTTACGTCAGTTTTGTGCCGACAAATTCTGATCGATGTTTCTTTATAAACAAAAATATGAGCTTATATCTGCTCACCTGGGAGCTGGTAAGCCGCACATGCCAAAATGATTCGCACAAAACATGCTCCCGTGTTCACGATAGCCAAAATTAAAGAAATGTTTCCATTCATTGAGGATATCGTGGAAAGGTTCGGTCGTAAAATTAATGCAGCGTGTACGTGAGGAGACGAGCCAGATGCGCAAGCCATATGTTCACTATGGATTGTGTATGGAATTGTGTTTTCGGTATCGGCAGCAAATGCCTTGAAAACCAAGACAGTGAGTTCTTTCAATTCGGTTCACAAATTTTCAGCAAACCTAGGCATAGTTGTAGTAGTTTTCTACGTCTCGTACGTTCAAGATTTCCCGAAGGAAATCCAACCCGACCTCTCATCGGTTCTAGACGTGATGTCTTGAAACGTGACAACGGACTGTACCCAGCAGGTCGACAAGTCCGGATACTCTTAGTCTACTCCGAGGTAGCTGCTGGCTAGCTAGCTAGTTCGCAGAGAAGTTTCGGTCACGGGTCTTACGCAAGCAGACTAAGTCCGAAATACAAAAACTCAGCTACCGGTTCAAATGCCCGATTTTAAACGCATCGAACAACCTCCATCGACTTTACTCTGAATTACGTATTTTCATACGCGCTCCCGAATATAACCGACATGGCGCCAGAAATATTCTGCTTGAATTCAAAACCGAAAGAATCTACTCTCATAAAAACACGAAAATTCAAAATATGGCACCGCGTATCGTCCGCAACGTGAAACTGACCATTCGCGGATTACAGGAACCCTACCCTCTTGGCGGAATAATCACCTTTTGCTGACATTATCCAGCTAAAGTAGAACGGGTTACTGGAAAGGAAAGAGTTTTTTCTGTTTAGCTGTTCATTTTCTTATTTGTTTAATAATATATTTATACCATTGTTCATAAATTCATTTACTATACCAATCCTATAATGCAAATTTACAATCCAATTTCATTAAAAATACGGTATGCGCTGGTAAAAACTAATAAAAGTTTTTGTCTTTTCCTAACGCCTTATAAAAAAATTCTAGTAATAACTACGAGTACTACTACTAACAACTCAGCATATCCCATTAAAGTTTAGAAAGTCAAAGTCAAAGTCAAAAGCGCTTTATTTAATACTAATCGTTATAAATTTTAAAAGAATATAAAGCAAATTCCAAACAATCAAAAAACTTAATGGCCCAAATGGCTCTCTAAATTTGTACGTTATCGTTAACTCATATCATCAAAAAAAAAACACTAGAGCAAATTCAATTAATTACGATTATTACATATTTTTAAAATTTAATTGGAAAAAGGAGAAAAAACCAACCAACACTATCCTAAAATTATTTATTATCAAAACACAACAGTGAAACTTTGATCCTACACCTAATATGTTGTAACTTATGTCTAATAAAATACAATCAAAAACTTTATCTTATACTAAAAAAATCAATAACAATGTTCCTAACCTAAGTGTTTAATCTTATCTCTAACGGAATAAAGTAAACATTACATATACCTAACCTATACCTAATTTTTAACAAAAATAAACAACAGCACTAAATGTAGCAATAATGAGCTGAAACTCAAAAACTAAATAACGAAGAACACCAAAACTGAAAATAATCACGAATAATTTAGACATTGTCATTCAGCCACCAATACCTAGATTGTCCCGTCTCAACTCGATCAGCTTCAACGAATCTAGCAATTGAGTATCTCCATTGAAATCGTTGGTCTCGTGAACTCAAATTGGGAGGATATTTTATCTTCTTATCGGTGGCCCGTCGATATATGTGATATATGACTGGGACGCCGTCAGAATCAAAAACATATCGATTCATGTCCAAATACACGAATGCTTCTGGAGGAATGAAGCCAGTAGCAAGGCAAGTTGCAATATAACCGTCTGTAGGGTGGAACGGCTGTGAAATCCAAGGGTTTTCACTCACAGTTACAGATCTTGCGATATGATTCCGAAGAAGTTTCAATATGAAGATATCGACCCTCGTCACTTCAGCAGTTTGATAAATTCTTCTATTCGATATATGTTTCCAATCCGTCTCAGGCTTTCTGTACAAACCAGTACATGCACGAAGACATTTCCTTTCGAAAACTCTTAATTTTTCCATAGTACTAGCGCTCTGGTTGTACCAGATCTGACATCCATATGTCAAAACTGGTCTAACCAGTGTCTTGTAACAGATAATTTTGACCTTTTGATCAATGTATCTGGAATGAAAGAGCTTTCGAAGGGCCATGACTACTTTAAGTGCCTTACTGAGCATGATTTTCACATGTTCAGTATAGTACAGATACTGATCGAGATAAACACCGAGGTATCGAACACAGGATTTATGTGGAACCCGTTCTAGACTACTCTCACCAGCCATGATGTGGAAATCTTTCCAATTACGTTTCAGGTCTTGACTGACCCCCTGCAGCGTTGTCCGAAACAAGATTGTTTCACACTTCTGCGCATTGATTTTCATTCGCCAATTGTCAGTGTACAGCTGTACATCATTGAACATTTTTTGGAGATTGCTCTGAACTATTGTAGCTTTTCGGTCTGCCGTATAGAAGATCAGATCATCAGCAGACGCTACCAATGATCGCGTTGGCGAGACGTTAAAATCAAAGCCGTTCAATAGCTTGCGAATGAAGATTGAGAAGAGCAGAGGCGCAGTAACTGTTCCCTGCTGTAGACCATTCAAGACCTTGAACTCGCGCATTGTTGTTAGATTTCCATCAGTTACAACAAACGATTTCCCGTATAACATATTACACATCATGGCGACAAGGTGTCTGGGGAACTTGTCCTGAAGGAGTTTAAAAACTAGTCCATCTAACCATACCGTATCAAAGGCTTTCTCCATATCAATGAGACATGCTCCAACATATTGTCTATCATTTAGTTTCCAACAGATGTCTGAGGTTACTTTCGTTATTGCATGTGTGGTCGAATGCCTGGCACGAAAACCAAATTGGCAATTCGGCATCAACTCATTTTCCTCAATGTGGGCGTTTAATGCTCTGCTGAGTATCACTTCAAACACTTTGCTGATGTTAGGCAGCAAGCTGCTTGGGCGATAGCTTTTGGGGCATGAGGATTCTTTTCCTTTCTTCAAGATCGGAAATACCTTAGCTTTTTTCCACTCATTTGGGAAATATGAATTGCTCAACATGTTGTTGAACAATATGCAATAGTTCCTAATAGCAACCTCAGGCAAATGTCGGAGAACTACATTTGGAATACCATCAGTACCACATGATTTCTTGTTGTTTATCTTGCGAAATATGAAACATAAGTCTTCATAGCTGACAAAATAATCAATAAGATTCAAGCTCGGTATGAGGTCAGATGTTAATGTTTCATTGAAATGAAGAATTGATTGGCCGTTCAGGCTTGATTTGAAGTCGGAAACTTTTGCTTCAACGACCTCTGAAAAAATTTCGTTCCCTCTCTCAGGGTTTGGTAGATGAACCAATTCAAAATGTGTTCCAATCAGGGCAAGTTTATCCAATCCTTCACAAATAATCCTGTTTCCATTTCTATCCGGAGTCGTACTATCAATTTCGATACCAGCCCTATCGAGAAGATTTATCTCATCACTAGTGACTTCAGGTTTCGATACCTTCACTCGAGACTTCTTGCGGAATATGCTATTCACTTTCGCGAACACGCCGTCTGGGTCCTGTGGGCTAATACCCCTCAATTTTTCCGCCCATTGATTGCTGACCTCACTCCTGAAGTATGACCGGATTAAGTTCCGGACATTCTTCAGATGTAATTTCAACAAAGACAACGAGGGATGGTTGTAGTCCAAAAATCGTCGATAAATATTGTTGACGCGTGTGAGAAGGAGGCTTTTCAATCTTTTCAACCTTGCGATGGTTGGTGTTTCATATCCTTCCATATTGTTTCGATGTTTAATCTTTGGAACTACTTTCTCAATCGTTTCCAACGTCAGCTTCTCTAACTTCGACAAAAAGACATCTATTTCATCGTTAGTTAGATTCCTGTCATTAGGAACCATTGAAGAAGAGTTGCCACCATCAGAAAGGGGACATTGCTTCTGGTAGTCGCGATTAAACTTCTTTTGAAACTTTCCCCAGTCTGTTTTTTTGAAATTCAACCGATGATTTTCATGTTGAACTGTAATGAGGAAGAAATCATCCCTGTGATGATTGATTTCCATTACGATTGCGTTATGGTCGCTATCATAAGGAAGCACCTGCAGTTTCCGTTGAGGACTATTAAAGCTGAATTCAAGTCTTGCGTCAGCAATGCAAAGGTCCAAATATGAATTTGTCCTAGGGTATGTAGGGAACTCCGACCAATATAGATTGCACCAGTATTCAATTTCGTTCTCTGTTATCCACGATTTCAGGAATACACCTCTTGGATTATTGGTGGCGTTCAGCCATGATGTATGCTTGGCGTTCAGGTCACCAGCAAGAATATAGTAGTTATGCAGCCTGTTCAATTCGAGTATTTCGAACAAGGAATTGAGCTCCTCCTTGAGCTTGAGAACAGTTCCACCAGTTGCATAGGCAGAGATAACGAAGAGGTTATCCTCACCTGGCAGTGAGATTTTGATAACGGACACTTCAAGAGATTCAAAGCTTTTGGATTCGACTTTTTCAATAATTAAAGTTTAGAATGATAATCAAATCGGCTTTCATTTGTCTCAAATATTTACACAATCTCGCATGCTTTCATTTTATATCATCTAGGGAATATGCGATGTTGCATTTCTTTTATTCAAAACCATATTAAGGAAAAATCACTCATATATTATGTTGGAAAAAGCATTGGTTTATGCTTGCAATGAAATTAGAAATTAACTATAAACATTTAGTTGGAATTTACATAACGGCCTAAAATATGTAAAACCAAACTGAATGTTTTTACAACGGTCCGCACTCTTCGACATTATATAAAATTAAAATGTGCAGAAAGAGCTTTAGGCATATAATCATTTAAAAATGCTAATTTTTAAACGACCATCACTGCCACGCTTTGTTTCTCCTGTTCGTTTAAATTCACTTAAATAACACCTATTGCTCACTTAACGTCAAATGCTGGATACTAGAATAATTTTCAGTAACATTATATTCAAATAAAGTATTTCTAAATATATTCATTTGAACTATGTAAGTGCACAGGCTTCATTTGACGCATGTATAAATTTAATAATCGTAGTTTTTAACGATCGCCTGACCATTTATTAAAATTTGTTACCTTCCCTCTTATAATACTGTTTCTATGTCTACCACGATGTGAACATATTGACGTTGAACACAGAAATAAATAACGGAAAATAAAAGCAAATTGTTAATTTGTGAATATATTTGTGTACATGCATATTATTATATGTAAAAAAAATATATGTGTAACTATTTAAATTCCTCAAATCTTTAGATCCGGATCTTTTATACTCAGTACTGTGTCGCTTGCGTATTTTCTGGACATTTAAGTATAAGGGTGACAAATCTCGGCGGAATATCGATCCGCGGGATCGAGGTTATCACAGGGTAGTGTCCACGATGGTAAACAGTCATGGTGAAACTCAAGGGCAGGAGTTTCAAGCCCTTAACTCAGGGGGCTGATGGATAACGTTTCAAAGATAAATTCTGGTAGAAAATGTCACTGTTGGCGGTTTATAAAGGTCCAAGTGGTTGTGAGCAATGGCAATCGGAGAACAACCAAAAAAGAAGCTTCTTGGAGATGGCGTGCTTCAACACCGTTAGTCTTTTGCATGGCAGACTCCCAGTTCTTTTCCAGGCATGTCAAAAATGAGGTAACGCGTTCGACTTACCACCTGCAGAACCCAGGACATTATAAGTTTCTTATCCAATTTAGCATTGTAATGCAATTCCGCTTCAGTTTACACCTGCCTTGAAACCTTCTGGGTGAGATCGCAAGTTGTAGCGCTCCTCCCCCGTACGTCTGTTATCTTCAATCTTCTTTCGGAGATGGTCTTGCAGTACTCGCGATTTCTCGTGCGTCCCAAGAGCTACTACTGAATCTCCCAAGCAATTTAACTGTCGCAACAACCGGTACAATTTGCCGTGACAAATTATGTACTGGCCGAACACGGCACAGTTAGGCGCAAGCCCTGTAGCAGTGTGGTAGAAAGAGCGCAGAGCACAGGTAATAGCCGAAATCCTACGGTCCCAATCCTTCTGATTCGGTTGGATATAGGTGCAAATAGTGGCGAGGAGTGTACAATTTAGCCGCTCGGAAGCATTTGTTTGAGGAGAGTAGACTGCGGTCCACTGGTGAGTTATACCATACTTGTCCATCAGTTCCCGAAATTCTAAGATGCTTATTATCGGGCCGGTATGCATGTTGCGAATCGGGTCAATAATTAGGAACTCTGAAAGTTGGTCCAGAACCACGACAGCTCCGATATGACCAACCGTCATATACAAGCGCGATATACAAGCGCGATATACAAGCGCTGGAATACACGCTCGAGTAGTTCAAACTGACCCATCGGAGGCCGAAGGATAGCATTTGGTGCTTTGGTGCACTTACACATCTCACAGGCGGCTATATACGCTTTTATTTGTTGTGCCATTTTTGGCCAAAAGAACCAGGTTTCCAGCCGCTGTAGCGGATGACCGTATCTGCCGTGCGCACTCAGGGGGTGACTATGAGCACGTCTAATCAGATTGATGGTCAATTTTTCGAGCACCTATAGCTTCCACTGTTCCTCTTCTTGTATGGGGTCTCCCCCTCTATTACCCGCAATTCTGGCAGCTGTAGTAACTGGCTCTGAATAGTATGCATCAGTTGGGTGTAGCCTGCTGACTTGAAGATGGAATGGTCCAGGTCAATCAATAGGGGGCTGTCGTCTTCCTGGGCCAACTCTGCTCTTCCGGGCGAATATCCTCTATAAAGTATCTTGTTCCATATGTTGGCTTCCTTTCCGGTGTTGAATGGTAAAGTCAAACGCCTACAATTTCAAGGCCTATCTCACCAAACGGCCACGGAGATTAGTTTGGCTCATCAGAAATTTCAGAGAGGCATGATCCGTAACGATTTTGAAGGGGTATCATGCGACGTATGCACGAAAGCGCTTCACCGCCAACACTACCGCCAAGCATTCCTGCTCAGAGACAGTGCATGTTCGCTGGGCAGGGCTTAGCCTGTGTGATATAAAGGCAATAGGCATTTCGACACTGTCTTCCGTAACCTGAACCTGCTTCCACTCCATGTTGACTTGCGTCACAATGGATTGAGAACGGTTTATTGAAGTTTGGGCTATGTAGTACGGGGCCGGTTGTCAGGCTCTTCTTTAGCTCTTCGAAGGCCCGCAAGCTGGGCATGTCGGTCAAGGGTGTGGTGATTGTTGCATAGCAACGTACAAATTGTTGGTACCATCCACATAAACCTAGGGATTGGCGTAAGTGCTTGGTGGTCTTAGGCAGAAGAAAAGCATCAATCGCCTGTGATGTGGCCCAAATACTTTACCTCTGTCATTATGAACTGACTCTTCTGTATGTTGATGGTTAACTCCGCCTTCCAGATATGCAAAACCACTTCCTGAAGCAGGCAGATGTGTTCGTCAAAGGTCTCAGCTATAACCATTAAGTTGTCGAAGTATACGAGAACTTGGTGCCGTGAGTGCGGTGGTATTACTTTATCCATAAGGCGTTTCATTTTCTGGGGAGCATTACACAGTCCGAATGGCATGGTCACGAATTGGTAGAATGGGCAACCTAGGACCGTGAAGGCTGTCTTCTCTTTTGAGCTATGATCTAAGGGGATCTACCAGAAAGCGTGTTTGCGCCCCAAGCCCGTAATTAAATGGGCTTTAGGCAACCGACTTAGGATACCTTTAATCAACGGTAGGGGATATGCATCCTTAACAGGGACGACATTCAAACATCGGGCATCTAAGCATACTGGACCTTATTTGGCTTAACAACTAAAGTGACTGGTGAGGCCCACGCGCTTTGCAATTCTTCGATCATACCTAGTGACAACATCCGATCAACTTCGCCATATAACGACTTTTCCTTCGCCGGAGGTATCGCAAAATGTCTCTGTTTGAGTGGTTTAGCATCCCTCACATCTATCTTCTGAGACACCAAAGTTGTCCTGTTGAAACCTTCCTTTTTATGGGAAGGAAAAGCCGATATAGCCGAGTTTAGTCAAAGCTATTGGTTGGCATCCAGTGTATGTCAAAGCAAGTGAGAAGTTAATGTCGCATCATCGACGGTGGTGACAGAGTCGAGTATCCTGCTAGAAAATAATGTTGGGGCCAAATTATATCTTTGGACGTAGTTAACCCCTTGGTAAAGGTTTTATGTCAGTTGGGGTATAATGTAAAAATCCTGGGGCATGGTCACACATTTAAAGATGACATCCGTCGTAAGTTTCCTAACTATGCAGTGACGAGTTCCGTCCGCCTTGCTTAACAAGGTAGTAAAATGCTGGATTTGATACGTGTGGCTCATCAGGACTTCTCTTGCAAAATCAGCTGCTATGCAGTTGACAACGGCTCCAGTGCTAATCAAACCTACCAGTTGATTTTGTAGGATCCGTACTGATGCGTATGGTTAAACGTCGTCCTTCAATAATTTGTCTAGTTGGATCGCACGCAACGCCTTCCTGGACTGCCTCACCCTTCTCCAGAAGCTCTGTAGCTGACGCGTGGCTCGCTTTTTTCTCGGAGGAGTGGTAAGAACTACCTCCTCATTGAAGATGCGCTAACGATGGCTAGATGGTCCCGTAATCTAACATGAAAGGGCTTAGCATGCCCGAGAGCACTCGATTCATAACCATTCCTCTGAAGGTTCAGCTCGGTAGCGCGTAACGTTGGCTGCGGAACTTTGGGAGAACTGTGTTTGGTGGGACGAATCCGCAAAGTCGGGGTTGTATCCGGGGCTTTGTTGTCCGTAACAATGAGTCCAGTGTCTTTTTGATCAGTATTTAGGGGCACTGACGAGTGTTTGCGGGACTGGCTGGTGAGTTTTTTAACAGCTTGCAATCTACACAATCTGGGGCACAAGTGTCCACTTTTCGGCAGCGTTAACAGAAGACAATCAACTCGGCTGGATATGCAGAGAACCGGTGTCCCAGTTGTCGGCAGTTCGAATTGATCGTAGGGCTTGCAACTACCTCTACGAAAGTTTGGTCAGTTTCTAGTTTGGACTTGCGATCCAAAGGGACTCCCCCGCAGGGAGAATGCTGGTCGACTGGAATACATTTGGAGGCTAGCATTCTTTGGGGAGTTCCGCCCTCACGTACCCGGGGAAATTGAAAATTGAACAAGAGGAGCTCCTAAATCGCATGGGGCACTATTGGAGGAGCTGGTTAAGGGCCGAAGACGAGCAGAAGGCTAAACAAATCTAAAGGCCACATGCAGACAGGCTCCAGCAGTAAAATTCAATAAAAGAATGGCGTCTAGCCCAATCGAAGGAGATCGGGATAAAAGCAGGAAGGAAGGAGGCTCTTGATGGGCGTGGAGCACCAGATCACGGGTTCCAGACAGTGCTTACAAAAGGAGCGAAGAAAGTCGCAAAGAAACTCCTTCAAAAAGTGCCAGAAAGTAAAGTTGGCCCGGACGCTAAATCAGAGAAAGGACCTGATGCAAAACAGGAGAGGCAGAAGCCCCGATGAAGATCCCGGCAGCAGCTAGTACTCGTAAAGCCCCAAGATGGCCGATCCTGCGCGGAAGTACTGCGGGACATCAGGGGAAACGCAAGGCCCAAAGACACAAACACTACCATTAAAGTAGAACGATCAACGCGGTCGGGCCACATACTGGTCGAATTTGGAGCTGAGGCCGGCAAAAGGGAAGCTTGAACCGGCGGCAACGATCGAAATAAGAGACATTGATTACGTCATGGATCTGGCCGAAGTAGAAGAGGCCATCAAAAGGGAGCTCCCTATCGAAGCGATACTGACACCAGAAAACAACAGGTAACAACGTATGGCCATAGTTGACTTGCCCGAAAAGGAGGCCGAACAATTCCTGAATACGGGCAAAGTATGAATAGGGTGGGTTGTCGGTAGGATGCGGCGAAGAGCAACTCCTCTTTAATGTTTCAAATGCCTTAGCTATGGTCACACCACACAAGTATGCAAAGGACCCGATAGGAGTTCCCTATGTTACAAATGCGGTGAAATGGGACATAAAAGAAAAGAGTGTACGAAGGAAGCACACTGTATTCTCTGCAAGGATGCTGTTCCAAGACCTGATTTTGGACACGCCTCGGGATGAGGAAAATGCCGGGTGTTCCAGAAAGCCCTAGCCAAGGCAAAATCAGAGCTCTGATGACCCGCATCCTGCAGCTAAACCTACACCGCAGTTCAACCGCCCAAAATCTGCTTGAGCAGTTTCCGAGGGACATATAAGCTGACTTCTTGCTGCTGAGTGAGCAACAACATAATAAAAGTCCTGCATCATGGTATCCTTGCGAAGCTGATGCTGCCGCCACCTGGGTTCGGAACAGTGATTTCCAAGTGGAGAGTTGTGGACGGGGGACTGTTTCGTATGGGCTCGGTGCTCAGAGACCGCCTTCTTTAGTGTACACCTAACGCCGAACGAATCGATATCATCTTTCCAAGCCAAGCTTAATGCTCTGGAGGGCGCTGTCTCGAACGCAGAGGGCAAAGTACTCATTGGGGCGACTTCAACACGAAAGCAAATGGGGCATGCCTCAAATCGATCCGCGGGCCAGGATGGCCCTTCTCGTACTAAACTCTGGAAACACGCCGACTTTCCGCCGTATTGGCTATGAGGGAACCATACCAGACCTGACATTCGCCTTGGAGTCCTTAGTACGGAGAATACACAACTGGAAAGTATTGAAGGACTACTCAGCCAGTCATCATCAGTGCATTCTGCGTAAGATAAGTGATGTTGTCTCCCGACATCCGCACTCTCGGCTCTCTACAACTGGATGGAATATCGGAAGGATGGACGTCGAGAGGTTCGTCGAGGTGCTCACAACAGGTGAGCCGCTGCAGGGAGCTTCGGAGGTGACGGAAGAACTGGCAGCTCAAGACGTGGTGAACTCTACTATGAGCATCATTAAGACTGGTTGCTGCACTTCTATGCCCCGTCAAAAATCCCGCCGCGGCAAGGCCCCAGTGTACTGGTGGTCAACTGAAATCACTGAAAAGCGAAAGGAGTGTCACAAGCTTCGACGTGAGGCTCAACGGGTGCGGAACCGTGACGAGGCATGCAACCGGACGGCAGCATATAAGTCGGCCAGTAAATGCCTTCGCAAACTGATCAACAGTAGCAAGGCTCGCTGCTGGCAAGACCCAGTGGACAATGTGAACAAGGATCCGCGGGGCCTTGGCTACAAGCTGGTTATGCGAAAGCTTGGTGCTCTACGGAAGTCTCGTAGACATAACGCGGAAAAGATGGACGCGATAGTGCGGGGACTCTTGCCCGCCCATCCCGTCCATGTTGACGCTGTCCATGGTGAAACGGCAGTCGAGTGTCCACTCTTCACACAGTAGGAACTGGAGGAGGCAGTCCTCTCATTGAAAGCGAAGAAGGCTCCTGGTCCAGATGGTATTCCGGCTGAGGTGTTGCGGCTCGTCTATCACCGTTGTCCTGACTTGCGGCTCAGCACATTCAACGCTTGCCTACGGGACGGGGTTTTCCCGGTACAATGGAAGGTGGGGAGGATCATCGTCTACATACTGCCCGTTATGCATGCTAGACACGGCTAGGAAAGTGCTAGAGAAACTCATCAAGTGAAGACTCACTGATACGATTCGTGCTGCTGGGGACCTATATCCTCGGCAGTACGGCTTTAGAGCAGGCCGTTCTACTATTGATGCGATTGTAGAGATGGTGAACGCGGTCCGGAAGGCAGAGTCATAGAGTCGCACCAAGCAACGGATCGTCCTATTGGTGACACTCGACGTCAGGGACGCCTTCAATTGCGCTTGATGGGTGGATATTCTGGATACGCTGGAAAAATCTTAACAAGTTCCAGAATATCTAGTGTGGCTTTTGAGGAACTACCTGAAGAACCGAAGCCTGCTCTACGACACGAAACAGGGCCAACAAAGAATGGAAATTACATCAGGTGGTACCCAGGGATCTATTCTTGGTCCGGACCTGTGAAACGCGCCTAACGATGGGCTACTGAGACTTGAGATGCCAGATGAGTCGCGCTTGATCGGCTATGCGGATGATGTTGTGGCTCTGGTGGCTGAGCGCATCGTTGAACAAGCGCAACTTAGGCTAGGTATGCTTATGCGCCGAGTGAGGGACTGGATGACTGCTCGTGGGATCAGTTTAGCACTGGAGAAAACCGAAGTGGTCATCCTAACAAAAAAGAGAATCCCTAGAGTAAGGATGATCAGTATTGGAGATATACAGATCGAATCGAAGCCAGCGGTGAAGTACCTGGTGCTACTGATCGACTTGGAGATGAGTTTCTCTGAGCAAATCAGGGCAACGGCTGAGACAGCTGCTTCGGGAATATCGGCTCTGAGTCGACTTATAGCCAACGTAGGGGGACCCAGCCCATCAGGAAGACGCCTCTTGATGAGTGCTGTAGGTTCAGTGCTACTGTATGGAGCAGAAGTATGTGGCGACGCTCTCAGCAAGGAGGTATACCGAAAACGTTTGGCACAGGTACAACAGAGAAGAGGGGCACTGAGGCTTGCATCTTCGTATCCGACAGTCTCTGATTTGGCGGTGAGAGTTATTGCAGGCGTGTTACCTGTCGCCCTCCTTGCTAGAGAGCACTACGCTTTATACCTGCACCGAAACGAGGATGCGAGGGAGATGGTTGTCCGCGAGGAGAGACAACGCTCACTCAACGATTGGCAGCAAGCTTAGGTGAATTGCACGAAGGGAAGGTGGACTGCGCGCCTCATCCTGGCTGTGATACTGTGGCTAAATCGAAGGCATGGTGAGACGGACTTTTATCTGACCCAACTTTTAGCGGGCATGGGTGTTTTCAGCCTTACCTGCACAAGATTGGTAAGTGTCACGGTCCCCCAATTTCCAGTTTTGCCCAGGAGAGGAGGACAATCCTTGCCACACATTTTTTAATTGTACAAAATGGGTCAGGCTGCGAAGGGACCTCTACAGGGAGACGTGAGAGCTCACCCCGGATAAAATGATTGTGGTGATGCTTGAATCGGTTGACAAATGGAACCAGGTGGCACATTTTGCTCGGGAAGTCCTAAAATATAAAACGGACTCACAGCAGCCGGGGGCGTTGGGGCTGAGGGATCACTTTTCTGGCACTTCTTCTTCCCCTCTCCACTCCTGCTAGGAAAGGGATCCCCCAGCTTGAAGGCGCCTCATGGCGTAACAAAACGAGTCCTGGCCCGAAGAAATGTGTCAAACGGTTCCAGGCTGGGTTCTCACGTTGTCAGGCGAGGTGTTTAGTGGGTAATCCAGTCACCTACCACAAAAAAGAAGGACTCCACTCCTCGGGATATGTGTCAGCTCAGTGTCTCCGTGACCAGTTGCTACTAGTTCTGCAGTATGATTGCTTTGTTGACCAGGTACCATCATGTAAGATTGTGGACAGAAGGTTCCTCGCCATTCATCTTGTCGTTCTTGTCTATTGGCATGAAATCATAAGGTTTGCACGGTGAATATTGGAACATGAAGAAGGCTGTTTTGAAGCTCCCACCATATGTTCTCCCTTATGGTCTCCACCACTTTGTCCTTGGGCATAGGTGTCCGTAGCCGAGTTGTTAGGCGTAGTATACTGGCATCAAATTAGTCAAATGGTTCATGAGGGCTTTCTTTGTGCTTCCATATTTGTTCACGCAATTCTCGTTCAGTGACACCGTCATCAAAGTGGTTGCAAAGAGCCGCACAGAATGAATTCAAATCACGGCTTGCTACGGATTCTCTAAAACTCCAGTACCATTCGGCAGCATCCCCGCTGAATAAGAGGTGCACATGTCGAAGAAAGGCCGTAACAGGAACATGTCCACTGGTTTTGCCAAATTAAAGCTGGTGAAACTGAGCCGCCGTTTCTCCATTATGTGCGGTGTCCAGTCTCGGGCTTGCGTCACGAAGATCGCTTCATTGTGCAGTCCACCGTACGGAACAGAGTCGTGCGTTGTTGGTATTGGTGGGGGTACGGTACTGAGCCGTGGTCTATATTCTGAGGCTCCGGGATCTATACCCAAGCTCATTCAAGGGACCTCAACTGGCCTAGAGGTGGGCATATCAGCATTTGGATTCTTTTTCCAGCTCGGTGGAGCTCTTGCGCGACTGGGGTGCTGGCTGCTCCTGAGGTTTGGAACTCTCTCTTCATTTGTCCTATCCTGTCGGACAGCCCTTGCAATAAGGACAGAATCCTGTCATTGTCAGTTGTATTTGAGGGCGCTGTTAGGATATTTGCCAGTGCTCTTGAAACTGGGTCTTCCCCGCCTACGGCTCCCTGGTTGTTTGACCGCGGTTGGTGTCTGATCGTTAGTCTGGAGGTCTTTTGCAACTGCTCCACGCACAGGAGCTTGCATTCTGAGGTGGTTGTCTAGGGCTCAATTGGGCACCTACATAGAGGACACAGATTGGAGGCTTGCAAGAACTGCTGGACACAAATGCGATGAAACAGGTGTCCGCACCCTAATTTTACGTTAGTAGAGCCCTTTATGACGTCCTCGTAGCAGATCCCACAGTTGGTTGGCTGTGCATCTTTGGAGCGGGTTCAGCGTTCTCTGAAGTCCGCTTGGTTGTCAGCCCTGGAATGTTATACAAAAGAAAATAACGGTATGGAAAACTCCTACTAACTATGAAAAAGACTTATCTACTCTATTTGTGTGGCCAATAGTGGCGAGCTATACGTGATCTATAAAAAATAAATTGTTTTGTGAAATCTTTCCTTTCCAGCAGTGCCGACTCTTTCATAAGGAAATGAAAGCGAATTGTGATCCGCCAAAAAAGGGTTCTCCTGGTTGATTTTGAAATTTTTCCCAGCCCAAGTACATTACAAAAACCGTCTCTACACTACGTTAATTGACTCGACGAGATGAGTGATAGCGTTACTGTAACAATTATATGCGGTCAAAGCCCTGACGCGTGGAAGCCTTTCGGGCTTCGCAATTCCAACATACGCCACCAAACGTCGAACCAAAACCACTCATACATCACGCATAAAAAGATGCGTAGAATCCTTCCGCAGCATAAAGGCAAGATGGCCTTCCGTTTTCTTAAGAGTCCAGGAAGATATGAGGGACCCATCTAGCTGACAGTTCCCATCAAGAAAATAGAAGCTCCTTACAAGTTTAAACCCTAGGATAACACATCGGCAGGAATCTGTCGCGAAAAAAAAAGAAAAAAAAGTAGAGCGGAAGCTACAACTCACGTGAAGTGACTGGCGGGGTGTCTCACACTACTCCACTACTTCTATCCGTGGAACTCTAGTACCGAGTTACCGTACGTCTTCCGTAAAGGGCCAAAATGTCAGAAAACACAAATTTTTCCCCTTTCGGATGTTTGGACCCCACGTTGGGTGCCAGTTGCGATGGTTTTATACGTCTCATACGTTCGAGATTTCCCGAAGGAAATCTAAACCAACCTCTCATCGGCTCTAGTTTTGAATTCTTGGAACGTGACAACTGGCTGTTCGCATCAGGTCGACAAGCTCGGACACTCTTAGTCTACTCCAAGGTCAGAAAACACAAATTTTTCCCCTTTCGGATGTTTGGACCCCACGTTGGGTGCCAGTTGCGATGGTTTTATACGTCTCATACGTTCGAGATTTCCCGAAGGAAATCTAAACCAACCTCTCATCGGCTCTAGTTTTGAATTCTTGGAACGTGACAACTGGCTGTTCGCATCAGGTCGACAAGTTCGGACCCTCTTAGTCTACTCCAAGGTGGCTGCGTTTGGAGAGGAGTTTCGGTCACGAGTCTTACGCAAGCAGACTAACTCCAAAATACAAAAACTCAGCTACCGGTTCAAATGCCCGATTTAAAACGCATCGATCCTACTCAATAACAACAGCTGAAAAAATATGCGCTCCCGTATATAACCGACACTGATTACTAGAACCATTCGCGTATTACTAGAACCCTAGCCTCTTGGCCTTTCACTGACATTATCCTGCTAAAGTAGAACGGTTTACTGGAAACGAAATATTTTTTTCTGTTCAGCTATTTATTTTCTTATTTGTTTAATAATATATTTATACCATTGTTCACAAATTCATTTACTATACCAATCCTATAATGCAAATTTACAATCAAATTTCATTCAAAATAAGACACGCCCTGATAAAACTAATAAAAGTTTTTGTCTTTTCCTAACGCCTTATAAAAAAATTTTAGTAATAACTATGAGTACTAACAAATGCCATTAAAGTCTAGAATAATAATCAAACCTGCTTTAATTTGTCTCAAATATTTACACAATCTCACATGCTTTCATTTTATTTTATCTAGGGAATATGCGATGTTGCATTTCTTTTATTTAAAACCAAATTAAGGAAAAATTACTCATATATTATGTTGGAAAAAGCATTGGCTTATGCTTGCAATGAAATTAGAAATTAACTATAAACATTTAGTTGGAATTTACATAACGACATAAAATGTGTAAAATCAAACTGAATGTTATTAAATCCATCCAAACTCTTTGACATTATCTAAAATTAAAATGTGTAGAAAGAGCTTTAGGCAAATAATCATTTAAAAGTGCTAATTTTTAAACGACTATCACTGCCACGCTTTGTTTCTCCTGTTGCACAGGCTTCATTTGACGCATGTATAAATTTAATAATCGTAGTTTTTAACGATCGCCTAACCATTTATTAATATTTGTTACCTTCTCTCTGATAATACTGTTTCTATGTCTACCCCGATGTGAACGCATTGAAAAAAATAAATAACGGAAGATAAAAGAAAATTGTTAATTTTTGGATATATTTTTGTACATGTATATTATTATATGTACTCGTACAAAAGTATATGTGTAACTATTTAAATTCCTCAAATCTTTAGATCGGGTTCTTTTATACTCAAGACTGTTGCGCTTGCATATTTTTTTGACTTCGGTTATTTCCATGTTTTCTTTTGCTGGTTCG
Organism: Odontomyia ornata; assembly: GCA_963969285.1. NCBI lineage: Eukaryota > Metazoa > Arthropoda > Insecta > Diptera > Stratiomyidae > Odontomyia > Odontomyia ornata. The sequence continues at coordinate 192,381,943 of OZ017742.1, read as the reverse complement.
GACATTTAAATATAGGGTTGACAGATCTCGGCGGAATATCGATCCTCGAAATCGAGGTTATCACAAATTACGCTAGTGCATTAAGGCTGAAAATATTTAGCGATGAAATTTCGGAGTACTTCACGAAGCGTGTAAAGCAAATTTCGAAACTACGCCTAAGCAAAAATGAACTTCGGCTGGATATGATGGACACGTTAATAGAGGCGTACAAAAATGTAGAGATGACTTTCAACGATTTCTTTGCTCAGTCTTTTAGATTCCTGATTGTTGGCCACGAGACTTCACCGTCATCTATGCACTTTTCCAGTTGGCGAGGTATCCAATGATTCAGGAGAAAACTAGAAATTATACATTAATTAAAACAACGAGTTAACCTTCGAAGCTGTGATTGAAATGAAACACATTGATCAATTGCTTTATGGTAAATGTCTTGTTTCTCTTCTGAATATCACTTATCTGTCTCTTTACAGAAACGAAGCGAATATGTGCCTTTCTTTCGAATCTCACGCAAGAAGCTACGAATAACTATACCGTTCCTAATACGAACTATACATTTAAGAAAGGTACACTCGTTTTTATACCAGCCCATCCAACACATAGTGACGCCGAGTTTTATCCTGATCCTGAAGTGTTTGATCCAGATAGATTTTTGGAAGAAAATATTCGAGCCAGCCCCCAGCAACGTTCTTGAGTCTTGGGAGATGGTCCAAGAAATTGCATCGGAACTTTGGATTATGCAGATCAAGATGAGAATTATAAATGCGTTGCAGCAATATTGGTGCTCGATTACCCCTAAGACGAAATTGCCAATAACGCTTCAAACAAAATCTTTTGTCACTTGCCCTGCAGAGAAAATATGGTTAAAAGTTGACCGAGTTAGGTAGGATTGATAAATTACTAGCCAAATTGCATGAAAATCATATGAGTGGTTTACAAATCCTTGCATGTCTCAGAAGTTATACTGAACAGAGTTTTAAAAAAGTTCGATTCCCATAAATAATTGCCAACAATTTATGAAAATACTTTAAAGGCTCGGAGATTTTATTAAAAAGAAAATTTAATTGTAATTATGTCCAAAAAGGAGGCTAAGTCAACTATCTAAGAAATACCAAAGATATTTTTGATTGAAGGTGAAAACCCATAAATTTAGCCTAATAAATATAAGGGTCTTTATCTTCTTGCAAAAATGTCGGGCACTTTCTGAATGAACATAGAAGACAAAGGTTGATAAACCAACTTAATATTAAAAACTCAACTGTGACTGCTGACTTATGATATTTACTTATTTATATTTTTATAGTATGGTTGACCAGATAATAGCCTGGGCTATGTAAAAGGCACTTACTAGAAGGTTCGATATTTTGTCCTAAATACTGCGGGACTAGTTCACTTACTGAGCCCAAATATGGGCGCATAAAAACTTGTTAGTAAACGAGGTGGGCTCGGGTGATGTTAGTACTAAAGTTGAAAGACCAGAAAAAGAGAAGACCATGACTCTTTTTTAAGGGTGTATACATATCTAATGCGGCTTTTGAGGAACTACCTTAAGGACCGAAGCCTGCTCTACGACACGACACAGGGCCAACGAAGGATGGAAATTACATCGGGTGTTGCCCAGGGATCTATCCTTGGTCCGGACCTGTGGAACGTGTCTTACGACGGGCTACTGAGACTTGAGATGCCAGATGAGTCGCGCTTGGTCGGCTATGCGGATGATGTTGCGGCTCTGGTCGCCGGACGCACCGTTGAACAAGCGCAACTTAGGCTAGGTATGCTAATGCGCCGAGTGAGGGACTGGATGACTGCTCGCGGGCTCAGTTTAGCACTGGAGAAAACCGAAGTGGTCATCTTGACAAAAAAGAGAATCCCTAGAGTAAGGATGATCAGTATTGGAGATATACAGATCGAATCGAAGCCAGCGGTGAAGTACCTGGGGCTACTGATCGACTCGAAGATGAGTTTCTCTGAGCAAATCAGGGCAACGGCTGAGAAGGCTGCTTCGGGAATATCGGTCCTGAGTCGACTTATGGCCAACGTAGGGGGACCCAGCCGATCAAGAAGACGCCTCTTGATGAGTGCTGTAGGGTCAGTGCCACTGTACGGAGCAGAGGTATGGGGCGACGCTCTCAGCAAGGAGGTATACCGAAAACGATTGGCACAGGTACAGAGAAGAGGAGCACTGAGAATTGCATCTTCATATCCAACAGTCTCCGACTCGGCGGTGAGAGTGATTGCAGGCGTGATACCTGTCGCCCTTCTTGCTAGAGAGCGCCGCGCTATCTACCTGTGCCGAAACGAGGATGCGAGGGAGAAGGTTGTCCGCGAGGAGAGACAACGCTCGCTCAACGATTGGCAGCAGTCTTGGGGGAATTGCACGAAGGGAAGGTGGACTGCACGCCTCATCCCGGACGTGAGACCGTGGCTAAATTGAAGGCATGGTGAGACTGACTTCTATCTGACCCAGCTTTTGAGCGGGCACGGGTGTTTTCAGTCTTACCTGCACAAGATCGGCAAGTCACGGTCTCCCGATTGTCGGTTTTGCCCAGGAGAGGAGGACAATGCCTGTCACACATTTTTTGCGTGTACCAAATGGGCCAGGCTGCGAAGGGAACTCTACAGGGAGACGGGAGAGCTCACCCCGGATAATATAGTTGCGGTGATGCTCGAATCGGTTGACAAATGGAACCAGGTGGCACATTATGCTCGGGCAGTCCTAAAAGATAAAAGGGACTCACAACAGCCGGAGGCACTGGGGCTGGGGGATCGCTCTTCTGGCAATTCCTCTTCCCCCCTCCCCTCCCGCTAGGAAAGGGACTCCCCAGCTTGAAGGCGCCCCACGGCGTAACAAAACGAGACCTGGCCCGAAGTAATGTGTCAAACGGTTCCAGGCTAGGTTCTCAGATTGACAGGGGAGGTGTTTAGTGGGTAGTCCAAAGGTATCCTCCATGGGAGTCCCACACTGTCAGACTCGGCGGGCATAAATGCCTTCACCTCCCTACCACAAAAAAAAGGGTGTATACATAAAACAAATATGATTATCTCAGCAAAAAACTAGGATGAAAAACATGCATAAATATGCGCCATAATATTGTAAACTATCACAACTAAACGTTATGTTGGTGAACCGCGTTAAAACGTATATTCTGAACCTACACTTAACAAGCCTCTAAAGTGAGCACACCTCCGTATCTCCTACATATTGATGTGACTTGTTTCGGATAAAAAGGCAGGATCCCCCCACAACTGCAGAGCATGGCAATTTGTGTGTCAAAAAGTTAGTCTGTAATTTAGACAGTGAGGGGTAGTCCCCACAGAAGAAAATATCAAAACTAAAAAATCTCCATTTTGTTTTTTAATCTGCGGATACTCAATACCATGCGGTTTTTAAACTTCAATCTTAGCAAATTTAATATCAACTCTAAATTTAACAATCAAATTCCGGTCATTTTTTACCAGGATATCCTTTACTGTGACAAACCCTTTGATTTAATGAGGAAACCAAACTCGTCTCTAATTATTATTATTATGTCACATCAAAAAAATTTGTGATCTTGGTCATGCACTTGATTCCACGGTAGTCGGTCCTAAGCCACGTTGAGAAAGATAGAGGGATCCCCTTCTTTCCCTAGCCCCCTGCTTCCATGATCTCTCATCTCCAATTCCACAAAGAAATGATAATAAAAGGACTCGGGTTGCACATTGAGTCTACTGGTTCAATGATGGGACATTAAATACCTATTATACTAATCCTCTTTGCACCTCCTATGTGGTGACGCAAGAGGGTGAAGGCAAGTCCTCTGCACCTTATAATAGAATTGAAAGTAAAAACCATGCCGCCAGAATTGACGTCGTACGATGAGCTCACTCCTCATCTCTGGATAGAGCTACATTGTTCCGAAATCTGCAACCGCGCCTCGCAACCAAAGAAAAGGACAAAAGCATCGGAGCCTGGAATCTCTGGTCACTAACAAGGCTAACACTGCTATAGAATGCTAACAGCAGGCCAGTCAATTTAAATTAAACAGACTTGCAATCAAGGAAACGAACTGGACTGGAAGTGAAATTCAAGATATAGTAGCAGCCTAAGTTTGAAATGACTTAGAATACATGTTATGTAATAATTTAGAGAGCCGTTTGGGACATTAAATTTTAGTACTAATGAGCATTTACGCAATCCAATCACTAGTCCATAGAGAATTTCATCACTAACGCGATACGCGACTGTCCAAACAATCAACTTTCGTCATCAAATATTGTTCCTTACATTAAAATCATTCCGATGATATTCAATTCCTATGTCTGCGATTGTTCCTGCACGCGCAATCGTAAATTCATTTTTTACCTATCTCATAGAATAACTCTAAATGTAATTGGAACATTGATTTACTGTTTTTGCATATTTTCTTTACACGCGCGAATCAATTACCGAAATTCGCGGATCTTTTTTGCTGACCTCATAGCGCGTGCAGTAAAAGTTCATAAGAAATATATGAAAATAATTTGCTTTGTAAAGCAAAAATATTGTGCTTAAAGATCATGAAAATTGTCATTTTTTGATTATTAAAGTTGTTATCAGAAGAAGCAGTTGTTCTTATTAGAAAGGTAACATTTTTTGGTGACCCCAGACTAAACTTTTGATCATTTAGATATGGAGAAGCTGCTGTTGGACCAATCACCTGCTGGGAAAATTCTTGAACGGATGCTGGTGAATTTCTACAAGGATTCGAAATCAAGGAAGACTGTGCGATACTTCGAGAATCGAATCAACAAATTAAACACGGAGTGGGAGAAATTCGTCAAGCGAGATGCAGAATCGCAAAGTTTTCGTTCAAGGCAAGCAGACCATCAATATTTTGAGGAAGATTTCTTTGGCCAAGTCTGAGACGTGTATGAGGAACTCAAAGGTGAGCTGGAGGATGGTCTTGAGGAAGCAAAGGTAGTCAACAGTTCCACTGTTGGCCATGATTCAACCACATCTTCGCCCCCCGGAGGAGATGCACAAGAGGTCCGTAAAAGGCTCATCATTCAGGAGTCTTTAATATCATCACTGGAAAGGGTGATAACTACTGTCTCAAAGGATTTGAAGGATCTTCCTGCCCGCTCTCACGAATTCTACCAACAGCATCTCTCGAGTATGCGTGGTTATTGGACATCAATAGCAAGCAATCATCACGCATTGGTTGCTGAAAACACACACTATGACGCCTCGCGATTCAGCATGCTGGAAGACAACTACAATGCAACGGTTGTTAAACTTATGGAGTTGGACATGCAGAACATACAGCCATCAGGTACGGAGGCAAGGCAAGGGTCAGCAGCAATAAGGTTGCCCAAGGTTGTTATACCAACTTTCAATGGCGATTATATCAAGTGGCCTTCGTTTGCAGAGCTCTTCACACAACTAGTGGACAGGCAGATTCTTCCAAGTGTGCAGAAAATGTTCTATTTGAAGGCCAACCTTGCTGGCGAAGCTGGTAGATTGATCCAACATCTTCAACCTTCCGAGCAAAATTATGCCACAGCATGGCAAATTCTTAGGACACGGTATGACAATCAACGGATGATAGTAGCTGCGTTTCTCAGCAGCATGTTAAATGTTCCTGTGGCTGCTCGAGACTCTGGTGCCTCTCTCAAACGACTTCATGACACAGTGAATGAGACACTGCTGGGTATCAGGAATCTTGGAATTGATACAAGCAGTTGGGACTCATTAATTGTCCACATGTGTCTTCAGAAGGCTATTCGAGCAGTCACTTTCCGAACCACGGAAAGTTCAACCACTTTCTACGTTACTGGCTTTCATCGAAGCAAGATTCCAGATATTGGAGGGTCTAGGGGATTCTGCGATGAAACGTAAAGGTGACATAAGGCCCGCCGCTCTTTTAACCGCAAAGGAGAAACAACTGTGCCAACTCTGCAAAAAGGAATGCAAGAATCTACGGCAATGCCAGAAATTTTTGCAAATGACCATAAAAGACAGGTTCAGCACGGTCAAAAGACTACAGTGTTGCATCAAGTGTCTTCAGAAAGGGCATACACGTAAGGATTGCAGCTCTGGATCATGTATGAAATATAACAAGCGACATCATACATTGATTCACTTTGAAACTGAGCCAGTGACACCCACCATAGCAAACGAAATCAGCATGAGTCATTCAGCCTCAAGCCAACAAAAAGTGCATCACTATGTATTCCTTGGCACTGCATCTATTAAAATTAAGGACAATTACGGGCAATTTGTTATGTGCAGAGCAATTCTAGACTCAGGATCGCAGCTGAATTTTATCTCTGAGCGCCTTTTTAAACAACTTGGATTTCGGCGAGTTGATAAACCTATTGATATCTGTGGAATAGGAAGTTCAAAACTGCATAGTAAAGGGAGAATGAGTCTCACTATCCAATCCCAAGTCAGCAACTTCTCTACTGCACTTGAATTTGTAATATTACCAGAAATAACTTCATACCAACCGGACCAGATTTGCATGACGAGTTCCTGGCCCATCCCAGCAAACATACATCTAGCCGATCCCGAGTTTAATACTTCCAAAAGGATTGACATTTTAATATGTGCCGAGATTTACGCCGACTTGATGTCTTCAGAGATGATAAAACTTTCCGCAGATCTCCCTACGCTACAGAATTCCGTTCTCGGTTGGATCGTTTTAGGAAAATTCAAAGCAACACAGCTCCCACTCTCAACTGTTTACAATATTGCCTCCAGCTCCATTGAAGAACAATTGAAACGCTTTTGGGAGTTGGAAGAAGTCGAAACCAAAACGTCGGTCATGTCATACGCAGAGAGGAAATGTGAAGAACACTTTCTGAAGACTATTTGAAAAGGCTCAGAGGGAAAATTTGAAGTCAAACTTCCATTTTCTGACTCACCTGATTCTCTTGGGGAATCGAAACAAGTCGCAATAAGACGATTGTTAAGCCAAGAGCGCCGTTTGGAACCTCATCCCGAGCTTAAGCGTCAATATCAAGACTTCATGGACAAGTTGATTGCACTAAAGCACATGGAACAAATTGACCCAGCCAGGATTCCAAAGGTACATTGCTTTCTGCCCCACCATTGTGTGCTGAAACCTACTAGCACAACGACAAAGTTACGTGTCGTTTTTGACGGCTCGTGTAAAACGTCAAGCAATGTATCCCTTAACAATTTGCTTCTTGTGGGACCAGTGGTTCAAGATGAATTATTTGACATACTCATTCGCTTCAGGATTCACCGATATGTTTTTTCGGCAGACATAGAAAAAATGTATCGGCAAATTTTAGTCGCTGATGAAGACAGAAACTTCCAGCTGGTATTATGGAGAGATAATCCCACCGAAGCAATCAAATATTACAGATTACGAACAGTAACCTACGGTACCGCTTGTGCACCGTATTTAGCTACCAAAACGCTACAGAACTTGGCTGAAACAAAGCAGAGAGATTATCCACTGGGAGCTAGTGTTGCTTTAAAGGATTTCTACGTTGATGACATTTTATCTGGATCTAACAATTTAAAGGAAGCCGTGCGCATTCAATCCGAACTGAGGACCATGCTTCTCGAAGGCGGATTTTCGATGCGCAAATGGTGTGCTAACCATCCTAAAATACTTCAGCATATCCCAAAAATAGATTTGGAAACTATGATAATTTGGCATCCCCATACCGACACTTATGGTATCTAGGTAAATCTCCCAGCAGTGGATAAAGTCACAAAAGGTAGCATCCTTAGTGATCTTATGCGCATCTATGACCCTTTAGGTCTCGTCAACCCTATCGTTTTAAAGGGAAAAATCTTCATCCAAGAGTTGTGGCAGCTCAAACTTGATTGAGATAATCCAATTCCGGAGTCGTTATCAACAAGGTGGTGTAATTTCCGTGAAGAGCTGCAAGTATTAAATTCACTCATTATTCCACGATGTGCAATGTCAGGCGATGCCTCCAATATCGAACTACATGCGTTTTTAGATGCAAGTGAAAGTGCATTTGGAACAGCAGTTTATGTACGCTCAACTAACTCAAATGAAGAGTATGTAACGAATCTTCTGTGTGCTCGGTCAAGAGTAGTTCCACTAAAACAAACAACAATTCCTAGATTAGAACTTTGTGCTGCTCATCTGATGGTAAAACTTGTGGTCAAAGTGCAGAAGGCTTTGTGTGCACCAGTCAAAAACGTTTTTTATTGGACTGACTCAACCATAGTGCTGTCATGGATAAGAGGATCGTCATCAATGTTAAAACGGTTCGTGGCTAATCGAGTGGCGTTCATCCAGGAAAATACCAAACTAAGTCAATGGAGGCACGTTCCGACGAAGAAAACCCTGCAGACATTCTCTCTAGAGGTGCCACTCCCGGTGATTTTGTCAACTGTAGCATTTGGTTTAGAGGACCAACATTTTTGGAGCTCTCAAACAACGAGTGGCCAAAGCCCCCAGTCAAATACTTGGAAACCCATGGCTTTGATTTCAGTACAACCACATTCACCAATTATAAGCGGCATCAACCATCGAAACTCATTCAGATTTCTTCAGCGCACAGCTGCCTACATTCATCGCTTCAAGCACAAACTGAAATCAAAAGATGACACTTTAATTGGACCACTAACTCCAGCGGAGCTTCACGACGCTTTACACTATATTGTCTATGAAATCCAACACATCGCCCTTATGGATGAAATAAAACATTTGGCAAAACATCCGATGTTGCCAACCGGACATTCTCTCAGTTCGCTCAAGCCTTTTGTGGACAGCAAAGGATTACTTCGAGTAGGAGGACGAATCGAGCTATCTGACTCAATATTTGAAGCAAAACATCAACTCTTACTGCCACATTCAAACGAGATTGTGCATCTATTGATTCAACTTGTTTATGAAAGGAATCTTCATGCCAGTCCTCAAGCGCTGCTTCGAACACTTCGGAAAGAATTTTGGCCAGTACGTGGAGGAACTTTGGCACAGAAGATTGTTCATAAATGTATGCGGTGTTGCAGAGCAAGGCCAAGATTGTACTCCCAAATTATGGGGAACCTCCCACGAGAAAGAATTCAAGCAACTCGTCCATTTTCCAACGTTGGTGTTGATTTCTGTGGCCCAATTCAAATTCACTACTGTATTAGAGGAAAAAGGCCCACAAAGGCATACATTGCCGTTTTTGTTTGTTTCTGTACAAAAGCTGTTCATCTGGAACTTGTGTCGGATCTCACAAAGGACGCATTCATTGGTGCTCTATAACGATTCCTCGCTCGGAGAGGCTGTCCAACGAAGATATATTGTGACATTGCCACAAACTTTGTAGGAGCCAAAAACGAAAATGTTACCTTTCTAATAAGAACAACTGCTTCTTCTGATAACAACTTTAATAATCAAAAAATGACAATATTCGTGATCTTTAAGTACAATATTTTTGCTTTACAAAGCAAATTATTTGTCATATATTTCTTATGAACTTCTACTGCACGCGCTGTGTGGTCAGCAAAAAAGATCCGCGAATTTCGGTAGTTGATTCGCGCGTGTAAAGAAAATATGCAAAAACAGGAAATCAATGTTCCAATTACATTTAGAGTTATTCTATGAGATAGGTAAAAAATGAATTTACAATTGCGCGTGCAGGAACAATTGCAGACATAGGAATTGAATATTATCAGAATGATTTTAATGTAAGGAACAATATTTGATGACGAAAGTTGATTGTTTGGACACAGACTATTCCGTCAAGTTGATATTTCCTGCAGGTCTGTTCGCAGCTTCTTGTTCACTTTCGTCGTGCCAAATATTGGTCAAATCGTTAACTGGTTAAGGATAATTTTGTGTTGTTGTGGCCATAGCGTTTGACCACTTTCATCAAATCCGCATCAACATCGTGGGTTCCGTGAATTTTCAGCTATTGGTCCCATTGTGACATATTTGGAGCCAAACTGGTGAAATTATGTTGAATTTTTCAGCCCAAATTTTCGTCACATCGTAACCATGATTGTTCCACTGCAATTGAAGTAAGGCAAAACGGAGTGATGCCAAAAGAACAAAAGAAATGTCTTCTGTCAGGTTAGATTTGATTGAAAATACTTAGGAAGTAGCATAGAAAATGCTTACTGGAGTTACATAGCCTAGAGAAGGACCCTCAAATAGTCTTCTTCCCGTATCTTTATAAAAGGCAGCATTTTATCTTATAATGTCAACCGGAGACAGTTCGTCATCCACTAACTCTCGATCGAACACATTTTTATTGACAGGACCCGTATTGATATCTATGTACCGTTTCTTTTTAAGGAATGTTATGATTAGCAATATAAACTCTAGATGAGTGTGCTTTCTTAAAACTATTGGCCCGAAAATTTTGTCTACTGGCAATTGTATATAGCACGAGGTCAGCAATGAAACTTGTTAACTGCTATGACGTTTGTCAGATTGACAGTTGAATATAGAGAGACATTTTGCTTCGTTAAACGTACTCAGCTAATTTTAACGAAATCGTTAAATTAAATTCGACTTTATATATCTTTCGCTTTAATGGAGTGAAATGCATACGATATTCTTGTCCTTGCCTGACTTTGTTTCCCAACGGTTTCCTCACAAATACGCGCATTCGCCAATACTAACTCACGCCCGCTGACGCAAAACAAACTACCGTTAGCCGAGCACTTTGTTTGTAGTGCACCAGCTCTGTGGCAGTATATGGAGAAATTCGGAAACGCCGATGAAAATTCGAGGTTTTTTATGGTTTCGAGACGGATTTCAATTGTGAAATCAAAATGACCCGCAGAAAACATCGCAATGCTCCTTCTGAAGTGAATTTTGTTTCAGTTCTTACATCTGTTCATGTTTCATTGATGCTCAAAGTTAAAGGAATAGGAATTTATTTAATTTTTTCAAGCTAGCAGTCAGTGGAAGGATTTGAACGTGTGTTATATTCAGTTGTTCTAAATGGTGTAGGTGAACAGTGTAAGGTGAGTTTTTAGCATGCAAAGAATGTGATCTGTAGCTTTTTCATGTGAAACATAGAATATATTATGCTATACAAGCATTTGCATTCTGCTGAAGTAGGCTGACAGCCCACACCAGCTGGCCATATGTACGCTGACTACTACAAATGCAAATTTTGACTGGAAGGTTTGTTACACTTGCGTTGGTATTAATCATGACGGAAAATTAGCAGAGCACCTGGGCCTGTTTGAAGAAAGCAATGACAATAAAGTCAAAAATCAAATTTCTAAGTGTTTTGTTTGCGATAGCACATTTCCTGAAAGGACATTTTTCAACTTTCAACTAATGGTACCAACTTTATCGAACGATTTCGCATGTTTTAATGCATGTAACCTAGTGAACATAATTGTTTCCACTGCAGCAATTCTTTAAGCTACGCTAATGAGAATTTCACAATTCTAATTGCACGGTTTCTACTTCTAAAAGTATTTTTAAAATTTGAATACACAATTCGAAGCGTTCTTCAGCCACTTATTGACAAAAATAAATCTGCACTGCTTATATGTCACCATCTATATTTAAATCCTCACCAATTTCATGAATCCAGCCATTATATCATGGAGGTGACAGTGATAGCAATTGGTTTGACAGAACGATTCGCGGCACTATATTTTTTAATTTGGTAACTTATGGCATCAGCTTTAGCGAATGATTTTGCATGTTTTAATACACATAGGCTTTTGAAACTAATTATTTTCACATTTAACATTTCAAATCACGCTTATAAAACTATTTTAAAATTTTGATTCACAGTTTGAAGCACTTGCTAATCGAAGAAATGTGACTTATTAACGAAAGTAAAAGTGCGCAGCCATCTTACCAATATGTAATGCTTCATCGATTTTACTTATTCAGCCATCATATTACGAAGGCCCCGATATCATGGAACGAGGCACAAATAGGAACGGCCGAGTTCGAATGGAACAATACTAAAGCCTTACAATAGCTAACAAGCCATGTACCAGAAAGCACTCGACCACATTCATGATCACATGTAGGCTGACTTTGCTTGCTATTTGTTTGAAGGTATATGGAGAAATCTGGAAGGGCCGACGAAAATTCTAGATTTTGGATGGTTTCAAAACGGATTTCAATTATGAAATCAAAATGGTCTGTGGCGAACATTGTAGCGCTCCTTTTGAAGTGAATTTCGTTTCAGTTCATACATCCGTTCATGTTTTATTGATGTCCTAAATTAAAAGTACAGGAATTTTTTTACCAGTACTTCCTCAAGCTGGCTGTCAGTGGAAGGAGATGAACTTGTGTTTCATTTAGTTATTCTAAATCGTGTAGGTGCACAGTGGACTGTGCAAGGTGAATTTTTAGCATGCAATGAATGTGGCGTGTATCTTTTTCATCTGAAAGATCGGATATATTACGCCATACAAGCATTTGCACTCTGCCGAAGTAGGCTGACAGCCCATGCCAGCTGGCCCAATGTAGGCAGACTACTACAAATGCAAAGGCGAAGGCTTTTGACACTTACTGTTTTAATGTTGCTCGTTTCGAGTGTTTAGCACTGTTTTGTTCATAGGCTTTAAGTTTTATAAAACACACCGAGCTATGATAAATCAAATGGTTTATTCACTAACTGGTATTCATTTCATTTAACACAAGATATTTAACACTTGATATTAGCGTGCGATATCGCATGTTGCGGCTCGAAAGGTTAGGAAAGAAGTGGCCGAAATATTGGGATGCAAATGTGTATAATGATATATGACTGTATTAGTAAAAAGAGCAAATATGTTTCATTTGTATACATATATAAATGTGTATAATGATATATGACTGTATTAGTAAAAAGAGCAAATATGTTTTATTTGTATACATATATAAATGTGTATAATGATATATGACTGTATTAGTAAAAGAGCAAATATGTTTCATTTGTATACATATATAACATTCTCTTTTTATTCTTTTAATAAGGCGCTTCATGTCTATTTACGGGCTTTATAATTCTAGATGATTTTCTGATCGGTCGCTGTTGATTAAAAATGTTGAAGCCATCTCTCGCTAAAGGTTCTCTGTCTGTTGCAAATTTCTCTTCTACTGGAACGCTGGAATTATCCGAGTGCTCGACGCGTTGATTTGGTAACCTTCAAATATGGATCAAATTACGCACATATTCATTTCGTCCCACACGAACGATGTATGACCTCGCGTTGATAGACTTCACGATGACGCCTGGTTCCCACTGTTTGGTTTTGACGTTAACTTTGGTGAAAAAATTTTCTCCTTCATTTAAACGACGAAGATTTTTGGTTCCACGATCGTAATATTTCTTCGAATACTCCCGGTTTTTGATTATGGACTCCTGAACATTATTCGTTACTCGTTGTTTGTAGTCAGCTGAAGGAATATTACATCGCAACCATCGACAAAAGATTCGCTTTGCAGGACTAGATCCGATTTTGTTGGGAGTGTTTCGCCATACTAACAGAGCTTTGTAGAAGTCCTCGTTCGAATCTAAACATTTTGTGATCATCGTTTTTGCCGTTTTCACAGATGCTTCCGCTTTACCATTACCTTACTGGTGATGAGGACTAGATGTCGCGTGTTGGAAGTTCCATTCTTTAGAAAACTGTGAATTCGTGTCCAATGAATTGTTGACCATTGTCCGATATCACCTTCTTTGGCACGCCATGCCTTGCAAAATTTCGTTTGCAGATTAGAATTACAGATTTTGCAGTCATGTGATGGTCTACGATGATTAAGAAACGATGAACGCGATTCGTAATTGTAACTTCAAAAATATCCATTGATACAATTTCAAACGGATGTGCTGGGATCTCGTGTGTTATCATTGGCTCTCGTTGTTGCTGTTTCGAATATTTTATGCACGTATTGCAGTTTTCGATTATTGATTTTACATGGCCAAAATACAGTTTCTCTGGCTAATTTGAGAGTATTTTCGATTCCGGAATGGCTTGTATGCAATCTGGCTAAGATCGTCTTTCGTAAGGAATCTGGTATGAGAATACGATTTCCTTTTAAGATCAAACCGTCTTGTATTGTTAGGAGTTCTTTATAAGGAAAGTATTGTTTGAGTGTTTCGTTTAATTTGTTCTTAGAATTTGGCCAACCGTTTTGTATTTTCTCATCGTGTTATTACTTATTGGCAATTCATCAATGCAATTTATATTTTCTATTGTTTCGAATATATTTTTGATTCTGTAGACGTCATATAGCTTTTCTTCGTTCGATATGTTTTCGGGAGCTCTTCAAAAGGTATCCGCAATATACATTTCTTTACCTTTCTTACATTTGATATTAAGTTTGTATCGCTGTAACATGAGTATCATATTTTGTAGTCGCTTTGGGGCTTCTAGCAGTGGTTTTGCGAAGATTTTCACTAATGGGCTATGATCCGTTTCAATAGTAACATCAGATTTGCCACAGATATATTGGTCGAAACGTTTACAAGCATAGAGTATTGCAAGCATCTCTTTCTCTATTTGTACGTAGTTTTTCTGAGTGCTAGATAGTGTTTTCGAAGCATAAGCTATGGGCCAATTGTCTTGCAAAAGAACGCTTCCGATACCAAATGAGGGTGCATCGGTTTGTATGGTTACCGGCTTTGTAGCATCGAAATATTTCAGCGTTGGGATTGTTGTTAGAATATTTTTTAATTCTGTGAATTCGTGCTCATGTACCTCAGTCCAGTTAAAATTTGATGATTTGTGAGTTAATTCTCTTAAGTTATGCGAATTCGAAGCTAAATTTGGGATGTACGTTCCAAGGTACGCTATCATACCGAGAAATCTTGCTAGTTCCTCTTTGTTGCTCGGACGTGGCAGGTTGCGTATCGCTGACGTTTTTGTTTCGTCTGTCTTTATTCCATTCTTAGTTAGTATATGGCTATAGAATTTTACCTTTTTCATGCACAGGTTTATCTTCTCCTTGTTGAGTTTAACGCGTTCCGCCTCAAGTCGTTCAAGAAGCTTGCGTAGATTCCTGTTGTGATCGGTTAGCGCTTCTTCATCGGTTTGGCCACAGCCAAATATTAAAATGTCATCTGCAATGTTAATTACACCATTTAATCCACTTAAAATTTCTGTGAGTGCAATTTGACAAAAATTCCATTGCTGGTTTTATACCAAAAGGCATCCTTAAAAACTTTTAGTTGCCAAAGGGTGTGCTGAATGAGGTTAGATCACTGCTGCTTTTGTCCAGTTTCAGTTGTCAAAATCCTTTTTTTGCATCAACTGTTGAAAATATTTTAGCGTTTGCTAGACTCGGTAAAGCTTCTTGTAGCGTCTTCGATGTGTATCGAACGTCTTTCAGATGTTTGTTGAGTTCGCGTGGATCTAGGCACAATCAAAATTTTTCGTTTCTCTTGACCAAAACGATGTTGTTCAGCCAAGGCGTTGGTTCAATTTGCTTTTCAATGACTCCATCGCTTTCCATTTCATTTAAAATTGAACGGAGGCTGTTATGTAACGAGATTGGAACTCGTCGCGGCGTTTGCGTTCTAGGCACAACATTTTCTTGTAGTTCAAGTTTCACCTCATCTTTGAATTCTCCGAGTCCTTCGAAAATAGATGCGTACTCCTGGCACATTCGGTTTGCTTCTGAAGAAATTTTGTTTACGTTGAAGCAAAGTTTGATTAAATTCATCTTCTGGCAGGTGCTTGCTGAGAGTAGTGGTGCATGATCTCCGGTCACTATTTCGAAAGTTTCATTGTAAATGTTATCTTTGTTTTAACTGCAACCGTACTTTACCCAATGGCACTATTATGTTATTCCCGAATGCTTGCAATTTTGTTCTTGTTGGCGTTACTACTATTTTTCGTTGTTGTGTGACACGCTTCAACTTGTTTAGTCCGATTATATTGCAGGTAGCTCCCATATCTAGAATACATTTGACGTTTCTGAATATGTCGCTCTGTTGTTTGATGTCTAAATCAATTGTTACCAGATAAGTGTTGTCGCTTAGTGTTAGTATTAGTTGTTGCTCATTTTGTAGACTTTTAACGTGTTTAATGTTGGGTGTTTGATTGTTACTTGTACTCGTATTGGTTGACATACATACAGATGCGTAATGTCCATGTTTGCTAAACTTTCTACACACCGCAGATCTCGCTGGGCATTCCCTCAGATTTTTATGGTACTGGTATCCGCAGTATTTGCATAACTGTTTATTAGTTCGGTTAATTTTTGGCTTATATGCTTTATTGGTTGCAATTTTGCGCACTTTGCTGACAATGTCGGCAGTATTGCCTGCGTGAACGTTATTCGTACTATGAGATTGTAGTTCCCCTAATTGTTTTGCGGCATTTTCTTTCGATTTGCAAATATCAATTGCTTTTGACAAAGTAATGTCTGTATCTAGCCTAAGTTTTTCCTTGAGTCCTATATCTTTTATAGAGCATATTATCTTGTCGAGTAGTATATCATCCGACAAATCTATTCCGTATTTTTATTCAACTCTCGTAGACGCGCAAAGTATTCGTCATAGGTTTCATTTTTGTTTTGAGTCACTAGGTTGAAAATCGCTCGCTCATACCTTTAATTAACGCGTGGTGTTAGATTCTTCTTGATAGCTTTCAGTATATTTTCAGCTGTCGATTTTTCTTGTTCGGTTAGAGGTAGATTGCCGTACATTTGAAAAACGTCATTTCCTATCGCAGTTAGAAGAATCGCTTTCTTTCTTTCCTCGGGCTTGTTATCGAGTCCACTGGCGATGACATAGTTGTTCCATCTTTCTTCGAAATGCTTGAAATTCTGAGAAATATCGCCTACCTTGATGTTCAATGGCTCTGGTAGAGGGATATTCACGTATGCTGTTGCTTTTTGCGAATTCAGAGTTTGCTCCAAAGCCTGGATTCTGCTGGCTAGCACGCCGAGTGCTCGTTTATTTTCGTCTTCGGCCATTTTTCTCGTTTTCATGGGCACTTTTCAAAATTTTCTCAAACCTGACACCATGTTTTAATGTTGCTCGTTTTCGTATGTTTAGCATTTTTGTTCATAGGCTTTAAGTTTTATAAAACACACCGAGTTATGATAAATCAAATGGTTTATTCACTAACTGGTATTCATTTCATTTAATACAATTTAATACAAGATATTAAACACTTGATATTAGCGCGCGATATCGCATGTTGCGGCTCGAAAGGTTAGGAAAAAAGTGGCCGAAATATTGAGATGCAAATGTGTATAACGATATATGACTGTATTAGTAAAAAGAGCAAATATGTTTCATTTGTGTACATATATAAATGTGTATAATGATATATGACTGTATTAGTAAAAAGAGCAAATATGTTTCATTTGTATACATATATAAATGTGTATAATGATATATGGCTGTATTAGTAAAAAGAGCAAATATGTTCCATTTGTATACATATACAACACTTACGTTGATGTTGAACACTAAACAGTTTTATTATCGATTCTCTTTGTAGCTAGGAAGAATTCTTTCAATTTGCTCATTTGTTCTGCACACTTGACGTCATAGATTACTTATTGAATGTTCACTCATTCCTCAACGATATCAATCAATCGAGTAAGTAGGTGTAGAATGTACGTTCTAAATCAAATTTTGTGTGTTGGGTGTGTGGGTGCTTGTATTAGAGTGGTATAGGTAGGTGCCTGAGATAAGGAGGTGTGAGTTCGGAATAGGTGTGGATGTTATGGATAGTTGCGGTGAGGGTGTGTGTCTAGGGTATGTGGATATGTGTATCAGATTAGTGTAAGTGTGGGCCTTAGGTACGTGGATATGTGTATTAGATTGGTATAGGTGGATGCCAGGGATGAGAAGGTATGGGTCTTAGGTAAATATACATCTGTGACTTGGTTAAGATGGTAAGTGCTCCGGGTCTTAGTACCCTCTAGCGGTTAGTTGAAGTAGTCTTGATAGTTGTGTTCTAGAATACACATATGTCATTGTGTATATATTTGATAGTGATGACATCGCAGCGAACATTCTAACTCCACATTGGGGGAACCCATGTTTCTGGTGGCGCACCTATCGCTGGTAAATGTCTGAGGTAGAATATCTTTAGTGAAAATCCAATCCAAGTACAGAAACTTTTAAAGCTGCTTTGAAAGTGGTTATGAATTTTGAGATATATGATGTACATATATCAACATATTGACAAATCCAAGCGAATGAGTTATGTAGGATGGATGGTTGTTCGGTATGTGATGACAAGCCCGCGATACGTTTTGTGTGAAGATTCACCACCGCAATGTAGGGCTAAAGCTGGTCGTAAAATTATTTCATTCTTCGTGATTATAGAAGATTGTAAATAAATTTAAATGTTTTCGATTTCGGAGGTCCATTCATAAATTTGGGACGTGTTCATTTTATGAATGAAAGTGCACAACTTTTTGTGAGAAATAATTTAAGAAATAATACTTGAAATGAGTAAAAAAGATTATAAATTCATATTTAAATTGATTTTCTTTATCGCTAAGTGTTCTTTCTATGTTTTTTTAAACAATAATTTATATAAAACTAGATTGTTGAGTGTAATTATATTTGGAAACGTTGAATATTTAACTATGCAAGTATACATATTAGAATTAGAAATAGTGATGATAATAAAATCACAACCATAGTTTTTATTCTTGTCGATTTTAAAATTATCATTGAATAATTTGCAATGAAAAGACTTTTTGACTCTGACAAACCCTTGGAAATAAAAAAAAAATCTCTCAAGTATGATCAATGCGAATTTCATTGAAATATTTTTCCTAAATTATTGTTACATCAAAGTATGTCTTTGCTTTATTTTGTACGACAAGGGATATCAGCTAAATGTTGACTCATACTTGCAAGGACGGAAATATAATTGCTTTCTTTTTTTATGAATAATAATGGTACGTTTGTTTTTGTATGAAAAATGTAACATTTAAAAAATTATAGTAGCAGTATCCAATCAAACTCTTTATAGCTTTTTGTCTTATTTAACTTTCAAAAGAAAAATCATGCTTTCTTTTCGTGACATTATTTGATTAATTTTTAGCATGTACGTATTTCGATGGTAGTACCTGTCTCGTCAATACAATAAACTAATTTACTTAAGAACAAATCATTACCATCAAATTACGTACTCACTGAAAGT
The DNA here is from genome assembly GCA_963969285.1 of Odontomyia ornata. Classification (NCBI taxonomy): domain Eukaryota; kingdom Metazoa; phylum Arthropoda; class Insecta; order Diptera; family Stratiomyidae; genus Odontomyia; species Odontomyia ornata. The sequence continues at coordinate 192,362,892 of OZ017742.1, read as the reverse complement.
TGATGAGAAATGAAAAAATGAATGAACCCTGAAAAGAGTGATTTTCTTTAATTCTTATTTGTGCTTATTTTCAAGTAATATTATTATTTGTCGAGCATAATTTTATTTTGCAATGATAAGTTACAAAAAATTAATGATAAAGTCAAATCGATAATAATTGTTACTTCGCAATTAATTTCAAGCTTGTGATTTCGATATCAGGAAGCTTTAGAAAATGGTTCTTTCGATGATCTTGGTTTGTAGGGGCTTAAAAAAATTATTTTTTCAACAAAATTGACAATATCAGATTGCTCATCCGTGTGCCCATCTTTTCATTACAGCCATTTTTCCAAACAACTACAAAGGCTATAATCGACCTTTTGGACTCGTTCAAAAGCAATAACCTAATGAACGTTTTAATAAAATAAAAAAACCTCAGCGGCGTTTCGGGAGGCGTGAGTATATAAAATACTTTAAAGGGCTCTATATAAAAAAAAAGCGCGTTTTCCCCCCACCACTAGGAGGTGAAGTGCAAAGTGTGTTTTTAATGTGGTATCACCTGTATGCTTTATCCATTTCACACAACATGCGTTGAAAACTTCTGATAATCGTAATCCCTCTGATAGGCTGATCACAATAAGAAGTTTTGGATGTAATGAGACAAATATGATCTTCACGAAGGTGTTGACGAAAGAAAAAAGATGCAGTTAACATTACTTTCTAATACAAGCAAAAATTATGGAAGGATTGCTAAGCTGTAGCGGAATGAGAAAAAAGTAACAGGTTTAGGTGTAGTACGTAGCTAATAATTTCTGGAGCTGATACTAAACTATCACGCAAAGTACGGTGGGCACACGGTTGCGTGATAAAAGCCATAAGGATGATGCCAATCAAAAAATTAACCTCAACAAAAAAACCTGCGCTTGATAAATTAAAAAATAGCACACATTAGTAGAAAATAGGTGGCAAACTGATCAAATCATAGGAAGCAAAGCTTCAGATCTTTGGAGTGCTATGGCTTTGAAACATCACTGATTATTTAACTACCGTTTAAATCTGGATCTGAGGTGGTTATTTGCAGTGTATAAAGAATAGGGGGATACCATACAAACAAAAGTGATGTGGAATATTTAACAGACCTTACTGTTGTAACATGAAAAGAATATTCGGCGGTAGTAGTTGCACATCTCTCTTAATCGTCATTACGTTTGAAATATCCTGATTCAACAGCCTTGAAATCGTTGCAGATACGGAATTGCTTAAGGCTTGCCTTTCGAGTTTTACTAACATTTTATCGAAGCTACTTGGGCTTATATGAACGCCCGTGAGTTTATGAATAGTGGTGATAACATTATTATCAATTCAAGAACCCTTCTCCATGAAAAGATTTTACTATAGCAACGGATGTTATTTTTCATATGGATATTCCTCAAATTTTTAAGAAATTGCTTCAAAATTAGAAGCAGAGCTACGTTAGAAGCAGAGCTACGTTGTTGAACCACCGAGTGTTTCCAAAATTACAAAAACCATAAATAATGTCTTCTGCGGAATTATACAAGTATTCCAGTTCCGTTCTTATTGATATCTCGTCAAAAAGTAAAACACATCGTGCATCTAAACATTCCTTTGATTTATTTCTGAAGCACGTCTTTTATAGAATCAGCAAAACCAGTTTGGAAGTGAAAATTCAAATAGCAGTGCTGAATAGTCCTAACTGAAGGAACACAGAATCACATGTTTAGAAATTCCCTATAAAGGGAAGGGGACTTATAGCATATTTTCAAGTTAAAAAATTTGCTCATTTTTCCTTCGGGTCGTTTCGCAATTCAAGTGGAGGAAACAACTGAGATGACAGGTTATTTAAATTTAAATCGGCTAAAAGTGGACGGATGGAGTTTTGTTTAGGCTTTTCTCTGGACTGAATGGGATGAGGATTCTCAAAATATTTTTCTTTGCAGTTTTCAACTCAAAACTACACTAAGGATCCATAACATACTCACTACTTGGGCGAACGCTACTAATGACAGGCGTTTGCAATGCATTTTGCTTCAATACCTTTCTATGGCCATATTTTCTAATACAGGAGTTACAAAAATGATCCTCACCCAGAAATTGGAACTTTTTTCAAAAAGTTTAAGTGCGAAATGCTTATATACTTTAGCTAGACATTGATTCTCTAGTCCCCCATTCCCATCCCTGCATCTTGGCTCTTTTCCATCCTTGCCTATTCTCCTGCATGATTCCCTCCTGGTGTTATTTAATTTAATGTGTTCGTCCGTTTTCGTTCCTTTTTTTTTCATTTCAGCATCAATGGATCGGAGGCACCTTCCGCTGCCACCGATATTAGATAAGTAAGGCTATAGGTTAAGAAAAATGAAATGTATTATAACTAGGGTAAGATAAACCATAGATAAGGAAATAGTCCGCTAGGTTAAGCATAAACTAGAGCTAAGTTTGACATGTAAATACTATTAAGATGGAATAAATGAAATGAAAAAAAAGTCCTGTGGTATTCCAAAATGTTTATACCTACATATGAATTTCTATATGAAAAATCTACATAAAAATTTCAAAATAAAACATAATTAAAATTTTGAAATATTGATGCTTAAGCTTTTCCTTAAATGTATTCACAGTTAAACACTTTCTCATCTTCACTCTAAATTTAAAGATCTAATGACCCATACGAGTATATTGAATATTGCATTCATACAAAACTTTCTAACGGTGAAGCCTATGGAACCTTAAATCCCATGAATTTTCCCCACATTTAGACGCTTTTAATTTAGGTATCTTGATTGTGAAAAGCGATTTCGAAGATTGCAAAAATCGTTTGGGGCGCTTTATTTTTCTGATTATGGGTTGTTAAAAATTTGCCAGAAATAAGTCTATGAAAGTGCACGATCGTTTTAACCAGGGGACGTGGGTTCGATACCCGGTCAGTCCACCAAGTTAGTTTTCTTTTTCCCTTTTATTAGTTGGTTGTTTACTTATTTAAAATACATTTTTATGCTTTCGTGTCACAATGGTAGTATTTTCTAAAATGCATCACAGAATGCCACCCATTCTAAATCGGCAATTTTTATGTTGTAACTAGGTTCTCAAAGAGGATTTGATTGTGGACTTTATTCCAAAATATTTCGTGAAAATTAAGAATAATGGTTATTCGTAGAATTTAGAATAGGATAGCTTTACTCACTAGATAAATATGTTCCCATGATGTCTCGGTAATTTTATTGAATATCGATTATCGGTTATTTTTAAAAAATTCTTCGTGGGTCATCAATGGCGAAAACAAATCACACTGTACAAATGTGAAAAAGTTTTTAAAAAAAAACAGTGGCTTCAAAAAACGCAGTAAAATGTGAAAAAGTTCCTCGGGGTCTCGCCACATCCATTCGAACTTATGATATAAATTCGCAATTCCGACTTTTATATGGAATAAGTTATATGGAGTACTACTCTCAATTGTTATTATTTTTAACTCTTAAGAGTGTTTCAGAGCCAATTTTGAACTTTTCTTAAAGTTTTATTTCACAGTCTTTAGCGCTTGTGTTGCTTCGTATTTCATACACACTTATTATGTGCTCTAAAATCTCCGTGTAAAATAATTAGGCATTTTTAACAGCTTCTGAATGAAACCCCTGATGCACATCAAATCCATCTTAAAACAACGCTAATTTCAATCTCGTTATTCTATTTCATTCTTTATTTTAGTGATGTCGTAGTTATTATAAAATATCATTATGACTTTCAACAAAAAAGATGATATTGTCGTTCTTTTCAACTTTGTTATCACTACTCAAAATAAAAAGAAACTGACACAAAGTCAAGTAGAACTATTTTATTAACTTTACATCGAAGCTTCCTTCGAGTTCTATCTCGATATTGTGAACTTTTTGCCTTTGAAAGTCACTTGAAAACTTAAAGTAAATGTTGATCATACCTTTTCTCTAATAACTCAACAAAAATACAAGTATCGCATAATTCCTAGATGATTCAAATAAGGAATTGTGACAATGAAATGATACAAAACAAACTCTTTTCACTAATTGATACGAGAGATTACGGGTCTCCCTCTCAATATTAAAAGATTTGCTTTACTTTACTGGAAAATAACTATAGAATACAATATGATAATTTATTTCTTTTACATCATGCAACTTTCTAAAGATATTAAAATTTAATTTAAAATATTTTGACTTAAATTATAAAATGAATTAATTACTTCTTTCGTAATGGGTTAGTTATTTCCACCTCACAAACAAATTATCCTCATTTGGAAATCATTAGTGATTCACCTTTTTAAAAGCAACTCTATTCATTCATTCAAAATTCCTATCGCAAATATTATATTCCTCAAAAGAGCCCACGAATATCATTTGTAACGTTGCAATTGACCAGGATAAAGTTCATTTCCTTCCATTCAGATTTGATCATTAGACAATGATGCATTGATGCTCGCCATAGCGACATGCGTCAATCTAAGACACATTGGCTGAAAGAAACTTTTGCTCGAAATGCTAAAATCGACATCGCGGCGCCATCTATCCTGCCAATTGGCGTTCACCATGTATAGAAACACAATGCATATGGCTAGGTATAGAAACACAATGCATATGGCTTTAAATTTCAGGTGCATATCCTTAGAATGAGTAGACTGTAATGGTAAATTATGAAACTAGAAAGTTGATTCCTGTCTAGGATAATTCCATATTTTCAATTAATAGATGAGGCTGCAAGCTTTGTCAGCGTGCGTGTATATTGGGTTAATATACAAGTTTGAAATTAATAGGGGCTAGCCTTTGATGCTTTTAGCGATAGATAATTATACTATTCATGGTTGTTATTCATCTATAGTGGAAGGTTGTCTCATGTACTCGTTGCTTCTAGTCTTTGCTTGGTTTTGTTATTCATCTTTGGTGGAAATGCTTCTCGGGTCGTTTACGCTTCTAGCAGTAGATAGTGTTTTATCCATGGTCATTTTAATGTATAGGAGATACATGTCTAGAGTTGCTAGCTTGAAGTATTAGGACTGCTGATCCATTAGAGAAGCTCTGTGGATAGGTGGCGCTCCGAGCAGTCAGTTTGATAGTTGTAGGGCTTGAGATCCTTTAGCGTGTGTCACTTATTGAAGGCGATTTACTTGATCACGTTAAGCGTGTACGCTTTTTATGGTGCGAGTGGCTGTTGCTGGTATAGATGGATGACTGCGATGTTGTTATGTGATGGGCTTGCATGGCAGCGGGTGTTCTAAGGCATGTGAATTTGCTTCATGAGCGTTGCACATCGATTGGCTAAGGATGAACAGTCGCGTGTGGAAATGATCGATTTGCTTGATTATGTTAGGCGTGCCGGAAGTTTTTATGATGCGAGTGGTTGTGTGGTGGTGGAGGGCGCTGCTATAGATGGGTGACATTGCATTATAAATGGGCGACGGTTTACCTTTCGGCGGGTGTTCTAAGGCATGAAAATTTAGTTAGTGGGTGGTTACTTAAGGTACGTTTTGCTCCTCGTTTGATGTATGTAGTTAAGGATGGATGGTGTTGTGGGCGAGAAAACGTCATGCGTATCGCTTGTTGGAGAATGTAATTTGATATGTAGGTTTCCGTGGCGGCGGAGGTTATGAGCCGCAGAAATTTACGTCGTCAGCGCTTGGTTAAATTTCTGTGCTGCTCATCAAAGAGTACCTGTTCTTAAGCCTGGACGGCCTTATTGGCGAGTAGGACTAATCTGCGTCGCTTGTCGGAGGATCGTGATTGGGGTGTAGATTTGTTCGGCGGTGAATGCTGCTAGGCATGGAATTTGATGTCGGGAACGCGTTGCATATGCAAGTGACTTTGCTTGTCAAGAATGGGGTTCCATGCGCATAGACTTGCCTACCGGTGGAAATTTTAGGGTTTTGGAGTCTACATTGTGGAACAGAAGTTACGTTACATTCAAGGTGAATTTGCTTTCTGGATGTGGTCATGTTTGCTTGGCGAAGATAAGAGTGTGTGCTGCAAGCTGCTTGGCGATGGGAATTTTTAGAAGTACTAAAGTTTTTGTGGTGTCAATAGACTGCGGATAACGTAGTAGTGCGTGGGATTGAGATATGTTTTTACACAGATACATCTGCTCTAAGTGGCCGAATATTGTTTGCATTGATTGTTTTCGGTTTTTCATTGCTCAAGAACGTTGTTCCTTTATTCACAGAATCATCGCTGTCACATTTCGTTGCTTTTTTTGATTTCGTGTCAATAGTACTTTAAGAATCGTCTACAATCTATTTTGTTCGGTTAGACTACTATGCTGATTGCACAAATCTATGGATGCTGTGAAAGAGATCTTAATGTTTGTTGTAATACGTTCTTGATATTTAGTCTAGTATTAAATTTTAGTTTACTTGTTGTAGCATTTTGTTTGTCTTCATCATCATCACTTATTTCTTAAAGCAGTTTCTATACTTCATTCTCTGATTTTTGATATTATGTAGAAATATGATATCATATTCATTCATTTTTTCTTTACTATTGGATGCTCATTGGTTTTGTTCAAAAATTCTAATAATTTCTTCCAAGACGAGAATGAATGATCTTGTAGTGCATGAGATGATGACAATTTTATTCGTACATCATATGATTTGTATATGATTTGTCCCTTTTGATAAGCGCATGATAAAGGTGCGTTACTTTTTTAGATCACTATGTTGACATGTATGTTCTTGGTATCTATTTTAAATTTAAGATTATTTATGGATGTTTTATAGGAAAGATATTAAGGTTTATGGCTTCTGGAATGCTACTTTTTTATGGAGTTTATGTATGATGGATGTAAGAATCATCGAAGTGATCCTAATAAGTAGGAATATGGATGCATTTTCATTGATGAATTTTTGGTACGTACTGAAAGGAAGAAGCTAATATAGAAAAATCTGAATGCGGTAGATCATTGACATTCGGGGTTTGTTGGTATTATCGTATTATTATTTGCTTATGTCCATAATGCATGAAATAATATTTTTTAGCCATATATGGTTGCATTACATGCATGCACTAGATTGAATAAATTTTTATATTTACTTTGAACTAGGTGTTGTTATAGTTGGTCTATAATAATTAGTTTCGGTAGTTTCCTGAGTGTCAGTCTAATATAGACTGCTATTTTATGCTTGTCTTATATTCTTCACATCATGGTTTCTAGTATTGAAAAATTTTTATGTAAGGATTGCTCTAGTATGATTTTTCGACATTTCCGGATCTCTTTAGCCATATCTGCATTGGGAACTTGATGATGTTTTGGGTATTAGAATTTTCAATTTCTTATCTCCTTAGGAAAATGACGCATGCTTGGATGATGCCATTTAGTTGATACTTTTTGGATGCATATTATCGCTTTGAGTACTTACATGATTGCAAGAGAATTTACAAACCTCATACTTTGTGTGCTTGTATTAAGCGTAAAGTCACTTCTGCTATATTCATATACAGTTTCAATATTTGTGCATTAAGTAAAATACGCATTTACTACGTTTTAAATATGCTAGATTTATCATCATAGGGATTTTCGGGTATGCTCATTGACATATTGAAGTATTATTTTCACATAAGTAAAATATATTCTTGTTGAGTTGTTTCTTATCAGAATTTCTTCCTGCTGGATGCTTGGTTGATTTTTTATAGGTTTGAAGAAGATCTAATTAGTTTCAACATATAGGGTATGTTTTGGGTTGGCGCACGGCTACTATAGGTCACTTATGCTAATGTTTATTTAGGATAGTTTGATATACATAACGATGCGTGGTAGCATATGAGTTTATGGTAAGCTATTTTGAGATCGAACTCATCGTTTGAGTCTATGCTAGGCTATTTTTAGATCGATCTCATTGTATCATCTATAGACAAGTAGCATTTCTTATTGAGTGTTCTTGATGAGGATGGTCGCGAGTCATTGTAAGATGTTAAGAGATGATCATTACTTTCAGGAGGTGTTTGTCTGCTGGTAATTTGATGAACAGATGTACACTTGAATTGAATGAACTCATGCGGGTTATTTATGTCCATCGCTAGATATTTTTGAATGGTAGAGTTAAGTGTTTGATATTTGGGAGTTTTGGATATGCTAAGAATATTTAGGTAGTTTGGTTTTTTGTTTAAGGTATTTGTTTACTTGAGCAGTGTTAGACGTCCCCCTACGTTGGCCATAAGTCGACTCAGAGCCGATATTCCCGAAGCAGCCTTCTCACCCGTTGCCCTGATTTGCTCAGAGAAACTCATCTTCGAGTCGATCAGTAGCCCCAGGTACTTCACCGCTGGTTTCGATTCGACTTTTATGTCTCCAATACTGATCATCCTTACTCTAGGGAGTCAAGATGACCACTTCGGTTTTCTCCAGTGCTAAACTCAGCCCGCGAGCAGTCATCCAGTCCCTCAACGGTGCGTCCAGCGACCAGAGCCACAACATCAGCCGCATCGCCGACCAAGCGCGACTCATCTGGCATCTCAAGTCTCAGTAGCCCGTCGTAAGACACGTTCCACAGGTGCGGACCAAGAATAGATCCCTGGGCAACACCCGATGTAATTTCCATCCTTCGTTCGCCCTGTGTCGTGTCGTAGAGCAGGCTTCGGTCCTTTAGGTAATTCCTCAAAAGCCGCATTAGATATTCTGGAACTTGAAAAGTGTTTTCCAGCGTGTCCACAATATCCACCCATCTAGCGGAGTTGAGGGCATTCCTGACGTCGAGTGTCACCAACAGGACGATCCGTCGCTTGGTGCGACTATATGCCTCTGTCTTTTGGACCGCGTTCACAACCTCTGCAATCGCATCAATGGTAGAACGTCCTGCTCTAAAGCCGTACTGCCAAGGAGATAGGTCCCCAGCAGCACCAATCACGTCAGTGAGTCTTCCCTTGATGATTTTCTCTAGCACTTTCCCAGCCGTGTCTAGCATGCATAAGGGGCGGTATGCAGACGGCGATTCGGGATTTCCCTTCCCCTTGCTGATCAGCACGAGCCTCGCCACCTTCCATCGTACCGGGAAAACCCCGTCCCGTAGGCAAGCGTTGAATGTGCTGAGCAGCAAGTCAGGACAATGGTGATAGACGAGCCGCAACACCTCAGCTGTAACACCATCTGGACCTGGAGCCTTCCTCGCTTTCAATGAGAGCACTCCCTCCTCCAGTTCAAGCTGTGTGAAGAGTGGGCACTCTACTGCTGTTTCATCACGGACAGCATCAATATGGACACGATGGACGGGGACTCTTCCCCACATTATCGCGTCCATCTTTTCCGCGTCATGCATACAAGGCTTCCGTAGGGCACCAAGTTTCCCCATGACCAGCTTGTAGCCAAGGCCCCACGGATCCTTGTTCACATTGTCCACTTGGTCTTGCCTCAGCGAGCTTTCCTACTGTTGATCAGTTTGCGAAGGCATTTCCTGGCCGACTTATATGCTGCCACCTGGTTGCATGCCTCGTTATGGCTCCGCGCCCGTTGAGCCTCACGTCGAAGCTTGTGACACTCCCTTCGCTTTTCAGCGATTTCAGTAGACCGGGGTTTTCAACGGGGCATAGAAGCGCAGCAAGCAGTCGTAATTATGCTCATAGTAGAGTTCACCACGTCTTGAGCTGCCAGTTCTTCCGTCCCCTCCGAAGTTCCCTGCAGCGGCTCACCTGCTTCGAGAACCTTGACGAACCTCTCGACGTCCATTCTTCCGATATTCTATCCAGTTATAGAAGGCCGAGAGCACGGACGTCGGGAGGCAGCATCACTTATCTCAAGCAGAATGCACTGATGATCACTGGCTGAGTCCTCTAATACATTCCAGTTGTGTATCCTCCGTACCAAGGACTCCGAGGCGAATGTCACGTCCGGTATGGTTCCCTCACAGCCAATACGGTGGAAAGCCGGTGTGTTTCCGGGGCTTAGTACGACGAGGGCTGTCCTGGCCGCCATTTCCAGGATTCGTTTTCCCCGCGGATCCATCTGAGGCATGCCCCATTCGATTAGTTTAGCATTGGAGTCGCCCCCAACGAGCACTTTGCCCTCTTCGTTCGAGACAGCGCCCTCCAGAGCATTAAGCTTGGCTTGGAAATATGATATCGACTCGTTAGGCGTTAGGTACACACTAAAAAAGGTGATCCCTGAGCACCGAACCCACACGAAACCATCCCCCCGTCCACAACTCTCCGCTTGAAAGTCACTGTTCCGAAGCCATATAGCGGCAGTACCAGTTTCATCAGAATACCATAATGCAGGACTTTTATTATGGTGTTGCTCACTCAGCAGCAAGAAGTCGGCTTTCATGTCTCTCGCGAACTGCTCAAGCAGATTTTGGGTGGTTGAACTGCGGTGTAGGTTTAGCTGCAGGATGCGGGTTATCGAAGCTCTGATTTTGCCTTGGCTAGGGCTTCCTGGAACACCCGGCATTTTCCTGATCCCAAGACGTGTCCAAAATCAGGTTTTGGATCAGCATTCTTGCAAAGAATACAGTGTGCCTCCTTCGTACACTCTTTTCTTTTATGTCCCATTTCACCGCATTTGTAACACAGGGAACTCCTATCGGGTCCTTTGCATACTTGTATGGTGTGACCATAACCAAGGCATTTGAAACATTGAAGAGGCGTTGCTCTTTGCCGTATCTTACCGACAACCCACCCTATTCGTACTTTGCCCTTGTTCAGGTGTTGTTCGGCGTCCTTTCCAGCGTCCTTTTCAGCCAGGTCAACTTTGGCCATGCGTTGTCCCCTGTTGTTTTCTGGTGTAAGTCTCGCTTTGATCCTTCCCACGCTAGGGAACTCCTTTTTGATGGCCTCCTCTACCTCGGCCAGATCCTTCATGCAGTCTATGTCTCGTATTTCGATCGTTGCCATCGGCTCGAGCGGGGCTATAGTTGCGCTTTTGCCGAGGACTTTCTATACTGCGTCACAGAATGCTTCCTTTTTGCCGGCCTCTGCTCCGAATCCCACCAGTATGTGGCCCGACTGCGTTGGTCTTACTCCTTTAATGGTAGTATTGGTGTCATCGGGCCTTACGTTTCCCCTGATGTCCCGCAGTACCTCAGCGTAGGATCGGCCATCTTGGGGCTTTACAAGCAGTACCTGCTGCCGGGGTCTTCGTCGGGGCTTCTGCCTCTCCTGTTTTGCAGCAGGTCCTTTTTGTAATTGGCCGTCCGGTGTCATGAATTATTACTTTGTCGTATGTACTCGAGACTACAGGAATTTATAATGTTTTATGAGTGTAAAAATATTTCTTGTCTCTTGATCATATGAATGACAAATGCATGTATCAGTGCCTGATCTCGTATTAGAGTTGGACCATTCACATATTTGGTAGTGTATTCCATGTTTATTAGGTGCTTTCCCACCCATATTACCATATTTAAGCATATAATTCTCGATGCGTATTCGTTGTTCAGGAAAAATGTCAGGGTGACCATTGTAACAGATCTTATCGCGTTGAAAGTGTATTCACCTCTGACCTATTAGTTTTCTTGATATTTTTCGAATGGATGGATTTAGGACCACTTTTTTGCTGAATTTTAAAAACCTCATAATGGCCCTTAGAATAATATGTAGTCTAGTGATAGCAAAGGACGTGCTAGCTTTAAGTTAACATACGGCCTCTGCTCCGAATTCCACCAGTATGTGGCCCGACCGCGTTGGTCGTACTACTTTAATGGTAGTATTGGTGTCCTCGGGCCTTACGTTTCCCCTGATGTCCTGCAGTACCTCAGCGTACGATCGGCCATCTTGGGGCTTTACAAGCAGTGCCTGCTGCCGGGGTCTTCGCCGGTTGACAAGAGCACTCTTGGAGGCTAGCATTCTTTGGGGAGTTCCACTCCCACGTACCCGAGGAAATTCCCGCAGGGAGAATGCCGGTCGACAAGAGCACTCTTGGAGGCTGGCATTCTTTGGGGAGCGCCACCCCCACGGACCCGAGGATATGGTGGGCGCCATGAGGTTCCCTCTTGGGATGACGGGTAACGACTCTGATTGGATCTGGACTACGCTTTGAACAACTAACTGGAAATGACGCTTTGGGCTGGCGGATGTAATGGTTTGGACCTAGTTGCTTTGCACTGTAGCGCCGAGGTGAAACTCGTGTGTGAACGGCTCCAATTCAACTATCATACCGTCTCCGTCCCGGTAAAACCTTAGCAGGCCTCGGAGTACGTTTGAATTTTGCACCATTGGGGTGGTGGTGTAGGTTCGGTTGAGACGGACTCCCGATTAGCGCTGGTCTGGCTCTGAGCACTTGTCCCCATAAGGGCTTGTGCCAACCCTCGCATGGCCTCCCTGCTCTGCAAAGATAACCATGGGACCAAAAAGGCGACTACACACACGAACGGAGATAGCGGCTCCGAGGGGGGACCCAACAAAACTGGAGCAAACAAAATCAAAAGGCCACGAATACCCAGAAAAAGAAACGAAAAATAATAACGACGACGCAACCAGCGGTTGCAGCCACAATGTCAAAAGTATATCGCGAACGGTACTAACATCGACAAAAACGAAGACTAACACAACGCCAGTGAAGACGGATGAAAGCCGGAGAATACAGACTGAGATTCCTGCGGCGTTCGGGCGCAGCAAAAAAATGATGCGACCGCCCGAGCGTCCTATTAAGGAGAAACGGGAAACTCTGCAGGACACTTCAGGTGTTCGAGCGGTGGGAGATAACATAAAGAGCACCGAAAATTCGATTGTCACTGCTGCGATCGTTACCGAAGCGACCGATGCAAGGGTCACAAACCCCAACATTGCAACTAAAAATCCAGAAGCCAACGAGGAGATTACGGCACTAAAAGCAAAGAGTGACCAGACACCGCGTGAATGCACCGCCAAAGTTGAAAATGTGGCGGAAGTACTGCACTTGGAAACGGAACGCGATAACCTCTCCCAAGGATGGTTGCAAGGTACAATTGCGGCCCAGCGATACGAAGAAGAAAGACTACTCCGAAAAGCGGGAGATGTTCTGAAAAGAATACAAGCTGCATGTGACTCCCCAAAAATCAGCAAAGCAGCATAGGAGGGGCTACTTAAACTAGAGGAGCTCCTAGATCGCATAGGGTACTATCGAAGGAGCTGGTTAAGGGCCGAAGACGAAGAGAAGGCTAAAGAGGCACTTAGGGCGAAATCTAAAGGCGACACGCAGATAGCTCCACCATTAAAAGTCAATAAAAGAATGGCGTCTAGCCCAATCAAAGGAGATCGGGATAAAAGAAGGAAGAGGCACTTGAAGGGCGTGGAGCACTAGACCAGGAGTTCCAGACAGTGCTTACAAAAGGAGCGAAGAAAGCCGCTAAAAAACTCCGTCAACAAAAGCCAGAAAGTAAAGTTCGTACGGACGCCCAATCACAAAAAGGACCTGATGCAAAGCAGGATAGGCAGAAGCCCCGACGAAGACCCCGGCAGCAGGCACTGCTTGTAAAGCCCCAAGATGGCCAATCCTACGCGCAGGTACTGCGGGACATCAGGGAAAACGTAAGGCCCGAAGACACCAATACTACCATTAAAGTAGTATGACCAACGCGGTCGGGCTACATGCTGGTCGAATTCAGAGCAGAGGCCGGCAATAAGGGAAGCATTCTGTGACGCAGTAAAGAAAGTCCTCGCCAAAAGCGCAACTATAGCCCCGCTCGAGCCAATGGCAGCGATCGAAATACGAGACATAGACTGCGTGACGGATGTGGCCGAGGTAGAAGAGGCCATCAAAAAGGAGTTGCCTAGCGTGGGAAGGATCAAAGCAAGACTGACACGAGAAAACAGCAGGGGACAACGCATGGCCATAGTTGACTTGACCGAAAAGGACGCCGAAAAATTCCTGAACAAGGGCAAAGTACGAATTGGGCGGGTTGTCGGTAGGATACGGCAAAGAGCAACACCTCTTCAATGTTTCAAATGCCTTGATTATGGTCACACCACACAAGTATGCAAAGGACCCGATAGGAGTTCCCTGTGTTACAAATGCGGTGAAATGGGACATAAAAGAAAAGAGTGTACGAAGGAGGCACACTGTATTCTTTGCAAGGATGCTGATCCAAAACTTGATTTTGGACACGTCTTTGGATCAGGAAAATGCCGGGTGTTCCAGGAAGCCCTAGCCAAGGCAAAATCAGAGCTCCGATGACCCGCATCCTGCAGCTAAGCCTACACCGCAGTTCAACCGCCCAAAATCTTCTTGAGCAGTTTGCGAGGGACATGAAAGCCGACTTCTTGCTGCTGAGTGAGCAACACCATAATAAAAGTCCTGCATTATGGCACTCTGATGAAACTGGTACTGCCGCTATCTGGGTCCGGAATAGTGACTTTCAGGCGGAGAGTTGTGGATGGGGGGGTGCTCAGGGATCACCTTTTTTAGTGTGTACCTAACGCCTAACAAGTCGATATCATCTTTCCAAGCCAAGCTTAATGCTCTGGAGGGCGCTTTCTCGAACGCAGAGGGCAAAGTGCTCGTTGGGGGCGACTTCGATGCCAAACTAATCGAATGGGGCATGCCTCAGACGGATCCGCGGGGGAAACGAATCCTGGAAATGGCGGCCAGGACGGCCCTCGTCGAACTAAACTCCGGAAATACGCCGACTTTCTGCCGTATTGGCTGTGAGGGAACCATACCGGACGTGACATTCGCCTCGGAGTCCTTGGTACGGAGGATACACAACTGGAAAGTATTAGAGGACTACTCAGCCAGTGATCATCAGTGCATTCTGCTTGAGATAAGTGATGCTGTCTCCCGACGTCCGTGCTCTCGGCCTTCTACAACTGGATGGAACATCGGAAGAATGGACGTCGAGAGGTTCGTTTAGGTTCTCGAAGCAGGTGAGCCGCTGCAGGGAGCTTCGGAGGGGACGGAAGAACTGGCAGCTCAAGACGTGGTGAACTCTACTATGAGCATAATTACGACTGCTTGCTGCGCTTCTATGCCCCGTCGAAGACCCCGGCACGGCAAGCCCCCAGTGTACTGGTGGTCTACTGAAATCGCTGAAAAGCGGAGGGAGTGTCACAAGCTTTGACGTGAGGCTCAACGGGCACGGAACGGTGACGAGGCATGCAACTGGGTGGCAGCATATAAGTCGGGCAGGAAATCCCTTCGCAAACTGATCAACAGTAGCAAGGCTCGCTGCTTGCAAGACCTAGTGGACAATGTGAACAAGGATCTGTGACGCTTGGCTACAAGCTGGTCATGGGGAAACTTGGTGCCCTACGGAAGCCTTGTATGCATGACGCGGAAAAGATGGACGCAATAGTGCGGGGACTCTTCACCAGCCATCCCGTCCATGTTGACGCTGTCCATGGTGAAACAGCAGTCGAGTGCCCACTCTTCACACAGCTGGGACTGGAGGAGGCAGTCCTCTCCCTGAAAGCGAGGAAGGGTCCAGGTCCAGATGGTGTTACAGCTGAGGTGTTGCGGCTCGTCTATCACCATTGTCCTGACTTGCTGCTTAGCACATTCAACGCTTGCCTACGGGACGGGGTTTTCCCGGTACGATGAAAGGTGGCGAGGCTCGTGCTGATCAGCAAGTGGAAGGGAAATCCCGAATCGCCGTCTGCATACCGCCCGGTATGCATGCTAGACACGGCTGGGAAAGTGCTAGAGAACCTCATCAAGGGAGAGCTCACTGATGCGATTCGTGCTGCTGGGGACCTATCTCCTCGGCAGTACGGCTTTAGAGCAGGACGTTCTACCATTGATGCGATTGCAGAGGTGGTGAACGCGGTCCAAAAGGCAGAGGCATATAGTCGCACCAAGCGACGGATCGTCCTGTTGGTGACACTCGACTTCAGGAATGCCTTCAACTCCGCTAGATGGGTTTATATTCTGGACACGCTGGAAAACACTTTTCAAGTTCCAGAATATCTAATGCGGCTTTTGAGGAACTACCCAAAGGACCGAAGCCTGCTCTACGACACGACACAGGGCCAACGAAGGATGGAAATTACATCG
Organism: Odontomyia ornata; assembly: GCA_963969285.1. Taxonomy (NCBI): domain Eukaryota; kingdom Metazoa; phylum Arthropoda; class Insecta; order Diptera; family Stratiomyidae; genus Odontomyia; species Odontomyia ornata. The sequence goes on along the minus strand of OZ017742.1, from coordinate 192,346,989 downwards.
GGTGTTGCCCAGGGATTTATCTTTGGTCCGGACCTGTGGAACGTGTCTTACGACGGGCTACTGAGACTTGAGATGCCAGATGAGTCGTGCTTGGTCGGCGATGCGGCTGGTGTTGCAGCTCTGGTCACTGGACGCACCGTTGAACAAGCGCAACTTAGGCTAGGTATGCTAATGCGCCGAGTGAGAGACTGGATGACTGCTCGCGGGCTGAGTTTAGCACTGGAGAAAACCGAAGTGGTCATCTTGACAAAAAAGAGAATCCCTAGAGTAAGGATGATCAGTATTGGAGATATACAAATCGAATCGAAGCCAGCGGCGAAGTACCTAGGGCTACTGATCGACTCAAAGATGAGTTTCTCTGAGCAAATCAGGGCAACAGCTGTGAAGGCTGCTTCGGGAATATCGGCTCTGAGTCGACTTATGGCCAACGTAGGGGGACCCAGCCCATCAAGGAGACGCCTCTTGATGAGTGCTGTAGGGTCAGTGCTACTGTACGGAGCAGAGGTATGGGGCGACGCTCTCAGCAAGGAGGTATACCGAAAACGTTTGGTACAGGTACAGAGAAGAGGAGCACTGAGAATTGCATCATCGTATCCAACAGTCTCCGACTCGGCGGTGAGAGTGATTGCAGGCGTGAGACCTGTTGCCCTCCTTGCTAGAGAGCGCCGCGCTATTTACCTGCGCCAAAAGGAGGATGCGAGGGAGAAGGTTGTCCGCGAGGAGAGACAGCGCTCGCTCAACGATTGGCAGCAGTCTTGGGTGAATTGCACGAAGGGAAGGTGGACAGCGTGCCTCATCCCGGATGTGAGACCGTGGCTAAATCGAAGGCATAGTGAGACTGACTTCTATCTGACCCAGCTTTTGAGCGGGCACGGGTGTTTTCAGTCTTACCTGCACAAGATCGGTAAGTCATGGTCTCCCGATTGTCGGTTTTGCCCAGGCGAGGAAGACAATGCCTGTCACACATTTTTTACGTATACAAAACGGGTCAGGCTGCGAAGGAAACTCTACAGCGAGACGGGAGAGCTCACCCCGGATAATATAGTTGCGGTGATGCTCGAATCGGTTGACAAATGGAACCAGGTGGCACATTATGCTCGGGCAGTCCTTAAAATATAAAAGGAACTCACAGCAGCTGGGGGCGCTGGGGCTGGGGGATCGCTCTTCAGGCATTTCCTCTTCCCCCCTTCCCTCCCGCTAGGAAAGGGACTCCCCAGCTTGAAGGCGCCCCACGGCGTAACAAAACTGGAGCTGGCCCGAAGTAACGTGTCAAACGGTTCCAGGCTGGGTTCTCAGGTTGACAGGGGAGGTGTTTAGTGGGTAGTCCAGTCACGAATGGGAGTCCCACACCCTTTGTCTAAATAGCATTCACCTCCCTACCACAAAAAAAAGGAGGTGTGAAAATGCTGACTGTAACTGTATGGAAAGCAATAGAATTTCCTTATAAATAAATAATTCCCAAGCAACAGATAAACCTAGCGAATGAGAAATAGCACGTAGGGTCAAATGCTCAACTTATCAACTAAGGACAGCTACATAGACAGCTCAAGAGATAGCATATTAGCTAAGCAGACAGGGCTTCAGCTAAAAAATGAGCTATATAGACAGCATTATACATAAAATAGACAGCTCATCAGCAAAAGTTAATTAGCCTATAAGCAATCTATTGTTGCCCAGCAGAACTCCGAAAAACTCTATAGAAAATACGGAGCAAAGTATCATTTCCTGTTACTTACTCCTACCCCTGTTAGCTTGGTGGTTCAAGTCTGAGCTCCATAGCACTTTCATATCTTTCAATTTAAATCATGAGAGTAAGCAACATTACAGCTTCCAAGGGCTAAACATGTTTACTTATGCAATAGAATTATCAACACATATTGAACTTGAATCCCCCTCCATCCATAAATTCAGAGAAGTGAATATATATGCTGGTGTAATAAATATACATCTTTAGTTTTATTACTAGGAGCAGTCATTTAAAATGATCGGAGCAGATCCAGTAAATTCGTCAGCTAGTCAGAAGCATGAAAAGGCCAAGCAGACTGATAAGACTACTTCAGCCAGAAAAGTGAACAAGAAAGAGAAGAAACTAAAAAAGAATCGAGAGAAACAGCGAATATATGAGAAAAACCTCTTGCTGAACTGTACATACTATCTTGATGAAAGTTTCCACAAAAGCAAAGTTATACTTGGATTTGACCCGCTAACATTTCAAGCGAAAATAATCTTCCGATGCAGTGGACAAAATCAGTTGGAGTTAGATAACAGTCAATGGAAATTACTTCGGAAAATACCTCATTGATCTCAAGGAAAGAGTAGACGAATTCCCTACAAATCAGCTTGGACTTCTTGAACTCTTTTACATACCTATTGGAGGCGAGAGACAAACATCCCGAGCTTATCACACTTTTCATCTTGCTGGCTTTTTTCAACATTGTCATGCAATACAACAATTTGCTTACCGATTGTGTGAAGGAATACTATGACCAATATTGTGCAACGTGCAGAGAAAAAAGCGTACTGAAACTGGATATCAACGACTTCTTCACTCCAACTCAAACATCATTTGTAAACATAAACTACTCTAGACTTTTTTATGAAATACCAGTACTTTGTAATGAACTAATTTTCCATGTGATGAAATAAAATGCTACAAACGCTATAAACAATGTTTTAGTTCACTCAAAGAAATTATTCATTAGGAAATTGTACATTGAGACTTGCTAAACTACAAACTAATATGAAAGGCTTTGAAATCAAGTATAACCTCTTTAGTCTATAAAATTCCCGTAGCACTACAGCCCCTTTCAGGCCTTCGCTTAGAGGTAGTTAGAGTATCTGATTGTCATGATCGAATGTATCGCGGCACTCCACAAGGCGATATGATCATTATTACGCTTTGGCCGTGTGTCCGTCCACCCAGCTGCGATACGTTCTGATTTCAAACCAGCACGTTTCATAACTGAACAGGCTTATAGCCCGTCCGAAAAATCACTCGAACTGAATCTCGTTGACACCTACGAAACTCGAACCAGAGACCTTCGGCTTACGGGCTTAGTGCTCAAACCACTACACCACGCGGACTATAGTCTATAAAATACTGAAGTTTAATATTGAGAAACAGACTCTCATCTTAGCTGCACTGTACAAACTAAAACATAAATGTATGTTAACTTAAAGATAGCACGTCGTTTGCTATCACTAGACTACATATTATTCTACTGACCATTATGAGGTTTTTAAAATTCAGCAAAAAAGTGGTCCTAAATCCATCCATTCAAAAAATATCAAGAAAACTAATAGGTCAGAGGTTAATACACTTTCAACGCGATAAGATCTGTTACAATGGTCACCCTATACTTAATGGAAGAGCACCATGACATTTTTCCTGAACAACGAATACGCATCGAAAATTATATGCTTAAATATGGTAAAATGGGTGAGATAGTACCTAATAAACATGGAATATACTACCAAATATGTGAATGATCCAACTCTAATACGACATCAGGCACTGATACATGCATTTGTCATTCATATGATCAAGAGACAAGAAATATTTTTACACTCATAAAACATTATAAATTCCTGTAGTCTCGAGTACATACGACAAAGTAATAATTCATGACACCAGGTAGTAGTCAGTCCAAACAAGACCAGAACCAACTAGTGATCAGTGCTATTAGAATGAAAAAGTTTATAATTAATATTCATTTGTATCGCGAAATCCTCATCAGTTATTCATTGAGGAACATACTATTCTCATAACATACAACCAAAACGATATTCGAATTGAAACATCAACAGTTTGCATTAAAGCGAAGCGGACATAAGCTGCAATGATATGCTGAGGATATTGAATTCCTACATAAATTGTAAAATAAACATTAAAAAAGATGTGAGAGGACTTATTATACATTTGTAAGGTCCGAATGCAGAAATAGTGCAGCTGAATAAACCTAGATTAAGTTAACTTGAAAATTGTTCAATATGCTATCGAATTCATAAATATGTCAAGCCATTTATCAGATGTGCTGTAAATTGTATCAAAATTTATTTACATATAACAAAAAATAGTATTACTCAATAAATTATTTCTATTAGAAAGGAACACAGTCTTTTTATTTTAAAAACTAGTCTGACACTGCTCAAGTAAACAGGTACCTCAAACAACAAAACAAAATGACCTAAACATTCTTAGCATATCCAAAACTCCCAAATATCAAACACTTAACTCTACCATTCAACAATATCTAGCGATGGACATAAATAACCCGCATGAGTTCATTCAACTCAAGTTTACATCTGTTCATCAAATTACCAGCAGACAAACACCTCTGAAAGTAATGATCATCCCTTAACATCCTACAATGACTCGCGACCATCCTTGTCAAGAACACTCAATAACATATGCATGCTACTTGTCTATACATGATACGATGAGATCGATCTAAAAATAGCCTAGCATAAGCTCATACGATGAGTTCGATCTCAAAATAGCCTACCATAAACTCATATGGTACCACACATCGTTATCTATACCGAACTATCTTAAATAAACATTAGCCTAAGTGATCTATAGTAGCCGTGTGCCAACCCAAAACATATCCTATATGTTGAAAACGAATTAGATCTTCTTCAAACCTATAAAAAAACAACCAAGCATCCAGCAGAAAAAAACTCTGATAAGAAACACCTCAACAAGAATATATTTTACTTATGTGAAAATAATACTTGAATATGTCAATGAGCATACCCGAAAATCCCTATGATGATAAATCTAGCATATTTAAAACGTAGTGAATGCGTATTTTACTTAATGCACAAATATTGAAACTGTATATGAATATAGCAGAAGAGACTTTACGCTTAATACAAGCACACAAAGTAGGAGGTTTGTAAATTCTCATGCAATCATATAGGCACTAAAAGTGATAATATGCATCCGAAAAGTATCAACTAAATAGCATCATCCAAGCTTGCGTCATTTTCCTAAGGAGATAAGAAATTGAAAATTCTCATACTCAAAACATCATCAAGTTCCCAATGCAGATATGGCTAAAGAGATCCGGAAATGTCGAAAAATCATACTAGAGCAATCCTTACATAAAAATTTTTCAATACTAGAAACCATGATGTGAAGAATATAAGACAAGCATAAAATAGCAGTCTATATTAGACTGACACTCAGGAAACTACCGAAACTAATTATTATAGACCAACTATAACAACACCTAGTTCAAAGTAAATATAAAAATTTATTCAATCTAGTGCATGCATGTAATGCAACCATATATGGCTACAAAATATTATTTCATGCATTATGGGCATACGCAACATAGTGATCTAAAAAAGTAACGCATCTTTACCATGCGCTTATCAAAAGGGACAAATCATATACAAATCATATGATGTACGAATAAAATTGTCATCATCTCATGCACTACAAGATCATTCATTCTCGTCTTGGAAGAAATTATTAGAATTTTTGAACAAAACCAATGAGCATCCAATAGTAAAGAAAAAATGAATGAATATGATATCATATTTCTACATAATATCAAAAATCAGAGAATGAAGTATAGAAACTGCTTTAAGAAATAAGTGATGATGATGAAGACAAACAAAATGCTACAACAAGTAAACTAAAATTTAATACTAGACTAAATATCAAGAACGTATTACAACAAACATTAAGATCTCTTTCACTGCATCCATAGATTTGAGCAATCAGCATAGTAGTCTAACCGAACAAAATAGATTGTAGACGATTCTTAAAGTACTTTTGACACGAAATAAAAAAAAACAATGAAATGTGACAGCGATGATTCTGAAAATAAAGGAACAACGTTCTTGAGCAATGAAAAACCGAAAACAATCAATGCAAACAATATTCGGCCACTTAGAGCAGGCGTATCTGTGAATGGACATTTGTGAAATCATATCTCAATCTCACGCACCACGTTATCCGCAGTCTATGAACACCACAAAAACTTTAGTACTTCTAAAAATTCCCATCGCCAAGCAGCTTGCAGCACACACTCTTATCTTCGCCAAGCAAACATGACCACATCCAGAAAGCAAATTCACCTTACAATGTAACGTAACTTCTGTTCCACAATGTAGACTCCAAAACCCTAAAATTTCCACCGGTAGGCAAGTCTATGCGCATGGAACCCCATTCTTGACAAGCAAAGTCACTTGCATATGCAACGCGTTCCCGACGTCAAATTCCATGCCTACCAGCATTGACCGCCAAACAAATCTACACCCCAATCACGATCCTCCGACAAGCGACGCAGATTAGTCCTACTCGCCAATAAGGCCGTCCAGGCTTAAGAACAGGTACTCTTTGATGAGCAACACAGAAATTTAACCAAGCGCTGACGACGTAAATTTCTGCGGCTCATAACCTCCGCCGCCACGGAAACCTACATATCAAATTACATTCTCCAACAAGCGATACGCATGACGTTTTCTCGCCCACAACACCATCCATTCTTAACTACATACATCAAACGAGGAGCAAAACGTACCTTAAGTAACCACCCACTAATTAAATTTTCAAGGTAAACCCGTCGCCCATTTATAATGCAATGTCACCCATCTATAGCAGCGCCCTCCATCACCACACAACTACTCGCATCATAAAAACTTCCGGCACGCCTAACATGATCAAGCAAATCGATCATTTCCACACGCGGCTGTTCATCCTTAGCCAATCGTTTGCAACGCGTTCCTCAATCGAGTGCCCATGAAGCAAATTCACATGCCTTAGAACACCCGCTGCCATGCAAGCCCATCTCATAACAATATCGCAGTCATCCATCTATACCAGCAACAGCCGTCACCACGCAGCCGCTCGCACCTTTAAAAGCGTTCAGCACGCTTAACGACCTACAACCGTCAAACTGACTGCTCGGAGTGCCACCTATCCACAGAGCTTCCATAATGGATCAGCAGCCCTAATACTTCAAGCTAGCAACTCTAGACATGTATCTCCTATACATTAAAATGACCATGGATAAAATACTATCTACCGCTAGAATCGTAAACGACCCGAGGAGCACAAAACCAAGCAAAGACTAGAACCAACAAATACATGAGACAACCTTCCACTATAGATGAATAACAACCATGAATAGTATAATTATCTATCGCTGAAAGCGTCAAAGGCTAGCTCCTATTAATTTCAAACTTGTATATTAACCCAATATAAACGCACGCTGACAAATCTTGCACCCTCATCTATTAATTGAAAATATGGGACTATCTTAGACAGGAATCAACTTTCGAGTTTCACAATTCACCATTAGAGTCTACTAAGGCTAAGGATATGCACCAGCAACTTCAAGACATATGTGTATTCTAGAACACAACCATCAAGACTATTTCAACTAACCGCTCGAGGGTACTAAGACCCGGAGCACTTACCTTCTTAACCACAACACAGATGTATATTTGTAAAGTATGTAAGTATTGTGTGTGTGTGTGTGAGCAGTCGTCGTCAGTCAGCCGCTCTACGAGTTAGTCGTGTCAGTCGATGGGAGTCGTGTTTTACCCGTTCTACGGAGCAGTCGAAAGGTCATGTCTCAGCCGTCGTGTGCAAGCCATTGTACAGTAAGCCATTCAACCCAGCGGTGGTCACTCAGTTGTCACTACCGCCGCTACGCGAATGCTTACGTAATATCAATTTATCTATTTTATATACATTTATATGAATAAAAACTATTCAATACTACATTTGGGGGCTCAACCGCCTGAGAACATAGTTTAGTAGTGCATTCGCCGTGGATTAGGCACATGATTTTGTTTATCGTCGGCGGGGTTGTTACGAAAAAGAAATAGCGCGACATTGTCATCTATGTTCGTGGCCAAATTTACATGATCGCAAAGAAGACCCCGAAAAAAACCGTACAGTGCAGTGCAAGCAAGGCAACGGCAAGTGGCACAATCTAGGAAACCGTACAATACGAGAGCAGTGCCGTGGATTAACAGCAGCAGCAGTATGAGCGATTCGGAAAGAGCGAAAAATGTGCCGTTGAATACAGCTTCAACCTAAACAACAGCGGTTAAGTGCGACATGCTTTTTGTAAGCGGTACAGAGAAGCAATACAGTGTGTTACCTAGCTGTTCGTACACAAATATAGCAGCAGGAGGTTTTCCAGCAGCAGCAAAGCCCGCCGCGCCTACTGCAGCCACCAACGATGGTGAACTTTTGCAGCAGTTGATTCAATTGCTATCACTGAAAATCCAGGCGGATGAAGTCGGAAAGAATAACACCAAGCTAGTGGTCGAAAACTTCGCGAGAATAATACCAGACCATTAACAAAAAGGACGTTCCCCGAGAGGTGGCACAATAGGTGTTTTACCTGCCGGATTTTGATTAACAGTTCGAACACCGTAAAGGAGAACGCCTAAAGCACGTCGATTGTTTAAGCCGCTATCCGCAACAAATAATGTTTGTCCCATCAGAATCGACCGCACGAATTAAAAAGGCACAACAAGATGATCCCATCATAACACCAATCACTGAAATTCTAACTACCCGACCGTACGAGAATTTTAAATTAAAAGGGGGTCTTCTGTTTAAAGCAGTAGACGGAGCGGATCTTCTAGTGGTGCCACGACAAATGGAAAAAAAAAAATTATCACAGAAGCTCATAACACTGGTAATTTTGCTGTTAAAGAAACGATGCATTCGATTCAGCAGAAATATTGGATACCGCATCTGAAAGGCAAAGTCGCACATGTTATTAATAACTGCGTGAAATGTAACATGTACAACAAAAAGCTGGAGAAGAAAGAGGGATTTTCGACTCCAATAGAAAAAGAGGATACACCGCTATACACAATACATATTGACCATCTGGGCCCAATGGATGCCACTGTAAAGCAGTATAAATATTTTTTCGACATGGTGGATGGATTTACCAAATTCGTTTGGTTGTACACAACGAAAACCACAAACTGCGAAGAAGTCCTTAGGAAGTTGGAGGAATGGACCACGATTTTTGGAAATCCGACTCGAATTGTCAGTGATCGAGGCGCTGCATTTACGGCACAGGCATTTGAGCAGTTTACGCGTGAAAATGGCATGGAGCATGTATGGACCACTACAGGTGTTCCACGAGGGAACGGTCAAATTGAGCGTGTGAATAGATTGATCTTGTCCATTATTTCGAAGCTTTGTTCGGAAGAGCCTACTAAATGATATAAATTTGTTCCATAGGTACAGAAAGCAATGAACAGCACGATTAATGTATCAACTAAAAGATCACAGTTTGAGTTGATGTTTGGAGTCAATATGAAGAATGTCATAGAGGATCACATTATACAGGCGCTTCAAGTGGAAATGTTTGATAATTTCGATGTTGAGAGGCAGCAGTTGCCGCAAAACGCTAAGGCTGAAATTCATCAAGCACAAGCCGCCTATAGTGAACAATTCAACAAGAAGCGAAAAGCAGAATATAGATATAAAGTGGGTGATTTGATGGCAATTCGCCGAAGTCAATTTGTAACGGGTAGAAAACTGGCAAGCGAGTATTTAGGCAAATATGAGATCAACAAAATAAAGTGTTACAGGCGTTATGATGGCTGCAAGTGTCGAAGAGCCTAACACAACAGCCACGAGTTGCGATAACATGAATCTATGGCGGTACGTAGTCAACAGCGAGGATCCTTGGTCATCGGAGGCCGATGACTGAATCAGAATGGCCAAATGTAAAGTATGTAGCTATTGTGTGTGTGTGAGCAGTCGTCGTCAGGCAGCCGCTCTACGAGTTAGTCGTGTCAGTTGATGGGAGTCGTGTTTTACCCGTTCTACGGAGCAGTCGAAAGGTCGTGTCTCAGCCGTCGTCCGTCGTGTGCAAGCCGTTCAACAAATCGGTCGTCACTCAGTTGTCGCTACAGCCGCTACGCGAATACTTACATAATATCAATTTATCTATTTTATATACATTTATATGAATAAAGACTATTCAATAATATATATTTACCAAAGACCAATACCTTCTCACCCCTGGCACCCACCTATGCCAATCTTATACACATATTCACATACCACAGGCCCACACCTACACTAATCTGATACACATATCCACACACCCTACACCACCGCAACCATCCATAACATCCACACCTATTCCGGACTCACACCTTCTTATCTCAGGCATCTACCTATACCACTCTAATACAAGCACCAACACAACTTGGTGCCCTACGGAAGCCTTGTATACATGACGCGGAAAAGATGGACGCGATAGTGCGGGGACTCTTCCCCGCCCATCCCGTCCGTGTTGACGCTGTCCATGGTGAAACAGCAGTCGAGTGCCCACTCTTCACACAGCTGCAACTGGAGGAGGCAGTCCTCTCCTTGAAAGCGAGGAAGGCTCCAGGTTCAGATGGTGTTCCAGCTGAGGTGTTGCCACTCGCCTATTACAATTGTCCTGACTTCCTGCTCAGCACATGCAACGCTTGCCTTTGGGACGGGGTTTTCCCGGTACGGTGGAAGGTAGCGACGCTCGTGTTGATCAGCAAGGGGAAGTGAAATCCCAAATCACCGTCTGCATACCACCCATTATGCATGCTAGATACAGCTGGGAAAGCGCTAGAGAAACTCATCAAGGGAAGACTCACTGACGTGATTCGTGCTGCTGCGGACCTATCTTCTCGGCAGTACGGCTTTAGAGCAGGACGTTCTACCATTGATGCGATTGCAGAGGTGGTGAACGCGGTCCAGAAGGCAGAGGCATATAGTCGCACCAAGCGACGGATCGTCCTGTTGGTGACACTCCACGTCAGGAATGCCTTCAACTCCGCTAGATGGGTGGATATTCTGGACACGCTGGAAAACTCTTTTCAAGTTCCAGAATATCTAATGCGGCTTTTGAGGAACTACCTAAAGGACCGAAGCCTGCTCTACGACACGACACAGGGCCAACGGAGGATGGAAATTACATCGGGTGTTGCCCAGGGATCTATCCTTGGTTCGGACCTGTGGAACGTGTCTTACGACGGGCTACTGAGACTTGAGATGCCAGATGAGTCGCGCTTGGTCGGCTATACGGATGATGTTGCGGCTCTGGTCGCTGGACGCACCGTTGAACAAGCGCAACTTAGGCTAGGTATGCTAATGCGCCGAGTGAGGGACTGGATGACTGCTCGCGGGCTGAGTTTAGCACTGGAGAAAACCGAAGTGGTCATCTTGACAAAAAAGAGAATCCCCAGAGTAAGAATGATCAGTATTGGAGGTATACAAATCGAATCGAAGCCAGCGGTGAAGTACCTGGGGCTACTGATCGACTCGAAGATGAGTTTCTCTGAGCAAATCAGGGCAATGGCTGAGAAGGCTGCTTCGGGAATATCGGCCCTGAGTCGACTTATGGCCAACGTAGGGGGACCCAGCCCATCAAGAAGACGCCTCTTGATGAGTGCTGTAGGGTCAGTGCTACTGTACGGAGCAGAGGTATGGGGCGACGCTCTCAGCAAGGAGGTATACCGAAAACGATTGGCACAGGTACAGAGAAGAGGAGCACTGAGAATTGCATCTTCGTATCCAACAGTCTCCGACTCGGCGGTGAGAGTGTTTGCAGGCGTGATACCTGTCGCCCTCCTTGCTAGAGAGCGCCGCGCTATCTACCTGTGCCGAAACGAGGATGCGAGGGAGATGGTTGTCCGCGAGGAGAGACAACGCTCGCTCAACGATTGGCAGCAGTCTTGGGGGAATCGCACGAAGGGAAGGTGGACTGCGCGCCTCATCCCGGACGTGAGACCGTGGCTAAATCGAAGGCATGGTGAGACTGACTTCTACCTGACCCAGCTTTTGAGCGGGCACGGGTGTTTTCAGTCTTACCTGCACAAGATCGGTAAGTCACGGTCTCCCGATTGTCGGTTTTGCCCAGGAGAGGAGGACAATGCCTGTCACACATTTTTTGCGTGTACAAAATGGGCCAGGCTGCGAAGGGAACTCTACGAGGAGACGGGAGAACTCACCCCGGATAATATAGTTGCGGTGATGCTCGAATCGGTTGACAAATGGAACCAGGTGGCACATTATGCTCGGGCAGTCCTAAAATATAAAAGGGACTCACAGCAGCCGGAGGCGCTGGGGCTGGGGGATCGCTCTTCTGGCATTTCCTCTTCCCCTCTCCCCTCCCGCTAGGAAAGGGACTCCCCAGCTTGAAGGCGCCCCACGGCGTAACAAAACGAGACCTGGCCCGAAGTAATGTGTCAAACGGTTCCAGGCTAGGTTCTCAGATTGACAGGGGAGGTGTTTAGTGGGTAGTCCAAGGGTATGCTCCACGGGAGTCCCACACTGCCAGACTCGGCGGGCGTAAATGCCTTCACCTCCCTACCACAAAAAAAAAACACACCCAAGACACACACCCTCGACACATTTGAAGTTTGTATGGAAAATTTGATTTAGAACGTACATTCTACACATCAAGTAAACAATAGCAACTATTTATTACAATCACTTCAAAACTTATGACTATTAGCAGAATTTTAACTATACGCGACTATGGATTGTGTGAATGACAGTGAGGAGCTATAAATCTTTGACAAAGTAAAGCAAACATTAAAGTTATTTCCAGGAAATACATTTTTGTGAAACGTGAAGTGTATAGTGAACATGTATGATGATAAAAGTCGTCCACAACAGCCAAGAATATTTTTTCATGGGTGGATGTTAATTTAAAGTTATTCCAAGCAATTTTTGATACTAAGCATGTATAGACATTGTAATTTTCGTTATAAAAGTTACGTTTTCAGATTGGAAACTCATATTGAAGTAATACCAGAGACAATTTCATAAGATGGATGGAATTTTGGGGCAAATTATTAGTTGATTTCAGGCTTTGCATTTAACGTTTGAGTAGATTATGTTACGACTGTGGTGTAGTGCAATTTCCAGGTGCATATATAAACAAGACAAGATTTGCAAAGAGTCCTAACACATACGCCGAACTTATATGCTCAGTTGTAGATATCTCAACAAACTATAAAGTAGTGAATGCACTGCTTGCATTCATTATGAAATTCATTAAAAACTTAGTAGCCCTTTGAGAAAAAATTCACGCGTTTTGCACCACACCCTTTTATCTAGATGGATGAACGTCTGCGTTGAATAGATTTCTGCTTATGTTCCTTTCATTCCTAATGGCTAATCAATTCAATCGACTGGCAGAATGTTAAATGCAGAACATTTATCGAAATGCCTAAAATGTAAATCGTAGACAATTCTCGAAGTTTCAGGATCCACTTCCCACAACTTTGAGCATATGTAAATTTTGCACGTGCTGCCTTCCCCCCAGCCGTAGTATTGTTTATCAAATGAAGTGAAAAAGATAATTTGCTGTGGTTCCAGAGTGGGGCGAATGAATTTATAATTAAATAGGGTATGTTTGAAAGTTTTGTGGTATGAATAATTTATGAAGCCATATGAAAATATCATGCGAGCGTGGTGGCTGGCTGGCCTGTATTTTCAAGGAATACATATACTTCGCTATGTTTGAGACAATCAGCAGAAATATAGATACGGAAAATATACAAAGATTAGTGGCATTACTGTCACTAAGGTAGAATCTGCTTGAGCAGACTGCAAAGGAAATTAAGGCCGGCTTTTTGCTGCTGAGTTAGCAACACTATGATAAAAATTCAGCATCATTCTATCGTGATGAAACTGGTACTTCCGCCATCTGGGCCCGAAATAGTGATTTCCAGGCAGAGAGCTGTGGACGTGGGGATGGTTTTGTGTGGGTTCCGTGCTCAGGGGCTACCCTATTTAGTGTGCACCTAATGCCGAACGAATCGATATCATCTTTCCAAGCCAAGTTGAATGCTTTGGAGGGCGCTGTCTCGAACGCAGACAGGAACGTGCTCATTGGGGGAGACTTCAACGCGAAAGCAATCGAATAGAGCATGCCTTAAACAGTTTCGCCGGGAAAACGAGTCCTAGAAATGGTGGCCAGGATAGCGCTCGTCGTACTAAACACCAGCAATACGCCGACCTTCCGCCGTATTGGATATGAAGGAACCATACCGGATGTGATATTCGCCTCGGAGTCCTTAGTACGGAGGATACACAACAGGAGAGTATTAGAGGACTACTCAGCCAGTGATCATCAGTGCATTTTGCTTGCGAGCAGTGATGATGTCTTCCGACGTCCGTGCTCTCGACTTTCTACAATCGGATGGAACATCGCAAGGATGGACGTCGAGAGGTTCATCGAGGTTCCGACAGCAGGTGAGCCACTGCAGGGAGCTTCGGAGGGGACGGAAGAAGTGGCAGCTCAAGACGTAGTGAACTTAGCTATGAGCATCATCACGACTGCTTGAAAACCTTCTATACCCCGTTGAAAACCCAGGCACAGTAAGTCCTCAGTGTACTGGTGGTCAACTGCAATCGCTGAAAAACAAAGGGAGTGTCACAAGCTTCGGCGTGAGGCTCAACGGGAACGGAACCGTGACGAGGCAAGCAACCGCGTAGCAGCGTATAAGTCGGCCAGAAAATACCTTCTCAAATTGATCAACAACAGCAAGGCTCACTGCTGGCAAGATCTAGTGGAAAATGTGAACAAGGATCCGTGGGGCCTTGGCTACAAGCTAGTTATGCAGAAGCTGGGTGCCCTACAGAAACCTTGCGTATATGATGCGGAAAAGATGGACGAGACAGTGTAGACACTCTTCCCCACCCATTCCGTCTGTGTTGATGCACTCTTCACATAGCTGGAACTGGAAGAGGCAGCCCTTTCTTCGAAAGCGAGGAAGGCTCCAGGTCCAGATGGTGTTCCAGCTGAGGTGTTGCCACTCGCCTATTACAATTGTCCTGACTTCCTGCTCAGCACATGCAACGCTTGCCTTTGGGACGGGGTTTTCCCGGTACGGTGGAAGGTAGCGACGCTCGTGTTGATCAGCAAGGGGAAGTGAAATCCCAAATCACCGTCTGCATACCACCCATTATGCATGCTAGATACAGCTGGGAAAGCGCTAGAGAAACTCATCAAGGGAAGATTCACTGACGTGATTCGTGCTGCTGCGGACCTATCTTCTCGGCAGTACGGCCTTAGAGCAGGACGTTCTACCATTGATGCGATTGCAGAGATAGTGAGCGCGGTCTAAAAGGCAGAGGCACATAGCCGCACCAAGCGACAGATCGTCCTGTTGGTGACACTCGCTGTCAGGAACGCCTTCAACCCCGCTAGATGGGTGGATATTCTGGATACGCAAGGAAACCCCTTTCAAGTTCCAAAATATCTAGTGTGGCTTTTGAGGAATTACCTAAAGGACCGAAGCCTGCTATATGACACGACAGAGGGCCAACGAAGGATGGAGATTACATTGGATGTTGCCCAGGGATCTTTCTTTGGTCTCTGTGGATGATGTTGCGGGTCTGGTCACCGGACGCACCGTTGAACAAGCGCAACTTAGGCTAGGTATGCTAATGTGCAAAGCGAGAGACTGGATGACTGCTTGCGGGATCAGTTTAGCAGTGGAGAAAACCGAAGTGGTCATCTTGACAAAAAAGAGAATCCCTAGAGTAAGGATGATCAGTATTGGAGACAAACTAATCGAATCAAAGCCATCGGTGAAGTACCTTAGACTACTGATCGATTCGAAGATGAGTTTTCCTGAGCAAATCAGGGCAACGGCTAAGAAGGCCGCTTCGGGGATATCGGCTCTGACCCAGACCATCAAGAAGGCGCCTCTTGATGAGTGCGGTAGGCTCAGTGCTACTGCATGGAGCAGAAGTATGGGGTGACGATCTTAGTAAGGAGGTATACCGAAAACGTTTGGCACAGGTTCAGAGAATAGGAGCACTGAGGATTACATCTACGTATCCAACAGTCTATGATTCGGTGGTGAGACTGTCGCCCTCCTTGCTAGAGAGCGCCGCACTATTCACCTGTGCCAAAACGAGGATGCGCTCGAGATTTGAGGGATATGGTTGTCCGCGAGGAGAGACAGCGCTCGCTCCATGATTGGCAGCAGTCTTGGGTGAATTGCATGAAGGTAAGGTGGACTCCGCGCCTGATGCCCGATGTGAGGCCGTGGCTAAATCGAAGGGATGGTCAATTAAATGACTCACCCATACTGCAGCCCACGCAAAGCGATCAACCAGGGAATCGCGTTAAGGCCTCAATTTGTCAGTTTATGACACAAATATCCTATTTTTCTCACCGACGTTCTCGCCGTGCTGATGCAGCAGAAGCCACCTAAATTTTCATTAAAAAGAAAATTTTATGTGGATTGAAGTAAGATGACAATGGCGCTCATAAGATGGAAGTCTCACTAGTTCTCTGCTTCACATTTGATTCCAGATCCTGCAAGCCTGCATTAACCACTTTATCCTGTAATACGACGTTTATCCTGTAATACGACGTTTGCAATGACGACATCAATCCGATTCAATTGGAATCTCAAATCCAATTTCGTTTACTTCTCGGTGTTCAACTCCAGTTTAAGGTCCGCAGTCAATTTCAAAATCCAGTGGTTGACATTGCTCGTCATCGCTGTTTAGCCAACGGTGAGCATTAAGCAAGCATCAAAGTCGTGAAAAAGTGTGGACAAAACGAGGATAACACGCGCAAATTCCTTCACTAATTCATCAGATGTGATGGAACAATAGGGCGCCAAGATTCGGAAATGTGCAGCACCGGTGCATTCGTCAATTTTCGGTTCCTTTCTAACAATTTGTCCACAGTCCTTCCGTGGGAAAATTTGGTACGAATTCTACTACATCGACTATGCAAGCGGGTGAAATGCGACAGTAATGATAACGTTCACTATTCGCTAGATACAAACTTCGTCCAATCTAAAACATTTATGACTAGCACTGGCTGTTGTGGATAAGCATTCGGAAATGCAATATGCAGCTGCGATGCACTAAATCAGTGTTCCCATGTCCGAAATTATAATTGGGAGATTTAAAATTTTTTAAATATTAACAGAAGTAAAGGAAAATTAAAAAGCTTTTAAATGATATTAAAAGTTAAATATCATGAAGAATATAATTGGGGGAAACGTTTAAATTTAATAGAAAGAAAAATGAGGTAAAATTTACATTTAATAACAATAATAAAAAAAATATTTTCTAATTAATAAGTGTGAATGGAAGTAATGAAATTTTTTTTCCAAATCTGCAATTAAAATTTCGAATAAGTATAAGGAAAGTTTTCGAGCATTTGCTTATGTGGCTGCTCGATTACGACAGGGCAGCTAATTTTCTCGCTATCCCAAGGCGACGAAGTTGCGAAAAAGGAGCTGAAGGATCTTCAGGTGGAGAAACGATTGTATTCGGGGTCGGAACGCCGAGTGGGACGATTGAAGAAAACGATTAGCGGATGGACAGACTCACACGAATATTTTCGTTTTGATGTAAAAAAGTAAACTTTGCGTGTGATTGGAACCAAGCACGGTCGGACAAAACAGACGTGTATATGTAACTATCGACGCAAGTCTTTTGCGTGATATACTCCGACTTCTTTCCCCAATAGGTCGGTTAGCAGTTAACGATTGGGTCCTACGCCGGTCTAACTTGGCGCTGTGATGCCCAGTACAGTCGCTTTCGCGGAAATTGTGACGGGAAACCTCATCTTCTTCTTTTAAATTGAAAGGTTGAGGCCTAAGGGTGTAATGCGCTTCATTTGCACGTCCTTCGCCCTTTATCTTCCGTCCGATTTGTTGGCGGAGGTCTCCTAAATGCTCCTGGGGTTCCAGTGCGATGACAGGATTCCCCAAACACTTCGATTGCCGTAGTAACCTGTATGATTTGCCATTGTAAATCATGTGCTGTCCGAAGGTGCAAAGTAAGGTAAGACACCGGTGACGGAATGAAAGACGACCGCAGAGCACAAGTGATGGCGGACAATCTGCGGTCCCAATCTTTCTGAGTTGGATGGACATTAGAACGGATCACGGCTAACAATGTGCGATTCACACGTTCAGATGCATTTGACTGAGGAGAGTATATGGGCGTCAGTTGGTGTTCAACACCGTACTGTTCAAGTAGACCCTTAAACTGCCGAGATCGAAACTGTACTCCGTTGTCTGAGTACACACTTTCTGGTAACCCGAACACGTGGAATACTCGACTCTCTAAAAATTTTACAATGGGTTGAGTCGTGAATATGTTCCACCAGTCGGAATTTGGAAAGCTGGTCTAACACAACGATAGCTCCAATGTGTCCCACAGAAGAACGAGGATATGAACCGAGTAGATCCATATGCAGACGTTGAAATACGCGCTCCGGGATGTTGAGGTGACTCACAGGAGGTCAAACAGGCTGGTTGGGAGCTTTAGTGCCTTTACAGGTCTCACAGGCGCTCACATAGTCTTTGACCTGGGATGACATTTTATGCCAAAAGAAGTACTTCTTAAGGCGCCAAAGCGTCCAACCATAGCCCCCGTGGACACCTAGAGGATGGTCGTGTGCACAGAGGATCAGATTGTGAGTCATTTCCTCCAACACTCAGAGTTTCTAGGACTCTTCTTCCTGCCATGGATCAATTACGTGTATACACATAGCCGTCTATCACTTTTAAATCAGGTAACTGTGTTTGTTGGGTTACGATGGTTTGCCTCAACTCTTTGTAGCTGTCTGACTTAAAATGCGGTCTGCCTAGGTCTATCTGAATGGGATCATTGTCATTCACTGTCGATTCGGCTCCCTCGGGTGAAAACATTCGCGAGAGAGTATTGGACACGGTGTTCTGGGTCCCTTTTCGGTGTTTGATGGAAAACTTGAACCCTTGCAGTTTAAAATCCCAGCGGGCCAGACATCCATGTAGGTCCACTTGGAAGCGTGGTCTGTGATGATTTCAAACTGGTGGCCTTCTATGTACACTCGAAATTTCTTTACAGCCATCACCGCTGCTAAACATTCTTGCTTGGATACGGTGTAGTTCCTTTGGGCCGAGTTAAGCATACTGGACTTGAAAGCAATGGGAGCTTCTTATCCCTCTTCGGTCGATTGCACAAGCACGGCTCCCACTCCTTGTTGACTTGCGTCACAATGAATGGAGGATGGTTTCTGAAATTCGGGGCCGTGCAAGACTTGAGCAGATATTAAGGCTTGTTTTAACTCTTCAAATGTCTTTCGACTCAGTCCAGTCCAAATGAACTTCCCTTTCCGGAGCATGTCCAACAGGGACACTGAAACTGTTGCGTAAATTTGAATGAACCTTTGGTCCCAACCACACACTCCAAGGAAACTTCGCAACTGCTTAACTGTTTTTAGCATGGGAAACTCATCAATCACCCCAGTTTTGTCCAAATCCATTTTAATGGTGCCATATCCGATGACATGTCCTAGATATCGGAACTCGTTCATAACAAAGTTACTTTTTTGGACGTTGATAGTGATTTCTGCCTTACTGATATACATGGCTACTTCTTGTAAGAGTAGAAGATGTTGGTCAAACGTATCCGTGATGAGTAGAAGATCATCCAGGTACACGAACACTTGATGTTTAAGATGAGGTGGAAATACTTTGTCCATCAGCCGGGTCAACATTTGCGGAGCGTTACATAGGCCAAAAGGCATTGTGACGAACTGGTATATTGGTCGTCTGGGCAATGCGAAAGCGGTCTTATCCCTCGACCATTCATCAAGTGGTATTTGCCAAAACGCATCTTTTAGGTCAAGACTGGTAATCCAGTTTGCTTTCATCAGTCTCCCAAATATTCCATCGATGAGCAGAAGAGGGTAAGCATCTCTAACGATCACTGCATTAACTTTCCGGGCATCTAGACAAAGACGGACTTTATCTGGCTTCACCACCAAGGTGACCGGTGAGGACCAGGCACTTTGGGACTCCTCTATAAAACCCAACTCTAGCATCCTGTCCAACCCTGCGTAAACCAGCTTTTTCATGGCCGGTGAGAGGCATAGTGTCTCTGCTTAATTGGCTTAGTATCACCAAGATCGATGACATTTGAGACCAGTGTGGTGTGGCCAAGGCCTTGTGTAGCGTAAGATGGCAAATTACCGATGTATGCTTTCAGGCAATACAAATATTGAGAAAAATAAAATTTCCTCCTTCTTTCTGCTTTTTATTTCTCTTTAAGAATTAAATATTCCCCTAAAGCTCTCTTCTCAAAAACTTAATTATCAGTATTGTTTAAAAACTTTTTTCACTCTTTTAATTACTTTCTGGACCTGTCCTTGAGTTTCATCTACCATTTGGTTATTTGGGCATATCGTTTAAATTACTCATCCATACTGCAGCCCACGCAAAGGGATCAACCAGACAATTGCCCCCCCCCCCCGCAGAGGGAATGCTGCCTGACAGGAATACTCTTGGAGGCTGGCATTCTTTGAGGAGTTCCGCCCCACGTACCCGAGGAAACTCCTGCATCCCGGTCGACAAGAGCACTCTTGGAGGCTAGCATTCTTTGGGGAGTGCCACCCCAATAGACCCGAGGATATGGGGAGTGCCGTGAAGCTCCCTCCTGGGATAACACGTAACTGCCCTGACTGGTTCTGGACTACGCTTTGGACAACGAACTGGAATTCATGCCTTGGTCTGTCCTATATGATGGGTTGTACCTAGTCTTTTGCACTGTAGCGCCGAGGTGACACTTGTGTGTGAACGGCTCCAATTCAACTATCATACCGTCTCCGTCCCGAAAAAACCTTGGCAGGCCTCGGAATACGTTCAAAGTTCGCAACATTGGGTTGGTGTTGTGGGTTCGGTTGAGACGGTCTCCCGATTAGCGCTAGACTGGCTCTGAGCACTAATCCCCATAAGGGCTTGTGCCAACCCTCGCATGGCCTCTTTGTTCTGCAAAGATACCCACAAGACCAAAACGGTGACTACACACACGAACGGAGATAGCAGTTCCCAAAGGGGACCCAATAAAACTGGAGCAAACAAAAACCCCAAAAGAAAGATCGAAAAGACTCAAAATAGGAATACAAAAAAATAATAACGACGACGAAACCAGCGGCCGCAGCCTCGATGCTAACAGCACATCGGGAGCGGTACTAATGGTGACGAAAACGACGATTTATACAAAGCCAGCGAAAACGGACGAAAAACGGAGATTAACAGACAGTCTGGTCCAGATTGAGATTCCTGCAGCATTCGGCGGCAGCAAAAAAAAGAAGATGCAAACCCCAGAGCGTCTTATAAAGAAAAATCGGGACACTCTGCAGGACGCGCCAGATGTTTGAGCGGTGGAGGAAAACATAAAGCAACTCGAGTATTCGTGGATCACTGCTGCGATCGTTACCGGAGCGATTGGAGAAGGGTTAGGAATCAGTAAAGAACCTTCCTAAAGTACACGAGGAGATTACGGCAAGGAAAGAAATGAGCGACCAGGCAAATCAAGCGACAATGTGTAATTACATCGGCAACGTCGAAAAGGTGGCGGAAGTACTGTATTCGGAAGCAGAAGCTGATAACCTCTCCCAAGGACGATGGCGGTAAAGTACAATTGTTGCCCAGAAACATGAGGAAGAAAGGCTATTCCAAAAAGCGGGAGCATGCGACTCGCCAAAAATCACCAAAACAGTAAGGATTGGGCTCCTTGAATTAGAGAAACTCCTGGACCGCATAGGGCACTATCGGAGGAGCTGGTTAAAGGCCCGAGAGGACCAGAAGGCTGAAGATAAACAGAAGGAAAAATAGGCACTGGGGCAAAATCTAGAGGGCACGTGCAGATAGCTCCAGAATTAAAAAGTAATAAAAGAATGGCGTCCAGGCCACTCGAAGGGGATCGGGATTAAAGAAGGAAGGAAGAGGCACTTGATGGGTGTGAAACACCAGATCAGGGGTTCCAGACAGTGCTTACAAAAGGAGTGAAGAAAGCCCTAAAGAAACTCCTTCAAAAAGTTCCAGAAAATAAAGTTTGCACGGACGCTCAAGAAGAAAAAAGACCCGATGCAAAACAGGAGAGAAAGAATCCCCAACGTAGACCCTGGTAACAGGCACTGCTCGTAAAACCCCCAATTGGTCGATCCTACGCGGGGGAGCTGCGGGACATCAGGGGAAACGTAAGGCCCAAAGACACCAATACTGCCATTATAGCAGTACGACCAACACGTTCGGGCTACATACTGATCGAATTCGGAGCAGAGGTCAAGAATAAGGAAGCATTCTGTGACGCAGTAAAGAAAGTCCCCAGCAAAAGCGCAGCAATAGCCTTGCTTGAGCCGATGGCAACGATCGAAATAATAGACATTGACTGCGTCATAGATCTAGTCGAGCTGAAAGAGGCCATCAAAGGGGAGTTCCCTAGCCAAGGCGGATTCAAGGCTATGCTGACACCAGAAACTTGACCGAAAAGGATGCCGAACAGTTTCTGAAGAAGGGCAAAGTACGAATAGGGTAGGTTTTCTGTAGGATACGGTGAAGAGCAATGCCTCTTCAATGTTCCAAATGCTTTGGGTATGGTCATACCACACAAGTATGCAAAGGACCCGACAGGAGTTCTCTATGTTGCAAGTGCGGTGAAATGGGACATACAAGAAAAGAGGCACAATGTATTCTTTGCAAGGATGCTGTTCCAAAACCTGATTTCGGACACGTCTTGGGATCAGGAAAATGCCGGGTTTTCCAGGAAGCACTAGCCAAGGCGAAATCAGAGCTTAAATGGTCCGCATCCTGCAGCGAAACCTGCACCGCAGTTCAACCACCCAAAACCTGCCTGAGCAGTTTGCAAGGGGCATGAAAGCCGACTTCTTGCTGCTGAGTGAGTAACACCATGATAAAAATTCAGCATCATGTTGTCCTGATGAAACTGGTACTGCCGCCATCTGGGTCCGAAATAGTGATTTCCAGGTGAAAAACTCTGGACCTGGGGATGGTTTTGTGTTAGTTAAACGCTCAGGGACCACGTTCTTTAGTGCGTACCTAACGCCGAACGAATCGATATCACCTTTCAAAGCCAAGCTTCAGGCTTTGGAGGGGGCTGTCTCAAACGCAGGCGGGAACGTGCTCGTTGGGGAGACTTCAACGCGGAAACAATCGAGTGGGGCATGCCTCAAACGGATCCGCGGGGAAAATCATATTGGATGTGACATTCGCCTCGGAGTCCTTAGTACGGAGGATACACAACTGGAGAGTATTAGAGGACTACTCAGCCATTGATCATCAGTACATTCTGCTTGAGATGAGTGACGTTGTCTCCTGACGTCCGTGCTCTAGGCTTTCTACAATCGGATGGAACATCACAAGGTTGTAAGTCAAGAGGTTCGTCAAGATTCTCACAGCAGGTGAGCCGCTGCAGGGAGCTTCGGAGGGGACTGAAGAAGTGGCAGCTCAAGACGTGGTGAAGTCAACTATGAGCATCATTACAAATGCTTGCTGCACTTCTATGCCCCGTTTGAAACCCTGGCACGGCAAGCCCCCAGTGTAAGGGTGGTCAACTGAAATCGCTGAAGAACGAAGGGAGTGTCACATGCTTCGACGTGAGACTCAACAGGTACGGAACTGTGACGAGGCAAGCAACCGGGTGGCAGCGTATAAGTCGGCCAGGAAATGCCTTCTTGAATTGATTAACAACAGCAAGGCTCGAGGCTGGCAAGATCTAGTGGACAATGTGAACAAGAATCCGGGAGAGATGGACAAGACAGTGCGGGCACACTTTTTCGCTCATCCCGTCCATGTTGACACTGTTCAAGGTGAACCAGCAATCGAGTGTCCACTCTTCACACAGCTGGAACTGGAAGAGGCAGTCCTTTCGCTGAAAGCGAGGAACGCTCCAGGTCTAGATGGTGTTCCAGCTGAGGTGTCACCGCTTGTCTATCACCATTGTCCTGACTTGCTGTTCAGCACATTCAACGCTTGCCTTTGGGACGGGGTTTTCCCGGTACGATGGAAGGTGGTGAGACTCATGCTGATCAGCAAGGGGAAGCGAAATCCCGAATCGCCATCTACATACCACCTGTTTTGCATGCTAGACACGGCTGGGAAAGTGCTAGAGAAAATCATCAAGGGAAGACTCACTGACGCGATTCGTGCTGCTTGGGACCTATCTTCTCGGCAGTACGGCCTGAGAGCAGGGCGTTCTACTATTGATGTGATTGTAGAGATGGCGAACGCGGTCCGGAAGGCAGAGGCATAGAGTCGCACCAAGCAACGGATCGTCCTATTGGTGACACTCGACGTCAGGAACGCCTTCAACTCCACTAGATGGGTGGATATTCTGGATACGCTAGAATATCTAATGCGGCTTTTGAGGAACTACCTAAAGGACCGAAGCCTGCTCTACAACATGACACAGTGCCAACGGAGGATGGAAATTACATCGGGTGTTGCCCAGAGATCTATCCTGGGTCCGGACCTGTGGAACGTGTCTTACGATGGGCTACTGAGACTTGAGATGCCAGGTGAGTCGCGCTTGGTCAGCTATGCGGATGATGTTGCGGCTCTGGTCGCTGGATGCACCGTTGAACAGGCGCAACTTAGGTTAGGTATGCTAGTGCGCCGAGTGAGGGGCCGGATGACTGCTCGCGGGATCAGCTTAGCACTGTAGAAAATCAAAGTGGTCATCTTGACAAAAACGAGAATCCTTAGAGTAAGGATGATCAGTAATGGAGATATACGAATCGAATCGATGTGGCGACGCTCTCAGTAAGGAGGTATACCGAAATTGTTTGGCACAGGTACAGAGAAGAGGAGCACTGAGGATTGCACCTTCGTATCCAACAGTCTCTGATCCGACGGTGAGAGTGCTAAAGAGCCCGTGCTATTTGCCGAAACGAGGATTTGAGGGAGATGGTTTTCCGTGAAGAGAGACAGCACTCGCTCAACGATTGGCAGCAGCCTTGGGTGAGTCGCACGAAGGGAAGGTGGACTGCGCCCCTCATCCCGGATGTGAGACCGTGGCTTAATCGAAGGTATGGTGAGACTGACCCAGCTTTTGAGTGGGCATGGGTATTTTCAGTCGCACCTGCACAAGATTGGTAAGTCACGATTCCTCGATTTTAGATTCTGCCAACGAGAGGAGGACGTTTCCTGCCACATATCTTTTGCGTGCACAAAATGGGTCAAGCTGCGAAGGGAACTCTACAGGGAGACGGGAGAGCTCATCCCGGATAAAATAGTTGCGGTGATGATCGAATCGGTTGACAAATGGAACCAGGTGGCACATTATGCTCGGGCAGTCCTAAAATATAACAGTGACTCACAGCAGCCAGGGGCGCTGGGGGATCGCTTTTCTGGCACTTCCTCTTCCCCTCTCCCCTCCCACTAGGAAAAGGATTCCTCAGCTTGAAGGCACCTGACGGCGTAACAGAACGAGACCTGGCCCGAAGTAATGTTTCAAACGGTTCCAAGCTGGGATCTCAGGTTGACAGGGGAGGTGTTTACTGGGTAGTCCAGTCACCTTCTTGCGAGCATTAGAGTCCAACACTCTGTGCATAAATGGCATTCAGGTCCCTACCGCAAAAAAAAATTTGCAGTTCCTTTCTGACAACTCGTCAGCAGTCCTTACGTGGGAAAATTTGGCACGAATTCTACTACATCGGATTTGTGAGCGGGTGAAATGCGACACTAATGATAACGTTCACTATTCGCGAGATACAAACTTTGTCCAATCTAAAACATTTATGACTAGCACTCGCTGTTGTGGATAAGCTACCCTATTTGGTGTATACTGGGATGAGAATCAGATGGATCACTCTAGCATGAACGCACTTCTTAACACTCTGGGTATTCTTGAATCATTATATTCGGTTGGACTGCGTATTAGTGATTCGTGGCAAAGGCTGCTATCCAAGCTCCATACATGAGACACAAGAAATTCTATAATGGGCCACTTGTGTACAAGAAAATATGTTATGGGGCAATTTGTTTGTGTAAATTTCACTGCACCTTGCACGCACTAAACGCCGTTCATTTCCATAAATTCTTTTTCTCCACTCGCACATCGATGATTATGGGTATGCGAAATGGACTCGGATAGTGTCACATCGTGTGAAAAAACCTGGAGGCAGAACTTTTCAGAAACTTTTCGGAGAGCACGACCTCTACGTCAACATTATTCGTGAAACATTCCTGTGTGGCAAAAATTAAACTCGAAACCACTTCACTTGTATTGTGATTTAGCCGATGTATCTTACGATTAGAAATTACACTTCGCGATCTTAATATCTTGTAAATATGTTTCGCTTTGCATTCGGAACGCTAGCTAGCTAATCGGCAAAAAACCCGGCGTGCTTGCGGTATCGCGATCTTCCGTGGGCTTCTCGATCCGTCCAAATCTCTCCTTCTTTTTCCGTGTCGCAACGGTACCTCAAATACAGCTGCTCATTCAGCCGAGCTCGATTGCATTCGGCAATGCAATACACCGCTGGGATGCACTAAATCAGTGTTCCCATGTCCGAAATTTTAATTGGGAGATTTAAAATTTTTCAAAAATTAACATAAGTTAAGAAAACTGAAAAAGATTTTAAATAATAATAATAGTTAAATATCATGAAGAATAAAATAAAAATAAAACGTTTAAATTTAATACCAAGAAAAATGAGATAAAATTTACATTTAATAATAATAATTAAAAAAATTCTTTATAATTAATAACTGTGAATGGAAGTGATGAAGATCTTTTTCCAAACCTGCAATTAAAATTTCGGATAAGTGTTAGGAAGGTTTTCGGGCAGTTTGCTTGTGTAACTGCTTGATCACCATAATTGTTTGACATTTAATTCCGAAACATAAACAAAAATTAGCACCATCAATTTCAAATAGTAACCATTCAATACGTGGCTTATTTTAATTCTCAAAATTCATGGCACGAGAAAAGAAACATGTTAATTAATTTTATTATTATTATCTAAAATATTAATTTTCACTAACACGCGATAAATATTTTTTTGCGCTTCTTCACGAACCACTTTATTTTCCACTATTTCTTTTTGATTTTCAATTAAAAGCACCGATAATTGAAGCTGATCTGAAACGAGCATCACGCTTTGCAACTTTCGAATGTTTCCCGAATTCACGACGCGATAAACAAACAAAATTCACCAAATCGACATAAGTTTTAATTCGTCTGCGATTTATTTACACTTGCTACCTGATACTTATCAGTAGAACAGCCAACATGACATTAGTAGCCCATGCTGTGTTTCTTTTCTTCCTATGTACGCTGTTCTTTTCATACAATTTCTCCTCCGTTTGATTTTACTTCACTCATGGACACTGCATATGTGCTATATCGGGCTTCCTGTAGTACTTATTCATAGGACTGAACAAATGCAAACATTTTTTCAAAAACTATAGACAGAGTGACGAACAAGCGGCGTTCATTTGGGTTTAGTTTAAGCCCTCTGACTCATTTGTGCGGTTTATACAAGAAACTTACATGTATGCCAGTATTAAATGTCCAAATGATATGCGTCTGTGCGAGTATCAAAAATTCTCGACCCAAAGGGTTCGGCCAAATTACGATCGAGCATATCGAGCGATTTTAAGATGGAAATATGAACAGATTGTGACAACATTTGCAAAGGACTAACAAGCATGCGCAGAACTGA
The DNA here is from genome assembly GCA_963969285.1 of Odontomyia ornata. NCBI lineage: Eukaryota > Metazoa > Arthropoda > Insecta > Diptera > Stratiomyidae > Odontomyia > Odontomyia ornata. Next base: position 192,319,501 of record OZ017742.1, on the reverse strand, counting down.
TATGCTCAGTTAAAGGTATGTATTTGTGAGGAATATGCGCCTTATATTTTGTTTAAGTAATCAGTATAAGCTCAGATACGACCAATACACAAAGAGCGATGGCATTATTATTACTAGGGTAAAAGGCGCCTTGCACGTTGCAGGAAAAAACTAATAATAACATGCGCATAATAACCGAAAATTCAAATAATTTAAAACATTAAAATTAGTAGCAGAGACACCAAAGATAATACAAATGATGTAGCATTGTTGTCTGAAATTTCCTTTAAATTTTACGTCTTTATAAAATCTTTCTTCAAGCATTATCTTTTCATTATTAGCTCATATTTCATTCAATGCAACTATCATTTTATTGCTTTTTCAATGATTAGATTGAAGAAATGCAAAAAAATCTTTCAAAACATATTGTACACGGATAGACAAACAAGCGGCATTCATTTGGGTTTAATTTAAGCGTTCTAACTCATTTGTGCGCTATGCAAATAACTTCCATGCATGTCAGCGTCAAATGTCCAAAGATGTGTACCTGCACGAGTATTACAAGAACTTCCTACTAAAGTGGTTTAGTAAAACTTATAAATTCATGCTGTTACCTAACAGTCGAATCGTTATATCAAAGACGTAAACAAACAAGGAGAATTTTTTAGCCAGTAAGATGAAAGTCCAAATAAAACCATACCTATCAAACATTATAACTGCCATAAATATTGTACGCACATATTTTAAAAATCCATACTATTAATAAGCACTGACACTATCAAAAACCTCATAGACAAATAGATACAAAACAATTACAGGGGTGACGGCACTTTGATGGCATAGGCCCAAAGTGTGCGGACTGGTTTGTATTAGTCTTTAGTAGTTTATTAGCCCCAAAAATCGACGCGAAAACACGCAGAAGATAGTTAATTTCAAGCTTGAAATCTGCTTCATATGAAATTTGAACAAGATTGAATGCCAGCGAAGTGCTGTACTAGAAGGAATGTGAGAAGCAACTGATTGTCAGATTGAACAATTTGAAAAAATTGTTAAAGTTTTTGCACCGTGGGCCTTGCGTGGCCCCCCAGGAGCGATACAATAAATAGACACAAAACAATTACAATTTAAAAATTAAATAAACTATCATAGAAAGAATTATACAAAACCATTACAATTTACAAACTAATTATATTATAGGTATAATAAATCGATACCTCCGAGACCATCGTATCAAAAATAAAACGACACCCAATGCAAATCATACGGATACAATTCAAGGTCGGGAAAGACCAACGAATCCAAGGACGTGGAATTCGAAGGCAACAGACCATGCATTTATACACACTGTAGCGTATTCTATATTACTTGTAAATTAAATTCCACATTTTTATAAAATCCACCCAAAAAGAATAGTAGGCGTAGATGAATTGTCAAGTAAGAAAAAATAAAATATTTTTTAGTTCATTAAACTATGTCAAAAAGATGAGTGCGAATAATTATTTAAGTTAGTTGTAATGATTAATTTAATAAATTAGTGTAAATACATAATCAACTTGTTGTGCGTCATTTATATAAACAGCAGTGAAGAAAAGAAAACTACACGCCCGTACTCAGGACTAGCACAAACAAGCTTAGACATTTTATCTGTGTAGTGGAATATAATTTTCCAACTACATTCTGTATTGTAGCGTATTCTACATTACTTGTAAATTAAATTCCACATTTTTATAAAGTCCACACAAAAAGAATAATAGGCGTAGATGAATTGTCAAGTAAGAAAAAATAAAATATTTTTCAGTTCATTAAACTATGTCGAAAAGATGAGTGCGAATAATTATTTAAGTTGTGTGTAATGATTAATTTAAAAAATTAGTGTAAATACATAATCAACTTGTTGTGCGTCATTTATATAAACAGCAGTGAAAAAAAGAAAACTATAAGCCCGTACTCAGGATTAGCACGCAAAAGCATAAATATTATCTGTGTAGTGGAATATAATTTTCCAGCCACACACATGTAGTTGGAAATTTGATCATCACAATCGCGTTAGCGGATGTTTGTTTGCATTCCGATGATATGAAACTTGCTCCCCGCAAGCGGTTAGTTCACTATGGTTAGTAATTCTATGGAGGAAGAAAATGGAATCGAAGAAAATGTAAGCTCAATATTTCATCTGACTGAAATCATTTAACTCTGTTCAATGAAGATAATTGTATTGGAGAAAATGCAAGTTCACCGTTTCCCCTGACTGGAATTATTGACCACTGTTCAATGAAGATAGTTGAATTGAAAAAAATGCAAGTTCAGCATTTCACTTGACTGAAATTATTGAACTCTGTTCAATAAAGAAAATTGTATTGAAGCAAATGCAAGTTCAGCATTGTGACCAGCATGGAGTACTGAACTCTGTTCGTAAAATAAAATGGATTAAAAAAAAACGGTGAGCAGAAATGATTTGTGGAACTCTGATCGAAAAGATCAATAGCCCTGATTGGCAACGTTAGCATTTAACGAGTATAAAATTGCAAGGAGTGGAGCACTTATACTTTAGCCTGGCCTCAATCAACTTTAACCATATTGGGTCCCTTGACTTGCGCCTGGCCCATCCGCTGTGTTGTTGCGTCAGCATGGTTATATCGGCTTTTCGGCGTACATCTGGCTTGTCTTCATCAGCCACCGTTCGCCACCGGCCCCACCATTATATACAACTCCTTGGCTTACGCCTGGCCTTGGGCATCTTGTCGTTGCTTTGGCTCCTCGGTTTACGCCTAGCTGATCTACATCAGTCACCGCTCGCCACCGGCCCCGCCATCGGGTAGGACTTCTTGGCTTAAATCTAGTCCTGGGCATCCTGTTGTCACTTCAGCTCCTCATCTTACACCCGACCGGTCTTCATCAGTCACCAATAGCCGCCAGCCACACCATCAAAAAGGACTCCTAGGCTTACGCCTGGTCCTGGGTACCCTGTAGTTACTTCAGTTCCACGGCTTACGACTGGCCGGTCTACATTGGTCGCCGTTTGCCGCTGTTCCAAACATCAAATAGGACTCCTTGGCTTATGCCTAGTCCTGGGCATACTGTCGTTATGTCAGCTCCCCGGCTTACACTTGGTCGGTCTTCATCGGCCACCGTTCACCGCCAGCCCAACCATCAAATAGGACTCCATGGCTCATGCCTGATCCTGGCCATCCTTTCATTACACAGGTTCCTTGGCATTCCCAAGGCCTGGTGGATCGTAAGGAGCTTCATCGTGCCTATCTGCCTCCATCCTAGAGGCTCCTGATTCTTCTAGTTAACGACCGTATATAAACATAGACTGTCCGTGACTTTGAGTTCGATACAACTAGGATGTGTTATATAGCATTTTTGGGATATTCTCGAATACCCAACGGAATTATTACCTACCCTCGTCTACACGACACAACTCTTGAACACTCTGAAATAATCGCACCTTTTTGTGTTTGGGAGGTGAATGCCTATTTACGCACAGAGTGTGGGGCTCCCATGCTCACAAGAAGGCGACTGGACAACCCACGACACACCTAACCTGTCAACCTGAGAACCCAGCCTGGAACCGTTTGACACGTTACTTCGGGCCAGGTCTCGTTTTGTTACGCCATGAGGCGCCTTCAGGCTGGGGGATCCCTCTTCTAGCGGGAGGGGAGTGCAAAAGAGAAAGTGGCAGAAAAGTAATCCCCCAGCCCCAGCGCCCCTGGCTGCAGTGAGTCTCTTTTATATTTTAAGACTGCCCGAACAAAATGGGCCACCTGGTTCCGTTTTTCAACCGATTCGAGCATCACCGCAACGATATTATCCGGGGTGAGCTCTCCCGTCTCCCTGTAGAGTTCCCTTCGCAGCCTGACCTATTTTGTGCACGCAAAAGATATGTGGCAGGAATCGTCCTCCTCTCCTTGGCAGAACCGACAATCGGGGGACCGTGACTTACCAATCTTGTGCAGGTAAGACTGAAAACACCCAAGCTTGCTCAAAAGCTGGGTCAGATAGAAGTCAGCCTCGCCATGCCTTCGATTAAGCCACGGTCTCACATCCAGGATGAGGCGCGCAATCCACCTTCCCTTCGTGCAATTCACCCAAGACTGCTGCCAATCGTTGAGCGAGCGCTGTCTGTCTTCGTGGAAAACCGTCTTCCTTGCATCCCCGTTTCGGCGCGGGGTAAATAGCGCGGCGCTCTCTAGAATAGAGGGCGACAAGTATCACGCCTGCAATCACTCTCACCGCCGAATCAGAGACTGTCGTATAGGATGATGCAATCCTCAGTGCTCCTCTTCTCTGTACCTGTGCCAAGCGTTTTCGGTATACCTCCTTGCTGAGAGCGTCATCTCATACTTCGGCTCCATAAAGTAGCACTGAGCCTACAGCACTCATCAAGAGGCGTCTTCTTGATGGGCTGGAGCCCCCTATGTTGCCCATAAGTCGACTCAGAGCCGACATTCCCGAAGCAGCCTTCTCAGCCGTTGCCCTGATTTACTCAGAGAAACTCATCTTTGAGTCGATCAGTAGCCCCAGGTACTTCACCCATTGCTTCTATTCGATCCGGTTGTCTTCAATACTGATCATCCTTACTCTTGGGATTCTCTTTTTTGTCAAGATGACCACTTCGGTTTTCTACAGTGCTAAACTGATCCCGTGAGCAGTCATCCAGTTCCTCACTCGGTGCACTAGCATACCTAGCCTAAGTTGCGCCTGTTCAACGGTGCATCCAGTGACCAGAGCCGCAACATCATCCACATAGTCGATCAAGCGTGACTCTGCTGGCATCTCAAGTCTCAGTAGCCCGTCGTAAGACACATTCTACAGGTCCGGACCGAGGATAGATCCCTGGGCAACACCCGATGTGATTTCCATCCTTCGTTGGCCCTGTTTCGTGTCGTAGAGCAGGCTTCGGTTCTTTAGGTAGTTCCTCAAAAACCACATTAGATATTCTAGAACTTGAACGGGGTTTTCCAGCGTATCCAGAATATCCACTGACGTCGAGTGTCACCAATAGGACGATCCGTTGCTTGTTGCGACTCTATGCCTCTGCCTTCCGGACCACGTTCACCATCTCTACAATCGCATCAATGGTAGAACGTCCTGCTCTAAGGCCGTACTGCCGAGGAGATAGGTCCCCAGCAGCACGAATCGCATCAATGAGTCTTCCCTTGATGAGTTTCTCTAGCACTTTCCCAGCCGTGTCTAGCATGCATAACGGGTGGTATGTAGATGTTGATTCGGGATTTTCTTCCTCTTGCTGATCAGCACGAGCCTCGCCACCTGCCATTGTACCAGAGATACCCCGTCCCGAAGGCAAGCGTTGAATATGCTGCGCAGCAAGTCAGGACAATGGTGATAGATAAGCGGCAACACCTCATCTGGAACACCATGTGGACCTAGAGCCTTCCTCGCTTTCAAGGAGAGGACTGCCTCCTCCAGTTCCAGCTGTGTGAAGAGTGGGCACTCTACTGCTGTTTCACCATGGACAGTGTCAACATGGACAGGATGGGCGGGAAAGAGTGCCCTGACTATCTCGTCCACTTTTTCCGCATCATGTATGCAAGGTTTCTGTATGGCAGCAAGCTTCTGCGTAACAAGCTTGTAGCCAAGGCCCCACGGATCCTTGTTCACATTGTCCACTAGATCTTGCCAGCAGTGAGCCTTGCTGTTGTTGATCAATTTGTGAAGTAACTTCCTGGCCGACTTATATGCTGCCACCCGGTTGCTTGCCTCGTCACAGTTCCGTGCCCGTTGAGCCTCACGCCGAAGCATGTGACACTCCCTTCGTTCTTCAGCGATTTTAGTTGACCACCAGTACATTGCGAGCTTACCGTACCGGGATTTTCGATGCTTTGTAAGCAGTCGCAATCATGTTCATAGTTAAGTTCTCCACATCTTGAGCTGCCACTTCTTCCGTCCCCTCCAGATCTCCCTGCAGCGTGCACCAGCTGTTAACCCCTCCACAAATCTCTCGACGTCTATCCCTCTAATGTTCCATCCAATTCTAGAAAGATGAGAGTACGGACGTTGGGAGTCAACACCGCTTATTTCAAGCAGAATGCACTGATGATCACTGGCTGAGTAGTCCTCTAATACTCTCCTGTTGTGTATCTTCCGTACTAAGGGCTCTGAGGCAAATGTCATGTCCTGTATGGTTCCTTCACAGCCAATACGACAAAAAGTCGGCGTATTGCCAGCGTTCAGTACGACGAGCGCCGTCCTGGCCGCCATTTCTGGGATTCGTTTTCCCCGCGGATCCGTTTGAGTCATGCCCCACTCGATTGTTTTCGCGTTGAAGTCTCCCCCAATGAGCACATTCCCGTCTGCGTTTGAGACAGCACCCTCCAAAGCCTGAAGATTGGCTTAGAAAGATGATATCGATTCGTTCGGCGTTAGGCACACACTAAAGAAAGTGGCCCCTGAGCGTTGAACCAACACAGAGCTTTTCGCCTGGAAATCACTATTTTGGACGCAGATGGTGGCAGTACCAGTTTCATCAGGACACCATGATGCTGAATTTTTATCATAGTGTTGCTCACTTAGCAGCAAGAAGTCGGCTTTCATGTCCCTCGCAATCTGCTCAAGCAGTTTTTGGGCGGTTGAACTGAGCTCTGATTTTGCCTTGGCTAGTGCTTTCTGGAAAATCCGGCATTTTCCTGATCCCAAGACGTGGCCAAAATCAGGTCTTGGAACAGCATCCTTGCAAAGAATACATTGTGCCTCTTCTCTTGTATGTCCCATTTCACCGCACTTGCAACATAGAGAACTCCTGTCGCGTCCTTTGCATACTTGTGTGGTATGACCATAGGCAAGGCATTTGGAACATTGAAGAGGCATTGCTCTTCGCCGTATCCTACCAACAACCCACCGTATACGTACTTTGCCCTTGCTCAGAAATCGTTTGGCGTCCTTTTCAGTCAAGTCAATTATGTCCATGCGTTGTCCCCTATGGTTTTCTGATGTCAGCTTTGCTTGTGTCCTTCCACGCGAGGGAACTCCCCTTTGATGGCCTCTTTCAGCTCGGCCAGATCTATGTCTATTATTTCGTTCGTTGCCATCGGCCCGAGCGAGGCTATAGCTGCGCTTTTGCCGGGAACTTTCTTTACTGTGTCGCAGAATGCTTCCATATTGTCGGCCTCTGATTCGAATTCGATCAGCGTGTGACCCGGACGCGTTGGTCGTACTGCTTTAATGGCAGTGTTAGTGTCTTCGACCTTACGTTGCCTCTGATGCCCCGCAGCACCTCCGCATACGATCGACCATCTTGGAGTCTTAGGAGCAGTGCTTACTGCCGGGGTCTGCGTTGGGGATTCTTTCTCTCTTGTTTTGCATCGGGCCTTTTGCCTTGTTGGGCGTCCACGAGAACTTTACTTTCTGGCAGTTTTTGCTTTCCTTGCTCCTTTTGTAAGCATGTCTGGGACCTCTGATCTGGTGTTTCGAGCACATCAAGTGTCTCTTCTTTCCTTCTTCTATCCCAATCTCCGTCAATTGGTCTAGACGCCATTTTTTTATTGATTTTTGATTGTGGAGATATCTGCACGTGCCTTTTCGATTCAGCCCCCATCGCTTATTTAGCTTTCTGTTCTTCTTCGGGCTTCTGGTCTTTTTTGGCCTTAAACCAGCTCCTTCGATGATGCGCTATGTGGTCCAGGAGTTCTTCTAGTTTAAGGAGTCCAATCGTTACTGCTTTGGTGATTTTTGGCGAGACGCATGCAGATTATATTCTTTTTGAATAACTCTAACTTTTTGGAATGCTTTTCTCTTTCATGTCACTGGGCGGCAAATGTACCTTGCGACCATCGTCTTTGGGAGAGATTATCTTCTGTTTCCGAATACAGAACTTTCGCCACCTTCTCAACGGTAGCGATGCAATCACACAACATCGCTTTATTTGCCTGGCCACTTGCTTCTTTTCCTGCCGTAATCTCCTCGTTGACTTCAGGATGGTTCGATATTAATTCGGGATTTACGACCCTTGCTTCAATCACTTCGGTAGCGATCATAGCAGTGACCATCGAATTCTTGAATTTCTTTATATTTTCCTCCACTGCTCAAACACCTGAAGCGTCCTGCAGAGTTTCCCGCTTTTCCTTTACAGGATGCTCTGGCGTTCGCATCATTTTTTGCTGTACCCGAATGCTGCAGGAATCTCAGTCTCGACCAGACTGTCTGTTAATCTCCGTTTTTCGTCCGTCTTCACTGGCTTTGTATAAATCGTCGTTCTTGGCATCGTTAGTACCGCTCCCGATGTGCTGTTAACATCGTGGCTGCAGCCGCTGGCTGCATGTCGTTATTGTTGTTTTTGTATTTTTTTTAGAGTTTTTTTAAATCTTTTTTAAGGGCTTTTGGTTGCTCCGGGTTCATTGGGTTTCTCTTGGGAATCGCTATTTCTGTTTGTGTGTGTAGTCGCCTTTTTGGTCCAGTGATTATCTTTGCAGAACAGGGAGGCCATGTGAGGGTTGGCAAATCTACACCACCAACCCAATGGTGCGAACTTTGAACGTACTCCGAGGCCTTCCAAGGATTTACTGGGACGTAGAGGGTATAATAGTTGAATTGGAGCCATTCACACACGAGTGTCACCCCGGCGCTACCGTGCAAAGCAACAAGGTTCAAACCATCTTATTCGCCAGCTCAAAGCATAAATTCCAGTTTGTGGTCCAAAGCGTAGATCAGGACTAGTCAGGGTAGTTACGTGTTATTCCAGGAGGGAGCCTCACGGCACTCCCCATATCCTCGGGTCTGTGGGGGCGGCGCTCCCCAAAGAATGTGTGCTGGGGGAATGAACCCGCAGCACCAAACTGCAATGCTAGCCTGCCAGCGCATTCACGCGTCCCCAGACAAGGGCATTCTCGGCGGATATCTACACTTTCTTTTGCCGAAGCAGCAGACCATCGCTGCAGTCCTTCACGGACTTTTTGAAATATCTTTTCACTACCAATGGCGCCCAACGTGGGGCTCGAAATGCCCGGCTGTATCATCATTCATGAGCACGAGACAGTCCATCGTCTCTAGGTGTCCCTACAAGGTGTCAAGATTATTAGCGGGTTGAGTGGCCCGAGCAAGGTGCCTCTTTATTCAATCGAATGACATAATTCTATGGCATAAATTGGTCTCCTGGGTACTTCTCCTCTGATGGGAAGACTCATGCAATTTATGTTGTATGCGTTTTCCACTCAGAAGAAAAATACCTGGCCACTGCAACATTAATGGATTTTGATCCAGTTGGGCGGGTGCGAGGGGGCTCCATCACCACCCGGTTGCCCCTCTCTTATTTGTGGGCCATGAGCCTCGTCGAGTAACGACGAAGTTACCCTATGTCCGCCCATTTTTACTTGTTTCTCTTGTTCTCTGAACAAGTGATTTCCCCTTGGTATGGTTGCCTACATTTTCTTTTTGCGACTTCAGTCGCCTTTCTTTTTCGACCCCAGAAATTCGTGAATGCGAAATTCTTTGTAGTGGGTCCTTGTGCTGGGGGAATGAACCCGCCCTAAGACACCGCAATGCTAGCCTGCCAGTGCATTCACGCGTCCCCAGGTAAGGGCATTCTCGGCGGATATCTACACCTTCTTCTGCCGAGGCAGCAGACCATCGCTGCAGTCCTTCACGGACTTTTTGAATTCTACTGATTCAATGCAAGCCTCCAAGAATGCTCTTGTCGACCGGCATTCAGCCTGAACGAATATCCTCGGGTACGTGGGGGCAGAACTCCCCAAAGAATGCCAGCCTCTAAGAGTATTCCTGTCGATCAGCATTCCCCTTTGGAAACACGAATTCGTCCAGAAAAAAGGATAAATACAAAGTAGTTGGTACATCTTCGAATTTCAGATAAATTAATAGACATGACCGACAAAGCAGTAGTTCAACTGGGTACATCAGGAATCATCTTACAGAGTGGAAAAACGTACACACCAATAAGTAAGTCTATCCCATATTAAGACTTTAAGGCACAACGAAACTCCTACCCACCCCACGTTAAATAAGCATTTGTCTATACGAATAGCATCGAACGGGCTCTTCTAGACCATTTGAATTGTATCAAGGAATTCAAAGAACAAACAAAATTTTTTGGATTCTCGTTGGACTGAACCAACAATCTCTACCTATCACAATTCTTCCTCTCATTACTAACTTTGGGTAACAGTGCATTTTGGGATAATTCACTGTTTTTGCCCCACTCGCTCTTTATGCCAAGGGAAGACTTAGATCCATAAATAAACATGATGGCCAATAACCCAAAAGTAGCCAAATTAATGGCACAGATGATCCCACTGTCCATCGGTTGTTCAAAACCTACAATCATTTATAGGTTGCAGCAAACAAGTCTAGCAGTGCCTAGATACCCACAAACGCGTAGACTTCATGGAGAGTTTTCCAACTCAACTCCGGGGTGAAGCATACCAACTTATCTCCTCTAACTTCTCCACTGACATGGAAGCCGTATGGTCGATCTTACTTGGAATTGCTGTGGGATATCAGGGAAAATGTAAGGCCCAAACACACCAACATCGCCATTAACGGTTGGGCTACATACTTGTCGAACTTGAAGCAAAGGCCGACAATATGAAAGCATTCTGCGACGCAGTAAAGAAAGTCCTCGGCAAAAGTGCAACTATAGCCTCACTCGAACCGATGGCTATGATCAAAATAATAGACATTGACTGTGTCATCGATCTGGCTGAGGTAAAAAGAGGCTATCAATAGGGAGTTCTATGGCGTGGGCAGGATACAAGCGAGGCTGACACCAGAAAATCATAGGGGACAGCGCATTGTAACGTAAAATATATCGCTATTGTATTTTAGCTGTCGTTGAGGGGCCTCCTGCTCCAAGCCCAGAGCATTTGGCTAGCCACCAGCTGCTGTAAAAAACCAGAGGAGTGCAATACCAAACCAGAGAAAAGAAAAGACTTGGATAGTACTTTTCAAAAAACGTTATAATTCGTACCAATAGTTCTTAAAGCTAACAGATTTTTATAAACAGGAGTTAGTAACGATGTGGTGGTCTCTGGAATCGATCCACTTCGTTGGTGCTGGCACGTGGGCGCACCTGGTGGAAAGCGCACGGCGGCGGTGGATGGCTCGTTTTTTCTCTCGCTGGAGGACCCTCGCCCGCTCCAGGAATTAGACCTTCTCGTCTTCGGTCACGCTGGCCATAATTAGTGCGGTTAGTAGATACGGGAAAAGGGCTCCTAGAGCCGTGTTCAAATGAGGGTGTAACAATGCTTGCCACTGACCAGACTGGGGTGCCAAAAAATCAAATGGTGGCGGTGATTCACTCGACAAACACCCAGGCTATGGCCGAAGACGCGTTTTGGCAGGATACTTGTAGAATACACAGGCTAAGGCCAAAGTAGCGTTTTCGCTGGATACTGGTGAAATGCCCAAGCTAAAGCCGAAGTAGCGTTTTCATTGGATACTGGTGTAATTCCCAGGCTAAGGCCAAAGTAGCGTTTTCGCTGGATACTGGTGAAACGCCCAGGCTAAGGCCAAAGTACCCTTTTTGCTGGATACTCGTGGAACACTCTGGGTAAGGCTAAAGAAGCAACTTTTGGAATTGTGCACGTTGGACAGCAGCATGAAAAGGCGCCTTTCCCAAAATCCGCTTTGGCTTTTATTGTTAATTTTCCATCCAGAAAATCGCTGATGTGCAGTTTCCAAATCAAGGCATGCTTTATTTGGGCTCAATTATTTCCACTCGGGTTCACAATGTAGGTTGAGGCTACAGAGTAAACAAATGATGGAGCAATTTGACGTTAGTAGATTGCGCAAATGTTTTTCAAGATTGCTTCGTTTCATTATGACGATGTTTTTCTTTTTTGCTGGTGTTCTATTTTATTAGTTTAGTGACTTAATTGTCACGTACTCGTGTAGGTAATATTTGATGTTAAACCAATTAGGGGTTCATTACATTGATTTAGTGAATTGATTGTTTGGTATTTAGCTGATTTGGAATATATTGTATCCGATAGTTGCCTAGTTATAGGCTAAGTGAGCTATTTCACTTAATTATCTGATATTTGCGCTGTTTTGCTTGATTTTCTGCTGATTGGCTAGATAGAACTATAGTATATTTGATATTTGGCTAGTGAGAAATGCATTCTAGTGTACCAGTGACCTTTTATTTTTTAATACTTCCATTCCTTACCACTCTCTCCACCACTCTTTCATCGTCGCACACGTCCGAATAAGGCGTGAAGGGTTCTTTCCACTGTATCGAAAAAAAGAGCGCTTGTTGCGTTTCATTTCTGGGGAGTCGGGAAACATTTGTGAACGGGCTTTGAGGTTGGAAACTAGACTGTGCACGTGGACTAGTTGACCCTTGCAGTTGTTGTTCTTTCCTGCACACACTGCCGTAAGGGGGTGTTGAGCTCACTTGGCTATCTCTATTTGTTCCCGTAACTCCCCCAGGTTTAGTTCCATTAGTATTTTCCAGGTACTTACTAGGTTGCCAATGTCCTCGAATAGTGCGCCCGTGTTTGGTATGGATTGGACGGAGAATGGCTCTAGTTCCGCGTTGGGGGTTGTTACAAAACTGAGCCAGAACATGATAATCGGTGTTATGCCCATTCCTAGGAGGAACGAAAGGAAAAAGATAATTAGTGAATTAGTCGTAGTATAGTTTGAGTCAGTTGTTATGCACATTGACCAGTCTCTTCTCTAACCAGACTTATGTAAGTTTGTGCTTACGGTTATCGTTCGGTGGTAGGACCTTGTCCCCTGCGTGGAAGTTAATGGGTTTACTTTTTTTTGTCATAATGTGTCTTTAATTTTAGTTTACTAGTAAGGGCATTCTTTCTGGTAATGTTGTATCTTTTTTGTAGTTTGAATTTCAACAGGTAATAGTACGTGTAACTTTCGTGTTTGTATAGCGGCGTAGGCTCCCGTTTTAGGTTAGAGGGATTGTCCGAGGTGAACCCGAAGAGACAATGCATGGGCATGAGTTTAGAACTATCACGTTCACTATTGTTGTAAACAAATGTGGCGGTACGCAGGAACATGATTGTGGATTTTGGTCTACCATGGTGTGCAAGTATTCAATTAACAGTCTGTGTGCTCTTTCCAGGGCCCCGTTTGGTTGAGGATAATAAGCTGTGGTGTGCAGCTTCTTAATATGAAGCAGCTTATAGATCTGTTCGAACAGGTGTCCCACAAAGTTCGCACCCTGGTCTGTGACCAGTTGCCTGGGTATTCTGTAACGAGTGATGATTTCCTCGCAGAATACATTTGCTACTATCTTGGCCTCTACATTGGGTAGAGCGTACCCGTTCACGATCCTTGTGAATTGATCCTGGAATGTTAGAATGTACTTGTTGCCGATGGGTGTTTCTAGCAGAGATCCTACGATATCAAGGTAAACCTTATAGAACGGTCGCTCCACTATATCAGTGATCAATATAGGCATGCGGAAGTGTGGTGTGTGCTTCATGGTTTGACCCTTGACATACTTACAATTGTGTAATTTGATGGTGATGAACATGTTTTTCCATGCGTATCTTTTGCAAATTTTTGTATGTCTTTGCTACTCCTCGGTGTCCTCAGAAAGGGGAGTCGTAGTGTTTGACCAGTATTGTTTGATTTCTTCCGAAGTCGTCAGTGTAATGACCGGCCGACTCTGTGGTGGCTGTGTAAATTGTTCTCTCTTAGGCATGCTTTCGATGCCTTGGATTGCTGTTTGTGGGTATTTCAAGTATTTTTCCTGGAAGTCTATAGTGTAATTCCCGTTGGTCGGTTGTTCGAGAGGTGTTTTGCTTGAGGTCTGTGCGGCTCTTCGTATGCGGCTTGTAGCAGGCGAATTTTTATCCCCTGGGGGGGTTAACTGCGGTTCGCTAGATGTGTTATATTATTCTTGAAAAGTTGGGTCGGTTTGTTTGCAGTTCCGTTGTTTGGGAAATATACTGAGTTCTTCTGCGGAACTTCTCGTATGTTTTATGGCAGGCAGATTTTCGACGTCTGGAGGGGTAGATTCTAGGTTTCTAATGGCTTGTTCTTGAAAATATTGATTGGAATGGTCACTGCCTAGGAGTTGCAGAACGGAATTGGTGTCGGGTGGTTTGAATGGTTCAGTGCCTCTGGCGGTGTCATCAGGTGGAGGTTTGAGTAAGGTTTTTCCGTCCTTGTACGCGGGTGTTATATTATTATTTTTATGGCCCTAGTCTTCAAGCCATAAAGCCTTTTTCTTCACTCCAACACACTTACTTTTATCTATTCCCTACTTAGACTATTCTTTGAACCTCAGTTAATGATTGGGTATTTCTCACTTCAATTCTAGTTGTTATATAATTCCGGTTCTGGCTCAAATTTTTCACACAAACTTCAAATGTTGTCTCGGGTGTGTGTCTCGGGTGTAGGTGCATGTATTAGGGTGGTACAGGTAGGTGTCTGAGATAAGAAGGTGTGTGTCTGGGATATGTGTAGTTGTCATGGATAGTTGCAGCGAGGGTGTGTGTCTAGGGTATGTGGATATGTGTATCAGATTAGTGTAGATGTGGGCCTTAGGTATGTGGATATTTGTATAAGACTGGTATAGGTAGGTGCCAGGGATGAGAAGGTATGGGCCTTAGGTAAATATACATCGATGTATTGGTTAAGTAGGTAAGTATTCTGAGTCTTAGTAGCCTCTATCGGTTAAAAGTGGAACTAGTCTTGATGGTTGTGTTCTAGAATAGACATATGTCTTTAAACAGTAGGTGCACCTCCTTAGCCTTTACAGCCTGTGATGGTAAAAAGTGAAACTAGAAAATTGATTTCTGTCTAGGATAGTCCTAAGTATTTCAATTAATACATGTAGATTAAAGACCTAGATTTCTCAGCGTGTTTATATAGGGTCAATATGTATGTTTGAAATCAAGAGCCTTTGACACTTTTAGCGATAGATAATTATACTATTCATGTTTTTTATTCATCTATAGTGGAAGGATGTCTCATATTTTCGCTGCTTATAGTCTTCGAGTAGTTTCGTTATTCATCTTTAGTGGAAGTGCTTCTCGGGTCTTTAACGCTTCTAGCGTTGGATAGTTTTTTTTACCCATGACTACTTTAATGTATAGGAGATCCATGTCTAGAGTTGTTAGCTTGAAGTATTAGGGTTGTCAATCCATTAGGGAAGCGCCGGCTGGCTGGTATGCGTTTGTAGGGCTTGAGATCTTTTACCGTGTGTCACTTATTGAAGATGTTTGGGCCGAGCGATTTACTTGATGACGTTAGTCATGCTGGACGTTTTTCATGGTACGAATGGTTGCGTGGTGACAGAGGGCGCTGCCATACGTGGGTGACTTTGCATTATGGTTAAGCGACGGGTTTGCCTTTCAACAAATGTTCTAAGGCGTGAGAGTTTACTCCGTAGCTGCATGCTTAAGGTGCACGCTGCTCTTCGATTGGCATCAGTGGTTAAGGATGGACGGCAGCGTGTTGAATTGAACGATTTGCTTGATCATATTAAGCCTGCTGGACGTTTTTCATGGCGCAAGTGGTTGCGTGGTGACGTAGGGCGCTGCTATAGACAGGTGACTTTGCATTATGGATGGGCGACGGGCTAACCTTTCGACGGGTGTTCTAAGGCGTGAGAATTTACTTAATGAATGCTTGCTTATGGTACGTTTTGCTCTTCGGTTGGCGCCTGGAGTTGAGCATGGACGGCATTTTAGATGTGATGTGCGCTGATTGTTTGAAGATGTAATTTGAGGTGCAGGTTTCCGTGTCGGTGGATACTGTGAGTAATAGAAATATGTCTCGTGAGAGTTTGGTTAAATTTCCGCGTTGCTCATCAAAGGGTATTTTTGCGTAAATCTGGACGGCCTTATCGGTGAGTAGGAATGATTTGCTTCGCTTTTTGGAGGATCGTGATTGGGATGTAGATTTGTTCGGCGGTTAATGCTGTTTGGCATGGAAATCGACGTCGGGGACGCGTGGCAAGTTTCTTTGCTTGTTAAGAGTAGTATCCTGTGCACGTAGACTTGCGTGTTGCCGGGAGTTTTAGGGCATCGGAACCTACAGCGTGGAAGAGAATTGACATGCCGTACATTACATTGTAAGATGGCTTTGATTGTTGGCGGTGGGCATGTTTGCTTGAAAAAGATAGCGTATGCATTGCGCGTTGCTTGGCAATGGGAATTTTTAGAAGTACTAACGTTTTTTTTTTCGTGTCCATGAACTGCGGATAACGTGATGCGTGGGACTGAGACGTGCTTTCACAAATGTCCATTCACAGATACGCCTGCTCTAATCAGCCGAATATTGTTTACATTAATCTTTTTTGGTTTCTTTTGCACAGGTACGTCGTTTTTTTCTTTTTTGACTCATTGCTATTGTATATTATTGCTTTTATCGGTTTCATGTCAATAGTACTTTAAAAATCGTCTACAATGTATTTTGTTCTGTTAGACTACTATGTTGATTGCTCAAATCTATGGATGCATTGAAAGAGATCTTAATGTTTGTTGCAATGCGTTCTTGATGTTTAGTAAAGTATTAAATTTTAGTTTGCTTGTAGCAGCATTTTGTTTGTCTTCATCATCATCACATATTTCTTAAAGCAGTTTCTATACTTCATTCTCTGATTTTACTATTATGTAGAAGTATGACACTATATTCATTCTTTTTTTTTTCTTTACTATAGGATGCTCATTGGTTTTGTTCTAAGAATTGCTTCCAAGACGAGTTACTTTTTCAAATTAATGATTTTGTAGTGCATGAGATGGTGATAATTTTGTTCGTACATCGTATGATTTGTATATGATTTGTCCCTTTTGATAAACGCATGGCAAAGATGCGTTATTTTTTTAGGTCACTATGTTGACATGTATGTTTTGGGTATCTGTTCCCAATATCAGATTATTTATGGATATTGTCTAGGAAAGATTTTACGATTTATGGCTTCTGGGATGCTACTTTTTTATGGAGTTTATGTATGATGGATGTAGAAATCATTGCGGGGGTCCTTATAAGTGGGAATATTTATGAATTTTCATTGATAATCTTTTATTACTTACCGAAAGAATAAATAATATAGAAAAAGTGGTAGGTGTCAGATCATTGATATTAGGGGTTTGTTGGTATTATGTTATTATTCTTTGGTTATTGTCCATAATGCATAAAAAATATGTTTAGTCCTTTATGGTGGCATTACATGCATGCACGAGATTGAATGAATTTTTATATTTACTTTGAATTAGGTGTTGTTATTGTGGGTCTGTATTATTTAGTTTAGGTAGTTTCATGAGTGTCAGTGTAAAATAGAGTAAAACTACTTTATGCTTGTCTCATATTCTTCACAGTATGTATGATTTTTCGACATTTCCGGATCTCTTTAGCCATATCGGCATCAGGAACTTGATGATGTTTTGAGTATGAGAATTGTTAATTTATTATCTCCTTAGAAAAATGATGCATGCTTGCACGATGCCTTTTAGTTGATACTTTTCGGATGCATATTATCGCTTTTAATGCCTATATGATTGCATGAGAATTTACAAACCTCATACTTTGTGTGCTTGTATTAAGCGTAAAGCCACTTCTGCTATATTCATACACATTTTCTGTATTTGTGCATTAAGTAAAATATGTATTAACTACGTTTTAAATATGCTAGATTTATCATCATAGGGATTTTCGGGTATGCTCATTGACATATTCAAGCATTATTTTTACATAAGTAATATATAGTCTTGTTGAGTTTTTTCTTATCAGAATTTATTTCTGCTGGATGATTGGTTGATTTTTTATAGGTTTGAAGAAGATCTAATTAGTTTTCAACATATAGGGTATGTTTTGGGTTGTTACACTGCTGCTATAGATCACTTAGACTAATGTTTATGTAAGATAGTTCGGTATAGATAACGATATGTGGTAGCATATGAATTTATGGTAGGCTATTTTTCTCATCGTATCATGTATAGACAAATAGCATATGTTATGGAGTGCTCTTGATAAGGATGGTCGCGAGTCATTGTAGGATGTTAAGAGATGATCATTACTTTCAGGAGGTGTTTGTCTGCTGGTAATTTGATGAACAGATGTACACTTAAGTTGAATGAACTCATGAGGGGTTTTTTTGTCTCTCATTTGATATTTATGAATGTTAGAGTTAAGTGTTTGATATTTGGCGTTTCGGATATGCTAGGAATGTTTTGATCATTATGCTTGGTTGTTTGAGGTATTTGTTTGCTTAAACGGTGGTAGAACAGTTGATTAAATTAAAAAACCTGTATACTTTTCTGATAAAAATAATTTATTGAGTAACACTACTTTTTTAACATATATTACTAAATGTTGATAAAATCATTAACAGCACATCTGATAAATAGCTATATATTTTTATGTATTCTACAGTATATTGATCAATTTTCAAGTTAACTTAACCTAGGTTTATTCAGCTGCACTATTTCTGCATTAGGACCATACAAATGTATAATAAGTCCTCTCACATCTTTTTTAATTTTTATTGTACAATTTATATAGCAATTCGATATCCTCAGCATATCATTGTAGCTTATGTCCCCTTCACTCTAGTGCAAACTGTTGATGTTTCAATTCCAATATCGTTTTGGTTGTATGTTTTTGAAGAAAGAGGAGAATAACAAGTTCCTTGATGAGCATTTCACAATACTAATTGAATATCGATAAAAACCTTTTTTCATTCTAATAGCGCTGGCCACCAGTTGGTTCTAGTTTTTTTTGTACTGTTTATACTACCCGGTGTCATGAAATGTTACTTTGTCGAATGTATTCGAGACTGCAGGAGAATGTACTGTTTTATTAGTGCACAAATTTTTCTCAATTGTTCAATGATAGGGGAAAAATCGTTCCGGTCATAATATACTGATCTTCCAAAGGGGTTGATCATACATGTAAACACCAAGATGTTTCAATATACTTAATAAGTTCCACTATAAGCCCTTAATACATCGACTAAACAACAGGCTAAATTGATTCATGTTAAGGCCCTACCAATGGTTTGCATAAAGTAGAGATTTATTTAACAAGTATGTGCTTTACATATGATTCAAATGGCTGGTCCAAGAGGCCATACGATTTTGACCATTTTGGATGAGTTCATAAGTGTAGCAGCATGACTTCAATGCAACGGAACATCATAGTGGGTGGTAAGAATCTCAAGCATTATTCACATCAAAAATAATGACGGACCGCAAGTCTTATGAAGACATGAAAAGACAGGAAAAATGAGCTCGAATTACTTTTGAAAGGGATTCCTATATATTAGATTGACAGGAGTCAAGACAAAAACTAATGCACATGAAAAAAGAAGGATGTATTGACTCGATTTTATGAAGAATATATCATCATGAAATACAATCAATTAACTCTGGAGCAACTAACAATGGCTTACTTGTAATCAAGATTTGTTTACCAGAACAGCAACCTAGACGTGAATATTCTTGTCTGAACCATGTATGCCTACAAACAACTTGGATGATGATGACGATGCAGTCTTGGTAATCAGTAGTCTTAAAGTGAATTGTGACGAGCATATAACATTTAAAGTAAGGTGTAAAAATGTTGACTGTAACTGTATGGAAAGCAATAGAATTTCCTTATAAATAGATATTTATCAAGCAACAAATACATTTAGCAAATGAAAGATAGCACATTGTATCAGACGCTCAACTTATCAACTAAAGGCAGCTACACAGACAGCTCAAGAGATAGCATATCAGCTAAAAAGACAGGGAATTGGCTTAAAAGACACCCACATAGACAGCATTACACATAAAATAGACAGCTCATCGGCAAAAGCGACGGCTAAATAGATAGTTTTACAGATAAAAAGACAGCTAATTAGCCTATAAGCAATCTATTGTAGTCCAGCAGTACTCCTAAAAATTCTAAAGAAAATATGGAGCGAAGTGTCAGCTCCTGTTCCTGACTCCTACCCCTATTAGCTTGGTGGTTCAAGTCTGAACTCCATAGCACTTTCTTATCTTTCAATTTAAATCATGAGAGTAAGCATCCAAGGGCTAAACATGTTTACTTATGCAATAGAATTATCAACACATATTGAACTTGAATCCCCCTCCATCCGTAAATTCAGAGAAGTGAATATATATGCTGGTGTAATAAATATACATCTTTAGTTTTACTACTAGAAGCAGTCATTTAAAATGATCGGAGCAGATCCAGTAAATTTGTCAGCTATTCAGAAGCATGAATAGGCCAGCCAGACTGATATGACTACTTCGGCCAGAAAAGTGAACAAGAAAGAGAAGAATCTAATAAAGAATCGAGAGTAACAGCGAATCTATGAGAAAAAACTCTGACTTAACTATACATACGATCTTGATGAACGCTTCCACAAAAGCAAAGTTGTACTTCGATTTGACCCGCTAATATTTCAAGCGAAAATAATCTTCCGATGCAGTGGACAAAATCAGTTGGAGTTAGATAAAAGTCAATGGAATTTACTTCGCCAATACCTCATTGATCTCAAGGATAGAACAGATGAATTCCCTGCAAACCAGCTTGGAATTCTTGAACTCTTCTACATACCTATTGGAGGCGAGAGACTAATACTTAAATATTCCGAGCTCTTCACGCTTTTCATCTTGATGGATTTTATCAACATTGTCATGCAATACAACAATTTGCTTACCGATTGTGCAAGATGCAGAGAAAAAAACGTACTGAAACTGGATATCAACGACTTCTTCACTCCAACTCAAACATCATTTGTAAACATAAACTACTCTAGACTTTTTTATGAAATACCAGTACTTTGTAATGAACTAATTTTCCATGTGATGGAATAAAATGCTACAAACGCTATAAACAATGTTTTAGTTCACTCAAAGAAATTATTCATTAGCAAAGAAATTATTCATTAGCAAATTGTATAGACTTGGTAACCAAGTATATTCTTTAGACTATAAAATATTGAAGTTTATTGAGAAACAGATCCTCTTCTAAGTTGCACTGGACAAACTAGAACATGAATGTATGTTAACTTAAATGCAGCACGTCGTTTTTTTTTATCACTAGACTACATATTATTCTACGGATTATTATTTTAAAATTCAGCAAAACAGTAATCCTACGTACATGCATTCAAAAACACGTCAAGAAAACTAATAAGACAGAGGCCAATACACTTTCAACGCGATAATATCTATTACAATGGTCATCCTTTACTTCATGGAAGAGTACCGTGATATTTTTCCTGAACACCGAATACGCATCGACAATTATATGCTTAAATATGGTAATATGGGTGACAAAGTATCTAACAAACATGGAATACACTATCAAATATGTGAATAGACCAACTCTAATACGACATCAGGCACTGATGCATGCATTTGTCATTTATATGATAGAGATAAAAGAAATATTTTTGCACTAATAAAACAGTACATTCTCCTGCAGTCTCGAATACATTCGACAAAGTAACATTTCATTACACCGGGTAGTATAAACAGCACAAACAAAACTAGAACCAACTGGTGGCCAGCGCTATTAGAATGAAAAAAGTTTATTATCGATATTCAATTAGTATTGTGAAATGCTCATCAAGGAACTTGTTATTCTCCTCTTTCTTCAAAAACATACAACCAAAAAGATATTGGAATTGAAACATCAACAGTTTGCACTAGAGTGAAGGGGACATAAGCTACAATGATATGCTGAGGATATCGAATTGCTATATAAATTGTACAATAAAAATTAAAAAAGATGTGAGAGGACTTATTATACATTTGTATGGTCCTAATGCAGAAATAGTGCAGCTGAATAAACCTAGGTTAAGTTAACTTGAAAATTGATCAATATACTGTAGAATACATAAAAATATATAGCTATTTATCAGATGTGCTGTTAATGATTTTATCAACATTTAGTAATATATGTTAAAAAAGTAGTGTTACTCAATAAATTATTTTTATCAGAAAAGTATACAGGTTTTTTAATTTAATCAACTGTTCTACCACCGTTTAAGCAAACAAATACCTCAAACAACCAAGCATAATGATCAAAACATTCCTAGCATATCCGAAACGCCAAATATCAAACACTTAACTCTAACATTCATAAATATCAAATGAGAGACAAAAAAACCCCTCATGAGTTCATTCAACTTAAGTGTACATCTGTTCATCAAATTACCAGCAGACAAACACCTCCTGAAAGTAATGATCATCTCTTAACATCCTACAATGACTCGCGACCATCCTTATCAAGAGCACTCCATAACATATGCTATTTGTCTATACATGATACGATGAGAAAAATAGCCTACCATAAATTCATATGCTACCACATATCGTTATCTATACCGAACTATCTTACATAAACATTAGTCTAAGTGATCTATAGCAGCAGTGTAACAACCCAAAACATACCCTATATGTTGAAAACTAATTAGATCTTCTTCAAACCTATAAAAAATCAACCAATCATCCAGCAGAAATAAATTCTGATAAGAAAAAACTCAACAAGACTATATATTACTTATGTAAAAATAATGCTTGAATATGTCAATGAGCATACCCGAAAATCCCTATGATGATAAATCTAGCATATTTAAAACGTAGTTAATACATATTTTACTTAATGCACAAATACAGAAAATGTGTATGAATATAGCAGAAGTGGCTTTACGCTTAATACAAGCACACAAAGTATGAGGTTTGTAAATTCTCATGCAATCATATAGGCATTAAAAGCGATAATATGCATCCGAAAAGTATCAACTAAAAGGCATCGTGCAAGCATGCATCATTTTTCTAAGGAGATAATAAATTAACAATTCTCATACTCAAAACATCATCAAGTTCCTGATGCCGATATGGCTAAAGAGATCCGGAAATGTCGAAAAATCATACATACTGTGAAGAATATGAGACAAGCATAAAGTAGTTTTACTCTATTTTACACTGACACTCATGAAACTACCTAAACTAAATAATACAGACCCACAATAACAACACCTAATTCAAAGTAAATATAAAAATTCATTCAATCTCGTGCATGCATGTAATGCCACCATAAAGGACTAAACATATTTTTTATGCATTATGGACAATAACCAAAGAATAATAACATAATACCAACAAACCCCTACTATCAATGATCTGACACCTACCACTTTTTCTATATTATTTATTCTTTCAGTAAGTAATAAAAGATTATCAATGAAAATTCATAAATATTCCCACTTATAAGGACCCCCGCAATGATTTCTACATCCATCATACATAAACTCCATAAAAAAGTAGCATCCCAGAAGCCATAAATCGTAAAATCTTTCCTAGACAATATCCATAAATAATCTGATATTGGGAACAGATACCCAAAACATACATGTCAACATAGTGACCTAAAAAAATAACGCATCTTTGCCATGCGTTTATCAAAAGGGACAAATCATATACAAATCATACGATGTACGAACAAAATTATCACCATCTCATGCACTACAAAATCATTAATTTGAAAAAGTAACTCGTCTTGGAAGCAATTCTTAGAACAAAACCAATGAGCATCCTATAGTAAAGAAAAAAAAAAGAATGAATATAGTGTCATACTTCTACATAATAGTAAAATCAGAGAATGAAGTATAGAAACTGCTTTAAGAAATATGTGATGATGATGAAGACAAACAAAATGCTGCTACAAGCAAACTAAAATTTAATACTTTACTAAACATCAAGAACGCATTGCAACAAACATTAAGATCTCTTTCAATGCATCCATAGATTTGAGCAATCAACATAGTAGTCTAACAGAACAAAATACATTGCAGACGATTTTTAAAGTACTATTGACATGAAACCGATAAAAGCAATAATATACAATAGCAATGAGTCAAAAAAGAAAAAAACGACGTACCTGTGTAAAAGAAACCAAAAAAGATTAATGTAAACAATATTCGGCTGATTAGAGCAGGCGTATCTGTGAATGGACATTTGTGAAAACACGTCTCAGTCCCACGCATCACGTTATCCGCAGTTCATGGACACGAAAAAAAACGTTAGTACTTCTAAAAATTCCCATTGCCAAGCAACGCGCAATGCATACGCTATCTTTTTCAAGCAAACATGCCCACCGCCAACAATCAAAGCCATCTTACAATGTAATGTACGGCATGTCAATTCTCTTCCACCCTGTAGGTTCCGATGCCCTAAAACTCCCGGCAACACGCAAGTCTACGTGCACAGGATACTACTCTTAACAAGCAAAGAAACTTGCCACGCGTCCCCGACGTCGATTTCCATGCCAAACAGCATTAACCGCCGAACAAATCTACATCCCAATCACGATCCTCCAAAAAGCGAAGCAAATCATTCCTACTCGCCGATAAGGCCGTCCAGACTTACGCAAAAATACCCTTTGATGAGCAACGCGGAAATTTAACCAAACTCTCACGAGACATATTTCTATTACTCACAGTATCCACCGACACGGAAACCTGCACCTCAAATTACATCTTCAAACAATCAGCGCACATCACATCTAAAATGCCGTCCATGCTCAACTCCAGGCGCCAACCGAAGAGCAAAACGTACCATAAGCAAGCATTCATTAAGTAAATTCTCACGCCTTAGAACACCCGTCGAAAGGTTAGCCCGTCGCCCATCCATAATGCAAAGTCACCTGTCTATAGCAGCGCCCTACGTCACCACGCAACCACTTGCGCCATGAAAAACGTCCAGCAGGCTTAATATGATCAAGCAAATCGTTCAATTCAACACGCTGCCGTCCATCCTTAACCACTGATGCCAATCGAAGAGCAGCGTGCACCTTAAGCATGCAGCTACGGAGTAAACTCTCACGCCTTAGAACATTTGTCGAAAGGGAAACCCGTCGCTCAACCATAATGCAGTCACCCACGTATGGCAGCGCCCTCCGTCACCGTGCAACCATTCGTACCATGAAAAACGTCCAGCACGCCTAACGTCATCAAGTAAATCGCTCGACTGAAACGTCTTCAATAAGTGACACATGCTAAAAGATCTCAAGCCCTACAAGCAGCAAACCAACCAGCCGGCGCTTCCCTAATGAATTAACAACCCTAATACTTCAAGCTATCAACTCTAGACATGGATCTCCTATACATTAAAGTGGTCATGGGTAAAAAAACTATCTACCGCTAGAAGCGTTAAAGACCCGAGAAGCACTTCCACTAAAGATGAATAACAAAACTACCCGAAGACTATAAGCAGCAAAAATATGAGACATCCTTCCACTATAGATGAATAAAAAACATGAATAGTATAATTATCTATCGCTCAAAGCGTCAAAGACTCTTAATTTTAAACATATCTATTGACCCTATATAAACACGCTGAGAAATCTAGGTCTTTAATCAACACGTATTAATTGAAATACTCAGGACTATCCTAGACACAAAATCAACTTTCTAGTTTCACTATTTACCATCACAAGCTGTAAAGGCTAAGGAGGTGCACCTACTGTTTAAAGACATATGTCTATTCTAGAACACAACCATCAAGACTAGTTCCACTTTTAACCGATAGAGGCTACTAAGACTCAGAATACTTACCTACTTAAGCAAGACGCCGATGTATATTTACCTAAGGCCCATACTTTCTCACCCCTGGCACCCACCTATACCAGTCTTATACAAATATCCACATACCTAAGGCCCACATCTACACTAATCTGATACACATATCCACATTCCCTAGACACACACCCTCGCCGCAACTATCCATGACATCCACACATATCCCAGACACACACCTTCTTATCTCAGACACCTACCTGTACCACCCTAATACATGCACCTACACACCCGAGACACACACCCTCGACAACATTTGAAGTTTGTATGAAAAATTTGAGCCAGAACCGGCATTCTATAACTACTAATTCTTTTTAGTTAAATGTAATTTGTATTAAGTTGACAATATTTCTCTACATTTCAGTTTAATAACTATTGGCTGCGAGGTTGCAGGAGTCTGTTGCCGTTCTTATTTCTTAGTATTGTTGCTATATAGAAATGTCGACAATCGTTTAAGCATTCGCACTCCGCCAAGCGTTATACGGTCAAGCACATACGCCCATTGTCATCAAAACATGTACCTATATAGAAATGTCGACAATCGTTTAAGCATTCGCACTCCGCCAAGCGTTATACGGTCAAGCACATACGCCCATTGTCATCAAAACATGTACTTGTCGACCAACGGCAAGTGAAAAGACTTCATAATTCGCTTTACATAAGCCATAACATTAGCGACGACGACGACTATGTACATGAGAAGCCTCGGGGTGTGCTTCCAGTGGAGTGACACTGTGGAGAGAACAGAAAAGCTAAACAAAAGCTTTTCCTCGCCTGATTTCTCCAATTCAAGCAAGTGAGACGGAGCGCGGAGGAAGAAGCTATCGTGGAACGAGAGCGCACGT
This sequence comes from Odontomyia ornata, assembly GCA_963969285.1. NCBI lineage: Eukaryota > Metazoa > Arthropoda > Insecta > Diptera > Stratiomyidae > Odontomyia > Odontomyia ornata. The sequence goes on along the minus strand of OZ017742.1, from coordinate 192,293,152 downwards.
TTCAACTACTCAGCGAATTTAGGGCGAATTGAGGCCCCAGAATCGTTTAAAAGCAATTGATCGAGCGAGAAGCGGCGAGTAGTGACTACATCAGAAAAGCGGTGTTCGAGCCAGTCGGTGCGTAATCCGTTCGTTCTTCCGAAAGTTTAGTTCCGGTGCAACTGCGGAATATCTTCGTTGATTAGTTGGATGGTGAAGTGTTGGCTCAAACCGCGAACCTCCTTCGGCTTGATTGCGTATTACGCTGCATAGCCACCATCAGCTAATCCTTTTTTTTATTTCCCAGACATCTTTGCAAGAAAAGGGCTTCACCCAGTATGGATAGATGTTAAAAATAATTAAAGAAGTGTAAATGTAATTAATTTAAGATATCAACATAAAATAAAACTAAATTCTTTAAACATGTAACTCTCGTCTTTGGTGTTCTAGTATTAAATGGACAGAGTAGCAGGTAAGTGGTGTTACAGTGAGTTCTTTCCCCGGGAGCCTTGATGTTGTATATAGGATACGCATCAAGTTGAGCTCTCCACTATGTAGCAAATATAAATGGGCTGAAAAATCTATCCACCCAGCCGATATCTCAAACCATTCAACTCCTGTTAGACACCATTGCTACTCATATTCTCCATCAAACTAGATCAGCTTTCAAAAAAAAAAATTAAATAATAATTTTAATCATTTAAAAAACGAAAATATAATATTAATATCCACACATCATAATGGTGCTACTTAAACAGTGCATAAAGCTAAATCGATCTTCTTAAAACAAAAAAAATCAAATAATTATTTCAATCATTTAAATAACAAAAAGAAAGTATGAATATCCAAACATAATATTGTTGATCAAACTAAACCAGTTTCCCTTAAAAAAAAAATAATCATGTTAATCGTTTAAGTAACAAAAATATAATATCAGTTTAACGCTACCCATACTGGTCATCTACCCAGATCAGCCTTTAATCGAAACAAATAATTATATTGATCATTTTAGTAACTAGAACATAATATCAACATTTAAATATAATATTATTTCTACTCATAATATCCATCAAATGAGACCAGTCCCAAAATCAAATAGTTATATTGAACATTTAATTCTTCATTCATTTACTCCGTCATTCATACATATATCTTAGATCTCATCTTTCTTATCTGAAGTTCATTCGAACTAACTTCTAACTCCAACGTAGAATTTATAAAGATATAAAGTTTCAATCAACTAATATGCAAAACACAAAACATTACAAGTAAATACAAAACGCAAATAAGCAAAACGAAAACTTAATAGCGAGCAAACAAACGTGTGCCTATTGTTATCGAAATATTGTAATGAATCATGCGACGCCACTGGCTACCACTACTAACACACTTTGCTGCCAGGTGGCTTGTCATTTCAAGTTGGTTGCGACGAGCGCACATCCCACGTCAATTTTGTCGTGGGATGTCAAGAAGATTTGACAGCCACATGGGAGGAAAGTGTGGAAGTAGTGGCCGTCACACAGGAAGAAGAACTCTCCCACAAATAGGTCATCACTGATATCCATCGACTATTCCAAAAGTAGTAAAGATATCAGAAATTGGAATTGGTAAGTCGGTGAATGCAAAGTTTGTTTTTCCGCTTCGAGTAAAATAACGTTCTGTGATGTTTAGGTTAACCGCGGACATCATCAATCAATCCATGCAGAGATGCGCAAATGCGATGGATGTCCGTATTTGCCTAGATTAACGTGACGCATCAAACAACAACCGGACAATACGAATGGGCGTTGTCCTGCCGGAATGTATCCCCAATTTGGAGTCAGTAGTTCTTACTGGGAACAATATTCAAGAGTTGGGCGATTTGGAACCACTCGCGCACCTCAAAAAGCTGGAAACATCGTGCTTGCTTGCAAACCCCGTATCTACAAAGCCATATTACAGTGAGTATGTTGCATATAAGTTAAATCCGATCCAATCTGAAGGACTTATGAAGTAAACTTGCCACTAATCTAAAGAACGATAACATGTCGGAAGTCCCGCGGAAGAGTTCTTTAGTTGATATCGGAAAAAAACATGAATTTATTGTTGCGTTTTCGACGAAATTCGAGCATTTCCATAATCCTAGGTATATACATGTCATGTATGAAAATATGATCAACATAGACAGTGCAAGTGAAACATCTTGATCGAAAGAAAAATGTTTACGATGATATCCATAGTGTGTGTAGAAGTGATATATTCCGTGGAACGTACAAACGGGGTGAAGTAACAATGAGAACAGTTTCAATTTAGTAATCAAGGACACCCGGCTTATATTATTAGTACCGCAACTTTTAAATAAAGCTTTTATAACCGTCAAATTATATTTAATATCATGCAATTACTATTCAATAAAACATAAGCAAATTACAATAATGAGAAAAATGGTGGTGCGAGTGATGACCAGAGGGAAAAAAACAAGGTATCATGTATTAAGAGGAGTAGTGATTTACTTAAATTCCCGGTCCAACGATATTCAGTAAGGACTATTCCATTTTTTTTTATTTTATATGTATGAAATATTGGATGATCTTGCCTACTTACTTTTAAGATCTGAATTAGCACGATAAGTTTACCCAAATGCAATATTATTTATACTTACGGTGAAAGAAAGAAAATATCTTTGTATTTGTAAATTTTTCCAATTAAGAGGCGAAATTGAATTTAATTAAATTCTAAGATATAGCTAGGGAAATCAATTAAATTTGAATCAATTTGGAAGCTTTTCGAGATTGAAAACGATGCGCATAAATTAATATTACCTTTTTATTAATATATCAAAGAAAAAAAAAAGGAATGAAGAGAAAGACAAAACACCCCAATAAGATAATTATATAAAGCTGTATTAGATTTACACTATGGAAATACTGGCATTAATATATAATCATCCAGTGATATGTGAATTAATAACTGGTAAATTTTTAGAAATTTTAATGAAATTAAGAATTTATGACTGTCATATTTATAATGTTGAAGCTTAATAATAAATAACTCATAATACAAATAATAATGCAAAATAATTTGAACACTATAATATCTAACAAATAATACTGAGAAATCATACGAACAATCATAATAAATAACCAATAATAATAAGACCTAATACTAAGCATGTTAATGAATACCAAATAATACAAACAATAATAAGGCATAATTTTTTTTTTTTTTTTGTGGTAGGGAGGGGAAGGCATTTATGCCCGCCGAGTCTGGCAGTGTGGGACTCCCATGGAGGATACCTTTGGACTACCCACTAAACACCTCCCCTGTCAATCTGAGAACCTAGCCTGGAACCGTTTGACACATTACTTCGGGCCAGGTCTCGTTTTGTTACGCCGTGGGGCACCTTCAAGCTGGGGAGTCCCTTTCCTAGCGGGAGGGGAGGGGGGAAGAGGAATTGCCAGAAGAGCGATCCCCCAGCCCCAGTGTCTCCGGCTGTTGTGAGTCCCTTTTATATTTTAGGACTGCCCGAGCATAATGTGCCACCTGGTTCCATTTGTCAACCGATTCGAGCATCACCGCAACTATATTATCCGGGGTGAGCTCTCCCGTCTCCCTGTAGAGTTCCCTTCGCAGCCTGGCCCATTTGGTACACGCAAAAAATGCGTGACAGGCATTGTCCTCCTCTCCTGGGCAAAACCGACAATCGGGAGACCGTGACTTGCCGATCTTGTGCAGGTAAGACTGAAAACACCCGTGCCCGCTCAAAAGCTGGGTCAGATAGAAGTCAGTCTCACCATGCCTTCGATTTAGCCACGGTCTCACATCCGGGATGAGGCGCGCAGTCCACCTTCCCTTCGTGCAATTCCTCCAAGACTGCTGCCAATCGTTGAGCGAGCGTTGTCTCTCCTCGCGGATAACGATCTCCTTCGCATCCTCGTTTCGGCGCAGGTAAATAGCGCGGCGCTCTCTAGCAAGGAGGGCGACAGGTATCACGCCTGCAATCACTCTCACCGCCGAGTCGGAGACTGTTGGATACGAAGATGCAAAGGCATAATAGATATCATAATAATAGATAGCAAGCAATGATACAAATAACAATACTTGAGATGCAAGAAACAAAAATAACAAAATGAATTGTTAAACCAAAATAACGACTGGTTCCAGTGGTTCTTCTTTTCAGCGGGAAATAAGGTGCAGGGTAGATATGCCGTCGCAAGGGTAGGGTTTGAGAAAATCCGCTGAGGTCGGTTTCGGGTCGCGCGCGGTACGCGGTACCTTTGTTATTTTGCCTTTTTATTAGAGTAGCTTTCGTCGGGTTGAGTTAACGTAGTATACTTTTCGGTACCGCGTCGGAAATTCGGGAACGCGAAGTAAAAATTAGATTTTGTTCTTTGACTGATTGATGAAGAAATACGGAGTAACGTAAAATAGGTTTCCTCTCCGTATGGTTTTGTTTTGTGACGCGTTTGAAAACGGGCATGTATTGGTGGCTGAATATTGTAAATGAGCGTAACCCAATCGGAGACCCGCGACCGAAATCCTCTCCGATCTAGCTGGCCGACAAGCAGCCACCGCGTGAATGGGTTACGGTGCACGGATTGGTTGACCGGTTGGTACCATCCGTTGGCACTACTCAGACTTAACGTCTAGAACCGATGAGAGGTCGGTTCCGCGTTCGCACGTAGACGTAAAATCATTACAAATGGCGCCCAACGTGGGGCCCAAAAACATCCTAAGGAAATAAGAGATTCGCGTCTTCTGACGAGTTGGTCCTTTACGGAGGATGTAAGGTACTTTGGTACTCGAGCCTCACAAACAGGAGCAGTGGAGTTGTGTGATACACACTAGCAGTCGCTTCACGTGATTGTAGCTCTCCTTTGTTTGATCTTTTTTTCGCGACAGAATTCTTCCGATGTGTTGTCCCAGGGTAACCCCTGTAAGGACCTTCTATTTTCTTGATGGAACTGTCAGCCTGATGGGGTTTCTCCTGTTGGCCTGGACTCTCAAGAAAATAGAAGGCTACCTTGCCTTTATGTCGCGGAAGGATTCTACTTGTTTCGTATGCGTGATAGACGAGTGGTATCGGTTCAACGTTCGGTGGCGTATGCTGGAGTTGCGGAGCCCGGAATGCTTCCACGCGTCGGGAATTTTGACCGTGTACAAAACCGTTACGGTAGCTCTACCACTTGTCTCGTCGAGTCATTGAACGTAGTTTAGAGACGGTTTTTGTAATGTATGTGGGTACGGGGTTAAATTTGGAAATCGACCCTTTCTTCGGCAGACTACCACGCACTCTCATTTTCCTTTGGAGGAGTCGACTGCTGGAAAGGAAAGTATATATTAAGTTTATTTTTTTTTGTGCCTATTGTACGTAAATAGCTCGCTACTATCGGCCACTAAATTATTTTTTTAGTCATATTAGATAGTTACATTTTTTTTCTTTGTCAGCAAGACATAGCACCAACCACACACAGCAAAGACGAACATGGCAACGAAGAGGACCCCAGATAAGCATTGGACTAGATCCAAAATGGCCCAACCAGCTAACTGTGGGATCTGCTTTGAACACGTAGTGGAGGGCGTACACAGCGTGCGATTGGAGTGCGGACACCTTTTCCATCGTGCCTGTGTCCAACAGCTCCTTCTCGCGTCCGAGCTGCCGGCGACCCATAGAGCGGACCGCCGTAGACGTCCCCCTCGGAACGCCCGTCCCCACGCGTGGAGCAGTGCCGAACCGCCACAATCACTGTTGGACTTGCAAGGAGCCGTGGGCGGTGAAGTTCCTGCTGCAGTTGTCGCGGCCGAGGTTACACCCGTGCCTTCCACCCACTCCATTGACAACCTCGTGGCTTTAATGCGAGATATGTCGGAGAGGATTGGCAACTTGGAGGGAAGACTCCAGAACCTCCCCATGAGCCAACCACCCAGCCGCGTGAGAACTCCGCTTGGCTGGGAGCCCAATCCCAGTGTGGCTATGCCCCACTCTCGACCATCTGATCAATGGGCCCTAGCTCCAAGGAACTCGGGAATGGCTCCCAGAGCTCCCGAGTATAGACCACGACACAGCACTGCACCTCCGTTGGTACCTCCAGTCCCCGAGGCAGTTCCTTACAACAGGTCAATCGAAGATGCGATTCCCCCCGGGAACGCATTGACACCTTTCCGAGACCCGACGCCTCGTATCATGGAGAGTTGGCGCCTGAACTTCACGGGTTTCAACGCTATGATATCAGCGGACCGGTTCCTTTTCAGGATTCAGGCGTTAGTATCCAGCACCCTGGGAGGTGATTTCTCGGCCTTCCTCCGGCATGCACATCTTTTGTTCAGCGGAGACGCTGCCGACTGGTACTGGAGTTTTAAGGAGTCGACGCCACGTCCCACTTGGAATTCTTTCAGTGCAGCCTTCCGCAATCGATTTGATGATGGCTTCACTGAGAGAGAACTAAGGGAACAGATAAAAAAATGGAAACAAGGCGCTCATGAACCGTTCGACCAGTACTACACAAGTATAGTGAGGTTGAGCACTCGCTTGCGAACAACCATGCCCGAGGACGAACTGGTAGAAATTATCAGAGAGAATATGCGTTGGAAGCTTCAGAACAGCCTTCTGCATTTTCCCATCAACACCATACAGGGATTGCGCCTCCATGCCCGTAGGCAAGAACAACTGGATGAGCGGCGAGGTACCTTCCATCCACAACCTCGCATAACGGGACCAAATCCACGAAATCATCACACCGCGGAGTTGATGGCAGCGGACCACCTACTTGCTGACCCAGTACCAGTAGCGAGGAGCGGAGCACCACAGGAGCTTGAGGACCCAGCAATGATTGATCGACCCTCCCTTGAAGCAATTACAAGCCCGACGGTCTGTTGGAACTGCCGACAAACAGGGCATCGGTTCTATGCATGTCCAGCGGAACCGACGCTCTTCTGTTATCGATGCGGGAAGGCCGACACTTACGCACATGATTGCGCAAATTGCAAAATGCGAAAAAACTTGCCAGCAAGTGCCGCGACCACCCGTCGGCACTCCTAAAACCCGGACGAACCAAGGCTGATCCCATCACTAGCTATGACCAAGCCCCAGACATGACTACAATTCTGCTGACTCGCACCGCCAAGCACAGTTCTCCCGAAGTTCCACAACCGACGCCATCCTTTGTCGAGGCGGACGCGCAGGGAAATGATAGCGAGGCGAAAGCTCCTTGGCATGTCAAACCCTTCCACGCCAGACTGCGGAATTATTTGGCTACTCGACAGTGCATCTTCCATGAGGAATTGGCTACAAATGTCCCACCGCGAAGAATGCGAGCCACGCGTTGGATGCGGAGCTTCTGGAGAAGGGTCAGGCAGTCGAGGAAGGTGCTGAAGGACAAACACTTAGACGAATTATTGAGGGATGACGTTCAAACATATGCGTCAGTACACCTCCTGCAAAAACGTTTGTCAGGTTTAGTCGATACGGGAGCCAGTGTGAATTGCATATCAGCCGATTTTGCAGGGGAGGTACTGGCAATGCACGCGGACCAAATCCACCATTTTACCACCTGGTTAAGCACGGCGGACGGAACTCGTCACTCTGTAGTGGGAAAAATAACGACGGATGTCACGTTTAAAGGAGTAACTAAACCTCTGGAATTTTACATCATACCTCAATTAACCCAGAATCTTTATCTAGGGGTGGATTTCGTTCGAAAATTTAACTTGGCCCCGGCACTGTTTTCCGGTACGACCCTGGAGTCCGTCACCACAATTCCTGACCAAACTCAAACCACTCACTTATTACAACATACACTGTATGTGAATCAGCAACTGCGACTTGACTCGGCTATATCGGCTTTTCCATCGCATGAGAAGGAAGGTCTCGGGCGGACGGCACTGGTGTTACACACTATAGATGTGGGGGATGCTAAGCCCATAAAATAGAGACATTTTGCCATATCTCCGGCGAAGGAAAAGTTGTTGTATGCCGAAGTTGATCGAATGCTAGCATTAGGCGTGATCGAAGAATCGCAGAGCGCGTGGGCTTCCCCAGTCACCTTAGTTGTCAAGCCGAACAAGGTCCGGCTATGCTTAGATGCCAGCCGCTTGAACGCCGTCACTGTCAAGGATGCATACCCTCTACCGTTGATTGAAGGCATTTTGAGTCGGTTGCCTAAAGCCCACTTCATCACGAGCTTAGACCTCAAGGATGCTTTCTGGCAAATTCCTTTAGACCCGGGCTCAAAGGAGAAAACAGCCTTCACAGTCCCAGGTCGGCCCCTGTATCAATTCGTGACCATACCATTCGGATTGTGCAATGCCCCTCAAACAACGACGCGCCTTATGGATAAGGTGATACCACCTCATTTACGGCACCAAGTTTTCGTGTACTTGGACGATCTGCTGCTTATAACCGAGACCTTTAACGAACACATCGACCTGCTTCAGGAGTGGCTCTACACATCCGGAGGGCAGGGTTAACCATCAACATACAGAAGAGTCAGTTCGTGATGACGGAGGTGAAGTATTTTGGTCACATCATTGGGCATGGCAATATCAAAACCGACCGGGACAAGACTCAAGCGATTGACGTTTTTCCATTACCCAAGACCACCAAGCAATTACGCCGATTCCTAGGCTTATGCGGATGGTACCAGCGTTTCGTACGTGACTTGCCACCATTACTACTCCTTTGACCGACATGCTGCGTAAGGGGCGTAAGTTCGTCTGGGAAGAGCCCAGATTGCGAGCCTTCGAAGATCTAAAGAAGAGTCTGACTACAGCCCCCGTACTGCACAGCCCGGACTTTGACAAACCATTCTCAATCCAATGTGACGCGAGTCAACATGGGGTGGGAGCAGTCTTAGTCCAGGTTGCACAAGACGGCGAGGAGAGACCTATAGCCTTCATGTCCCACAAGCTGAACCAGGCCCAGCGGAACTATACGGTCTCGGAGCAGGAATGCCTGGCGGCTGAGCTGGCAGTGAAACGTTTTCGAGCATATGTAGAAGGACATTCTTTTTGAAATCGTCACTGATCATGCGTCACTGAAATGGCTGATGAGCCAAACGGATCTCCACGGCCGCTTGGCCAGATGGGCCTTGAAATTACAGGCGTTTGACTTCACGATAAGACACCGCAAAGGAAGTCAGCACGTGGTACCGGACACACTATCAAGGATGTTCGCCCCTGAAGGAGCCGAGTTGGCCCAGGAGGACGACAGCCCCCTATGGATCAACTTGGACCATTCCGCCTTCAAGTCAGCATGTTATATCCAGCTGATGAATACGATTCAGGACCAGTTGCCACAGCTGCCAGAGCTACGGATGACGGAGGGATTTATATACAAGCGGACGAGACACGCCTCCGGAGACCACATTCAAGAAGAGGAACAGTGGAAGTTATGGGTGCCAGAAGAACTGACAGGCGAATTGATTAAGCGGGCTCATGACCACCCATTGAGTGCACATGGCGGTTATGGTCGTACGCTTCGGTGACTGAAGACTTACTTCTTTTGGCCTAAGATGGCGCAGCAAGTGAAAAAGTACGTAGCCGCTTGTGAGCTGTGCAAATGCACTAAAGCGCCCAATACTGTTCTTCGGCCCCCGATGGGAAAATTCGAACTACCCGAGCGGGTGTTCCAGCGCCTGTATATAGATCTCATCGGTCCGTACCCTCGCTTGACTTCGGGATACACGGGAGCTGTCGTGGTCCTGGACCACTTGTCCAAATTTCCGATTGTGGAACCCCTTCGAAACCTGCACACCGGCCCCATAGTCAGTTTTCTGGAAAATCGTGTTTTCCATATATTTGGAGTACCGGAGAAGCTGGTCTCCGACAACGGAGTTCAGTTCACCTCGTCTAGATTCCGGGAATTAATGGAAAAGTATGGCATTACGCATCAGTGGACTGCCGTTTATTCCCCGCAAGCCAATGCGTCCGAGTGGTTGAACCGCACCCTCATAGCCGCCATTCGGGCCTACGTCCAACCGGATCAGAAGGATTGGGACCGCAGGATTTCCGCCATCACCTGTGCTCTGCGTTCGTCTTATCACTCCACTACAGGCATCTCCCCATACTTTGCCGTGTTCGGCCAGCATATGATCTGCCACGGAAACTCGTACCGGCTATTGCGGCAGTTGAAAGGTCTGGAAGACCTAATGGTTGTGCTGGAGCCGCACGAGAAACTCCAAATTCTTCGAGAACAAATCCGAGAGAGGATTGAAGACAGTAGACTGGTGGGGGAGGAGCGGTACAATCTGCGATCCCATCCTTCTGGCTTCAAGGCAGGCGACGAAATCTACCGACGGAATTTTAGACAAAGTGAAGCAGGTCGGCATTACACTGCCAAGCTAGATAAGAAGTTCGTGAAGTGTCGAGTCTTACATGTTTTAAGTCCCACGCGGTACCTCATTGAGGACATGTCCGGAAAGGAGCTGGGAGTCTACCATGCCAAAGACCTACGACGCTGAGAGAAAAAGAAGAAAAAAACATCATAGGGCCAAGCAACGTTTCCTTCAGTATCCCCATGCCTGATAGGCATCGTGGACACTGCCCTGTAATGAATCATGCGACGCCGCTGGCTACCACTACTAACACACTTTGCTGCCAGGTGGCTTGTCATTTCAAGTTGGTTGCGACGAGCGCACATCCCACGTCAATTTTGTCGTGGGATGTCAAGAAGATTTGACAGCCACATGGGAGGAAAGTGTGGAAGTAGTGGCCGTCACACAGGAAGAAGAACTCTCCCACAAATAGGTCATCACTGATATCCATCGACTATTCCAAAAGTAGTAAGGATATCAGAAATTGGAATTGGTAAGTCGGTGAATGCAAAGTTTGTTTTTCCGCTTCGAGTAAAATAACGTTCTGTGATGTTTAGGTTAACCGCGGACATCATCAATCAATCCATGCAGAGATGCGCAAATGCGATGGATGTCCGTATTTGCCTAGATTAACGTGACGCATTAAACAACAACTGGACAATACGAATGGGCGTTTGCCTGCCGGAATGTATCCCCAATTTGGAGTCAGTAGTCCTTACTGGTAACAATATTCAAGAGTTGGGCGATTTGGAACCACTCACGCACCTCAAAAAGCTGGAAACATCGTGCTTGCTTGTAAACCCCGTATCTACAAAGCCATAATACAGTGAGTATGTTGCATATAAGTTAAATCCGATCCAATCTGAAGGACTTATGAAGTAAACTTGCCACTAATCTAAAGAACGATAACATGTCGGAAGTCCCGCGGAAGAGTTCTTTAGTTGATATCGGGAAAAAACATGAATTTATTGTTGCGTTTTCGACGAAATTCGAGTATTTCAATAATCCTAGGTATATACATGTCATGTATGAAAATATGATCAACATAGACAGTGCAAGTGAAACATCTTGATCGAAAGAAAAATGTTTACGATGATATCCATAGTGTGTGTAGAAGTGATATATTCCGTGGAACATACAAACGGGGTGAAGTAACAATGAGAACAGTTTCAATTTAGTAATCAAGGACACCCGGTTTATATTATTAGTACCGCAACTTTTAAATAAAACTTTTATAACCGTCAAATTATATTTAATATCATGCAATTATTATTCAATAAAACATAAGCAAATTACAATAATGAGAAAAATGGTGGTGCGAGTGATGACCAAAGGAAAAAAAACAAGGTATCATGTATTAAGAGGAGTAGTGATTTACTTAAATTCCCGGTCCAACGATATTCAGTAAGGACTATTCCATTTTTTTTATTTTATATGTATGAAATATTGGATGATCTTGCCTACTTACTTTTAAGATCTGAATTAGCACGATAAGTTTACCCAAATGCAATATTATTTATACTTACGGTGAAAGAAAGAAAATATCTTTGTATTTGTAAATTTTTCCAATTAAGAGGCGAAATTGAATTTAATTAAATTCTAAGATATAGCTAGGGAAATCAATTAAATTTGAATCAATTTGGAAGCTTTTCGAGATTGAAAACGATGCGCATAAATTAATATTACCTTTTTATTAATATATCAAAGAAAAAAAAAGGAATGAAGAGAAAGACAAAACACCCCAATAACATAATTATATAAAGCTGTATTAGATTTACACTATGGAAATACTGGCATTAATATATAATCATCCAGTGATATGTCAATTAATAACTGGTAGATTTTTAGAAATTTTAATGGAATTAAGAATTTATGACTGTCATATTTGTAATGTTGAAGCTTAATAATAAATAACCCATAATACAAATAATAATGCAAAATAATTTGAACACTAGAATATCTAACAAATAATACTGAGAAATCATACGAACAATCATAATAAATAACCAATAATAATAAGACCTAATACTAAGCATGTTAATGAATACCAAATAATACAAACAATAATAAGGCATAATAGATATCATAATAATAGATAGCAACCAATGATACAAATAACAATACTTGAGATGCAAGAAACAAAAATAACAAAATGAATTGTTAAACCAAAATAACGGCTTTCCTTTCCAGTGGTTCTTCTTTTCAGCGGGAAATAAGGTGCAGGGTAGGTATGCCGTCGCAAGGGTAGGGTTTGAGAAAATCCGCTGAAGTCGGTTTCGGGTCGCGCGCGGTACGCGGTACCTTTGTTGTTTTGCCTTCTTATTAGAGTAGCTTTCGTCGGGTTGAGTTAACGTAGTATACTTTTCGGTACCGCGTCGGAAATTCGGGAACGCGAAGTAAAAATTAGATTTTGTTCTTTGACTGATTGATGAAGAAATACGGAGTAACGTAAAATAGGTTTCCTCTCCGTATGGATTTGTTTTATGACGCGTTTGAAAACGGGCATGTATTGGTGGCTGAATATTGTAAATGAGCGTAACCCATTCGGAGACCCGCGACTGAAATCCTCTCCAATCTAGCTGGCCGACAAGCAGCCACCACGTGAATAGGTTACGGTGCACGGATTGGTTGACCGGTTGGTACCATCCGTTGGCACTACTCAGACTTAACGTCTAGAACCGATGAGACGTCGGTTCCGCGTTCGCACGTAGACTTAAAATCATTACAATATGATACCATTTATCACTCCAACCACTTAAACAATAACAATAGCAATAACGCGTACCTAACATACATGCATATTAAAGTCTTATCTTTTGAATTGAATAAGCATTCGGATTGCCTGAGATGTAATTAAAAGAGCAAAGAAAAACAAACATTTAATTAAATAGTTGAGTACATCTGGGCAATAATTTTTAAATGCAATAACATTAAAGGGCAAACGGAATAAATAAACTGCGCTAAACAAGTATAAAAAATAATTGACATGTGAACGGCAATTTTCCAACGCAAATAAACATGAAACTAATTTAATTTCCAGTTACACTGAAATAATTTAAGTATGGAATCTTTGAACCAACCGAATTTTAGTTATTAGAACAATACAACAATGCAAACGACTTTACCCCAAAACCAATTATCTCTTTCAAGTTCCACTGCAATTCACTCTCAAACCAAATTTATATCTAGCACTAAATGTGCCATTTCATAATGTAAAGGAAAGTGGCAGTCAAGTCGGTAGAACCCCGGCAAAACTATCAGCAAACACGCTTTGTCGATGTCTAAATTGCACGATCACTGGAATGAAAACCAGTTGATTACACAACAGCCTCTGAGCCGTCGACGTAAACTGTCGGCGGACACGCTATTTTTAGTTATAAGTCCTCAAAAAAACAAGTAATAGCCTCTGAGCGGCCCGATTTCAACTTCCGGTAGACACGCTACATTTAGTATTAAGTTATATGTAGAAGAGACATCAATTTTCCATCCAGTCATAGCCTCTGAGCTGTTGATCGAAAATGGTTTGCAAATACGCTATTGACCAAGTATTTTTTAAACAAGCCACTACGTTTCCTTTTACAATAAATACATTATAACTGCCAACTACTAAAAAAATCACCAATAAATCTGTGGAAAGCGCAAGACAATTCAAAACCCACCCATTTCCCACCCTTTTACTTTACATATGACAGCAATATCAAATTACGTCTTAGAATGCTATAATATATACTTTAAGATTCTTTAAACAATCGTTTTCTCAAGATCGATATCAAAAATTTTATAAACGGCTTATGAAGTGACCTCGCACGGCACTGCACTGTCTTCCAGCAAGGCCTAGGACAGCATTATGCAAAACTAAGCAGACGCGCACTGGGGGAAAATTAGACGGAACACATGTAGGGTCTTGAATGAAGGCCAAGACTATATGTTCGCAAGCCCATATAGTGATAGTGTCACTTCGACCATAATCTTTCTCGCAAGATATTTTCAACGCAGTATATCTGTTTAACAGTTCACTAAAATCAATAAAAGTATATACCAGAGCTATTAAGCTTACAATCTCTCCTTTTAATTTCAATTTAATGAAGCAGATCATCATCATTCACAACTCATACAATATTTCTATACTTAACAAAAAACCTTCATAATAAATAGTAGATTCCAACTTATAAATAATCCACAACTGTTGACACATACTGCTGAATATATTTGTAATAACCCTCCCTTTTTACAACTACAAATGAATAAAAAAGTATGTAATTTACAACTTAAGCCAATTAAACGACAATTAAATGCATATACCTCAAAAGCTCTTCCTCCTTCATAATCGCATAGCATAGATGAATTAAAAGCCCTGCCCACTACGAAATGCATTAAGTCGACTTAATTAAAAACTAATGCTCTTCAAGGCAATTACCAGCCAACCACGAATTAGTACATACATATCATATACTTCACATACTTCCTAGCAATAAGCGTATGTAAAAGCTACAATACATGGCTTCATTCAATTATCTCATGCATCATTGCAGAAGCAATGCTAATCATATCTTCAAAGCTCGTTAGCGGCGAGCAAAAACAATCACATAAACCTTCAATCCATGACCCCCATTCCCATTAACAACATTAACCATGCATATTAAGGGGAAAGTTTATTTATCACACTCACTTGCACCCTATAAAGCCAAGATAGCTTATACTTAAGTCTTGGGAATACAACAACAACGGCTCCCAAGCTACATAAATGGAAAGCTTTTCTCTCGGCAAATCTTCTTCCGAAGCGAAGCTTGTCCCATACGGAAGATACGACCAACTTGCAATTACCATACCCAAAACATCGCCATAACATCGCGTAGCCCAAAAGCACAAGCACCCAATTCCCCACATAGTACCCAACCCCAAAACTCCATGCATCATCCCACCCGTTCCTTTCAACTAGTCTAGTTATAGCAAGAGAAAAAATAAGGAAAAATAAGAAACAAAAAAACAAAAAAAAATTAATTAACAAAAAAAAACCAAAAAGAAACCAGCGGAAAAGAGGGCTGAGTTCAAAAAAAAATATATAAAAAATCATAATTAAAAACAAAAATATAAAAAAAAAATATAACAGAAATAATAATAAATAATATAAACAAACAAGACGCTGGTACACAAAAAAAAAGAAGAAAAAACGAATTTCAGACAAAGAACGCTATAACTTTGTAGAATCCTATAATAAACATCCGACTAACTAACAATTACTAATCAAGTGACAGCTCTGCACTGATTTGTTTTCCTGCACCTCGCACACGATAGGCATAAAGCCATAATTACGGCGGCGAAGCTAATGCCTTCAGAAAGATACAATTGACTAGCAGTGAATTTACCTATGGTCTCTTGCGACGACTCGCCAGATTCAATTCGCACATATGTGGTGATAAGCGCAGTACGTTATTCCCTGATAACGAACTTCAATGATCGTGCGAACTGTTCAGCCCAAAGCTTAATCATTATCACACCATATGAAGCAAGTAAGCGAGCGTACCCGACAAAATTCCCAATCCCGATGGAAACCCATGCGGAAGCTTTGATAAGGTAGCATTCGCCGCCACCACAATGAAAGCTTTTCTCACGGCTGAAATAAGTCCGAAGCTAATTAAGCGATTGGAGGAATAATCTTATCAACCATACGATTATGAGCAAATAGAATGCCGTCAAGCTTGACGTTCTATCCCTACTAAATATCCACACATTCCATCCCATTAAAAATTAATTCATAACGTTCCGCTTACATACTAACAAAAAATTCCCACTAAACTATTGGCACAATAATTAATATGTAGAACTTCAAGAAAGCTTAGTTATCGTATTAAATAAAATTAATTAAAAACTAAAGTAATGTTAAAAGCTATAAGAAACAATTATGCAAACAATTAGCATTATATACAAAAAATAACGTTTATAAGTAGAATCTGGAATATTCAAAGTAAAAAAAAAAGGAAACAGTAAGAATAATGATAACAGTAGAAATATAAGAACGTTAATCGAATAGAAATTAAAAGTAGCAATGAAAATAAAGACAAAACCAAAACAAAGAAAAGGAGAAGAAGAAAATAATAAGTGCCATTGCATCTGCACCGTTCACACTACATCCTCACTAACGCTAACAGGTTAATTTGCTAACACCTGTACTGCAGCCTAGTAATGCACAAATAGGTAAACCAATAATTTACAATTCTGATTTAAAGAAAAATCGGCAGTAAATATGGAAGTTAAAGGAAAATGTAATGTCTCATAAAGTAAAACCAATTGAAAAAAATATTGAATTCCGGCATCCCTCAAATGAAAAATAGTTTTATATAGATAATAGTTTTATTCTCAAGAAAAAACGATTTAGGACCGGAAAAAATGTTCAGTGTATTCTTCAACATTAGAATCAAACGTAACATTATTCCATTATTGTATACAATCAAATGAAATATTGAGTTATTAATTTATGTTTGTATAGAATCAAACCAAACACGAACCTGCTTGGCTCAAAGTTGTATCAAACAAAAACCTTTGTGAATAATTATACTGATAAACAATCAAAAAAATATATATATATACATTATCAATCCACGATTATGTAGAACCAAAAGCGATCTTAGCTCACTGTATCAAAAGAAATACTAAGTATCAAACAAAACGTCAATTCATAATTAACTTATTATGTTAGTATCAAGTAAAAATTGATGGGTAACCATACATATTAGCGACTCAGGCATACAAATCATGAATCCGTAATGATATAAAATCAAAAATGTAGTAATTTACAATTGTAACGTTGAATTTTGCCATAACATATTAAGTAGCGTAAATTAGGAGTTAAAAACACACGAAATCAATCGGTAGGATTAAGTTAGCATCCAGTATGTTGATCACGAACCAGCAGTAGAACAACAATCAACAATAGGCAGTGAGAAGTACAGCGGACAATAGTAATGGCCTTGACAGCGCAAAATATAAGTACAACTAACGCATTAAGTAATTCGCATCATTGGAACGGAACAACGATTTACTTCACTCTCCAAGTACGTAAATCATTCGTATCCGCTGGAGGAAATGTTATGCTATATAGAAATGTCGACAATCGTTTAAGCATTCGCACTCCACCAAGCATTATACGGTCAAGCACATACGCCCATTGTCATCAAAACATGTACCTATATAGAAATGTCGACAATCGTTTAAGCATTCGCACTCCGCCAAGCGTTATACGGTCAAGCACATACGCCCATTGTCATCAAAACATGTATCTATATAGAAATGTCGACAATCGTTTAAGCATTCGCACTACGCCAAGCGTTATACGGTCAAGCACATGTGCCCATTGTCATCAAAACATGTACTTGTCGACCAACGGCAAGTGAAAAGACTTCATAATTCGCTTTACATAAGCCATAACATTAGCGACGACGACGACTATGTACATGAGAAGCTTCGGGGTGTGCTTCCAGCGGAGTGACACTGTGGAGAGAACAGAAAAGCTAAACAAAAGCTTTTCCTCGCCTGATTGCTCCAAATCCGCCAATTCGCCGCAAAGTTTCACCATGCGAGCAAGTGAGACGGAGCGCGGAGGAAGAAGCTTTCGTGGAACGAGAGCGCACGTTTCAACTACTCAGCGAATTTAGGGCGAATTGAGGCCGCGGAATCGTTTAAAAGCAATTGATCGAGCGAGAAGCGGCGAGTAGTGACTACATCAGAAAAGCGGTGTTCGAGCCAGTCGGTGCGTAATCCGTTCGTTCTTCCGAAAGTTTAGTTCCGGTGCAACTGCGGAATATCTTCGTTGATTAGTTAGATGGTGAGGTGTTGGCTCAAGCCGTGAACCTCCTTCGGCTTGATTGCGTTTTCTGCCGCATAGCCACCATCAGCTAATCCTTTTTTTATTTCCCAGACATCTTCGCAAGAAAAGGGCTTCACCCAGTATGGATAGATGTTAAAAATAATTAAAGAAGTGTAAATGTAATTAATTTAAAATATCAACATAAAATAAAACTAAATTCTTTAAACATGTAACCCTCATCTTTGGTGTTCTGGTATTAAATGGACAGAGTAGCAGGTAAGTGGTGTTACAGTGAATTTAATCGATTATTGTGAACAATAACTAGTCTCTTCCCTATCGCAATACTTGTATTTACCGGGGAGGTTACCCGTTCGACTGTGTATGGACGTACCAGTACTTGGACCAGTTTATGTGTTTATTTTCATTTTTTAGCAAGATTTTATCACCAATGTGAAAAAATATGTAATTGGAGTAGGCTTTTGACTTTAGTTTAGTGTGTAATATGTTTTTACGTGCTATCGGGTAGATTTTCTGTAGTTTATATCTCAATAGAAAATAGCAGCTTTCATGGTTATAAACTGGAATAGGCTCCTTTTTGAGATTAAAGGGGATGTCTGCCATAAACCCATAAATGCAGTCGATTGGTTTGAGCTGTGTGCTATCGTTTTCGCTGTTATTATAAACGAACGCGGCTGTACGTAAAACTGATCCCAATTTCGAGGGTTATCGCCAACGGTAGTGCGAAGGTACTCAATTAAGGGCCAATGGGCTCGTTCTAAAGCACCATTTGATTGTGGGTGTTAGGCTGAGGCTTAAATTTTTTTATATGCGAAAGTTTACAAGCTCTTTTAAATATTTCTCTAACAAAATTGGCTCCTTGGTGTGTTACGACCAGTTTCGGTATTCTGTATCGGGTTATAATTTCGTTACACAGTGTTAGGTATTGCGTACCAATCCATGAATTTGGTCAAGTTATCTTGAAGAATATATTTTTTTTCCTGATGGTGTCTCTACAAAGAATCTAACAATGTCTAGGTAAACTTTGTCAAAAGGTTTTTCGGCAATGGACATCCGGTTTTGCGGGGAATTTTCTATAGTTTGGCACTTTTTGCAACTTTTTATATAGATTTTAATTTCCTGTAACATGTTTTTCCATCTATATTGTTCCCGAATTTTCTTGTATGTTTTTGTGACTTCTTGATGCCCACCAAATAGGGAGTCATGAAAATCATATAGTATTGCATGAATTTCTTCTTCTTAACAGGTTAGGTTGGACGAGTTATTTGTAGAATTTTGAATCGGTAAAGGGTTTGTTGAGTCGCTTCCAGGAATGTTGTCACCCACCAATTTTTAGTGATGGGTGTTGTCGGATAATAATGGTACTTGCTCAGTTCCTTGAGAGTTTATTGATTTGGATGTTCTTTCTTCGGGAGTTTGTTGGTCTTCAAGTGATTTTCCAACCTGTGGAGATTTTTTTTTTGTTTCTAATTACTTTTGTGACTGAGTCCAAGTAATTACATTGATTTGGGAGGATTTACTAGTGTAATTAGGATTTTTTATTCTACTATGAGCATTGGCGTTGGTATTATATTTACCAGTTTTGTACTGTATCTCATAGTTAAATTCTGATAGCTTGTGATGTGATTGTAGGGTCCTTTAAGGGGCCTATGGTCAGTATAGACTTTAAAATGTCGGCCTTGTAAATAGCATCGGAATTTTCTAGTAGCCCATACTATTGCTAGGAGCCCTTCTTTGATGGTAGAATAGTTGCGTTCCGCCTTGTTGTGAGTTCTGCTAGCATATTCTATTGGATGATCCTTCCATATTTCTCCTTGCGATAGAACAGCGCCCAATGCCTCATTACTTGCGTCGGTTCTGAGATTTTTTTTTTGTGGTAGGGAGGTGAATGCTATTTATGCACAAGGTGTGGGACTCCCATGCGTGACCAGACTACCCACTAAACACCTCCCCTGTCAACCTGAGAACCCAGCCTGGAACCGTTTGACACATTACTTCGGGCCAGGTCTCGTTTTGTTAAGCCGTGGGCGCCTTCAAGCTGGGGAGCCCCTTTCCTAGCGGGAGGGGAGAGGGGAAGAGGAAATGCCAGAAGGGAGATCCCCTAGCCCCAGTGCTCCCGGCTGCTGTGAGTCCCTTTTATATTTTAGGACTGCCCGAGCATAATGTGCCACCTGGTTCCATTTGTCAGCCGATTCGATGATCACCGCAACTATATTATCCGGGGTGAGCTCTCCCGTCTCCCTGTAGAGTTCCCTTCGCAGCCTGGCCCAACTTGTACACACAAAAAATGTGTGACAGGCATTGTCCTCCTCTCCTGGGGAAAAATGACAATCGGGAGACCGTGACTTACCGATCTTGTGCAGGTAAGACTGAAAACACCCGTGCCAGCTCAAAAGCTGGGTCAGATAGAAGTCCGTCTCACCATGCCTTCGATTTAGCCACGGTCTCACATCCGGGATGAGGCGCGCTGTCCACCTTCCCTTCGTGCGATTCACCCAATACTGCTGCCAATCGTTGAGCGAGCGCTGTCTCTCCTCGCGGACAACCATCTCCCTCGCATCCTCCTTTTGGCACAGGTAAATAGCGCGGCGCTCTCTAGCAAGGAGGGCGACAGGTATCACGCCTGCAATGACTCTCACCGCCGAGTCGGAGACTGTTGGATACGAAGATGCAATTCTCAGTGCTCCTCTTCTCTGTACCTGTGCCAAACGTTTTCGGTATACCTCCTTGCTGAGAGCGTCGCCCCATACCTCTGCTCCGTACAGTAGCACTGAACCTACAGCACTCATCAAGAGGCGTCTTCTTGATGGGCTGGGTCCCCCTAAGTTGGCCATAAGTCGACTCAGGGCCGATATTCCCGAAGCAGCCTTCTCACCCGTTGCCCTGATTTGCTCAGAGAAACTCATCTTCGAGTCGATCAGTAGCCCCAGGTACTTCACCGCTGGCTTCGATTCGATTTGTATGTCTCCAATACTGATCATCCTTACTCTAGGGATTCTCTTTTTCGTCAAGATGACCACTTCGGTTTTCTCCAGTGCTAAACTCAGCCCGCGAGCAGTCATTCAGTCCCTCACTCGCCACTTTAGCATACCTAGCCTAAGTTGCGCTTGTTCAACGGTGCGTCCAGCGACCAGAGCCACAACATCATCCGCATAGCCGACCAAGCGCGACTCATCTGGCATCTCAAGTCCCAGTAGCCCGTCGTAAGACACGTTCCACAGGTCCGGACCACGGATAGATCCCTGGGCAACACCCGATGTGATTTCCATCCTTCGTTGGCCCTGTGTCGTGTCGTAGAGCAGGCTTCGGTCCTTTAGGTAGTTCCTCAAAAGCCGCATTAGATATTCTGGAACTTGAAAAGAGTTTTCCAGCGTGTCCAGAATATCCACCCATCTAGCGGAGTTGAAGGCATTCCTGACGTCGAGTGTCACCAACAGGATGATCCGTCGCTTGGTGCGACTATATGCCTCTGCCTTCTGGACCGCGTTCACCACCTCTGCAATCGCATCAATGGTAGAACGTCCTGCTCTAAAGCCGTGGTGCCGAGGAGATAGGTCCCCAGCAGCACGAATCGCGTCAGTGAGTCTTCTTTGATGAGTTTCTCTAGCACTTTCCCAGCCGTGTCTAGCATGCATACCGGGCGGTATGCAGACGACGATTCGAGATTTTCCTTCCCCTTGCTGATCAGCACGAGCCTCGCCACCTTCCATCGTACCGGGAAAACCCCGTCCCGTAGGCAAGCGTTGAATGTGCTGAGCAGCAAGTCAGGACAATGGTGATAGACGAGCCGCAACACCTCAGCTGGAACACCATCTGGACCTGGAGCCTTCCTCGCTTTCAAGGAGAGGACTGCCTCCTCCAGTTCCAGCTGTGTGAAGAGTGGGCACTTTACAGCTGTTTCATCATGGACAGCGTCAACACGGACGGGATGGGCGGGGAAGAGTCCCCGCCCGAGCGCGTCCATCTTTTCCGCGTCATGTATACAAGGCTTCCGTAGGGCACCAAGTTTCCCCATGACCAGCTTGTAGCCAAGGCCCCACGGATCCTTGTTCACATTGTCGACTAGGTCTTGCCAGCAGCGAGCCTTGCTACTGTTGATCAGTTTGCGAAGGTATTTCCTGGCCGACTTATATGCTGCCACCTGGTTGCATGCCTCGTCACGGTTCCGCGCCCGTTGAGCCTCACGCCGAAGCTTGCGACACTCCCTCCGCTTTTCAGCGATTTCAGTAGACCACCAGTATACTGAAGGCTTGCCGTGCCGGGGTGTTCGACGGGGCATAGGAGCGCAGCAAGCAGTCGTAATTACGCTCATAGTAGAGTTCACCACGTCTTGGGCTGCCAGTTCTTCCGTCCCCTCCGAAGCTCCCTGCAGCGGCTCACCTGCTGTGAGAACCTTGACGAACCTCTCGATGTCCATTCTTCCAATGTTCCATCCAGTTGTAGAAGGCCGAGAGCACGGACGTCGGGAGATAGCATCGCTTATCTCAAGTAGAATGCACTGATGATCACTGGCTGAGTAGTCCTCTAATACTTTCCAGTTGTGTATCCTCCGTACCAACCTAACGGCAATGATAAAATAAATATATAATTATAAACCGTACATTACAATACATATATTAAGGAATAGAAGTAACAATTTTAACACTTGGAAAATAATTTAATAGAAATCACTATAACGATCGTCAATGATACAATAAATATATAAATAAATAAATATAACATAACCATACAATATCCATACATACATTAATTAAACGAATTTCAAATTTAATAAAGGCGAACTATTTAAGTCCAATTGGTCATTTAGTAAAATATCAAACGATTTTCTTTTATTTATTTCCAGACTTTCTAATGCATTTAATTTTTGTCCTTTTTCGGCAACGTGTAGAATATTAAAGTCATTACAAAAATCATGGTTCATCTCCAACAAATGATTTGCATAATTAGAAACCCCATCCTTATTTTTAAAACTATAATGATGCCCGTACATTCTTTTTTCAAAGGATCTACCTGTCTGTCCAATGTAAACTTTGTTACATGATCCGCAAGGTAATTCATAAACACCCGATTTTTGTTTCTTGTCGGTTATTGTTTTATTATTCTTAATAAATTTACCTAAGGAGGAATGAGTTTTAAATGCCACTTTCGGGTCTTTTGCATACTTGTGTGGTGTGACCATAACCAAGGCATTTGAAACATTGAAGAGGCGTTGCTCTTCGCCGTATCCTACAGACAACTCACTCCAATCGTACTTTGCCCTTGTTCAGGAATTGTTCGGCGTCCTTTTCGATCAAGTCAACTTTGGCCATGCGTTGTCCCTTGTAGTTTTCTGGTGTCAGTCTCGCTTTGATCCTTCCCACGCTAGGGAACTCCCTTTTGATGGCCTCTTCTACCGGCCAGATCCATCACGCAGTCAATGTCCCGTATTTCGATCGTTGCCATCGGCTCAAGCGGGGCTATAGTTGCGCTTTTGCCGATGACTTTCTTTACTGCGTCACAGAATGCTTCCCTTATGCCGGCTTCTGCTCCGAATCCCACCAGTATATGGCCCGACCGCGTTGGTCGTACTACTTTAATGGTAGTATTGGTGTCTTCGGGCCTCACGTTTCCCTTGATGTCCCGCAGCACCTCCGCGTAGAATCGGCCATCTTGGGGCTTTACAAGCAGTGCCTGCTGCCGGGGTCTTCGTCGGGGCTTCTGCCTCTCCTGTTTTGCATCAGGTCCTTTTTCTAATTGGGCATCCGTGCGAATTTAATTTTCTGGCTTTTTTGAAGGAGTTTCTTTGCGGCTTTCTTCGCTCCTTTTGTAAGCACTGTCTGGAACCCCTGATCTGGTGCTCCACGCCCGTCAAGTGCTTCTTCCTTCCTTCTTTTATCCCGATCTCCTTCGATTGGGCTAGACGCCATTCTTTTATTGACTTTTAATGATGAAGCTATCTGCATGTCACCTTTAGATTTTGCCCCAACCGCCTCTTTAGCCTTCTCTTCGTCTTTGGCCCTTAACCAGCTCCTCCAATAGTGCCCTATGCGATCTAGGAGCTCCTCTAGTTCAAGGAGCCCTTCCTTTGCTGTTTTGCTAATTTTTGGGGAGTCGCATGCAGCTTGTATTCTTTTCAGAACATCTCCCGCTTTTCGAAGTAGTCTTTCCTCTTCGTATCGCTGGGCCGCAATTGTACCTTGCAACCATCCTTGGGAGAGGTTTTCACGTTCCGTTTCCGAGTGCAGTACTTCCACCACATTTTCAACGGTGGCGGTACAATCACGCGGTGTCTGGTCACTCTTTGCTTTTAGTACCGTAATCTCCTCGTTTGCTTCTGGATTTTTCGTTGTAATGTCGGGATTTGTGAACCTTGCATCGGTCACTTTAGTAACGATCGCAGCCGTGACAATCAAATTTTCGGTGCTCTTTATGTTATCTTCCACTGCTCGAACACCTGAAGCATCCTGCTGAGTCTCCCGCTTCTCCTTAATAGGACGCTCGGGCGTTCGCATAATTTTTTTGCTGCGCCCAAACGCCGCAGGAATCTCAGTCTGCACCAGACTGTCTGCTGTTCTCCGTTTTTCGTCTAACGTCACTGTCGTGTTAGTCTTCGTTTTTTCGTGGTTAGTACAGCTCTCGATGTACTGTTGACATCGTGGCTGCAACCGCTGGTTGCGTCGTCGTTATTATTTTTGGTTTCATTTTTTGGATGTTTTTGATCTTTTGATTTTGTTTGCTCCATTTCATTGGGCCCCCCTCGGAGCCGCTATCTCCGTTCGTGTGTGTAGTCGCCTTTTTGGTCCCATGGTTATCTTTGCAGAGCAGGGAGGCCATGCGAGGGTTGGCACAAGCCCTTATGGGTACAAGTGCTCAGAGCGGGAGTCCGTCTCAACCAAACCTACACCACCAACCCAATGGTGCGAGCTTCGAACGTACTCCGGGGCCTGCCAAGGTTTTACCGGGACGGAGACGGTGTGATAGTTGAATTGGAGCCGTTCACACACCAGTTTCACCTCGGCGCTACAGTGCAAAGCAACAAGGTCCAAACCATCACATCCGCCAGCCCAAAGCGTCAATTCCAGTTCGTTGTCCAAAGCGTAGTCCAGATACAATCAGAGTCGTTACCTGTCATCCCAGGAGGGAACCTCACGGCACCCCCCATATCCTCGGGTCCGTGGGGGTGGCACCCCCCAAAGAATGCTAGCCTCCAAGAATGTTCTTGTCGACCGGCTTTCTCCCTGCGGGAATTTCCTCGGGTACGTGGGGGCGGAACTCCCCAAAGAATGCTAGCCTCCAAGAGTGCTCTTGTCGACCGGCATTCCCCCTGCAGGGGCAATTGTACCTTGCAACTATCCTTGGGAGAGGTTATCACGTTCCGTTTCCGAGTGCAGTACTTTCGCCACATTTTCAACTTTGGCGGTGCATTCACGCGGTGTCTGGTCACTCTTTGCTTTCGTGCCGTAATTGGTTCTGAGATTAAATGGTTGGCTAATGTCGGAGTATGCCAAAAGGTGTGGTTCAGTCAAAGAATTTTTTAATCGGTGGAAAGCCTCGATACATTTTTCTGTCCACGTGAAGTGTACATATTTTTGGAATAAATTAGGAAGTTGTATTGATACTTTAGAAAAATCGGGGATAGATTTCGTTTAGGAGTTTGCTAAACCCAAGAAGGGTTGAAGCCTTTTAACTGTTGTAGGTATGGGGAAATCAAGAAGACGACTTGTTACAGCTGGGTCTGGGCGAGCTCCTGTTTATATGCAAAGGTGCCCTAAGTACACAACTTCATGTCGTAAAAATTGTCACTTTTCTGGTTGCAGTTTTAAATTATTTTCCCTGAGTTTGGTAAATATTTTTCTTAATTTGCTGAAGTGGTCTTCTAAATTTTTCGCATAGACCACAATATCATCTAGATAAACGAAGCAGTCAAATCCTTGAAGACCTATTAAAATATAGTTCATTAGTCTTTCGAATGTTGTGGGATCGCCCATTAAACCAAACGGCATTCGCTTGAACTCATTGTGTTCCAAATTATTGCTGAACGCCGTTTTGCACTGGTCTTTTTGAACAAGTACCTGGTGGCAACCACTGGCTAGATCCAATGTATTAAAATAACGAGAATGCCCAAGTTGCTTCAGAATATCTTCTATTCGGAGTAAAGGAAAAGCATTTCCAATAGTTTTTTCCTTCAGTTTCATGAAGTCTACCACTACTCGCCATTTTTTCTCTCCATCGGGCTTAGCTTTTTTCTCTCCATCGGGCTTAGCCTTTTGGCGTGGAGTCCCAGGGACTCTTGCTAGGTCAGACAATGTCACTTTCCAACATTTCTTTAAGTTGCTCGTTAATTACCTGCCTTTGGGCTGACTCAGTCGATACATCTTCTGATTGATAGGAGCTTGGTCGGTTATTAGGGGAATCTCATAGGATAAAGCTTTTGTATAAGTCAGTTTGTCAACCGGGAAGTGAAAAATGTCACTATACGCTTGACAAAGTTTTGTTATAGCAGCCTTTTCTTTAGGGTTTACGTACTCGTGTAATGAAAGTGCTTGCTTTAACTTTGTATTCCGCATTATTTTAATGGATTCGTTTTTATTAATATAGCTTTTTTGTTTGCAGTTTTTATTATTTTGCGACGTAATGCAAATGTTGCATTTCTAGCGATATTTGTAAGCTGCTCATCGTTATTATTTGTTTCATTTAATTGGCCAATATGGTATTCCTTAGTTGTTTCAAGTTTCAGCTCGATTTCTGTTAGTGTTATTGGGGAATTGCTTGAATTGAGCATACCGACAAATATTTTAGATGGGTTTATGAGGCAGTTAGCAAGGAAAATACCTTCATCAATCTCCTTTGCCAAACAAAGCATTTCCTCAGTTAATCGTATTCTCTATTCACTATATATTGGATTTGAAGGCGTATAGTAATGACCTTCTCTAAAGTTACCCTAAACACCCCATTTGCCATTCCCTCTGTGAGTATCCCTTTCTGTTCAGAGCTACAGCTTACATCCTTATGTTGGCCTTCTAGGTCCATCACACTAAGCGTCGTCTTGCTGGGACTTGCTTCAGTGCCATTTGTAATGATTTTTCTACCTTCAGCTCGAACGCGGAACCGACCTCTCATCGGTTCTAGACGTTAAGTCTGAGTAGTGCCAACGGATGGTACCAACAGGTCAACCAATCCGTGCACCGTAATCCATTCACGCGGTGACTGCTTGTCGGCCAGCTAGTTCGGAGAGGATTTCGGTCGCGGGTCTCCGAATGGATTACGCTCAATCACAATATTTCAGTCACCTGAACTTGCCCGTTTTTCAAACGCGTCAACAATTACTCATCCAGAACGAGAAACCTACATTACGTTAGTTCTGGATGTGATCTATCCACAGATCTCAAATCAAAAACGCTACAAAATCCCATAGGCGCGTTACCGATTCACCGACGCGGTACCGAAAAATATACTACTCGAACTTAAACCGAAGAAAACTACTCTAAAGAAATGGCGAAACAAACAAAGGTACCGCGTACCGCGCGCGACGCGAAACCGACTTCAGCGGATTTGTCGAAACCCTAACCTCGCGACGGCATACCTACCCTGCACTTCCCTTTCACGCTGAAAAAAAAACGAGGCACTGAAAAGGAAAGTCGTTAGTTGCTTAGGAATTCATGTTAGCTTTATTTAGGTCCTAAAAATTGATATAATTTTTCTATTAATATCTATCCTTATCCTGTAAGCTACCTTAATTAAATATCCTATTTTGACGTAATCTGTATGAAAATTTTATACAATTAATCATTCGTGTTTAATATTAGGTTTAATGATTATTGAAAAAATACGGTTAATAGCTATTTTACTAATCCTTGTTCAAATTTGTTGAAATTGATTTTCTCCTTAATAATTCAAAGGTTAAAAGAGTGTGGAACTAAGGTAACATAACGAAGCTAAGGTAAAGTAAACCAAGATAATGCAAATTATCGTGTTGTGGTTGGTTGGTTGTCATGTGTTCATATTATTAGTAAAGGATTTTTGCTTCATCTAGATACAAAATTAGGCTCAGTCGTTTGTTGCTCGAACAAATCCGCCTTGTTGTGTATTTAAATTAAGTGCTTTCTCTGTCGGTGTGCTGTCTACTTTTCGTTCCAGCTTGCCGTTTACGCGTTCTCTTGACAGTTGTTACGGTTGTTAATTCTGTGGTGTTAATGTAATAATCGATACATAAACTAAAGTTAAATCTTTACATGCTTCTAAATCCTGCAATACATTTAAATTGATGTTATTAACTTAAGTCTGAAATTCTACCGTTTAGTTTGTTTTTATCTAGTGTAATTAAATTTAAGTTGCATATATTGTATCGTTATCCTTTATAATTAAATTAGCTGAATAGATTTATCGTTTCTGTTTGATAAAATTTCATTCTCTTATTTATTGTGTTTTTTTAAATGGGTTAGTTGTAGGGTTTCTAGATTATTTGTGTATTATTATTACTAAGTGTTTGTTTTGCTCTAGGTGTTTATTTTAAATGGGTTTATGTTTGTGGTAATTAACGATTACGTCCGGCAATTTTGGAACTTATTCCATAAAAATATTTCTTAATATTTTTGGGCCGAATGACTAGGAGAACTTCTGATTTTCTTTAATTCTTACAAACCCCAGCCCACAACACTCAACTTTCAATAAATATTTAGAACTATATTAACTTGTTGTTAAAATCTTTTTTCTACAGCTAACATTTCTGCATCCTATTTAGGTATATGATAATGTTTCTACTAAACATTCTGAATCGATGCAAACGGAATGCTTATTCGCATAAAATTTACTATATAATTAACAGAATTTGAGTTTATGTACAAAATGATATCAACTGTGGCGCCATAACATGAAATTTTGCTTATATTTATGACAAAATAATTAATTTAATTAATCTTTGATAGTTACAAAATTCGTTCAGCCTTATTCCATTAAGTTGTAAATATTCAAATGTACAAGCAAATCTTTTCTTTAAGCCAATCACCTTGATATCACGTTTAAATCTCGAATGTAAATATCGTGCAGTTTGATCTAACTATTTTTCTTAAATGGAAACCAGCTGACTCTGAGATAAATCCTGATTTCATGTTATGACATCCAGAATTTAAAAATAGGTAACGAGTGATATTAGAAACTGTAACCTGAATTGTCCTCCTTTGGTGTTACAATTTCTTCCTCTATAGGTATATATTGTGCGTCTCTGATTTGTATTAAGTGTTGGCGAGATGTTTCACATTTTTCCAGAAAATTGTACGATTGATGGATAACGTCAAGGCATCTGATGCATATTTGGTCGGGTAAATCATTATTCTCGCTGACTAACAACTTTGAAAATAGGTGCCATAATTCAACAACGCTCCTGCAAGTAACATTAATTCGTGGTGCTATGGATTTAGCAATATGATGCATTTCCTTATCACTTTCGGCACATATCCGACACAATTGGTTGAAATTCATTTTCACATTGAAAATTTATTATTAACTGCTGCGAGAAATCATCAAATCCTCTATGAAATATGATAAAAATTTAAGCAACAAAATCTCTTGTTTATGTTGTCAGTGACATTTCTTCTTTGACATTTTCATAACTTTTTGATTATCATCATTCTCATCATTATCATCGCTGATCGCCGTTGATAGTTTATTTTCCTGATTTCGTGCAATCAATTCGGAAAGTGGTTGCCAATCCTCGTCGTCATCATCATCTTCATTTGTTACTATTTCTTTAGTTTTGTTTTCAGCCGGCCGCACGAATGCCCTCACATCCGCCAACAATTCCTCTTCTGGAACTTCTTCTTTGATACCGACTGAATGTTTTATCGAAGGTATATTTCCACTTAGTCCGCAGTTCACGCAACGTTAAATTTGATGAGGTGATCAGCCGCTGCATAGCTTCGCAATAATAGCAGCAAAGCTCTAGTGGATCACAATACCGAGTCAGTTCATTGTCACAATTGTCACTTTTCAAAAAGACATCTGACCATTCAAGAAAATTGTTTGCAGATGTGAAAACTTTTGTGCAACCAGCTGAAAACAAAATTATCATACGAACGCAACAATTTTCGTTCCGGATTCTTGCGATTTTCTATCAAGAATGAGGTTAGAGACGGAACTCGGGAAATATCCGTTAGCAGACTTACCTTTCTATAGATATTTTCGGCACAAACGAGAGCGAAATCCGGACTCTGCCGCACCCAACAATTAGCAGCTGCTATCTCTGGTTCTTCCGATATTCCGCGACACTGAACATATTCGAAGACGACAGCCACGAAAAACTAAGCCGACATGTGGCTGTCAAAAATTTCGGTTGTCACCTCGGACAAAACATCTGTGCGTGGAATGGCACTTCATATGGCGGAAATGTGCTTCTCCAGATGTCGCCAGTGGCATAGTTTTCCCGATGGCCACGGTGGAGGGGCATTTCCAGATGGCTATGTCTCGAAATGTGCCGGGGTTGGATTAATTCTATATTTCGAATATTTATATCCACGGATCTAAATATTTGGACAGAAAAAAAAATATTTTCTGCACAACGATATCCGCACAACAGATGAAGTCCGCTGGCACTTCGAGGACATATCCATCTGGCAGGTTACAAGGGTTCGGGATCGGAATCACTTCGATTCCTGGGCGTAGGCGTCACATTACACATTCCCCCCCCCCCAAAATCGAAGTAATTACGATCCCGTCTCCTTTGTAAAAGGTCTTGGTTAAGGACGTGGCGGGTCGAAGATCGGTTTCGAAGGATAGGCTACAACCATGTTCGTGAAGACTCGAGAGTGACTATACAGTAGGAAGTCAGGTGTTATTCGGAGGCCTTCGTCTAGGCAGAGATTTGGGATAAGCCAAGGTTTCTCGTGGGAATTAGTTGCACTTCATTGTCTAAGGTCTTTTGCGTGGTAAATTCCCAGGGTCTTACCAGTCATGTCCGCGATGAGGTATCGGGTGGGGCTTATGACTTGTATGACTCGACACTTCACGAATTTCTTGTCTAGTTTGGCATTGTAATGGCGGGTGGCATCGCTCTGTCGGAAGTTTCGACGATATATTTCGTCGCCGGCCTTAAAGCCAGAAGGATGAGATCGCAAGTTGTACCGCTCCTCTCCCATCCGTCTACTTTCTTCAATCTTCTCCCGCAGTTGATCTCGCAGAAGTTGGAGCTTTTCGTGCGGTTCTAGAACCACGATTGGGTCCTCTAGCGATTTCAGCTGCCGCAATAGCCGGTAAGCGCTCCCATGACCGATCATGTACTGGCCGAACACTGCAAAATACGGCGAAATGCCGGTCGTGGCGTGGTACGACGAGCGCAGCGCACTAGTGATGGCGGACAATTTGCGATCCCAGTCCCTCTGATTCGGGTGGACATAGGCGCGAATGGCCGCTATGAGCGTACGATTCAGTCGTTCGGATGCGTTGGCTTGTGGTGAATAGACGGCAGTTCGTTGGTGGATGATGCCGTATTTGGACATTAGGTCTCGGAACTTGCTGGAGGTGAACTGGACCACATTGTCGGAGACAAGTTTCTCCGGAACTCCAAACATGTGAAAGACTCGTTTCTCCAAAAAGCTGATTATAGGTCCAGTGTGCATGTTACGTAGTGGTTCTATGATAGGGAATTTAGAGAGCTGGTCCAGGACCACGACAGCTCCCGTGTGACCAG
This sequence comes from Odontomyia ornata, assembly GCA_963969285.1. Taxonomy (NCBI): domain Eukaryota; kingdom Metazoa; phylum Arthropoda; class Insecta; order Diptera; family Stratiomyidae; genus Odontomyia; species Odontomyia ornata. The sequence continues at coordinate 192,261,402 of OZ017742.1, read as the reverse complement.
AAGCAGATCGAGGGTAAGGACCGATAAGAACAATGTACAAGCGCTGGAACACGCGTTCGGGGACCTCAACCTTACCCATGGGTGGCCGAAGAATGGTGTTGGGCGCTTTAGTGCACTTGCATAGCTCACAGGAGGCTACGTACGCTTTTATCTGTTGTGCCATCTTAGGCCAGAAGAAACAGGTTTTCAACCGCCTAAGTGTACGACCGTATCCGCCGTGCGCACTTGTTGGGTGGTCATGAGCCCGTCTGATAAGATCAGTGGTTAATTCTTCGGGCACCCACAACTTCCACTGTTCTTCTTCTTGTATGGGGTCTCCGGATGCGTGTCCCATCCGTTTGTAAATAAATCCATCCATCAACCGCAGTTCAGGAAGCTGGGGCTGTTGATTCTGGACAGTGTGAATCAGTTGGGTGTAGCTGGCTGACTTGAAGGCAGGATGGTCCAGATCGATCAATTGGGGGCTGTCGTCCTCTTGGACCAACTCGGCTCCTTCAGGGGCAAACATTCTGGATAGGGTGTCGGGGACTACATGCTGGCTTCCTTTTCGGTGGTGAATTGTGAAGTCAAATGCCTGTAGTTTCAGTGCCCACCTGGCCAATCTGCCGTTGAGATCAGTCTGGCTCATTAGCCATTTCAGAGAAGCGTGATCCGTAACGATTTCAAAGGTGTGTCCCTCCACATAGGCTCGGAAGCGTTTCACTGCCAACACCGCAGCTAGACATTCCTGCTCGGAGAACGTGTAATTTCGCTGGGCTGGGTTCAGCTTGTGAGACATGAAGGCTATAGGTCTCTCCTCGCCGTCTTGTGCAACCTGGACTAAGACTGCTCCCACCCCATGTTGACTCGCGTCACAATGGATTGAGAACGGTTTGTCAAAGTCCGGGCTGTGCAGTACGGGGGCTGTAGTCAGACTCTTCTTTAGCTCTTCAAAGGCTCGCAAGCTGGGCTCTTCCCAGACGAATTTACGTCCCTTACGCAGCATGTCGGTCAAAGGAGTGGTAATGGTGGCATAGTCACGTACAAAACGCTGGTACCATCCGCATAAACCTAAGAATCGGCGTAATTGTTTGGTGGTCTTGGGTAATGGAAAAACGTCAATCGCTTGAGTCTTTTCCGGATCGGTCTTGATATGGCCATGCCCAATGATGTGACCTAAATATTTCACCTCCGTCATCACGAACTGGCTCTTCCTTATGTTGATGGTTAATCTTGCCCTCCGGATGTGTAGAGCCACCTCCTGAAGCAGGTCGATGTGTTCGTCAAAGGTCTCGGTTATAAGCAGCAGATCGTCCAAGTACACGAAAACTTGGTGCCGCAAATGAGGTGGTATCACCTTATCCATAAGGCGCGTCATTGTTTGGGGGGCATTACACAATCCGAATGGCATGGTCACGAATTGATATAGGGGCCGACCTGGGACTGTGAAGGCTGTTTTCTCCTTTGAACCGGGGTCTAAAGGAATTTGCCAGAAGGCGTCCTTGAGGTCTAAGCTCGTGATGAAATGGGCTTTAGGCAATCGACTCAAAATGCCTTCGATCAACGGTAGAGGATATGCGTCCTTGACTGTGACGGCGTTCAAGCGTCTGGCATCTAAGCATAACCGGACCTTGTTCGGCTTGACCACTAAGGTGACTGGGGAAGCCCACGCGCTCTGTGATTCTTCGATTACGCCTAATGATAGCATTCGATCCACTTCGGCATATAACGATTTTTCCTTCCCCGGAGATATGGTGAAATGTCTCTGTTTTATGGGTTTAGCATCCCCCACATCTATAGTGTGGAACACCAGGGCAGTCCGCCCGAGACCTTCTTTCTCGTGCGATGGAAAAGCCGATATAGCCGAGTCAAGACGCAGTTGCTGAGTTACATCCAGTGTATGCCGTAATAAGTTAGTGGGTTGAGATTGGTCAGGAACGGTGGTGACGGACTCCAGGGTCGAACCGGAAAATAGTGCCGGGGCCAAGTTAAATTTTCGAACGAAATCCACTCCTAAATAAAGATTCTGGGTTAACTGAGGTATGATGAAAAATTCCATAGGTTTAGTTACCCCTTTAAAGGTGACATCCGTCATAATTTTTCCCACTACAGAGTGACGAGTTCCGTCCGCCGTGCTTAACCAGGAGGTGAAATGACGGATTTGGTCCGCGTGCTTTTCCAGTACCTACCCTGCAAACTCGGCAGAGATGCAATTCACACTGGCTCCCGTATCGACTAAGCCTGATACGCGTTTTTGCAGGAGGTGTACTGACGCATATGGCCGGACGTCCTCCCTCAATAATTCGTCTAAGTATATGTCCTTCAACACTTTTCTCGACTGCCTGACTTTTCTCCAGAAGCTCCGCATCCGACGCGTGGCTCGCTTGCTTCGCGGTGGGACGGTTGTGGCCAATTCCTCATGGAAGATGCGCTGTCGAGTAGCCAAATAATTCCGCAGCCTAACATGAAAAGGTTTTACATGCCAAGGAACTTTCGCCTCGCTATCATTTCCCTGCGCGTTGGCCTCGGCGAAGGACGGCGTCGGTTGTGGAACTTCGGGAGAACTGTGGTTAGCGGTGCGAGTCAGCAGAGTTGGAGTCATGTTGGGAGCTGGGTCATAGCTGGTGATGGGGTCTGGATTGGTTCGTCCGGGGTCTAGGAGTGCCGACGGGTGGTCGCGGCACTCGGTGGCAAGTTTTTTCGCCCTTTGCAATTTGCGCAATCAGGTGCGTATGTGTCGGCCTTTCCGCATCGGTAGCAGAAAAGCGTTGCCTCCGCTGGACATGCATAGAACCGATGTCCCGGTTGTCGGCAGTTCCAACAGACCGTCGGGCTAGTAATTGCTTCAAGGGAGGGTCGATTAATCAATGCGGGGTCCTCAAGCTCCGGTGGTGCTCCGCTCCTCGGTACTGGTACTGGATCAGCAAGCAGGTGGTCCGCTGCCATCAACTCCGCGGTGTGATGACTTCGGGGATTTGGTCCCGTTATGCGAGGTTGTGGACGGAAGGTACCACGCCGCTCATCCAAGTGTTCTTGCCTACGGGCATGGACGCGCAATCCCTGTATGTTGATGGGAAAATGTAGAAGGCTGTTCTGGAGATCCCAGCGCATGTTCTCTCTGATAATTTCTACTAATTCGTCCTCGGGCATGGTATTTCGCAGGCGAGTGCTCAATCTCACTATACTGGTGTAGTACTGGTCGAACGGTTCGTGAGCGCCTTGTTTCCGTTTCTTTATTTGCTCTCTTAGCTCTCTCTCAGTGAAGCCATCCTCAAATCGATTGCGGAAGGCTGCACTGAAAGAGTGCCAAGTGGGACGTGGCGTTGACTCTTTAAAGCTCCAGTACCAGTCGGCAGCGTCGCCGCTGAACAAAAGATGTGCATGCCGGAGGAAGGCCGAGGAATCCCCTCCCAGGGTGCTGGATACCAACGCCTGAATCCGGAAAAGGAACCGGTCCGCCGATATCATATCGTTGAACCCTGTAAAGTTCAGGCGCCAACTCTCCATGATACGAGGCATCGGGTCTCGAAAAGGTGCCAATGCGTTCCCGGGGGGAATCACATCCTCGATTGACCTGTTGTACTGAACTGCCTCGGGGGCTGGAGGTACCAACGGAGGTCCGGTACTGTGTCGCGGTCTGTATTCGGGAGCTCTGGGATCCATTCCCGAGTTCCTTGGAGGTGGGACCCATTGCTCGGATTGTCGGGAGTGGGGCATCGCCACACTGGGATTTGGCTCCCAGCCAAGCGGAGTTCTCACGCGGCTGGGTGGTTGGCTCAACGGGAGATTCTGGATCTTTCCCTCCAGGTTGCCAATCCTCTCCGACATATCCCTCATCAACGCCACGAGGGTGTCAATGGAGTGGGCGGAAGGCATGGTTGTCACCTCGGACACGACTCTTGCAGCCGGAACTTCACCGCCTACTGCTCCTTGCAGGTCTAAGAGTGGTTGTGACGGTTCGGCTTCTGGAGCTCCTTTCGCCACTGCTCCACGCGTCGGTAGGGGCGTTCCGATGGGGACGTCTAGGGCGGTCCGCTCGATGGGTCGCCGACATAATGGGCAACTCTCTGACGTGAGGAGGAGCTGTTGTACACAGGCACGATGGAATAGATGTCCACAATCCAATCGCACGCTGTGTACCCCCTCCACTACGTCTTCGAAGCAGATCCCGCAGTTAGCTGGTTGGACCGTTTTGGATCTGGTCCAACGCTTATCTGGGGTCCGCTTCGTTGCCATATTTGTTCTTGCTGGGTGTGTTTGATCCTATGTGTAACTAAAAGGGTAAAAAAAAAGAGAAAAAAATGTAAACTACGCCTACTCTAATAATGTAAAATATAGGTATATCTATTCGCTTAAGACTTAATTAGTGGCCGATAGTGGCGAACTATTTATATCGAATGCGAAGAAAATTTATTTGATATACACTTTCCTTTCCAGTGGTCGAACTCTTCAGCGGGAAATGAGAGTGCGTGGTAATCTGCCGAAGAAAGGGTGCTTCGGTCGATTTACGAAAATTACCCCATAACCCACATACATTACAAAAAACCGTCTCTAAACTACGTTAAAGTGACTCGACGAGACAAGTGGTAGAGCTACCGTAACGACTTTGTACGCGGTCAAAGTTCCCGACGCGTAGAAGCATTCCGGGCTTCGCAACTCCAGCATACGCCACCGAACGTTGAACCGATACCACTCGTCTAACACGCATAAGAAATAGTTAGAATCCTTCCGCGACATAAAGGCAAGGTAGCCTTCTATTTTCTTGAGAGTCCATGCTGATAGGTAAACCCATCAGACTGGCAGTTCCATCAAGAAAATAGAAGGTCCTTACAGGGGTTAACCTGGGACAACACATCGGAAGGATTCTGTCGCGAAAGCAAAATCAAACAAAGGAGAGCGGAAGCTACAACTCACGTGAAGCGACCTCTAATGTGTATCACACAATTCCACTGCTCCTGATAGTGGGACTCGAGTACCAAAGTACCTTACATCCTCCGTAAAGGACCAACTCGTCAGAAGACGCGAAGTTCTTTCCCCCTTAGGATGTTTCGGGCCCCACGTTGGGCGCCATTTGTAATGATTTTCTACCTTCAGCTCGAACGCGGAACCGACCTCTCATCGGTTCTAGACGTTAAGTCTGAGTAGTGCCAACGGATGGTACCAACAGGTCAACCAATCCGTGCACCGTAATCCATTCACGCGGTGACTGCTTGTCGGCCAGCTAGTTCGGAGAGGATTTCGGTCGCGGGTCTCCGAATGGATTACGCTCAATCACAATATTTCAGTCACCTGAACTTGCCCGTTTTTCAAACGCGTCAACAATTACTCATCCAGAACGAGAAACCTACATTACGTTAGTTCTGGATGTGATCTATCCACAGATCTCAAATCAAAAACGCTACAAAATCCCATAGGCGCGTTACCGATTCACCGACGCGGTACCGAAAAATATACTACTCGAACTTAAACCGAAGAAAACTACTCTAAAGAAATGGCGAAACAAACAAAGGTACCGCGTACCGCGCGCGACGCGAAACCGACTTCAGCGGATTTGTCGAAACCCTAACCTCGCGACGGCATACCTACCCTGCACTTCCCTTTCACGCTGAAAAAAAAACGAGGCACTGAAAAGGAAAGTCGTTAGTTGCTTAGGAATTCATGTTAGCTTTATTTAGGTCCTAAAAATTGATATAATTTTTCTATTAATATCTATCCTTATCCTGTAAGCTACCTTAATTAAATATCCTATTTTGACGTAATCTGTATGAAAATGTTATACAATTAATCATTCGTGTTTAATATTAGGTTTAATGATTATTGAAAAAATACGGTTAATAGCTATTTTACTAATCCTTGTTCAAATTTGTCGAAATTGATTTTCTCCTTAATAATTCAAAGGTTAAAAGAGTGTGGAACTAAGGTAACATAACGAAGCTAAGGTAAAGTAAACCAAGATAATGCAAATTATCGTGTTGTGGTTGGTTGGTTGTCATGTGTTCATATTATTAGTAAAGGATTTTTGCTTCATCTAGATACAAAATTAGGCTCAGTCGTTTGTTGCTCGAACAAATCCGCCTTGTTGTGTATTTAAATTAAGTGCTTTCTCTGTCGGTGTGCTGTCTACTTTTCGTTCCAGCTTGCCGTTTACGCGTTCTCTTGACAGTTGTTACGGTTGTTAATTCTGTGGTGTTAATGTAATAATCGATACATAAACTAAAGTTAAATCTTTACATGCTTCTAAATCCTGCAATACATTTAAATTGATGTTATTAACTTAAGTCTGAAATTCTACCGTTTAGTTTGTTTTTATCTAGTGTAATTAAATTTAAGTTGCATATATTGTATCGTTATCCTTTATAATTAAATTAGCTGAATAGATTTATCGTTTCTGTTTGATAAAATTTCATTCTCTTATTTATTGTGTTTTTTTAAATGGGTTAGTTGTAGGGTTTCTAGATTATTTGTGTATTATTATTACTAAGTGTTTGTTTTGCTCTAGGTGTTTATTTTAAATGGGTTTATGTTTGTGGTAATTAACGATTACGTCCGGCAATTTTGGAACTTATTCCATAAAAATATTTCTTAATATTTTTGGGCCGAATGACTAGGAGAACTTCTGATTTTCTTTAATTCTTACAAACCCCAGCCCACAACACTCAACTTTCAATAAATATTTAGAACTATATTAACTTGTTGTTAAAATCTTTTTTCTACAGCTAACATTTCTGCATCCTATTTAGGTATATGATAATGTTTCTACTAAACATTCTGAATCGATGCAAACGGAATGCTTATTCGCATAAAATTTACTATATAATTAACAGAATTTGAGTTTATGTACAAAATGATATCAACTGTGGCGCCATAACATGAAATTTTGCTTATATTTATGACAAAATAATTAATTTAATTAATCTTTGATAGTTACAAAATTCGTTCAGCCTTATTCCATTAAGTTGTAAATATTCAAATGTACAAGCAAATCTTTTCTTTAAGCCAATCACCTTGATATCACGTTTAAATCTCGAATGTAAATATCGTGCAGTTTGATCTAACTATTTTTCTTAAATGGAAACCAGCTGACTCTGAGATAAATCCTGATTTCATGTTATGACATCCAGAATTTAAAAATAGGTAACGAGTGATATTAGAAACTGTAACCTGAATTGTCCTCCTTTGGTGTTACAATTTCTTCCTCTATAGGTATATATTGTGCGTCTCTGATTTGTATTAAGTGTTGGCGAGATGTTTCACATTTTTCCAGAAAATTGTACGATTGATGGATAACGTCAAGGCATCTGATGCATATTTGGTCGGGTAAATCATTATTCTCGCTGACTAACAACTTTGAAAATAGGTGCCATAATTCAACAACGCTCCTGCAAGTAACATTAATTCGTGGTGCTATGGATTTAGCAATATGATGCATTTCCTTATCACTTTCGGCACATATCCGACACAATTGGTTGAAATTCATTTTCACATTGAAAATTTATTATTAACTGCTGCGAGAAATCATCAAATCCTCTATGAAATATGATAAAAATTTAAGCAACAAAATCTCTTGTTTATGTTGTCAGTGACATTTCTTCTTTGACATTTTCATAACTTTTGGATTATCATCATTCTCATCATTATCATCGCTGATCGCCGTTGATAGTTTATTTTCCTGATTTCGTGCAATCAATTCGGAAAGTGGTTGCCAATCCTCGTCGTCATCATCATCTTCATTTGTTACTATTTCTTTAGTTTTGTTTTCAGCCGGCCGCACGAATGCCCTCACATCCGCCAACAATTCCTCTTCTGGAACTTCTTCTTTGATACCGACTGAATGTTTTATCGAAGGTATATTTCCACTTAGTCCGCAGTTCACGCAACGTTAAATTTGATGAGGTGATCAGCCGCTGCATAGCTTCGCAATAATAGCAGCAAAGCTCTAGTGGATCACAATACCGAGTCAGTTCATTGTCACAATTGTCACTTTTCAAAAAGACATCTGACCATTCAAGAAAATTGTTTGCAGATGTGAAAACTTTTGTGCAACCAGCTGAAAACAAAATTATCATACGAACGCAACAATTTTCGTTCCGGATTCTTGCGATTTTCTATCAAGAATGAGGTTAGAGACGGAACTCGGGAAATATCCGTTAGCAGACTTACCTTTCTATAGATATTTTCGGCACAAACGAGAGCGAAATCCGGACTCTGCCGCACCCAACAATTAGCAGCTGCTATCTCTGGTTCTTCCGATATTCCGCGACACTGAACATATTCGAAGACGACAGCCACGAAAAACTAAGCCGACATGTGGCTGTCAAAAATTTCGGTTGTCACCTCGGACAAAACATCTGTGCGTGGAATGGCACTTCATATGGCGGAAATGTGCTTCTCCAGATGTCGCCAGTGGCATAGTTTTCCCGATGGCCACGGTGGAGGGGCATTTCCAGATGGCTATGTCTCGAAATGTGCCGGGGTTGGATTAATTCTATATTTCGAATATTTATATCCACGGATCTAAATATTTGGACAGAAAAAAAAATATTTTCTGCACAACGATATCCGCACAACAGATGAAGTCCGCTGGCACTTCGAGGACATATCCATCTGGCAGGTTACAAGGGTTCGGGATCGGAATCACTTCGATTCCTGGGCGTAGGCGTCACATTACACATTCGACGTTGCAACTAGTGCCAGATGTGATTGTGCTGTAGCTGCTGGGGGTTCCAAATTCCTTAGAATTGCCCTCCGTGCGAGGAAACATAAGTAACTGATTTGGACCCCGTATGCCACAGTTTCTTGATAGGAAGAGGTTTCCTAATAATTCGCTGTTTGGTACCACAGGTACTTTTCTACCACTTGAAAAGTGCATAGTAGTTTTGAATAGAGAGTAAAATTGCCTTGTGAGTTTTAAGGGTTTCAGCCTCTCCAAAAGGACTTTGTAGAGTAATTTTTTGTTCTGGATTTATTGAACATGTCTCTTTTATTGATGTCCTTTTGATGATATTATCTTCAGCTCCCGTGTCGAAAGTTAAATTTGTTTTTGGCTATTTTTTTATATCTAAAGGTAGTGCAGCTGCCATTAATTTTATTTTCTTTTCATTTTTGGTATTTTTAAATGGTAGTATTTTTATGATCACCCTTGGTGCTAATTATAGCCGAGTCAGGGATTGTCTTAGTTTTTCTTGCCATTTCTGTTTTTGAATACTGCATGATTTCTGTGACCGCAAAAGTCACACTTTATTCGCACATTGCACGCTTTGGCAGTTTCATTAGTTTCTTTTCCAAGATTTTGCTCTGCAGTCTCTATGATCATGCCCGTATTCCTTGCATTCCTTTCCCATTTATTACAGAAACTGCAAACTATCTTAGTATTTCGAGCTTGTTTAAGGTAATCAATTCATTTACCAGCTCTTGATAGGTAGGTAGAACAAATTTAATAATTCTTCTGCTTTGTTGAGGGTACGAGGGACACTCGAGGAAATTAGCTGATATGCCTCACCTCATAAGCGTGTAGGAAAAATCTGCATGAATGCTTCGTGTTTCTGGGTATTCAAACAATTTAACAATTGTTTAGCACAACCGATAAAAGTCTCAAGCTCAAGAACGAGTGTTGGACTTGGGGTCCCCGAAAACAAAGGGATAATTTTTCCCATAGTATACTCATATAGTATCCACAGTCAATCAACCCTCTGGAAAAGTCCGATCACAAGCCGAACAGCGAGCCACAAATCTTCGGTAGCAGGTAGGTAGGTAAATCTTAACGCAAGGATTGGCACGAATATAAACATATGCTTCGATGAGAGATTTCAGGATTACCATATCTCAAAAAATCCATAAATTCGCAGAAGAAAAACTCGTTCCATGCAATCTTTTAGTTTTTTATTAGGATCTGGCAGCACTCCCATGTTCTGAAATGCGTAAAAGAACACGTGCGTCGGAAATTTTATTTGCTTTTTGCTTTGTTTCTTGGACACGCCAGGCCTGGGCTCAGCTGACGTACCCCGGATCAGCTGACCGGCTCCTGGGAAAATTCAGAAAGTATGCAACACAGGGTAAATGGAACGTGCGGGTACTAGGTGAATATACTATGATTTTTCCCATTAGCTTCGTGACTTTCGAGTACTCGGCCATATTGCTGGTTTTAAGTATGGATTTTTCTGGGGTTTTATAGTTTACCATGTAGTTATGCCGCAGAGATTGTGGTGTTTGGAGAGTGCTTTATGTTTCGAAAGATAATTTAAAGTCTTGAGATGTAAGGGTAGGCTTGAACGATTGCGATAGGTCTTTTGGACTGGTTTCTTGATTTAATGAGATTTCACGAAAACTTTGAATTACGTGTAGTTCTTTGAACTGTTTTGTCATTCTACGAAAGTGTTCCACTTTTTCCGGACGTTTGACATGTATTTCGTTTAAAGTATCTGTTGATTTGCTAACAGATGTTAATTCCTGGCTCAAGAGATGATTCCGATTTACTTTAATTTGGATGTATTATTCGACCGCTCCTTAATGTTGAACCGGTAGTGCTTTTGCTGGGAGTCGATTGGTGAAACACGTCGTTTTTATTAAAGGGCTTATCCGGCATATGATTCACTTGTATTTTTTTTACAAATAGTTTAATTTTTCCTAGTTTTTCTTGTTCTTATTTTGTTTTCCACTCTCACTTTTTTTTCGCTTTTGATTGTCCATGAATGCTGTAAACTTAAAACCGAAATTACTGGCTGTGCCAATGATATATTATTATTTTTAAGACCCTGCTCTTCGAGCCATAAAGCCTCCTTCTTTACTCCAACAAACTTACCTTTATATATGCCCTACTCGGACTCTTCTTTAAACTTCAGTTAAAGATTAGGTATTTCTTACTTGAATCCTTTTTAGTGTTTTGTACTAAAATACAAAACCCGTCTGTATGTCACAGCACTTTTTCTCCGAAACTATAGAGGCTACAGCCATGAAACTTTGTGGAAAGATCAGAAGTGGTGACTTCTTGAAATTTCAAGGGTGGAAAAATTTTTCAAAGGGGCTTAAGGGGGGTCTCCCCATATAGGGAGGTGACCCCTCAAACAAATTTTTTCACCGTTGGTAGTCGAGTAGGGTGTCATTGAAAAGGTCTTAATGAGGTCTTTTCAAAACAAGTCTTAAAATTGCCTTATGAGTACCGAGGGGGGCAGGGGAAGGGGAAATGTATGAACTTTTCGCGTACCCCCCTCGCAATTGGATAGCTTCCATCCGAAAAATCTGAAAAAAAATCACGAGTGTAGGCCTTAATGAGTACAACAACAACAAATACATGAGACGTCGAAATTCACTCAACTTTGTTAGTAATAGTATGATTTATCGATTTTATGTTTTGTTGAATAAAATCTAAACGGTACCCTTAAATTTAGCAAACAGATGACTGTTTACAAGTTTAATTTTTTCTGAAAGTTTCATAAAGATCGAATAGTATTTAAAGAAGTTATAGCGATTTGAATTTTCCTGGATTGCTTGTATGGATGAATATAGAAGTATAAGAATGTTTTATTATGTTGTACACTTTTTGACTATAAAGCTCCATACCCTCTATCTCGAGTCATTTACAATTAAAATATTCACACAGCCATTTCAGAAGTAAACTAAATCTTTTTAATCATGTAACTCAATATTCCTGAATGGTCTGAAATCCTTAAACGAATTCTCTTCTCCGTGAACAACTATCTGATATTGTTGTGCCAACTAAATTACGTATGCACTAAATTCGCGTAAGTCAAAACGTTATTCTAATTTTGTATATGAAGTTAAAATAATCGAAATGTTTTCAAATCCAAATAAGGTTTCTATTCCATCCATTATCGATGCGATTTGGGAGAATAAAAATCCACACGAGGGTTTTTGTAAAAATACATGTTCATCGCGTGCGCCGATAATTAATATCGTTAGACTATCATTTTCCTCCATCAATGCACGTGTACGGTGTATTGTGTATTTGTTATGTTTTTACGCAAGAAAAGTCACTAATAGCCACGTACCTCTGGAAATCATTTAAAGGTTTCAGGAATTTACAGATTTTCATGCCTTTTTGACGCTTAGAGGTCAGTGCAATTAAACTAAATAAATCTTTGGGCAAACTATTGGAATCCGAAATTGGAGGTGCTTCCAAAATTAAACTAAATGTCTCTATCATCAAATTCATAAAATTCATGATTATATTTCAAATACAAAGACCATTTGGAATGAGTGTTCGGGTCTTCTTTTTGATGCTCCTGGTTGCAGCACGAAACATCCTCACAACTCCGGAAATTTAAACCTGCTTCGCCGTCAACGCATGCAAAACAAACTTGAAAATACACAGGAAATGTAAAGAGCTTAACTTCGTGTATCTCCAGTTCAAGCCTTAGGACGGTACGTATGAGGCACTTGGCAAGGAATAACATTTTTTCACTATGACTGCCAGATGTAACAGGGCCATTTAAGTCCATTATATGTGCGAGCCGATGATTTCTCAATATACACCTCACCACTGTACAAAAGGCTTTGTGGGTGCTCCTATCCAAACGTTGATGGTCTCGACCAAAGTAGCGTATCAATTTAATTCAATCGTGCTGAAAGATTTTCAAATAATGCATGAGTTTATTGTGCGTGCAGGCTTGATAAAAATGACAATTTCATCTCGAAGAATTCCTCTTTAGATGCTGGTACTCCATTGAAACTAAGTTTCTTAATAACGCAATTTTCAGCTTATTCACTTATTTCACACATTCTGTTAAGATTTACTTTTTTTTCATTTTCTAACCAGTGTTTATAGCAACGACTCCGGAGAACAACAAAACAAAAGAATGTTTCCCGCCATTCACTTTTTGCTATTGGTTTCTTTCTACTTCAACACTAAAGTTGAAAATATTCTCAACTAGCAATTTCACTTTGGACTCTTCACTTTTTAAGAGACAAATGTACAATCCACATTTAAATAAATGATTGGCCTTAACGTGAAATAATCTAAGATCGGTGTATGGAAACATGTAACCACAACTCCGCGTTTGTTCTTGAAATTATCAGGCTTAACGGAATGATTTTCGCACAAACAACAACGGACCGAACGCCTTGCGAATCACTTTCTCCCTCTGTTGCTTCAATTCCACGATATTTATCACCATGCCACTCTTTGGACTAACCAATCCCCATACGGTAGCTTTCACGATGTAATTATGACCGTGGCCATTGCATTTCCCATAGTTTTCGCGATTGTCGTCGTCACTTAAATGTTTACTATGTAAACGATGTGCCACACTGAAATGCTCTAATGATTCACAAAGATGTAATGTTAATCCACTTTACATGGCACCGAATCAAATAGCCACGAAATGTATTGAATTGCAAAAGCGTTACATCGAATGAAATTTCGCGAATTCGTCCGTGGTTCTTCACAATTTCCCATCCAAACCAATGCAATTTCCCTTGGAAGCACTATTCCGCAGGGGAATAGTAATGTAGGGTTATCCATTTTATGCTTGGGAAAGTAAAGCTTAAGAAAACACATAAAATATTCAGATAAAAACAAAATCTTTTATTTAATATAAAGATTAACCCTTCTCGTTTTATTTGAAACTCAACATCATTCAAATGTCCTCCACGAGACCTCTTACAGGTTTCAATCATTTTGAGGTAATTTTCAATGACTTTTCGGCACATTTCATTTCACTTCACGAATATTGGTTTTCAATCGCTCAAGATTTTGAGGATTGTTCGCGTAAACACGATCTTTTGCATAGCCCCATAAAAAGAAGTCCAAACGTGTTAGGTCGCAGGATCTTGCAGGCCAATTGACATCACTCAATCTCGAAATTACGCGTTCTGGAAATTTCTCTTGCAAAAGTGCTCGATTAGCCTGTGTTGTGTGGCTTGCGGCTCCGTCCTGTTGGAACCATATGTTCTCCAGATCATAATCTTCAATTTCTCTCCAATAAGAATCGGTTAACATCAAAATTGACTGTAATGGCTCTTCCTTGATCGTTTTCAAAAAATACGGGCCAATAATGCTACCAGACCATAATGCACACCAAACGGTCGCTTTTTCCTGATGCAAAGGCCTTTTTGGGATCACCTGAGGATTTTGAGAGCCCCATATGTGGCAATTCTGTTTATTTACGTAACCACTGAGTGAAAAATGAGCCTCATCACTAAAGAAAATTTGGTTCGAAAAATCGTTATCAATGGCTTGTTGTTCAATCACCCAATTCGCATACATTCTGCGTTGTGTATAGTCTTGAGGAGCTCTTGAACGAGTTGGATTTTGCATGGACGGAGATGCAAATCCAAATGCAAAATCCGCCACAATGAGCCGTAAGACAAGCCCAAATGTTGAGCACGTCGAGGAATCGACAAATTCGGCTCTTCCTCCACACTTTGAGCAACGACAGCGATATTTTCAGCAGAACGAATCTTGCGATGATGCAGAGGCCTTGCAATATCAATAACCAATCCAGTCTTTTCAAATTTTCTCACTGTGTTCGAAATTGTTTGCTGTTTAGGTCGATTATGTCGATCGTAATTGCCTTGTAAAGCCTTAAATGTTGATACAGCAGAACCATCATTTTTATAATAAAATTTAATATTTTTAACGCGTTTTTCGACTGTTAAATGGTCCATATTGTTAAACGACAAACCTACTACTAAAAAAAACCTGCTTTGGATGACATTTAATTTTGACAAATGTCAAATGGCAGGGTTATACTTTCGCAACTGCGAAACGGATAACCCTGTATATTCAAAGGGTGAATGGGTGGAAATGGTTTTCAATTTGCACTTTTACCAACACTTTTCACACCGCACGTATTTTGCAAAGCGGCAGTGTGCCCAACCCGTCTTTCTCGCGTAGTGGTCGACCCCCGTGTAATCTCAAACGATTCATCTTCAACCGTGCGTTAAGAGCTTAATAACTGCAAGTTCACTCCTACAAGTAAATCACAATGTAATCTCCTTTTTATCCATTGAATAATATCCATTGTTCGCAATAAGTAGAATGATGCCCAGGACGTTTCGTTTTCGCCCTTTCCTCACGCGGCCGTACTTCGCGTGCTCTTGGGTGAAGGTCTCAAGTAGCTCTCACACCCGTCCAGACCTTTTCTTTCTTTCCCTTTCTCCCATGTTGCTACCGATAAAAATCCATTCAGCCGAACTTGAATGCATTCCGTCATGTAATATACCGTTGAGCTGCCCGAAGTAAGTGTTTCCATATCCTAAATTTTAATGGGCAGATTTAAATTTTTTCAAGAAAAATTGATTAAGTAAAGAAAAATGGAAAAGATTCTAAAAAGTAATAAAACTTAAATCTCATGAAGAACGTAATTAAAGAAAACGTTTAAAATTTAATATAGAGGAAAACTGATATAAAATTACATTTAATATAACAGAAAATTGATATAAAATTTCATTTAATAATAATAAGAAGAATAATTATTCTACAAATTACGATTACAATGGAAATGCTTACATATTTTTTCTATATCTGTCATTAAAATTGTTTATAGGAGATAGTAAGGTTTTCGAGCAGTTTACTTGTGTGACTGCTCGATTACTACAAGGATGAGTGTTCATTTCGATTTGAGCTTATGTATCCCACTTGTTTGACGTTTGTGTTGAGTTGTGTAGGTGGTTCTTCTTTATCCAGTGGTTTAATAAAGAAAATTCCCAATTTTTGGAGATGTTAAGTAGTTTGCTTGAGTATCATTGGTGTTTTCTTGGAGTTAAGTATGCCTATCACTGGGTTGGTCGAGCTTAGTATGGAACTAGCAAGGTATACTCCGTCTGCTAGATCCATGCGTAATGATTTTTCAGTCTAAACTCACGAACGAAGTCAGAACCGACCTCTCATCGGTTCTAGATGTGAAGTCTGAGTCGTGCTAACGAATGGTACCAACCAGTCAACCAGTCCGTGCACCGTATTCCATTTTTACGGTGGCTACTTGTCAGCCAGCTAGATCGGAGAGGATTTCGGTCGCGGGTCTTAAAATGGATTACGCTCAATTACATATTTCAGCCACCATTAAACGCCCGTTTCAAACGCGTCGAAAACACAAACATACGGAAAAGAAACCTACTTTACTTTATTCCGTATTTCTTGATTATTCCAGTCAAGTACAATAAATCCAATTTCCATTTCGCGTTCCCGAATTTTACCGACGCGGTACCGAAAAATACACTACGTTAACTTGAACCCGACGCAAACTACGCTAAAGAAAATTACAAATCCAACAAAGGTACAACGCACCACACGCGACGCGAAACCAGCTTCAGCGGATTTTTCTCCCCGGCATACTTACCATGCACTCTCACTGTCTCTGAAAAACAAGGGCCACTGGAGAGGAAAGTCTTAGTTAAATTTAGCAAGTCATTTTAAATCCATTTAGTATTTCGGTTGCTAGTGTATCCCATTAGCTTTTTCAACAAAAAAGATCATAGGTCAAATTTAAATAATGATAAATTTATAATATTTATAATAGGAGTAGTACGTTTCATGTAAATCGTTTTAAATAATATATGTAAATATTTTTTTATAATATTTAAAATTTTTAAGGAGGGATTATTTCAATGTAATAAAAAAAACTAATTTTAAATGATTTGATTCGGTATAAGATTGTATAAATTGTTTGAAAATAAACGAAAACGAAGTAGAATATCATCAAAATGTGATCAACAATACTCGTATATATGAGGATTATGTGTGAATGTTGATTTCATATATATTGTAATGCAGATAACAACAGTATTGAGTAGATTAAATATGGTTTGGTCAGTTGTCTTTCGCCAACGGAAATCACTAAACGTTGCGTTCAAAAATTAGTTTATATGTGATTATTTTGATTTGCTTTTTATTCTTCGTTTGAAGTTTTTAGAATTTACATAAGTAGTAAGTCATAAATAACGCGTTAATTGTTGCCAGTTTGATGATTATACATGCTCATCTTTAATTTTTTATAGAAATTTCGCTAGAATATAGTTTTAAGCTTTCAAAAAAATCTTTTACAATTTGATTCAGCTTTGCCTTTATATCAAAGCGGCTACATCCTTAATTGGCTAAAATGGACACAAAAATCTTTTCCTATTCTCAATTGTCTAACAGTGGTATAAATATTCTAACGCTTGGTTTTTAGACTATCTATTAATTATTCATTATGTATATTCCAATTAATTGGGATATTCATTAGATCTTCCATTTCAAAATTAGTCATATTTTAATATGTAAAACAGTTTCGATCTAAAGATTTCATCGATTAACTTGTTCAATGGATGAAACTATTTACAATTTAATTTCATTTTTTTTTAACTTAAGCTATTAATCACTTGTCACCTAATTCGGTATGTTTTAATATCTTAGCGTTAGGCAATCAAAACTTTCAAATTATTGAATCAAGAACAATATTGAAGAAATTGAGGGCTTACGATACAAAAAGGGATTTAGATAAATTAAAAACTATACATAGTAAACTAGAGAGAATAGAAAATATTTGAGGCATTGCAAATTTATTTGAAAGCAGCAGCAAAAGGCACTTTGACGAGTTAGAGATTCAACATAAATTTTACAAAGATCTAGAATAACTTGAAGGCATTTTATTGCTTGATTGTCCTAGTTTATCAACCCAAATAGAATTTTTTTTTATAAAGTACCTTTAAATTAATATTTCCGAATCAATCCATTTTATGGTTAATATCAGCACAGATGCGCTTATGAAAGCATTATTGGCGACAAAATCCTCAATAGTGCTCGGTTTTTGAGCACATAAGACGAAAGGTTATCACTGATATGACCCTAATTTTCACGATTCTAACTAAAAAGGTTAGTTAATCATAAATTTTTCAAAGAAGTAGTAAACCCTAAACCAGTCTTTATCGCAAACATAATGAACTTTTCGCTGATTGAAAGAAGCTTTTCAGATTATAATATCAAGTTCCTTGATAGTATAGGAATACACATGAAGTGAGACGGAAGTTACACAATCAGCGTTTTTAAATTTGTACAGGTAAGGACAATTATTATGACTCGGAAGTTGGGTTCATTGCATTTTACTCCCTTTTTAAGGTCAGCTGTTGATAATATTTGGTTGATACTTAAAAAATCATCAATGCTCTGACCGGATGATACAGAATCAGTTTCTATTGAAGCTTTTAAAAATGCCAATATTAACGCAAAGCGATTAAAAGTTTTGCAAATAGGATTTGTAATTAGTTCGCGTAAGCATTTTCTTCAATTTTATATTTTTTGTAAGTTTCGTGTGAATTATCAACTAATTACCAATATTGGAAGGTGAATGTAATCCGGTCGGTGAATGTAATTGGAAGTACAAATCTCCACATAAAATGCTCTCGTTATCAATATGATAGCATTATTAGCGCTTATCTATCCCGAAAGGAAGCAACCGACTTTCATTGATCCGAACTTCGGCTCTCCTTAAACTTGTATCTTATATATATTTTTTCAACAGTTTGCAACAAATATTTGCAATCAACTTTGTCATTGTGTTTTGGATAGTAATGTTTTGGAATAGATTTTTTTCAAATATTTAGTAATAATTTTTCTTAGCGTTGTACTCATACTGTGTTCAGAGATCGAATGTACCATCACTAAAACACATAAATATTTTACAATTTTGAAAGCCTAACATTTTCTTCCCAGGTCATGTAACTATTGTTTGTTTGGGTTGTGATAGTAGCTACCCATTGGCTGTTGATATGGACTACCATATTTATCTACATGCGAATACATTTGCTGTAGTTGAAGTTGCTGATAAGATGACGGTGATGGTGGTGATGGGGAGTCGTCATCATCATAGAACGTACACAAATATTCGTTCTTTTCTTCATGTGTTCATCGCACTGGTTGTCCACATATGACGATGTGTTGAAAGTTGGTGAGTTTTGCGTTAAATAGATGGAATTCGGATCATAGCAGCACCCAGTGCATTGGATGCTCTGCAATCACCAGCCAATCTGGTTCATTGGTTCGTCGAGACTATCGTGAGCATTAGTATTGGGGCTGTTGACCTTACACGCGGTGTCGCCTTTGATGTCTCCCTTGGCATCTTTTTTCGAATGGCCTTTTCCCAAAGCAGTCTCCTTCCTTTCCCCAGGGTCGGGAGGTACCTGTTTTTTTTTATTCATTTCTTCTTCCATTACAACACTATTAGAGTAAAAGCTCTTACCTGAATCGAGTAAGCTCTGAAGAACTTGGGTTGATTTTACTTGAAATTTCGATATTTTCTACTTTAACTGCTTGCTTGTTGCTAAATGAGGTTAAATCTTAGTTGGTTGAGGTAATTGCCAACCTTATGGAAATGAACTGAAAAATTTGGTTTTACTCAAAGTATGGTTATCATTTGACTTTTCAGGTTAACTTTCAGGCACAATCACTCGTGAAATGCACTACCCTCAAAGGAGGTTGGATGGGAACTCGACACACACACACCATGTGGCTGTTACTCGACTTTGACATCCCACGACAAAACTGACGTGGGATGGGAAGCCGTCACGACGAACGCGAGATGGAAAGCCACATGGCAGCAAAGTTTATTGGTAGTGGTCGCCAGTGGCGTCGAATGATTGATTACAGGGCAGTGTCCACGATGCCAACCAGGCATGGGGAGACTGAAGAGTACGCTGCTTGGCCCTAAGATGGCTCGGCCGGAGAAGTTGGATGACTTAGGGATGGTGAATCTTCCCGCGGCACGTTTTAGCACGAAGAGGTCGCCGATATTTTGAGCCCAGGTGAAGACGATCGATGCTAAGTAGTTGATAACAGCTGGGACAATGCGAGTAGGAATAACCTTCTTGATGGCCCTTTTCACCGTCGTAGGTCTTTGGCATGGTAGACTCCCAGCTCCTTGCCAAACATGTCCACAATGAGATATCGCGTGGGACTTAAAACTTGTAAGACTCGACACTTCACGAAATTCTTGTCTAGCTTGGCACTTTGTCTGAAATTCCGTCGGTAGATTTCGTCGCCAGCGTTGAAGCTGGCTGGAAGAAGGATGGGATCGTAGATCAATCCTCTCCCAAATTTGTTCTCGTACGATTTGGAGTTTCTCGTGCGGCTTCAGAACCACTATTGGGTCTTCCAAACCTTTCAACTGCTGCAATAGTCGGTACGAGTTTCCGTGGCAGATCATATGCTGGCCGAACACGGCAAAGTACGGGAGATACCTGTGGTGGAGTGGTAAGACGAACGCAGGGCACAGGTGATGGCGGAAATCCTGCGGTCCCATTCCTTCTGGTCCGGTTGGACGCAGACCCGAATGGCGGCTATGAGGGTGCGGTTTAGCCGCTCGGACGTATTGGCTTGCGGGAAATAAACCGCAGTCCACTGATGAGTAATGCCATACTTGTCCATCAGATCCCGAAATCTAACCGAGGTGAACTGAACTCCGTTGTCGGAGACCAACTTCTCCGGTACTCCAAATATATGGAAAACGCGATTTTCCAGAAAGCTGACGATCAGGCCAGTGTGCAGGTTTCGAATGGGTTCAATAATTGGAAATTTGGACAATTGGTTCAGGACCACGACAGCTCCCGTATATCTCGAAGTCGAGCGAGGGTACGGACCGATGAGATCTATATACAGGCGCTTGAGCACCCGCTCCGGTAGCTTGAATTTTCCCATCGGGGGCCGAAGAATAGAATTGGGCGCTTAAGTGCATTTGCACGGCTCATAGGCAGCTACGTACTTTTTTACTTGCTTAGGCCAAAAGAAGTAAGTCTTCAGTCAGTCTTCAGCATGACTATAACCGCCGTGCGCCCTCAATTGGGCGTCATGAGCCCTTTTAATCATGTCGAAAGTCAGTTCTTCGGGGACCCAGAACTTCCACTGTTCCTCTTTTTGGATGGGGTCTCCGGAGGCGTGTACCATCTGCTTGTATATGAATCCCTCCATCAACCGCAGTTCTGGCAGCTGTGGTAACTGGTTCCGAATTGCATTCACCAGCTGGGTATAACCTATTGACTTGAAGGCGGGATGGTCCAAGACGATCCATGGGGAGCTGTCGTCCTCCTGGGCCAACTCAGCTCCTTCAGGGGTGAACATCCTTGATAATGTGTCCGGCACCACGTGCTGACTTTCCTCGCGGTGTCTTATCGTGAAGTAAAACGCCTGTAATTTCAAGGCTTATCTGGCCAAACGCCCGTGGAGATCAGTCTGACTCATCAGCCATTTCAGAGACGCACGGTCAGTGACGATTTCAAAGGGATGTCCCTCTACATATGCTCGAAAGCGTTTCACTGCCAGCAGAGCCGCCAGGCATTCCTGCTCCAAGACGTGTAGTTCTGCAGAGCCGGGTTCAGCTTGTGAGACATGAAGGCTATATGCCTCTCCTCGCCGTCTTGTGCAACTTGGACTAAGACTGCTCCCCACCATGTTGACTCGCGTCACAATGGATTGAGAATGGTTTGCCAAAGTCTGGGCTGTGCAGTACGGGGGCTGTTGTCAGACTCTTCTTTAGCTCTTCGAAGTCTCGCACGCTGAGCCCTTCCCGGATGAACTTACGTCCCTTACGCAGCATGTCGGTCAAAGGAGTGGTAATGGTGGCATAGTCACGTACGAAACGCTGGTACCATCCGCATAAGCCTAGGGATCGGCGTAACTGCTTGGTGGTCTTGGGTAATGGAAAAGCGTCAATAGCTTGAGTCTTGTCCGGGTCGGCTCGATGTTGCCATGCCCAATGATGTGGCCCAATTACTTCACCTCCGTCATCACGAACTGACTCTTTTGTATGTTGATGGTTAACCCTGCCCTCCAGATGTGCAAAGCCACTTCCTGAAACAGGTCGATGTGTTCGTTAAAGGTCTCGGTTATAATTAGCAGATCATCCAAGTCGACGAAAACTTGGTGCCGTAAGGCGCGTCATTGTCTGAGGGGCATCGCACAATCCGAATGGCATGGTCACAAATTGATACAGTGGCCGACCTGGGACTGTGAAGGCTGTTTTCTCCTTTGAGCCAGCGTCTGAAGGGATTTGCCAGAAAGCGTCCTTGAGGTCTACACTCGTGATGTAATGGGCTTTAGGCAATCGACTCAAAATGCCTTCCAGCAACGGTAGAGGGTATGCGTCCTTGATAGAGACGGCGTTGAAACGTTGGGCATCTAAGCATAACCGGACCTTGTTCGGCTTGACAACCAAGGTGACTGGGGAAGCCCACGTGCTCTGCGATTCTTTGATCACGCCTAATACTAGCATTCGATCAACTTCGGCATATAACAACTTTTCCTTCGCCGGAGATATGGCAAAATGTCTCTGTTTTATGGGCTTAACATCCCCCACATCTATTGTGTGAAACACCAGGGCCGTCTTACCGAGACCTTCCTTCTCATGCGAGGGAAAAGCCGATTATAGCCAAGTCAAGTCGCAGTTGTTGATTCACATCCAGTGCATGTTGTAATGAGTGGGAGGTTTGAGTTTGGTCAGGAACAGTGGTGACGGAATCCAGTGTCATGCTGGAAAACAGTGCCGGGGCCAAGTTAAATTTTCGAACGAAATCCAGCCTTAGGTAAAGATTCTGGGTTAATTGGGGGATAATGTAAAACTCCAGAGGTTTAGTTACTCCTTTAAAGGTGACATCCGTCGTAATTTTCCCCACTACAGGGTGACGGGCTCCGTCCGCCGTGCTTAACCAGGTGGTAAAATGATGGATTTGGTCCGCATGAGTTGCCAGCATCTCCCCTGCAAAATTTGCTGATATGCAATTCACATTGGCTCCCGTATCGACTAAGCCAACCAATCGCTTTTGCAGCAGGTGAACTGACGCGTATGGTCGAACGTCATCCCTTAATAACTCGTCTAAGTGTGTTTCCCGCAACGCCTTCCTCGACTGCCTGACCCTTCTCTAGAAGCTGCGCATCCAACGCCTGGCTCGCTTCCTACGCAGTGGGGCAGTTGTAACCATCTCCTCATTGAAGATGCGCTGGCGAGTAGCCTAATAATTTCGCAGAGGAAGGGTTTAACATGCCAAGGGATCTTCGTCTCGCTATCATTCCCCTGCGCGTCCGCCTCGACAAGGTGTGACGTCAGCTGCGGAACTTCAGGAGAACTGTGCTTTGCGGTTCGAGTCAGTAAAGTTGAGGTCATGTCTAGAGCTTGGTCGTAGCTAGTGATGGGTTCAGTATTGGTTCGTTCGGGTTCTAGGAGTACCGACGGGTGGTCGCGGCACTCGCTGGCAAGTTTTTTCGTAATTTGCAATCTGCGCAATCAGGTGCATAAGTGTCTGCCTTTCCGCACCGGTAACAGAAGATCGTCGGTTCCGCTGGACATGCATAGAACCGATGTCCCGGTTGCCGGCAGTTCCAACAGACCGTCGGACTTGTAACTGCTTCAACTAATGGTCAGTCAATTATTGCTTGGAACTCGTGTTCCATGAGTGCTCCGCTCCTCGGTACTGGTACCGGGTCAGCAAGTATGAAGCTCACTGCCACTAACTCTGCGGCATTGTTATTTCATGGGTTAGGTCCCATCATGCAAGGTTGTGGACGGAAGGTTCCTCGTCGTTCATCGAGCTGTTCTTGCCTATGGGCATGGAGGCGTAATCCTTGTACGGTGTTAATGGGCACATGAAGGAGACTGTTCTGAATTTCCCAACGCATATTCTCCATGATAATTTCCACCAGTTCGTCCTCGGGCATGGGTGTTCGTAACCGAGTACTTAATCGCAATATACTTGTGTAATACTGGTCGAATTGTTCGTGGGCGCCTTGTTTATGTTTCTTTAGTTGTTCCCGTAGCTCTCTTTCAGTAAAGCCGTCGTCAAAGCGGTTGCGAAAGGCTGCACAGAACGAATTCCAGTACCACTCGGCAGCATCTCCGCTGAACAGAAGGTGTGCATGCCGGGGGAAAGCCGAGAAGTCACCTCCCAGTGTGCTGGAGACTAGCGCCTGAATCCTAAACAGGAACTGGTCCACCGGTGTCGTCGAGTTGAAACCGGTGAAGCTAAGGCGCCAACTCTCCATGATATGAGGCGTAGGGTGTAGGGTGTAAGGTGTCAATACGTTTGCGGGGTGAATCGCATCCTCGATGAGCCTGCGGTAAGGGGCTGACTCGGGGACTGTGGGTATCAACGGAGGTGCGGTACTGTATCGTGGTCGATACTTGGGAGCGCTGGGGTCCATTCCCAAGTTCCTTGAAGGGAGGGTCCAATTATCAGCCGGTCTAGAGTGGGGCATAGTCACACTGGGATTTGGTGCCCAGTCAGACGGAGTTCTCACGTGGCAGGGGGTTTGACTAGCCTGGAGGTTCTGGAGTCTTCCCTCTAAGTTTTCGATCCTCTCGGACATTCCTTGCATTAGAGCCAGGAT
Organism: Odontomyia ornata; assembly: GCA_963969285.1. NCBI lineage: Eukaryota > Metazoa > Arthropoda > Insecta > Diptera > Stratiomyidae > Odontomyia > Odontomyia ornata. The sequence goes on along the minus strand of OZ017742.1, from coordinate 192,237,119 downwards.
TGTGTCGATGGAGTTGCTGGAAGGCGCTGTTGGAACCTCGGCCGGGACAACTGCAGCAGGAACTTCTCCGCCCATTGCTCCTTGCAGGTCCAACAAAGGTTGCGGTGGTTCAACATTTTGGGGCTCTTTCACGTCTACCGCGGTTCGCTCTATAGGGCGTCGGCATAGTGGACAGAGCTCGGACGTCAGTAGGAGTTGTTGGACGCAGGCGTGATGGAACAGGTGTCCGCACTCCAACCGCATGCTGTTTACGCCCTCCACTACGTCCTCGAAGCATATACCACAGTTAGCGGGTTGGACCGTTTTGGAACGAGTCCAACACCTTTCTGGAGTCCGTTTTGTCGCCATGTGTGGGTTTCGCTATGGGTGTTGGTACTATGTATTACTGAAAACAAATGAAATTTACTCCTACTACTACTTCTAATCTATATATATATATATATATATATATATATATATATATATATATATATATATATATATATATATATATATATATATATATAAAGCTTATTAATAATCTAGTGGCCGATAGTGGCGAGCTATTTAATAAATATATGGAGAGTAAAAACTTATTTATTAGACACTTTCCTTTCCAGCAGCGCCGACGCCTCATAAGGGAAATGAGAGTGAATGGTAGTCTGCCGAGAAAAAGGGTGATTTCGGCCGATTTACAATAATTATCCCCAAACCCACATACATTACAAAAACTGTCTCTAAACTTCGTTAATTGACTCGACGAGACAAGTGGTAGAGCTACCGGAACAGGTCAAAATTCCCGACACGTGGAAGCATTCCGGCTCTGCGACTCCAGCATACGCCACCGAACGTTGAACCAAAACCACTCGTCTATCACGCATACAAAATGAGTAGAATCCTTCCGCGGCATAAAGGCAAGGTAGCCTTCTATATTCTTGAGAGTCCAGGCCGATAGAAGAAACCCATCTGGCTGACAGTTCCATAAAGAAAATAGAAGGTCTTTACAGGGGTCAACCTGGGACAATACATTGGAAGGATTCTGTCGCGAAAAAAAATCAAACAAAGGATTGCGGAAGTTACAACTCACGTGAAGCGACTGCCAGTGTGTATCACACAACTCCACTGCTCCTGTTTGTGGGGCTCGAGTACCAAGGTACCTTACATCCTCCGTAATGGACCAACTCGCCAGAAGACGCGAATTTCTTATCCCCTAACGATGTTTTGGCCCCATGTTTGACGCCATTTGTAATGATTTTTCAGTCTAAACTCACGAACGAAGTCGGAACCGACCTCTCATCGGTTCTAGATGTAAAGTCTGAGTCGTGCCAACGAATGGTACCATCCGGTCAACCAGTCCGTGCACCGTAATCCATATCTGCGGTGGCTGCTTGCCGGCCGGCTAGATCGGAGAGTATTTCGGTCGCGGGTCTTAAAATGGATTACGCTCAATTACGTATTTCAGCCACCATTAAACGCCCGTTTCAAACGCGTCGAAAACACAGACACCTTCTTTACTTTATTCCGTATTTCTTCATTATTCCAGTCAAGTACAAAAAATCTAATTTCCATTTCGCGTTCCCGAATTTTACCGACGCGGCACCGAAAAATACACTACGTTAACTTGAACCCGACGCAAACTACGCTAAAGAAAACGACAAATCCAACGAAGGTACCGCGTACCGCACGCGACGCGAAACCAGCCTCAGCGGATTTTTCCAAACCCTACCCTCTCCCCGGCATACTTACCATGCACTCTCACTGTCTTTGAGAAAGAAGGGCCACTGGAGAGGAAAGTCTTAGTTAAATTTAGCAAGTCATTTTTAATCCTCTTAGTATTTCAGTTGCTAGTGTATTCCATTAGCTTTTTCAAAAAAAAAAGATCATAAGTCAAATTTAAATAATGATAAATTTATAATATTTATAATAGGAGTAGTACGTTTCATGTAAATCGTTTTAAATAAAATAAAGGATAAATTGTTTTTATAATATTTAAAATTTTTAAGGAGGGATTGTTTCAATGTAATAAAAAAACTTATTTTAAATGATTTGATTCGGTATAAGATTGTATAAATTGTTTGAAAATAAACGAAAACGAAGTAGAATATCATCAAAATGTGATCAACAATACTCGTATATGTATATGAGGATTATGTGTGTATGTTGATTTCATATATATTGTAATGCTGATAACACCAGTATTGAGTAGATTAAACATGATTTGGTACAGTTGTCTTTCACCAACGCAAATCACTATACGTTGCGTTCAAAAATTAGTTTATATGTGATTATTTTGATGTTCTTTTTATTCTTCGTTTGAAGTTTTTAGATTTTACATAAGTAGTAAGTCATAAATAACGCGTTAATTGTTGCCAGTTTGACGATTATACATGCTCATCGTTAATATTTTATAGAAATTTCGCTAGAATATAATTTTAATCTTTCAAAAAAATCGTTTACAATTTAATTCAGCTTTGCCTTTATATCAAAGCGACTACACCCTTAATTGACTAAAATGGACACAAATATCTTTTCCTATTCTCAATTGTCTAACAGTGGTACAAATATTCTAACGCTTAGTTTACAAGACTATCTATTAATTATTCATTATGTATATTCCAATTAATTGGGATATTCATTAGATCTTCCATTTCATAATTAGTCATATTTTAATATGTAAAACAGTTTAGATCTAAAGATTTCATCGATTAACTTGTTCAATGGATGAAACTATTTACAATTTAATTTCATTTTTTTTTAACTTATGTTATTAATTACTTGTCACCTAATTCGGTATGTTTTAATATCTTAGCGTTAGGTGATCAAAACATTCAAATTATTAAATCAAGAACAATATTGAAGAAATTGACGGTTTACGATACAAAAAGGGATTTAGATAAATTAAAAACTATTCATAGTAAACTAGAGATAACAGAAAATATTTGAGGCATTGCAAATTTATTTGAAAGCAGCAGCAGATTGTCCTAGTTTATCAACCTACATAAATAGAAATTTTTTTTTTATAAAGTACCTTTAAATTAATATCAATCCATTTTATGGTTAATATCAGCACAGATGCGCTTATGATAGCATTATTGGCGACAAAATCCTCAATAGTGCTCGGTTTTTGAGCACATAAGACGAAAGGTTATCACTGATATGACCCTAATTTTCACGATTCTAACTAAAAAGGCTAGTTAATCATAAATTTTTCAAAGAAGTAGTAAACCCTAAACCAGTTTTTATCGCAAACATAATGAACTTTTCGCTGATTGAAAGAAGCTTTTCAGATTATAATATCAAGTTCCTTGAAAATATAGGAATACACATGAAGTGAGACGGAAGTTACACAATCAGCGTTTTTAAATTTGTACAGGTAAGGACAATTATTATGACTCGGAAGTTGGGTTCATTGCATTTTACTCCCTTTTTAAGGTCAGCTGTTGATAATATTTGGTTGATACTTAATAAATCATCAATGCTCTGACCGGATGATACAGAATCAGTTTCTATTGAAGCTTTTAAAAATGCCAATATTAACGCAAAGCGATTAAAAGTTTTGCGAATAGGATTTGTATTTAGTTCGCGTAAGCATTTTCTTAAATTTTAAATTTTTTGTAAGTTTCGTGTGAATTATCAACTAATTACCAATATATATTTTTTTTTTTTTTTTGCGGTAGGGAGGTGAAGGCATTTATGCCCGCCGAGTCTGGCAGTGTGGGACTCCCATGGAGGATACCTTTGGACTACCCACTAAACACCTCCCCTGTCAATCTGAGAACCTAGCCTGGAACCGTTTGACACATTACTTCAGGCCAGGTCTCGTTTTGTTACGCCGTGGGGCGCCTTCAAGCTGGGGAGTCCCTTTCCTAGCGGGAGGGGAGGGGGAAGAGGAATTGCCAGAAGAGCGATCCCCCAGCCCCAGTGCCTCCAGCTGCTGTGAGTCCCTTTTATATTTTAGGACTGCCCGAGCATAATGTGCCACCTGGTTCCATTTGTCAACCGATTCGAGCATCACCGCAACTATATTATCCGGGACGAGCTCTCCCGTCTCCCTGTAGAGTTCCCTTCGCAGCCTGGCCCATTTGGTACACGCAAAAAATGTGTGACAGGCATTGTCCTCCTCTCCTGGGCAAAACCGACAATCGGGAGACCGTGACTTGCCGATCTTGTGCAGGTAAGACTGAAAACACCCGTGCCCGCTCAAAAGCTGGGTCAGATAGAAGTCAGTCTCACCATGCCTTCGATTTAGCCACGGTCTCACATCCGGGATGAGGCGCGCAGTCCACCTTCCCTTCGTGCAATAATTACCAATATTGGAAAGTGAATGTAATCCGGTCGGTGAATGTAATTGGAAGTACAAATCTCCACATAAAATGCTCTCGTTATCAATATGATAGCATTATTAGCGCTTATCTAGACTGAAAGGATGCAACCGACTTTCATTGATCCGAACTTCGGCTCTCCTTAAACTTGTATCTTATATATATTTTTTCAACAGTTTACAACAAATATTTGCAATCAACTTTGTCATTGTGTTTTGGATAGTAATGTTTTGGAATAGATTTTTTTCAAATATTTAGTAATAATTTTTCTTAGCGTTGTACTCATACTGTGTTCAGAGATCGAATGTACCATCACTAAAACACATAAATATTTTACAATTTTGAAAGCCTAACATTTTCTTCCCAGGTCATGTAACTATTGTTTGTTTGGGTTGTGATAGTAGCTACCCATTGGCTGTTGATATGGACTACCATATTTATCTACATGTGAATACCTTTGCTGTAGTTGAGGTTGCTGATAAGATGACGGTGATGGTGGTGATGGGGAGTCATCGTCATCATAGAACGTACACAAATATTCGTTATTTTCTTCATGTGTTCATCGTACCGGTTGTCCAGATATGGCGATGTGTTGAAAGTTGGTGAGTTTTGCGTCAAATAGATGGAATTCGATTCATAGCAGCACCCGGTGCATTGGATGCTCTGCAATCACCAGCCAATCTGGTTCATTGGTTCGTCGAGACTATCGTGAGCATTAGTATTGGGGCTGTTGACCTTAAACGCAGTGTCGCCTTTGATGTCTCCCTCCACTCCCTAGGCATCTATTTCTAATGGCCTTTTCCCAAAGCAGTCTCCTTCCTTTCCCCAGGGTCGGGAGGTACCTGTTTTTTTTTTTTATTCATTTCTTCTTCCATTATGACATTATTAGAGTAAAAGCTCTTACCTGAATCTAGTAAGCTCTGAGGAACCTTGGGTTGATTTTACTTGAAATTTCGATATTCTCTACTTTAACTGCTTGCTTGTTGCTAAATGAGGTTAAATCTTAGTTGGTTGAGGTAATTGCCAACCTTATTGGGAATTATTTAAACTAGCCGAACTGAAAAATTTGGTTTTACTCAAAGTATGGTTATTATTTGACTTTTCAGGTTAACTTTCAGGCACAATCACTCGCGAAATGCACTACCCTCAAAGGAGGTTGGGTAGGAACTCGACACACACACACCATGTGGCTGTCACTCGACTTTGACATTCCACGACAAAACTGGCGTGGGATGGGAAGCCGTCACGATGAACGCGAGATGGAAAGCCACATGGCAGCAAGGTGTATTGGTAGTGGTCACCAGTGGCGTCGAATGATTCATTACACATGCCTGGGTACAGCATGTCCTGCTCCATAGTTATTGGTATCCTTACCAAATCCTGTGTTCTTGGTTGTAGGGTAATGACTTTTTCCTGGGTCACCTAGTGGTGTGTGTGATCTTCCCTTTCAGTACCCTCATTGCAACCATTAAGAGTTTTTCCTATTTGAAACGTCACACCTAAGGCTGATCCAGAGGGACCTGTGCTGGTGTCCTTCAACATCCGCGGTAAATCATTATGTAGGAGTGTTTTCGATAATTTGGTCAAATCCTTAGGAAGTGCTCCTGTGGAGTCCTGGGCAGGGTTGATAAACCCAACACTGGTTCGTGCTGATTGGCACTCCACGCTTAGGGCTAACTTTAACAGTCTTGTGCTAGTGCCTTTCGAAATCTCAGCCACACTGCGTTTCTGTTGTATTTTACTTCTTGGGATTTTCAATGGAACTACAAATTCCACAGGGTTTCGCCTGGTTTGGGGAAAGGTTAACTTTCTCTCGGGTCCCTGAACGTTACAATTGTGGGATTAGAAATCGTTACTTAAAAGCCCGTCGTTAGGCAGATCAGTGCTTCCATCCACCACTTGAAATGTGGAGCGTAGGGTGGTGAAGAGTTGAAAATTGCCCAGCGTGAAGCCTATGGTTTCACCTTCACCAAAGGGGCTCAGAAGCTTCATTTTATTGTTTCTGCCTACGGGACAGTCGTTTTTTAATACTTGGTATTTTATCAGGCTTACTTTTGCGCCTGTGTGGATGATGAATAGCGTATGTTTTTCTTTGCTTATATCTAGTGGTAGGTAGGCTGTTATAAGATTAGATTTGACGGTATGCGGTTTAGTTTTTTTGGAGGTGAAAGAGGATTGCCTGAGTTTGGCAGTCTCTTATTGATTCCCTTTGTTGTACTAACTATTTATTTATTGACTTATTTGATCCATTTAACAGACAAAAATCCAATTACAAAACGGAGTGATAAGGAAAAATGAATCGCAATTCACAATAAGTAACGTCTTTAGTTTATTTTTAAAAACAAAGTAGGACGTGGATAGAGAACCAAGCTCGAAGTTGTTATGCTTTCTGATGATTCGCGGTATAATTGAATAAAAATATAAATTTTTCCGGGCGTACGGAACCTCGAGAATGGTATTAGACTGACTAGGACGCGCATACAGTCTGTAGTGCAAGTATAATGTTTCTCGTTCGTTTGTTATTACTTTGTCTTTACTGCGAAGAACCTTGATAAATTATGAGGGGTTATTTCAAGTTATTTTCTCACCTAACCAAGCGACTGGGCTGCAGAGAGTTCTGGCGAGGATTATTACAATCCACGAACACCATGGTTACTAAAAGTCCTGTCAGGGAAGTTTTAGCGACTACTTTGCCTCTGCTACGATGCACAGCGCCGTTCAAGAATGACTACTTCTTTCTTATGACAAAAACAAAGTTTATTTTCGATCAATTCTTTAAGTCAATTTATACAAAATTTTTCTTACTAGCTAAACAATAAAAATATTAATTTATTGCTCATCGATTTTGTTTTCCCACATTACAATGTAACCCAATTTAAATTTATTACCCAAGTGACAGTACTTGAGGAAAATACTACACGTGAGCGAAATGATTCACTCATATAATTATGCGCTCTACATGCGGTCAATAATGACCCATATCTCAAGTGTCGCGTGCCTTCGCTAATGCATGGTGCAATGGGTGTTTGTTTACACCTTCAGTGTGAACGAAATTTATGCGCTTCGATACGACACTAGTGAATTGTGCACATGTTGCATTTCTTGTTCAATGGGATATTGGATATTTGTTATACCCATATAAATTAATGATTTACGAATTAATTTAGGAATTTAATGGTTCGTGAATTTAGGAATTTATTATAGGAATTGCATCGATCTCTTAATTAAGGTTAGTATCCTTACACCCTCAACCTCAAGATGAGTATTAATAGATTGAGTTTACATCAATATCTTAATATAAATCTTAAAAGTAAACTAAACTTATATGTATGTATATATGTTTATTCTTATATATATACAAAACAATTTTTTCATTAGTTTTTGTTATATTTAAAATTTATACATTTATGACTATTATTTTGTTCATTGTGACAAAGCATTATATGATTTTATTCTATCTTTATGTATTGATTTGTGGAGCCCATTTACATTAATTACTACATTACTGTTGTCAACGTTTATAACTTCAAAAGGACCTTTATAAGGAGGCTGATGTTTCTTTCTGTTTTCGTTTCGGATTAATACCAGGTCACCAATGTTTATGTGTGTAGGGTTTGTACGAATTTGATTTTTGACTCTTTTGGGCTTTGCATTCTGTATTATGTTTCTAGCTTTTGTTATGGATGTTCTTAACCTAACCTTTAGCTCTTTAGAATAGTCGTCAAGATTGTAGACCTTATCTCTATTTTGAATTAAATCGTTCGGAAGGTAAGGGAGTTTTCCAAAGACTAGTTTGTACGGTGTATAGTTAGTGTCTACATGTGGTGTAGTGTTATATGCAAAGGTGTAGTACGGAACCCATGTGTCCCATTGCTGGTCATCAGCAAAAGAGTGCATATATTCATTTAGTACGCGATGGTTTCTTTCAACCGAACCCAATGTTTTGTGATAGTACGGCGTAGAAAAAATTTGCTTTATTTTCAGCAGTTCACAGATATCGCTCATTAGTTTATTCGTAAATTTAGTCCCTGAATCTGATTTCAATATTTTAAAATGACCATATTTCAATATGAATTCTTCTACTAATCCTTTAGCTATGGTTCTGGACTCCTTATTTTCTACAGGGAACGCAACTACAAATTTTGTTGGTTCGCATTGTAGAGTTAGTATGTATCGATAGTTATTCGGTATTCTTAATGGACTTACTGTGTCTATTTGTACCATCTCAAAGCTTGTTGATGGAGTATCGGTCTCAATAATCCTCTCTTTTGTATGTCTTACTTGTTTATTAGTCTGACATGCTGTGCAATTTTTATGTAATTCTTAACCATACTGTTCACACTTTTCCAACAGTATCGTTGTTTTAACTTTAGCAATGTTTTGCGAATTCCAAGATGTCCTCTGTGCGGTGAGTTGTGATACTCTTCTATTAGCTTCATTTGGTTTGCTTTATCCACTACCCTAGTTGGTGGTTTGTATATCATGAGTTTCTTTTGCGTACTTGTTCTTTGTTGCAACATATTAATAATTCTTTTAAATATTACTTTGTCTATAGAACTAAAAATAATGTCTTCACAAGATAATGAGAGTTCATTTATGCTTTCTTGATTCGTGAATCTAAATAGCTTCTCCAAAATCGAAACGAGTTTCGGATGTGGACTATCGCTTATTGTCTCATTATATTTGTTTCTTGTGGTAGCATCTTTCATTGTTAGCTTATCTTTGATGGAAACGGATTTCGCATCAGATATATCGCTATAGTGCACTTCTATAGTATCATTCGTACGTGTAATAGAAACTTTATTTTCTCTGCGCAGAAAAAATTTTAATTTCATGATTCCGGTGATGTCTGACAAACTTGTGCAATCCCAACAATAGAGTTGATCAAGTTCTATCGGTGGCTCGGTGCTCTCGTTGTCGACTATCTTTCTTTGCTTTTCTTGTTCAGAGGCCATTCGCCTGGTAATAGCTTATAGTTTTTTCTTCGCGGTTTCATCGTTTTCTGGAGGTATCATCGCCTTTAAGGTATCAGATTCCAGCTCGATCCTTGATAATGCATCAGTATTGGTATTCATACTACCCTTTTTATACAAAATAGAAAAATCGTAATCAGACAGGTCGACACAAATTCTGGTGAGTTGTGACGAAGGATTTTTATGTGTAAACAAAGATACCAGTGTTCTGTGATCAGTCACAACCACAAATTCCCTTCCGTAAAGGTAAGGTCTAAAGAAGTTTATGCCCCAATGTATGGCTAAAAGTTTTTTCTCGATAGTGGGCTTATTAATATCGTGTTCAGCCAATGATTTACTTGCATAAGAAATTGGGAAGTCGTCGCCAATTTCTCCTTGAGAATGGACTGCACCTAAAGCGTAATTAGAAGCGTCAGTCGTTACTATAAATGGTTTGTTAAAACTGGATATTGAAGGATTGGAGGCTCTATCAGTTTTCTTTTCAAAGTTTCATAAGCATTCTGACATTCTTCAGTCCAGTTAAATGTTACATTCTTCTTTAACAAAGCATCCAAACACTTTGCCGTCTCAGCAAACTTAGAAATAAAACGCCTGTAATAGTTGCAGAATGCCACAAATTTGCGTGCTTCATCTGCATTCTTTGGGACCGGGTAGTTCTTGATGGTATTATTTTTAGCTGGGTCAGTCTTGATTCCTTCATTAGTTATCAAATGACCCAGGTATACTACCTCTGATCTCAAGAATTGGCATTTCTCAGGGTTTAATTTTAAATTGTGCTGACGCAGCCTTTGTAACACTTTACGAAGATTGTCATTATGATGTTTGATGCTGCAACCGAATACTATAATGTCATCAACATATAGGAATGCTTCGTGACTTAAGCCACTGTGAGCTATCATCAACATTCTTTGAAAGCTGTTGGATGTAATTTTCAATCCGAATGGTAATCTTTTGAAGTGATAGTGTCCATGACTGGTGGAGAATGCTGTCAATGGTCTAGACTCTTTCTCAAGTTCAATTTGATGAAAAGAGCTAGTCATGTCCAGTATAGAGAAGTATTTCGCTCTACCCAGCTTGTCTAAGACATCTTCAAGTCTTGTCAAAGGAAACTTGTCGTTGACTATCTTGTCATTAAGCCGTGTGAAGTCCACAACCAGCCGCCATTTAGCCTTACTATCCGCACTCTTTTTTGGTACCACCAAAAGAGGCGAGTTGTAGGGGCTTATCGACGGTTCTATGATGCTATTTGTTTCTAGTTTCCTAACCTGTTGTAGGATCTCTTCATTTTGGGATTGTGGCAATCTATAATTTTTAATGTAGACGGGATTGTTATCTACGGTCTTAACCTCTGTTTATAAAAGTTATTAGTTTCAAGTTTTTCTCCATCCAAATGAAACACCTCTTGAAAATTTTCTATTATCTCAAGTAAATCATGCATTGCGGGTCTGTCTAGAGTATCCTTGTTCATAGCCTCTAGCAGCTTCTTGAATCTATCTTTGGTATGTCTTTGATTTTCCCACTTAAAAATATCATAGTGTTTTAATGGTTCAAGCTCAACGCTAAAATTCTTTAGGACAATATCCTCGTCATTGATGTTCAATATGTTTATGTGTCGAACACCTTTTCGCAGGTACGATCGTATTTCCTACAAATACGCCCTTCTCAATTTCCATGTTAAGGACAATACTATCCTCAGAAACTTCTATATTAACTGGGATAATCATCTCAGTTCTGGCTGAAATATTTATCTGTGAATATTCTTGTCTGCTCGTGTCCATGGGTAGTTTGACATCTTCATCGTTCACGTTGAATGTTATCGTAAACGTCTCACAATCGATTTTACATAAGTAATAGACCATTAAGTCTCTACCGATGATTCCATCTCTGCTTATTGGAAAATTGCTTTGCACAACATGGAATGATTCCCTTAATTTATGATTCGCTATGATCAGATCTAAGCCTAAGGATGTCGTTATTTCCTTAGTAATGCCCACTAACTTAATTTTATTACTAGTTTCTATCGAGTTTTCTAAATTAAAGCAGACATCTTCCTTGCAAATTGACACATCTGCTCCAGTATCGATTAGAAATAGTAGAAACCTATCTGAATTACAATTATGAATTCTTACAAAATTTGTACAATTTTCATTAATCCTATATATTGTTCTTTCTACCGTTGAATTCTTTAAACCGGGAGGTTCTGGAGATCCTCTCCGGAACCCTGCACGTTTCCCTGGTCGGTAACAACGTGTACATTCCTTCGATCATGATTGTAATTCCCATAATGGTTGTTATTGCTAGAGTTTTTACTACAGTTATTATTATGGTTATTACTATAGTTATTTCTTCTACTATTGCGTCCACGGCCTCTATAATTGCCATTATTTCGGTTATTACGGTAACGATTGTCCCTATCATTTCTGTTGTCGCTATTACTGTTACCGTCATTGCGATTGCTATTGTGTCTGTTCGAGTCGTTGTTATTCGCGTTATTCCTTTAATCGTGGTTATTTCTATTACGGTCACCTCATTTTCTACCTTTTCTGCCCTGATCGCTATTGAAATGCATGACGCTATTGGTAGCTTGTGTCTCTATATTTTCCAACTTTTGTGCAAGAGACACGGCTTCAGCAAAACTTTTTGGTCTTGTTGAGAAGATGGTGCTTCTCAGCTGATCATTTAAACCGTTCTTGAAGACAGTTAACGCATATGTATCATTAATTTGGGTTATTATCTTCTTTTCATTTGCGGAATTTTGACTGCCTAATTCTTGAATTTGCAGCTGATTAAGCTCATCTACCAAATTCAGGATTTTGTCTTTGTAAGATTTCACAGAAGATTTCTTTTGGTAAGTACCGCTCAGAAGTGTATGGATTTGAGGGACAAGCTTATCATTTTTAAAACGATTCTGCAACTCCGATTTCAAAGAGTCAAAAGTTGAAATAGAAACATTAGTTAAAGAAAGTCCGACGGTTGCACTCAATTTCACATTCACAACAAAGTCAATCAGGCTAATTTTAGCATTAGCTGACAAGGTTGTGTGCAATATTTCCAAGATCTTAAGGAACGGATCTAATTCCTTATATTTACCCTCGAAGACGGGTATCAACTTCATAGCTGTTTCTAAATTAAACACAGCCATGGTAAAGTTTTCCTCAAGAAATGGTAAACTCGACTCTAAATCTTCACTAATTGTTTCTTCTTTCTGAGTTTCTATAGGGTTTCCTTGCTTGCTCATCTGTAGCCAGAGTTCTCCCTCAAGAATGGATGCTTGTACCCTGAAATTTAACTTTAGGTCTAAAACTTTAGGGTTTTCCTCACTACAATTCTCAAGAGCTTGATTGAAATTTTGTCTTCTAATCTTTAATTCATTTAATTTTGCTTGAAGAGTCTCAAATGTGTACAAATTCTTTGCACACTTTCTCAAATTTTTTAAAGTTCTCTCGTTTTCAGCAACAATCTGTTCTAACCGCTCCATAAATCAATACTTACAACAAGACACTTGAATTCGATTAATCAATCTTTATAATGAAAATCCAGTTAAAATTCAATTTAACATCCTGAATATCATAATCAGAAACTTAAGCAATTAAGAACAAATTTGTATTGTTTAAAATCTAATCTTCATAATATTTACATGTTATAACTTAAACGTTAACGCTTCTATTTAGCCTTTTAATTACATAGCTCTTGCTGTGACTGCTGGTATTGTTCCACGAACGTATTCTTCACTGAACAGCTATTCCCCATTGTTGTTCCAGAAACGCTGTTTTGGCTTGAGGTCTTGTAACTTGTACTGCAATCTTTTCCTTTGGTCTTCAAACGAGATCCTGATCACCCTATGTAATTCTGCCCGTTGGTGCTTTAACTTTGTTCTTCGACCTCTTCTTGGTCGACGTTTCTTGGGTATCGTCGCTTCGATGTCCGGTTGTTTGGTGGACGTCCTTAAATATCGCTCGATATTTCGCGGCTTGGGTCCCCGCAGATCTGGTGTACCTATCTCCGAAGGTATATACGGTGGTCGAAGATGATCCAACTCTCTTATCGGTGCTGGCACGTACTCCTCTGCACGTTTGAACAGCATTTCAAACGCCTCGTTAATAAATTGCCTGTCCTCTTCGCTCAATTCAGCACTGATGGTGCAGAAAGGCAGGATCACCATATAATGTTTCTCGTTCGTTTGTTATTGCTTTGTCCTTACTGCGAAGAACCTTGATAAATTATGAGGAGTTATTTCAAGTTATTTTCTCACCTAACCAAGCGACTGGGCCGCAGAGAGTGCCACGAACATTCTGGTAATAACTAGAGATAGTTGAACGATTAGGAAGGGAAAAATTTCTTTCAGCGTTAGATGACCCTTGAAGATTGTTGAGGCTGTTTGGAACCAGTATCAGGACAAAATCGCCGCTTAGTTTGCCTTGTATCGAATGCTTTATCGAGTGTCCCCTTTGGCCAAAAATCGGGACGAAGTACGATAGAAAGTTCAGCCGGAACTGTCAGTTTAAATGAACTTATAATCTGGTCAGGAAGGTTATCTTTTGTCAATTTTACGCACCTGAAAATACTGGGCATGTAACCAAGCTTCGATGTTACGTAGCAGGCAAGTGTATCCTTGGTTGTGTTGTAAGTGAGCCTTGATATCAACAATTGTAGAGGTGGGGAGACTGCTCGCAACACTCCGTTATCAGCCAACACACTCTCTATATAGTTTTGTGGTGTTGAAGGCATAGCGATGTTTTGCTGAAGATTTTTAATCGTTGATTGTGTTTGGCACAGCTCGGATTACAGCTGGATTTTTTGTTGCTGATGAATATGCAGGATAGACTGCTGGATACTACTATTTTGTTGCAGGTCCATAGCTTTATTAAGTGGAGTCGGAGTAGTGTGCAAGCACACTTTGCGTACGAGGCCGTTGCTGCCCAAGAGGTAACACGGTAGAAGTATGCATGATACAATGACGCCATGACGATACCAGCTCATCATACACACTGGGCGAAAGTAACTGCGGGGACAGCAGAAGATTTTGAGGTGTCGAGGGTTGTTCCGGAAACTACTGTAGACTCAGGAGAAATTGCTCAGGTTGCTGTTGTTGTAAAGCATGCTCATTTTTGGGGGGAAGAACATTAACACCCTGTTCCAGTTGCTAGTTCATTTGACATGTGGACGATAATTCAGCCTGAGCAATTCAAACAAGAGACGCTAAAGAAGCTTTAGTCTCTTCAAATTTAACCTGCATTTTCGAAAAGCAGGTTAATAGTAGCATGAGCTGATCGGAGGCGGTCCACAAATGAAGAAATGGTATATTTGCGGCTCGTAGCGCAGTACCAGTATACCCTAGAACCACTTCTCATAAAATTGTCAGCCACCAAATTCACGTATTTAGTGTGGAATGTTAATCCACAAGGACCAAAACATGTCAAGATTTTGGTTTTGTTCCGCCTATCTAAGCAAGTAGTAGCCATGCAGATAGACATTATGCAAGTAATCAGTTAAAATAAGAATTAGCATAGACGCAAACTCACGCACTACAACGATCATTCAATAAATTTACATAGATATGTAGAGGTGAGTCTTTGATAAATTAGCTCAAATGATAAGCTAGCGCCTAAAGATATGCAAAGTCAAAGTGTATAACAAGTTCTTGCTTAACTTGAACATGAACCTAGAATTTCGATCCACATACACTCCACAAGGGGGAATCCGGATTGGAATTGGTGAATTGGTTTAAGCCACAATAAAAAGTTTTACTAAGACACTAGGAGCGAGTAGAGCTCATGAGTTCACAATAAGCAAAACAGTATTGTGGATTTATATGATACTGAAGCTTTTTGCTTCAAATGCGAACAAAGAAAAATTTTCTTAGGATTGAGAAAAGTAATTTAAATTGCTGAAACCACACTGTCTCGGTTATTCAAGACACAATATCTTAACGCTGTCGAGAACAAGATCACACCAAGCCACTAACCGAAAAAACATCAGCGGTGAAATAATCAAAGAAACTTGGGAATTAGGCGATTTCATGGCACAGCGAAAAGAAACACAGCAAAGCTCGATGACTCTTATACTATTGTCGAGCCAGGGATTTTTGGACCGACTGTGCATCGTTTCCCTGTCTTCTTGCCTCCCATTTCTTCTTTTGACAACACTTGTTTACTGTGTGGGCTCTGATGCGTTGTTCAGTGGTTTTGGCGGAGGTCCTTCTGGTCATGTCCATATTCTTTGCATTGCCTTTTTTGCTGCAGAAACTGCATTTTATTCTTCTCGCTATGTTAGGTGTTTTGTTAGGTATGTCGGTGTCGGCCCGTGTGCCTGACTGGGGCTGCAAAGCACTAAGATTTATATTTATCCCTTATGGTTGTGATGTGGAATGGTTATCCGTGGTTATGTTATTGAAAGTGCCTTGTGATACAATTAAGGAGTAGTTTTGGCCGAAAAATGCTTGAAAGTTTGAATTTATTGTGGTGGTGAAGTGGTTTGTAAGTTGGTGGTAAGGGTGTTGGGTTTGAAACTGCATGAACGCTATTCCTTGCTGCAGTTTTTCTATGTTCAGACCTTTTGCTATTAAGTCCTCAAATGTTTTGGTCTCTTGTGTGAGGAGGAACCGGCAAAGGTATGGGTTAATGACTTTGCAAAGTCTTCCAGCTGCTCATTGGTGATTTGACACGCTTCCTCAGAATATTTTATGGTGGCTGCTTCTTGCCAGTACCTGAGTAACTGCTTTAGATGTGATGTGTATGAGAGAAGTGACTCCGATAGGTTTTACTTGGTTGTAATCATAGAGGTACAAACAGGAAACGGCGAAAGATCAAATTCATGAAGCCACGAGCTTTTGCCTTTGCTATTGTGATAACTCGCATAGGCTGGAAGCAAATTTCGAAATTGGGGTCGAAATTTCATTCATCATATTATAAGGTGTATCATACTCTTGGCGATAAACTCTATGAGAGTGTAGCGTTTGATAATTAATTGTTTACTACAAAAAGAAAGCCAAAAAATTGTCATATGTGCTGATATTATTATTCTGGTGGAATTATCTTGCAAACGCTTGAGAGGGTACCACTTTTGACCTACGTAGAAAATTTCATCATTCTAGCTTGTGTGGTTTGCGAGAAAACTTGCTGTGACGCACGGACGGAAGGACAGGCGGACGAAAAGACAGATCGCGATTTTAATAGGGCATTGTAAAAATATTTTACAATCCCCTAAAATGGTCTGTTGTATAAATACTTACAAGTTACGCCATTAAAAATGTTTCCATGATAAACATTCATTACTTCAGTTGCTACTAAAATAGCGAATCGCGCTTACCTTCTGATTTTTGGGGGCCATCATTTTGAATGCATGCATTTTTTTGGATTTTGAAAAATATTTCGATCTTAGAGTCTCACCAGGCAATTTGCCCAATGTCATTCAAATCAGTTTCCCTCTAGACAGGGCAAAAGTATTAAATTTTTAATGAAAATGGCAGCGAAAAATATTAGGTTTTAAATTTTCAACTTCTTTAGTTTTTATCCGATGTTGATAATTTTTTCTTAGTACAAGGACTTAGTACAATTAGCCATAATCTCAAGTTTCATAAAATCCATTGGAAAATTTGGCCAATAGAGGGCCACAAAAATCTGAAAAAATCGCATATTTGAATCGCCGCCATTTTGAAACTTGAGCATGTATGTGCACCAGAATAGCAAAATGCTTAGATCTAACTGTTTTCTATCTTGAATATAAATTTCATTGACATCGGATTAAAATTGGCTCTTTCAGAAACCTTTAAATTTCAAGCTTCAACTAGCCGCCATTTTGTTTTTGGAGACCTGATCTCTAGTTTTTTTACATAATTCTTTAGACATTAACAGTCTTTACCAAAGAACTGAATTTCATAAACATCGGTTGAAAAGTTTGGTCACAGCAACAACATCCAATGCTTACACGCTTTTCGACGTCTGAGCGGCCACCATTTTGTTTCAAACGGTTCGACTTTGGATTTTTTATTGTAAAATTCATCGCATACTTCAATAAACCTCTGTACCAAATTTCATCCAAATAGGAGCCATGGTTTGGTCAGAAATGAAATCACGAATGTTTGTCTAAAATGGCCGCCATTTTGTTTTCCCTCGACCAATTTAGCTGGTTAAACAACTTAAATGAGTTATTTGCGCAATACGCCTTTCCTTAAAAATTTTGTGAAAATCGGAGCGAAATTGTGACCTCTGGCATAGTCACGATTTTCGTTATATATATATATATATATATATATATATATATATATATATATATATATATATATATATATATATATATATATATATATATATATATATATATATATATATATATATATATATATATATTGTTGCGAATTCCGGCGTACCAACTTCCTCCCATTCGCAACTTCAAATTGCCGCCGTGACATTGTCACTTTCCTTTGGGCATTCCCACCTTTTCCTGTGTGTATTTATTTATTTTATTAACAGTTTTCCTATTTTTCCCTTTAATTTTTATGTCCACCTCATCACAATCCTCCCCTTTCCCTGATTTCCAGTAAGAACACCCTAGTAATATAATAAGAAGGTTAATCTTCCCACTAACAACACTCCCTACATTAATTCCCACTAACAAAATTTCATTCTATTCATTCTTACTAACAAAACCTAATTCCTTCCTTCATACTAACAAATTCTATTCACTAGTTCCCATTACCAAATTTTATTTTTCTTACTAACGAAAATTAATTCACGCTTCCCTACTAACCAAAGATCAATCTCATGCCCAGATAATCGTTGAAGTTGCTAATCTGATGAATGGGAGATCGATAAGGCATGGCTCCATTGGTTACGTCGCGAGTTTCGACCGTGCGACTGCTGGAACCCTGAGTTCAAGTTCCCCCGGGCGCACGGAAGCACTTTTTTTTGGGGTATCGGCAAAATCAATAGTTTTCGTAATGTACTCGTATGTGTGACACTTTACATTCAATCAAGCGATTCTTGGGGATGTAAATTGCCATATATGCAAGTCAATGGAAACTATTGTGATTGTCGATACGGACCAAAAGATGTGTGGGTAGCGGAATCGAAGTGTAATGAACTTCGATTACGTTACCCAGATGCGACAGCGGTAATTGGAAAAGAATTTGGATTGCGGGATCGGATGGGAGAAAGGTGAAAAGTGGAAGTTAGGTGGTTGGGATTGGGCAGTCAGATTTCGGATGGCAAAAAGACAAGAAGTTTTCGGAGTGGAATAAAATTGAGTTTTGGTAGCGGTATTTGACTGTTAATATAAAAATGAATTGTGCTTTGCGGTGCGGAATGGTGAATTCGTATAAAAATGAAATTCCGGATTTGGTTTTGTGAAGAAGGAGTTCTTTTTTTGGGATAGAGTCTGATTTTGGAGTGGATATTTGACTGGAAGTGAAGAAAGAATTGTGTTTGGCGGGACGGAATAATTAATTCGCGAAAGGCAGGCAGATTTTTGATTTGGGAAAGAAGAGGGAGTTTTTTTCTTTTGTTTCTTTTCGTGGAATGGGTATTTTGGCTGTTTTTTTTTGTGACGGAGGGAAAAAGTAAAAAAATTAGAAAACTGAAGGAATTTTTAATTTGGAGGATTATATTGATAAGTTGAAGTGCGGGACAGCCTCAATACTAAATATATGAAAAAAATTGAATAAGTGAGAGTTTCAAGTTTGAGAACTATATTGTTAATTTGAAGTGTGGGACCGTCTCAGTCTTTACTATATGCAAAAGATTTAATTAATGAAATTGACGTAATTGAAATAGAACAAAGTGTTTGCGAGTGTACAATATTGACGGATCGTGGAGAGTGATAATTGGCCGTTCTATTAGTGATTGAATTTTAAAATTAATTTTAAAGTTAATTTATAATTTGGTTTTCAGTGGCCCCAAACCCTTTTTTTTGTCTTCGCCGAGCGCTCGGAGATCAACGAGGAAAAGGAGTGAGTTTTACCTATTGTGAGTATTTATCTATCACATCAACAAATTCTTATTTTTCTTTTGTTTTCCTTTAAATGAATTATTTAATTAGATTGTTTTTGCTCTGTACATAAAATTATTGAGGGGCCGATTTGTTTTATTTGAATTGACATACTTTTGTTGAATTTGTAAATTTCTTTTTCTTTTGAGTTCAATAAACGGCCACGTTTTATTAAATTTTTTCTAAATTTTTCATTTCTCAAAATGACCTCTCCCTTTCCCGTCCTTTTCCCACTGTGTTAGTTTCTTTATGTAATGTGGCTCAGCACGAGCAGGGGGTGTCCCGGAAGACCCACGACACGACTGAGCGCTAGCCGGCCTCAGTATGCCACCCCGGGCTACACACCCCTCTGCTAATTTTTAATGTCTGGAACTGCGGTGACTTCCGTGGTTGCTACATATGGCGCCCAAACTTATTTTAGCTTTGTTGGTTTTCTAATGGTTTCATTAAATTTTAATTATAATTTAAATTTTTCAATTTTTGATTTGTTGGGATGAGTACCTGGAGTGCCTGACTTGAATAGTGGTCTGTGCATTTCAGGGAGATAATTTTTTTTTTGTTTTCCTTTGCTTTGTTAAAAATTTTGATAAATTGATAAACAGATATAGTTTCGGTTTTATTGGATAGTTAATGATAGAATTTTGATCACGGGGTTCGCCGCAGTTGCAGTGGCGCCTACCGTGCTGAATTTATGTTTTATAGTTCACACCGGCTATGATAGTGGATAAGCTGTGGCAATGTAGATGTTGGTTGGGATCAACCGAATTTTGTGTCGTTGGTTATATCTCCCTGCACGGGATAGTTGGACTTAGATCCAACTCTTGGAATTAGCCAACGCTTTCGGTCCTTCCATCATTTATCTGGTGGTAGCTTTGGGATATGTGCGGCTCTTGTCCGAGCCATTATGAAGTCCGTAGTATTTCATAATGGTCTCGTAGTCAGCCCTTTGAGGTGACAATTGGAGCGGAGTCCGATTACGAATTCCATTGTTATACCAGGCACTGTTGTGGTTTGTCTGCTTCGTGTTTTGTCTAAATTTTAATCACTATCCTATTCAATTCCCTTTCTCTTCCCTTTCCATTAATGGGGAGAATCATTTTTGAGAAATGAAAAATGTCCATTGTATTCATTTTTGCCGATAATTATATCATTGATTTTTTTTCTATTTTAATTACACGCTGGTTATTGCTTTTGCTGACCTAATTGTATGAGATTTGCTGTACGCCGTTTTGCTACAATATCTTGCATTTGATATTTTATTACGTTTAGCGATTCTTTTTAAAAAAAAAAAAAATCTAAATAAATAACTTTATATACACACTAGTCACCGGCCAATCACGTATCAAAATGCCGAACACAGTCAGACGCTCAGATGATTCTGGGCTGGCGCGTCTTACGCAAGGTCTAGATCGCTTGACTCTGTCACCACCACATCCTGCAGGACATATTACAAATTTAGGGGACAATTTCGTACCTCCTTCACCATTAGAATTGCACCCAGCTACTAACGCGGCTCCTAGAACATCACCGCATAGTGTGGAAACCCCCAGGTTATCGAGTACCCATAGACCATCAGTCGAGCCTCAGAGGCAGCCTTCAAGATACTTGCCGGTGAATAAATGGACGGTGAGTTTTGACGGTACCTCACGAGGGTTGGACGCCGAGCGGTTTTTGTTTCGAGTGGAGACTCTCGCCCATCATTACGGGATATCCTCCGAAACTTTGGCCATGGATTTCCATCTTCTCCTCAAGGGACCCGCCGAGGATTGGTATTGGACTTACTACCAAAGCTGCTCCATAATGCTATGGTCCTCTTTGGTGGACGCGTTTAAAGAACGTTTCGCTGGCCACTACATGGACATAGATATTCGTCGCGAAATAGATGCCCGAAAACAAAAACCTGGAGAGTCTTTCCAAACCTTTTTCGACGATATTACGGCCAAAGTGGTACGTCTGAAAAATTGCCTCTCCGACTGTGACCTTCAGCGCATACTCAGTCTGAACATGAGCCAGCGTCTGCGAGATCACTTGGCGGGAATTGATTTCTCTTCAGTAAGGGAGCTTTCCCGGCGTTGTCGGGCCATAAAAGCTGTCTGGTACCCTGATGGAATCCCAGAGCCACGAAGCACAGTGCGTGGGATCCATAAACTTCATGAAGTCTCTTGGGAGGAAGATAGTTGGCCTTCAGAAGATATGACGGGAAGGTCAAGACCAGCGCAACCGTATTCCCCTGATATACGACAAACTCGGCAGTATACTGAACAGGCTGAGTTCACACCCCGTGGACAATATCCCGAATTATCCGCGGTAGACTCGCAATTATCTGCAAGGAGTGCATGGGTAGCAAATACACACGGTATTTCAAAGATATCTCATGCCACTGGATGTAATCAAGCATCATCACCCTTCCATAACGCTGATCTGTATGCCTCAGTTCCGATTCCGACGCAGCCCGAATTAGCAGCAGTAAGGACTCCGTTGACCCCAAAGGCCACCTGGGCGAGCAAGACAAACGTAAAATCGCCCCCAGGCACCGCTCAAGCCCGTTCTTTAGCTCCTACGCGGACCGGATACGAATTTAACGTCTGCTGGAATTGTCTAGACCTTGGACATACTTATCGGTATTGCCCTCAAGTAGTCCAGCGCAGATTCTGTTTTGGATGCGGAGCTCAAGACATCCTTCGTCCTAACTGCCCTCATTGTCAAATGTCGGGAAACATCAGACGGAGTGTGCCGAATCAGGGGAACCAACCACACCCTCCGACGCCTGTCGCCCCAATAACCTACGAGACCAGCGCCACCAATACAGACCCCGAGTTGAGACGCCGTCTATAGATGTTCGTGATTTTGTTTTCTCTGACGGTCTGAGCACCTCTGGGGCTGATCTCAACTTCATCCGAAATAATGACAAGGCGGGCAATGATCGTGAGTCACCCGCTTCTTTTAGAGCACGACCTTTTCGGGATCGCTTTCGGAGATCCTGGAGATATTTCTTCGCCAGGCGTCTCTTGAAGCGTGCCTGCGTGGAGTCAATTGTTGCAACTCCTGGTGACAATAGGCCCTACGCAGAGATTTCCGTCAAGGGTCGCAAATTGACGGGCTTGCTTGACAGCGGAGCCAGTGTCAGTATCCTCGGAGCCGGCGCCTTGGACCTGCTGTCGGATTTGGGCTTGCATATGCATACCATGCACGCTCATGTTCAGACTGCATCAGGGCACAAGGATCCAGTTCTGGGATACGTCACCACATTGGTGCAATTTAATAAAACCACCAAATTGATGAGATTCCTAGTTGTTCCTTCCTTGACGCACGCAGTGTATCTTGGAATTGACTTCTGGGATCTCTTCAAAATAGAACCAATCCAGGTCAACGCTATCGAAGCAGCCTCGGAACCTCAGAGCCCTGAATTTCATCTGCTGTCCCCAAAGGATCAGCAACGACTGGACTTCGTCAAACAACAGTTTCCATCGTATAATGAAAAAGGCTTGGGTAGGACCAGTCTCGTGTTTCATCACATCGACACTGGTTCCGCTCGACCCATCAAGCAGCGGCATTATGCTGTCTCGCCTGTTATACAGAAACTGTTGTATGACGAACTCGATCGTATGTTGTCTTTGGGGGTAATAGAGGAAAGTCAGAGTTCGTGGAGTTCGCCTGTGACCCTTGTCAGAAAACCCGGCAAGGTGCGTTTATGTCTTGACGCTCGACGCCTCAACGAGGTGACTGTTAAGGACGCCTATCCGTTGCCACTGATTGAAGGTCTTTTGGCACGGTTGCAGAGTACCAGGTTCATTACCAGCTTGGACCTGAAGGATGCCTTTTGGCAAATACCTTTGGATGAGGCAAGTAAGGAGAAAACGGCCTTTACTGTCCCTGGCAGGCTCTTGTACCATTTCAAGGTCATCCCGTTCGGTTTGTGTAATGCTCCCCAAACGATGTGTCGGTTGATGCATAAAGTAATACCGCATGAGCTGCAGGACAAGGTATTTGTTTACCTAGATGACCTGCTTGTTACAAGTTCAACATTTGATGAGCACTTGGAGCTCCTGAGTACTGTTGCAAAACTGCTCAAGGACGCCCACTTGACCATCAATGTTGAAAAAAGCAAGTTCGTCAAGAAGGAGATCAAATATCTTGGCTTCGTAGTGAGTGATGGTATCCTGCGCACCGACCCAGAGAAGGTTTCAGGTATAGTCTCCTATCCTGAACCCCGAACGGCCAAAGACGTGAGATGGTTCATGGGCATGGCAGGATGGTACAGGCGTTTCATTCCAAACTTCGCCTCGGTTACGGCCCCTCTAACGGATTTGCTAAAGGGTAAACGTGCCTTCAAGTGGTCTGCTTCCGCCAATAGTGCCTTCAATAAGGTGAAGCAATTGCTGATTTCTGCTCCAGTGCTGGCCAACCCTGACTTTACGAAGCACTTCTATATCCAGTGTGACACAAGTACAGTGGGTATTGGAAGTGTTTTGTTCCAGAAGGACGATGAGGGTGGAGAGCATCCAATCGCATATATGTCTATGAAGCTCAACGCTGCGCAACGTAACTATAGCATTACAGAATTGGAATGCTTAGCTGCGGTGCAGAGCGTAAAGAGATTCAGGGTATATATCGAAGGGTTGCCTTTCACCATCATAACCGACCATGCCAGTCTTAAATGGCTGATGCAGCAGTCGGACCTTTCTGGTCGATTGGCTCGCTGGAGTCTGAAATTACAAGGGTTCAATTTCCAAATTGAACACCGGAAAGGGGCCCTTAACGTTGTTCCCGATGCGTTGTCAAGAACATGCTCGAGGGACGAGCGGGTGAACTCGATCGTTCCCTGTCTCCCGGAGCACGGACACATTGGTGGTTCAATCCCGGAGTCTGCGTTTCAGGAGCCCGAGTATGAGCATCTCAAGGAGCAAATCTTGAAACAACCTGATCAGTTTCAGAATTTGCACCTTGCAGATGGTCGAATCTATATTAGTACTGGTTCTCCTGTAACGTCGACTACTGATATTCCCAGAACAAAACTATGGGTTCCTGAGGGTCACCAACGAGCTCTCATAGTACGAGCTCATGATGATCCCCGGGGCTCTCATTGTGGAATTCGCAAAACAACTGAAGTTTTGCAAAGGTATTATTATTGGCCTCGTTTGCGTCAAGATGTGATTCAGCACATCAAGAATTGCTTGATATGCAAACAGGTCAAACCGGCAAATTCCACAATGAGACCCCCTATGGGAGAATCACGAGACTCCGAACGACCTATGCAGTGCCTGTTTGTGGACTTCATGGGCCCATACCCTCGTTCAAAATCAGGGAATACCCAATTGTTCGTGGTCCTGGATCATTACACCAAGTTCGTTTGGCTCAAGCCCATGACGAAAGCCACCGCAGAGTCAGTCGTGCGATATTTGGAGCGCGAAATTTTTCTGACTTTCGGAGTGCCTGAATGGCTTCACTCTGACAATGGGGTACAGTTCACCTCCAAGGTATTCAGCAAGCTTATGAATGACTATGGAGTGCAGCATTGCTTCACCCCATATCATTCACCGCAGGCGTATGCCTCAGAGAGGTCAAACCAGTCGACACTGAACGCCATTAGAGCCTATATAGGGTCTGATCATGGCAAGTGGGACGAGAATCTTCCAGCCTCATGTTTTGCCTTCCGCAAGGTGATTCATGAGTCCACGGGATATTCGCCCTACTTTCTCATGTTCGGGTACCACCCTATCCAACATGGCTCTGAGTACGCCCTCCTCAGAAGCCTTAATGCTTTTGAGGATGGTGAGGTACAGCTAAGTGCTAACAGTGATCGACTGCGAGCTGTACAGGACCAAGTCAGATGCAAACTGCAAGAAGCCTACCAAAAGGGTGCTCAACGCTACAACCTTCGTGTTCGTCCTCGTGAGCTACTCCAGGGTCAGAAGGTTTTCGTGCGTGATTTCTCTGTGAGCAACGCCGCAGATCGCTTTGCAGCCAAATTCGCTCCACGATTCACTCCTGCAGTGGTCCGGCGTCGTATTGGGCAAGTGGCATACGAGCTTGAGGATGAATTCGGTAAGCTGCTTAGGACCTTTCACGCCAAAGACATCCGATCCGATTCATAATTACCCCTGCCGACCTTCTTTGTTTGCCCGGCTGAATGAGACACTCAGGGTCTGGGTCGTCCCCACGATTGTTGCGAATTCCGGCGTACCAACTTCCTCCCATTCGCAACTTCAAATTGCCGCCGTGACATTGTCACTTTCCTTTGGGCATTCCCACCTTTTCCTGTGTGTATTTATTTATTTTATTAACATTTTTCCTATTTTTCCCTTTAATTTTTATGTCCACCTCATCACAATCCTACCCTTTCCCTGATTTCCAATAAGAACACCCTAGTAATATAATAAGAAGGTTAATCTTCCCACTAACAACACTCCCTACATTAATTCCCACTTACAAAATTTCATTCTATTCATTCTTACTAACAAAACCTAATTCCTTCCTTCATACTAACAAATTCTATTCACTAGTTCCCATTGCCAAGTTTTATTTTTCTTACTAACGAAAATTAATTCACGCTTCCCTACTAACCAAAGATCAATCTCATGCCCAGATAATCGTTGAAGTTGCTAATCTGATGAATGGGAGATCGATAAGGCATAGCTCCATTGGTTACGTCACGAGTTTCGACCGTGCGACTGCTGGAACCCTGAGTTCAAGTTCCCCCGGGCGCACGGAAGCACTTTTTTTTGGGGTATCGGCAAAATCAATAGTTTTCGTAATGTACTCGTATGTGTGACACTTTACATTCAATCAAGCGATTCTTGGGGATGTAAATTGCCATATATGCAAGTCAATGGAAACTATTGTGATTGTCGATACGGACCAAAAGATGTGTGGGTAGCGGAATCGAAGTGTAATGAACTTCGATTACGTTACCCAGATGCGACAGCGGTAATTGGAAAAGAATTTGGATTGCGGGATCGGATGGGAGAAAGGTGAAAAGTGGAAGTTAGGTGGTTGGGATTGGGCAGTCAGATTTCGGATGGCAAAAAGACAAGAAGTTTTCGGAGTGGAATAAAATTGAGTTTTGGTAGCGGTATTTGACTGTTAATATAAAAATGAATTGTGCTTTGCGGTGCGGAATGGTGAATTCGTATAAAAATGAAATTCCGGATTTGGTTTTGTGAAGAAGGAGTTCTTTTTTTGGGATAGAGTCTGATTTTGGAGTGGATATTTGACTGGAAGTGAAGAAAGAATTGTGTTTGGCGGGACGGAATAATTAATTCGCGAAAGGCAGGCAGATTTTTGATTTGGGAAAGAAGAGGGAGTTTTTTTTCTTTTGTTTCTTTTCGTGGAATGGGTATTTTGGCTGTTTTTTTTTGTGACGGAGGGAAAAAGTAAAAAAATTAGAAAACTGAAGGAATTTTTAATTTGGAGGATTATATTGATAAGTTGAAGTGCGGGACCGCCTCAATACTAAATATATGAAAAAAATTGAATAAGTGAGAGTTTGAAGTTTGAGAACTATATTGTTAACTTGAAGTGCGGGACCGTCTCAGTCTTTACTATATGCAAAAGATTTAATTAATGAAATTGACGTAATTGAAATAGAACAAAGTGTTTGCGAGTGTACAATTTTTTTTTTTTTTTTGTGGTAGGGAGGTGAAGGCATTTATGCCCGCCGAGTCTGGCAGTGTGGGACTCCCATGGAGGATACCTTTGGACTACCCACTAAACACCTCCCCTGTCAATCTGAGAACCTAGCCTGGAACCGTTTGACACATTACTTCGGGCCAGGTCTCGTTTTGTTACGCCGTGGGGCGCCTTCAAGCTGGGGAGTCCCTTTCCTAGCGGGAGGGGAGGGGGGAAGAGGAATTGCCAGAAGAGCGATCCCCCAGCCCCAGTGCCTCCAGCTGCTGTGAGTCCCTTTTATATTTTAGGACTGCCCGAGCATAATGTGCCACCTGGTTCTATTTGTCAACCGATTCGAGCATCACCGCAACTATATTATCCGGGGTGAGCTCTCCCGTCTCCCTGTAGAGTTCCCTTCGCAGCCTGGCCCATTTGGTACACGCAAAAAATGTGTGACAGGCATTGTCCTCCTCTCCTGGGCAAAACCGACAATCGGGAGACCGTGACTTGCCGATCTTGTGCAGGTAAGACTGAAAACACCCGTGCCCGCTCAAAAGCTGGGTCAGATAGAAGTCAGTCTCACCATGCCTTCGATTTAGCCACGGTCTCACATCCGGGATGAGGCGCGCAGTCCACCTTCCCTTCGTGCGATTCCTCCAAGACTGCTGCCAATCGTTGAGCGAGCGTTGTCTCTCCTCGCGGACAACCATCTCCCTCGCATCCTCGTTTCGGCGCAGGTAAATAGCGCGGCGCTCTCTAGCAAGGAGGGCGACAGGTATCACGCCTGCAATCACTCTCACCGCCGAGTCGGAGACTGTTGGATACGAAGATGCAATTCTCAGTGCTCCTCTTCTCTGTACCTGTGCCAATCGTTTTCGGTATACCTCCTTGCTGAGAGCGTCGCCCCATACCTCTGCTCCGTACAGTAGCACTGACCCTACAGCACTCATCAAGAGGCGTCTTCTTGATGGGCTGGGTCCCCCTACGTTGGCCATAAGTCGACTCAGGGCCGATATTCCCGAAGCAGCCTTCTCAGCCGTTGCCCTGATTTGCTCAGAGAAACTCATCTTCGAGTCGATCAGTAGCCCCAGGTACTTCACCGCTGGCTTCGATTCGATCTGTATATCTCCAATACTGATCATCCTTACTCTAGGGATTCTCTTTTTTGTCAAGATGACCACTTCAGTTTTCTCCAGTGCTAAACTGAGCCCGCGAGCAGTCATCCAGTCCCTCACTCGGCGCATTAGCATACCTAGCCTAAGTTGCGCTTGTTCAACGGTGCGTCCGGCGACCAGAGCCGCAACGTCATCCGCATAGCCGACCAAGCGCGACTCATCTGGCATCTCAAGTCTCAGTAGCCCGTCGTAAGACACGTTCCACAGGTCCGGACCAAGGATAGATCCCTGGGCAACACCCGATGTAATTTCCATCCTTCGTTGGCCCTGTGTCGTGTCGTAGAGCAGGCTTCGGTCCTTTAGGTAGTTCCTCAAAAGCCGCATTAGATATTCTGGAGTTTTCCAGCGTATCCAGAATATCCACCCATCGAGCGGAGTTGAAGGCATTCCTGACGTCGAGTGTCACCAACAGGACGATCCGTCGCTTGGTGCGACTATATGCCTCTGCCTTTTGGACCGCGTTCACCACCTCTGCAATCGCATCGATGGTAGAACGTCCTGCTCTAAAGCCGTACTGCCGAGGAGATAGGTCCCCAGCAGCACGAATCGTGTCAGTGAGTCTTCCCTTGATGAGTTTCTCTAGCACTTTCCCAGCCGTGTCTAGCATGCATAACGGGCGGTATGCAGACGGCGATTCGGGATTTCCCTTCCCCTTGCTGACCAGCACGAGCCTCGCCACCTTCCATCGTACCGGGAAAACCCCGTCCCGTAGGCAAGCGTTGAATGTGCTGAGCAGCAAGTCAGGACAATGGTGATAGACGAGCTGCAAAACCTCAGCTGGAACACCATCTGGATCTGGAGCCTTCCTCGCTTTCAGGGAGAGGACTGCCTCCTCCAGTTCCAGCTGTGTGAAGAGTGGGCACTCGACTGCTGTTACACCATGGACAGCGTCAACACGGACGGGATGGGCGGGGAAGAGTCCCCGCACTATCGCGTCCATCTTTTCCGCGTCATGTATACAAGGCTTCCGTAGGGCACCAAGTTTCCCCATGACCAGCTTGTAGCCAAGGCGCCACGGATCCCTATTTACATCATCCACGAGGTCTTGCCAGCATCGGGCCTTGCTCTTGTTAATAAGCCTGCGAAGATATTTCCTGCCGGACCTGTATGCTGCTAGCCTAGTGTCTGCCTCCTCCCGTGTTCGCGCCCGCTGGGCCTCTCGCCGAAGTTTGTGACACTCGCTTCTTTGTTCGGCGATCTCGTTTGACCACCAGTATACTGGAGGCTTACCATGTCGGGGTCTCCGGCGGGGCATGGAAGACTCGCAAGCAGCTATGATGGTACTCATAGTTGAGTTCACCAAGTCCTTGGCTGTAGGCCCTCCACTCCCTGGCGGAGCTCCCAGCAACGGTGCGCCTGCCGTAAGCACGTCAGTGAACTTCTCGACGTCCATCCTCCCAGTCCTCCATCCGAGGATTGAAGTTTGGGCATATGCACGCAGAGTGGCACCGTCGTGAATCTCAACAGCTATATACTGGTGATCACTAGCCGAGTAGTCCTCTAGTACTCGCCAGTTGTGTACTCTAGGTACCAGGGACTCCGAAGCGAGTGTCACATCGGGTATGGTTCCTACGCAACCCCAGCGGCGGAAAGTAGGGATGTTACCAGTATTTAGGACAAAAAGCGCTGTTCTGGCCGCCATGTCCAAGATTTTCTTTCCCCTTGGGTCGGATTGTGGCATACCCCATTCGATGGCTCTAGCGTTGAAGTCTCCCCCGACCAGCATGTGGCCCTCTGTGTTTGAGACAGCGTCCTCCAGGGCATCGAGTTTGGTTCGAAAGGATCGCATTGCCTCGTTAGGCGTCAGATAAACACTGAAATATGTTATCCCTGAACACCGCACCCACACAAAACCATCCCCGCGTCCATGGCCCTGCACCTGAAGGCGGGCGCTGTCTCGAACCCAGATGGCCGAGGTACTAGATTCGTCAGGGTACCACGCTTGCGAGTCCTTGTTATGATTTTGCTCGCTCAGCAACAGGAGGTCAGCTTTCTTATCCCTCGCAAACTGCTCAAGTAGGTCCTGGGCGTTTGTGCTTTGGTGCGAATTGACCTGCAGGATACGGATCATTTGAGTATCGATTTGGCTTCAGTTAGGGCCTCCTTGAAAACCCAGCATCTCCCTGTCCCCGGCTCATGTTTGAGGTCGCCGGGTGCTAGCTTAGCATCCTTGCAAAGAATGCATTTTGCCTCGTTCGTGCACTCCTTCCTTTTGTGCCCCGTTTCACCACATTTGTAGCACAGAGATCTCCTGTCGGGTCCCCTACAGCCATACGCGGTGTGTCCGTATTCGAGGCATCTGAAGCAGCGGATAGGGATCGCTCTTCTCCGTATCCTGCAGATCACCCAACCTATCTTAATTTTGCCCTTCGCCAGGATTTGCTGGGCGTCTTTATCAGCTAGTTTGACAATAGCCATGCGTTGCCCCCTTGTGTTTTCACGTGTCAATCTTGCCTTGACTTCACTTAAGCTGGGGAACTCCCTCCTAATGGCATCCTCTACTTCAGCTTTGTCCGTGACGCAGTCGAGGTCCCTGATTTCCAGAGTGGCCATTGGTTCGAGCGAGGCAACCGTTGCCGCATCTCCAAGAACCTTTTGAACCGCGTCACGGAATGCATCTTTGTTTGTGGCCTCTGGCCCGAATTCCACCAGCAAGCCACCGGTCCGGGTTGGTCGAACTGCTTTGATGGCAGTTCTGGTGTCGTCTGGCTTGACCACTCCTTTAATTTCACGGAGGACATCTGCGTAAGTTCGGCCCTTAGTGGGTTTAATAAGCAGTGCCTCTCGCAAGGGTTTGCGCCGTGGTTTGCTTTTTGTTTTCTGCGGTATATCAGGGGGTTCTTTGTTCTTTTCGTGGTTGAGCTCTTTGTCTGTTTTTTCTAGGAGTAGCTTTTTGGCCGCTTTTTTCGCTGCCTTGTTTCGCACCACATGAAACTCCTCGCCTGGAGTGTCAACTTCGTTTATGGTCTCGTCCTTCCTCCTTTTCTCACAGTCGCCTTCAATTGGGCTACCAGCCATTCTTTTGCTGCTGCTAGGACCCACTGATGCCTCGAGGGAGAGCGTGTCTTTTTGGTTCTTTTCGGTTGCAAGCCACCTCCGCCTTTAGTGCGTTATGCGGCCAAAAAGCTCCTCCAGTTCAAGAATGCCATTCTTGACACTCTTGCCTATGTTTTTCTGCACTTCGCAGGCAGCCCTCAGTTGTTTGACGATATTCCCCGCTTTCCGAGTAAGCCGCTCCTCTTCGGCGCGGTCAAGGGCGATTGTGTTATTTGGCGCCACCTCTTGGGAGAGGCCCCCGTTTCCTAGCCCTTTTGCTTCTATCGCTTGGGTCACGTTTGAAGTGGCGTCGGCCAACGGCAAAACTTCTCCCTCCCCCAGTCTTACACTGGCCTCCGTTGGTGTCGCAGCTTGATCCGGATTGTGTACGTCTTGCACTGGGCGCTCCGGGGTGCGCATAGTCCTTCTACTGCGCCCAAAGGCCGCAATGATGCCAGGTTGCACAACGCACTCTGCCTTCTTTCGTTCGTTAGTCTGTCTGTGGTCTGTCTCCGATGATTTAACCTGTGATGTTGACTTTGACAGTGTTTCTGGGGTTTGCTGCCTCCCCCCGCAATCGGTGACTTGTTTAATCGGTGTTCTTGCCAACAGCGGTTTTTGCCTGAAAGGGTTCTCCGTGCTAGCGTCCTGTTTGCTTGTGGTTTCATTTGTTTGCTCCATTTTATTGGGTCCCCCCTCGGAGCCGCTATCTCCGTTCGTGTGTGTAGTCGCCTTTTTGGTCCCATGGTTATCTTTGCAGAGCAGGGAGGCCATGCGAGGGTTGGCACAAGCCCTTATGGGGACAAGTGCTCAGAGCCAGACCAGCGCTAATCGGGAGTCCGTCTCAACCGAACCTACACCACCAACCCAATGGTGCGAACTTCGAACGTACTCCGAGGCCTGCCAAGGTTTTACCGGGACGGAGACGGTATGATAGTTGAATTGGAGCCGTTCACACACGAGTTTCACCTCGGCGCTACTGTGCAAAGCAACTAGGTCCAAACCATCACATCCGCCAGCCCAAAGCGTCAATTCCAGTTAGTTGTCCAAAGCGTAGTCCAGATACAATAAGAGGGAACCTCACGGCACCCCCCATATCCTCGGGTCCGTGGTGGCGGCACTCCCCAAAGAATGCTAGCCTCCAAGAATGTTCTTGTCGACCGGCTTTCTCCCTGCGGGAATTTCCTCGGGTACGTGGGGGCGGAACTCCCCAAAGAATGCTAGCCTCCAAAAGTAGTCTTGTCGACCGGCATTCCCCCTGCGGAGTTTCCTCGGGTACGTGGGGGTGGAACTCCCCAAAGAATGCTAGCCTCCAAGAGAGCTCTTGTCGACCGGCATTCCCCCTGCGGGCAAGTGTACAATATTGACGGATCGTGGAGAGTGATAATTGGCCGTTCTTTTAGTGATTGAATTTTAAAATTAATTTTAAAGTTAATTTAAAATTTGGTTTTCAGTGGCCCCACACCCTTTTTTTTGTCTTCGCCGAGCGCTCGGAGATCAACGAGGAAAAGGAGTGAGTTTTACCTATTGTGAGTATATATCTATCACATCAACAAATTCTTATTTTTCTTTTGTTTTCCTTTAAATGAATTATTTAATTAGATTGTTTTTGCTCCGTACATAAAATTATTGAGGGGCCGATTTGTTTTATTTGAATTGACATACTTTTGTTGAATTTGTAAATTTCTTTTTCTTTTGAGTTCAATAAACGGCCATGTTTTATTAAATTTTTTCTAAATTTTTCATTTCTCAAAATGACCTCTCCCTTTCCCGTCCTTTTCTCACTGTGTTAGTTTCTTTATGTAATGTGGCTCAGCACGAGCAGGGGGTGTCCCGGAAGACCCACGACACGACTGAGCGCTAGCCGGCCTCAGTATGCCACCCCGGGCTACACACCCCTCTGCTAATTTTTAATGTCTGCAACCGCGGTGACTTCCGTGGTTGCTACAATATATATATATATATATATATATATATATATATATATATATATATATATATATATATATATATATATATATATATCATATCGTATATATATGTATATATATATATAAATATATATATATCTATATATATATATATAGATATATATATATATATATATATATATATATATATATATATATATATATATATATATATATGTATATATATATTTATATATATATATATATATATATATATATATATATATATATATATATATATATATATATATATATATATATATATATATATATACATATATATATATATATATATATATATATATATATATATATATATATATATATATATATATGTATATTTAAAGTACTCTACCCAATATGTAAATTTCTCTTGAGAAATTAACCTTAAATAAAAAAAAGCCGACTCCAAAGTAAAAACGATGAATAAAAATTTTTAAAGGCGGTGCTATATTAGTGATATTACATGGTGATTTAATATCACCTCCATAAAATTCATTTCATCCATTGTAGGGCAGTTTGAAGTCGGTTTTCTTCGTTTTCCGGTAAGTAAACAAATATTTTCAAATTAAACCGCCATGCATGCATTTCTGCATTAATTGGCTCGATTTTCAACAAAAATTTCAGTGCCATCACCACGACTCCAGAAACCTAGAAAAACATTTTTAAATTCAACCGACCAGTTTTCGAAATTGTTAAAACAGCTCCCATGTTGTAGGTGCACTGCACTGATAAGAGATCTCGTATTTTAGAAAACCTTCAAAGTTTTTCAATTAAAACGTTAACTCCGATACATGAAACTTTTACAAGCACCTTCTTAACAAAAAAACGAATTATTTTCAACAATTTAATCTTAACACCATTATGGACGGAGCCGACAAAACTTTAACATTTGCGCGGAACATCTATTTCACGTGCGATTTGCACTTTGATAATTATGAACTTTTACTTAAAAACACAATTAATTACTTCAACACGAAGCTTTAAGGATAACTTAGACTCATTTAAATCCGTAGGAACAAAAATCAGAAAAAAAAGCGCGTAAATTCTTAAAATGCAAGCGAGTTTCAGTTACATGTTATCGGAATTCTATGACCGGCGTCGAATCTGTTTAAACTGAGAAAATCTTTAAATTCGCTTCTCCCATGTACCGTTTGTAGCAGGAACGATTCACACAACATTCGAAATTATGTTTTCATTCACGAAACGCACCGAAAACCTGGACGGACGCAGAAAACATCACGTAAATTATACCCGGACACATAATTGTTTCCTTGACTGCACTTTACTTACCTAAATAATGAAAAATACTCGATGACGCTTTCACATTTTTACTCACGTTTACACATTGAACACTTTATTTTCGAAATCACTTATACAATTCACCCGAAACAAGCGTATTCATTGAAAATTTTAAAAAATTACGATCTTTGATGGAATTTTCGCAAGAATTGTCAACTGACTGTTTTCCATCAGCTGAAACATTTTTTCCCGCATCAGGGGTGTCACAATTGTTGATTTCGATCTAAAATGCTTTAAATGTGGCGCACTTTGTAGTTTGTTAGTTCATTTTATGGAAAAGAAAGAAGTTTGTTGAACAATATTTGGAGGCATTGTTTACAATTGTAAATGCTGTATGATCATTAAAGAGAAAACTAAAAATAATGAACTTTTTAAGCTATTTCGAAATTAATTTCGAACAATGATAGCATTTGGACAATCATACGTAAGCTCATTCGTGAAAGTCCAAAAGCTTTCGAAAATAGAAGAATACGTACATGAAATGTTTGTTCGTATTGAGCATGCATTAAGAGACTTCAATATTTTATATGTAAAATGAAAGCTCGCCGTCTCCAGTGTATACCTCTATCATAGAGGTACATACAGGAGACGGCGAAAGATCAAATTCATGAAGCCACGAGCTTTTGCCTTTGCTATTGTGATAACTCGCATAGGCTGGAAGCAAATTTCGAAATTGGGGTCGAAATTTCATTCATCATATTATAAGGTGTATCATACTCTTGGCGATAAACTCTATGAGAGTGTAGCGTTTGATAATTAATTGTTTACTACAAAAAGAAAGCCAAAAAATTGTCATATGTGCTGATATTATTATTCTGGTGGAATTATCTTGCAAACGCTTGAGAGGGTACCACTTTTGACCTACGTAGAAAATTTCATCATTCTAGCTTGTGTGGTTTGCGAGAAAACTTGCTGTGACGCACGGACGGAAGGACAGGCGGACGAAAAGACAGATCGCGATTTTAATAGGGCATTGTAAAAATATTTTACAATCCCCTAAAATGGTCTGTTGTATAAATACTTACAAGTTACGCCATTAAAAATGTTTCCATGATAAACATTCATTACTTCAGTTGCTACTAAAATAGCGAATCGCGCTTACCTTCTGATTTTTGGGGGCCATCATTTTGAATGCATGCATTTTTTTGGATTTTGAAAAACATTTCGATCTTAGAGTCTCATCAGGCAATTTGCCCAATATCATTCAAATCAGTTTCCCTCTAGACAGGGCAAAAGTATTAAATTTTTAATGAAAATGGCAGCGAAAAATATTAGGTTTTAAATTATCGACTTCTTTATTTTTTATTCGATTTCGATAATTTTTTGCTTAGTACAAGGACTTAGTACAATTAGCCATAATCTCAAGTTTCATTAAAATCCACTGGAAAATTTGGCCAATAGAGGGCCACAAAAATCTGAAAAAATCGCATATTTGAATCGCTGCCATTTTGAAACTTGAGCATGTATGTGCACCAGAATAGCAAAATGCTTAGATCTAACTGTTTTCTATCTTGAAAATAAATTTCATTGACATCGAATTAAAATTGGGTCTTTCAGAAGCCTTTGAAATTTCAAGCTTCAACTAGCCGCCATTTTGTTTTTAGAGACCTGATCGCTAGTTTTTTACATAATTCTTTAGACATTTACAGTCTTTACCAAAGAACTGAATTTCATAAACATCGGTTGAAAAGTTTGGTCACAACAACAACATCCAATGCCTACACGCTTTTCGACGTCTGAGCGGCCACCATTTTGTTTCAAACGGTTCAACTTTGGATGTTTTATTTTGAAATTCATCGCATACTTCAATAAACCTCTGTACCAAATCTCATCCAAATAGGAGCCATGGTTTGGTCAGAAATGAAATTACGAATGTTTGTCTAAAATGGCTGCCATTTTGTTTTTCCTCGACCGATTTAGCTGGTTAAACAACTTAACTGAGATATTTGCGCAATACGCCTTTCCTGAAAATTTTGTGAAAATCGGAGCGAAATTGTGCCTCCTAGCATAGTCACGATTTTCGTTATATCATATATATATATATATATATATATATATATATATATATATATATACATATATATATATATATATATATATATATATATATATATATATATGCATATATATATATATATATATATATATATATATATATATATATATATATATATATATATATATATATATATATATATATATATATATATATATATATATATCTCTATATATATATTTTTTTTTTTTTTCTATATATGCATATATATATGTACATACATATATATATATATATATATATATATATATATATATATATATATATATATATATATATATATAATATATATATATATATATGTATATATATATATATATAGATATATATATATATATATATATATATATATATATATATATATATATATATATATGTATATAACTATATATATGTATATATATATATATATATATATATATATAGATATATATATATATATATATATATATATATATATATATATATATATATATATATATATATATTTATATATATAAATTACTCTACGTAATAGGTAAATTTCTCTTGATATATAGTGATATTACTATATTAGTGATATTACATGGTGATTTAATGTCACCTCCATAAAATTCATTGCATCCATTGTAGGGCACTTTGAAGTCGGCTTTCTTCGTTTTCCGGTAAATAAGCAAATATTTTCAAATTAAACCGCCATGCATGCATTTCTGCATTAATTGGCTCGATTTTCAACAACAATTTCAGTGCCATCACCACAACTCCAGAAACCTAGAAAAAAATTTTTAAATTCAACCGACCAGTTTTCGAAATTAATAAAACAGCCCCCGTATTGTAGGTGCACTGCACTGATAAGAGATCTCGTATTTTAGAAAACCTTCAAAGTTTTTCAATTAAAATGTTAACTCCGATACATGAAACTTTTACAAGCACCTTCGCAACAACAAAACGAATTATTTTCAACAATTTAATCTTAACACCATTATGGACGGAGCCGACAAAACTTCAACATTTGCGCGGAACATCTATTGCACACGCGATTTGCACTTTGATAATTATGAGCTTTTACTTAAAAACACAATTAATTACTTCAACACGAAGCTTTAAGGATAACTTAGACTCATTTAAATCCGTAGATCAAAATCAGAAAAAAAGCGCGTAAATACTTACAATGCAAGCGAGTTTCAGTTTCAGCCCATTTGGTACACGCAAAAAATGTGTGACAGGCATTGTCCTCCTCTCCTGAGCAAAACCGACAATCGGGAGACCGTGACTTGCCGATCTTGTGCAGGTAAGACTGAAAACACCCGTGCCCGCTCAAAAGCTGGGTCAGATAGAAGTCAGTCTCACCATGCCTTCGATTTAGCCACGGTCTCACATCCGGGATGAGGCGCGCAGTCCACCTTCCCTTCGTGCGATTCCTCCAAGACTGCTGCCAATCGTTGAGCGAGCGTTGTCTCTCCTCGCGGACAACCATCTCCCTCGCATCCTCGTTTCGGCGCAGGTAAATAGCGCGGCGCTCTCTAGCAAGGAGGGCGACAGGTATCACGCCTGCAATCACTCTCACCGCCGAGTCGGAGACTGTTGGATACGAAGATGCAATTCTCAGTGCTCCTCTTCTCTGTACCTGTGCCAATCGTTTTCGGTATACCTCCTTGCTGAGAGCGTCGCCCCATACCTCTGCTCCGTACAGTAGCACTGACCCTACAGCACTCATCAAGAGGCGTCTTCTTGATGGGCTGGGTCCCCCTACGTTGGCCATAAGTCGACTCAGGGCCGATATTCCCGAAGCAGCCTTCTCAGCCGTTGCCCTGATTTGCTCAGAGAAACTCATCTTCGAGTCGATCAGTAGCCCCAGGTACTTCACCGCTGGCTTCGATTCGATCTGTATATCTCCAATACTGATCATCCTTACTCTAGGGATTCCCTTTTTTGTCAAGATGACCACTTCGGTTTTCTCCAGTGCTAAACTGAGCCCGCGAACAGTCATCCAGTCCCTCACTCGGCGCATTAGCATACCTAGCCTAAGTTGCGCTTGTTCAACGGTGCGTCCGGCGACCAGAGCCGCAACATCATCCGCATAGCCGACCAAGCGCGACTCATCTGGCATCTCAAGTCTCAGTAGCCCGTCGTAAGACACGTTCCACAGGTCCGGACCAAGCATAGATCCCTGGGCAACACCCGATGTAATTTCCATCCTTCGTTGGCCCTGTGTCGTGTCGTAGAGCAGGCTTCGGTCCTTTAGGTAGTTCCTCAAAAGCCGCATTAGATATTCTGGAGTTTTCCAGCGTATCCAGAATATCCACCCATCTAGCGGAGTTGAAGGCATTCCTGACGTCGAGTGTCACCAACAGGACGATCCGTCGCTTGCTGCGACTATATGCCTCTGCCTTTTGGACCGCGTTCACCACCTCTGCAATCGCATCGATGGTAGAACGTCCTGCTCTAAAGCCGTTCTGCCGAGGAGATAGGTCCCCAGCAGCATGAATCGCGTCAGTGAGTCTTCCCTTGATGAGTTTCTCTAGCACTTTCCCAGCCGTGTCTAGCATGCATAACGGGCGGTATGCAGACGGCGATTCGGGATTTCCCTTCCCCTTGCTGACCAGCACGAGCCTCGCCACCTTCCATCGTACCGGGAAAACCCCGTCCCGTAGGCAAGCGTTGAATGTGCTGAGCAGCAAGTCAGGACAATGGTGATAGACGAGCTGCAAAACCTCAGCTGGAACACCATCTGGACCTGGAGCCTTCCTCGCTTTCAGGGAGAGG
Source organism: Odontomyia ornata (assembly GCA_963969285.1). NCBI lineage: Eukaryota > Metazoa > Arthropoda > Insecta > Diptera > Stratiomyidae > Odontomyia > Odontomyia ornata. The sequence continues at coordinate 192,197,969 of OZ017742.1, read as the reverse complement.
ACTGCCTCCTCCAGTTCCAGCTGTGTGAAGAGTGGGCACTCGACTGCTGTTTCACCATGGACAGCGTCAACATGGACGGGATGGGCGGGGAAGAGTCCCCGCACTATCGCGTCCATCTTTTCCGCGTCATGTATACAAGGCTTCCGTAGGGCACCAAGTTTCTCCATGACCAGCTTGTAGCCAAGGCCCCACGGATCCATTTACATCGTCCACGAGGTCTTGCCAGCATCGGGCCTTGCTCTTGTTAATAAGCCTGCGAAGATATTTCCTTTCGGACCTGTATGCTGCTAGCCTAGTGTCTGCCTCCTCCCGTGTTCGCGCCCGCTGGGCCTCTCGCCGAAGTTTGTGACACTCGCTTCTTTGTTCGGCGATCTCGTTTGACCACCAGTATACTGGAGGCTTACCATGTCGGGGTCTCCGGCGGGGCATGGAAGACTCGCAAGCAGCTATGATGGTACTCATAGTTGAGTTCACCAAGTCCTTGGCTGTAGGCCCTCCACTCCCTGGCGGAGCTCCCAGCAACGGTGCGCCTGCCGTAAGCGCGTCAGCAAACCTCTCAACGTGCATCCTAACAGTCCTCCATCCGAGGATTGAAGTTTGGGCATATGCACGCAGAGTGGCACCGTCGTGAATCTCAACAGCTATATACTGGTGATCACTAGCCAAGTAGTCCTCTAGTACTCGCCAGTTGTGTACCCTAGGTACCAGGGACTCCGAAGCGAGTGTCACATCGGGTATGGTTCCTACGCAACCCCAGGGGCGGAAAGTAGGGGTGTTACCAGTATTTAGGACAAAAAGCGCTGTTCTGGCCGCCATGTCCAAGATTTGCCTTCCCCTTGGGTCGGATTGTGGCATACCCCATTCGATGGCTCTAGCGTTGAAGTCTCCCCCGACCAGCATGTGGCCCTCTGTGTTCGAGACAGCGTCCTCCAGGGCATCGAGTTTGGTTCGAAAGGATCGCATTGCCTCGTTAGGCGTCAGATAAACACTGAAATATGTTATCCCTGAACACCGCACCCACACAAAACCATCCCCGCGTCCATGGCCCTGCACCTGAAGGCGGGCGCTGTCTCGAATCCAGATGGCCGAGGTACCAGTTTCGTCAGGGTACCACGCTTGCGAGTCCTTGTTATGATGTTGCTCGCTCAGCAACAGGAGGTCAGCTTTCTTATCCCTCGCAAACTGCTCAAGTAGGTCCTGGGCGTTTGTGCTTCGGTGCGAATTGACCTGCAGGATACGGATCATTTGAGTATCGATTTGGCTTTAGTTAGGGCCTCCTTGAAAACCCGGCATCTCCCTGTCCCGGCTCATGTTTGAGGTCACCGCGTGCTAGCTTAGCATCCTTGCAAGGAATGCATTTTGCCTCGTTCGTGCACTCCTTCCTTTTGTGCCCCGTTTCACCACATTTGTAGCACAGAGATCTCCTGTCGGGTCCCCTACAGCCATACGCGGTGTGTCCGTATTCGAGGCATCTGAAGCAGCGGATAGCGATCGCTCTTCTCCGTATCCTGCAGATCACCCAACCTATCTTAGTTTTGCCCTTCGCCAGGATTTGCTGGGTGTCTTTATCAGCTAGTTCGACAATAGCCATGCGTTGCCCCCTTGTGTTTTCACGTGTCAATCTTGCCTTGACTTCACTTAAGCTGGGGAACTCCCTCCTAATGGCAGCGTCTACTTCAGCTTTGTCCGTGACGCAGTCAAGGTCCCTGATTTCCAGGGTGGCCATTGGTTCGAGTGAGGCAACCGTTGCCGCATCTCCAAGAACCTTTTGAACCGCGTCACGGAATGCATCTTTGTTTGTGGCCTCTGGCCCGAATTCCACCAGCAAGCCACCGGTCCGGGTTGGTCGAACTGCTTTGATGGCAGTTTTTGTGTCGTCTGGCTTGACCGCTCCTTTAATTTCACGGAGGACATCTGCGTAGGTTCGGCCCTTAGTGGGTTTAATAAGCAGTGCCTCTCGCAAGGGTTTGCGCCGCGGTTTGCTTTTTGTTTTCTGCGGTATATCGGGGGGTTCTTTGTTCTTTTCGTGGTTGAGCTCTTTGTCTGTTTTTTCTAGGAGTAGCTTTTTGGCCGCTTTTTTCGCTGCCTTGTTTCGCACCACATGAAACTCCTCGCCTGGAGTGTCAACTTCGTTTATGGTCTCGTCCTTCCTCCTTTTCTCACAGTCGCCTTCAATTGGGCTACCGGCCATTCTTTTGCTGCTGCTAGGACCCACTGATGCCTCGAGGAAGAGCGTGTCTTTTTGGTGCTTGTCGGTTGCAAGCCACCTCCGCCTGTAGTGCGTTATGCGGCCAAAAAGCTCCTCCAGTTCAAGAATGCCATTCTTGACACTCTTGCCTATGTTTTTCTGCACTTCGCAGGCAGCCCTCAGTTGTTTGACGATATTCCCCGCTTTCCGAGTAAGCCGCTCCTCTTCGGCGCGGTCAAGGGCGATTGGGTTGGTGGTGTAAGTTTAGTTGAGACGGACTCCTGATTAGCGCTGGTCTGGCTCTGAGCACTCGTCTTCATAAGGGCTTGTGCCAACTTTCACATGGCCTCCCTGCTCTGCAAAGATAACCATGGGACCAAAAAGGTAACTACACACACGAACAGAGATAGTGGCTCCTAGGGGAGACTCAATAAAACTGGAACAACCAAAACCCTTAAAAAAATCAAAAAACCCCAAAAAAAAGGATGCAAAAATAACAATGACGACGACGCAACCAGCGGCCGCACCCGCGATTTTAACAGTACATCGAGAGCGGTGCTAACGATGACGAAAACGATGATTAATACAATGTAAGTGAAGAGAGATGAAAAACGGAGATCAACAGACAGTTTGGTACAGACTGAGATTCCTGCGGCGTTCGGCCGCAGCAAAAAATGGTACAATGGCCAGGGCATCCTATAAAGGAAAAGCGGGAAACTCTGCAGGATGCTTCAGGTGTTCGAGCAGTGGAGGAAAATATAAAGAAACTTGAGAATTCGATGGTCACTGCTGCGATCATTACCGAAGTGATTGAAACAAGGGTTGTAAATCCCAAATTAATAACAAACCGTCCTGAAGTCAACCAGGAGATTGCGGCAGGAAAAGAAACGATTAGACAGGCAAATAAAGCGACGTTGTGTGATTTCATCGCCAACTTCGAAAAGGTGGTGGAAGTACTGTACTTGGAAACAGAAGCCGATAACCTCTCCTACGGACTATGGCCGCAAATTACAATTGCCGCCGAGCGACATGTGGAAGAAAGGCTATTCCGAAAAGGGTTAGTCGGTCTAAAAGAGTACAATCTGCATGCGACTCGCCGAAAATCACCAAAGCAGTAAGGATTGGGCTCTTTGAACTAGAGGAGTTCCCGGACCGCATAGGGCATTATCGGAGGAGCTGGTTAAAGGTCGAAGAGGACCAGAAAGCCGAAGAAGAATAGAAGGCTAAATAAGAGCTGGGGGCTGAATCGAAACGGTACGTGCAGATATCTCTCCAATCAAAAATCCAGAAAAGAATGGCGTCTAGGCCAATTAAACGAGATCGAAATAAAAGAAGGAAGGAAGAGGCACTTGATGAGCGCGGAAGACTAGACCAGGTGTTCCAGACAGTGCTTACAAAAGGAGCGAAGAAAGTAAAGTTTGCATAGACGCCCAACAAGAAAAAAAGACTCGATGCAAAACAGGACAGAAAGAAGCCTTGATGAAGACCCCGGTAGCAGACACTGCTCATAAAACCCCAAGATGATCGATCCTATATGGAGGTGCTGCGGGACATCAGGGGAAACGTAAGGCCTGAAGACATCAATACTGCCATTAAAGCAGTACGATCAACGCGGTTGGACCACATACTGGTCGAATTCGGAGCAGAGGCCAAGAATAGCTCGAGCCGATAGCTACGGTCAAAATAATAGCCATTGACTACGTCATAGACTTGGCCGAGGTGAAAGAGGCCATCAAGGGGTAATTCCCTAGCGTGAGTGGGATCAAGGCGAGGCTGACACCAGAAAACAATAAGGTGATAACGCATGGCCATAATTGACTTGACTGAAAAGGACGCCGAACAATTTCTGAACAAGGGCAAAGTACGAATAGGGTGGGTTGCCTGTAGGATACGATGAAGAGCAATGCCTCGTCAATGTTTTAAGTGCCTTGGCTATGGTCACACCGCACAAGTATGCAAAGAACCCGATAGGAGTTCTCTATGTTACAAGTGCGGTGAAATGAGACATAAAAGGAAAGAGTGTACGAAGAAGGAACAAGGAACAAGAATGCTGATCCAAAACCTGGCCAATTCAAAATCAGAACTTAAATGACCCACATCCTGCAGCTAAGCCTACACCGCAGTTCAACCACCCAAAATCTGCTTGAGCAGCTTGCAAGGGACATGAAAACCGACTTCTTGCTGCTGAGTGAGCAACACCATGATAAAAATTCAGCATCATGGGATCCACATGAAATTGTTACTGCCGCTATCTGGGTTCGAAAAAGTGATTTCCAGGCGGAGAGCTGTGGACGTGGGGATGGTTTTGTGTGGGTTCGGAGTTCAGGGACCACCATCCTTAGTGTGTACCTAACGTTGAACGAATCAATGTCATCTTTCCAACCCAAACTTAATGCTTTGGAAGACGCTGTCTCGAACGCAGACGGGAATTTGCTCGTTGAGGGAATCGAGTGGGGCATGCCTCAAACGAGTGGGGCATGCCTCAGATGGATCCGCGGGGAAAGCGAGTCCTAGAAATGGCAGCCAGGATGGCGCTTGTCGTTCTAAACACGGGCGATACGCTGACCTTCCGCCGTATTGGCTGTGAAGGAACCGTACCGGACGTGACATTCGCCATTGATTCCTTAGTATGGAGGATACACAGTTGGAAAGTATTAGAGGACTAGTCAGCCAGTGATCAGCAGTGCATTCTACTTCAGATAAGTGATGTTACCTCCCGACATCCGTGCTCTCGGCTTCCTGCAATTGGATGGAACATCGGAAGAATGGACGTCGAGAGATACGTGGATGTGATAACAGCAGGTGCCCCGCTGCAGGGAGATTCGGAGGGGACAGAAGAATTGGTAGCTCAAGACGGGGTGAACTCTACTATGAGCATCATCACGACTGCTTGCTGCACTTGTATGCCCCGTCAAAAACCCCGGCACGGTAAGCTCCCAGTGTACTGATGATCAACTGAAATCGCTGAAAAACAAAGGGAGTGTCACAAGCTTCGACGTGAGGCTCAACGGGCACGGAACTGTGACGAGGCAAGCAAACGGGTAGCAGCATATAAGTAAGCCAGGAAATGCCTTCGCAAATCGATTAACAACAGCAAGGCTCACTGCTGGCAAGATCTCGTGGGCAATGTGAACAAGGGTCCGTAGAGCCTTGGCTACAAACTAGTTATGCAGAAGCTTGGTGTCCTAGGGAAACCTTGTATACATAATGCGGAAAAGGTGGACGAGATAGTGCGGGCACTCTTCCCCGCCTATCCTGTCTATGTTGACGCTGTCCATGATGAAACAGAAGTTGAGTGTCCACAGTTTACACAGCCGGAATTGGAAGTGGCAGTAATTGGAGGAGGCAGTCCTTTCGCTGAAAGCGAGAAATTTTCCAGGTCCGGATGGTGTTCCTGCTGAGGTTTTGCAGCTCGTCTATCACCATGGTCCTGACTTGCTGCAATGCCTGCCTACGATACGGGGTTTCCCCAGTATGATGGAAGGTGGCGAGGCTCGTGTTGATCAGCAAGGCGAAGGGAAATCCCGAATCACCATCTGCATACCACCCGTTATGCATGCTAGACACAGCTGGGAAAGTGCTAGAGAAACTCATCAATGGAAGACTCATTGACGCAATTTGTGCTACTGGGGACCTTTCTTCTCGGCAATATGGTTTTATAGCAGGACGTTCTACCATTGATACGATCGCAGAGCTGGTGAACGCGGTCCAAAAGGCAGAGGCATATAGTTGCACCAAGTAACGGATCGTTCTGTTGGTGATACTTAATGTCAAGAACGCCTTCAACTCCGCTAGATAGGTGGATATTATGGATACGCTGGAAAACCCCGTTGAAGTTCCAGAATATCTAGTGCAGCTTTTGAGGAACTACCTCAGGGGAATTACATCGGGTGTTGCCCAGGGATCTATCCTTGGTCCGGACCTGTGAAATGTGTCTTACGATGGGCTACTAAATCTTTCTTTTTCCTTTTACAAAGAAAATGCAGAAGTTCACCTCATGGTTTAAATACGACTCATCGTTTCAATCCGCAAGTCTTTTAATACGATTCTTCTGCTGACCAGGGGGTACCGAGTTTGTAGATGTGGCTTTTTGGACTTAGCGGTGGTGGCCTACTGTGACATTTCTCATGTGTGTGAATGATGTGTTAAGTTGGTTATGGTAGATTTGATGACCCTGGATGCTTACAGTATCCTCTCTGATCGGGCAGTCAGGTGGCAATCGAATAGTCTCTTTTCCCTTCAGTGTCTCATGAATTGTCGTGGCTCTGCAAGTATTCATAATTTTTCTCTGATGCCTGTCAAGTAAAGCCAATGATTTGGATAATTCAATTGGATCCAACTTGGAGGATCGATTAACGAAGATAACCTGCAAATCGATTTGAATGTTTCATGGTGAATGAAGCGAAACTCACATTCATTTACGTGTGATCCAACTCGATAAATTGGATCACTTTGTTTACAAATGAGGTGCAGTAAATGAGTATGGAAACAATTCTCAAACTCCCTTCTCCTAGAAAAAACAGACAAAGAGCTCAACCACGAAAAGAACAAAGAACCCCCCGATATACCGCAGAAAACAAAAAGCAAACCGCGGCGCAAACCCTTGCGAGAGGCACTGCATATTAAACCCACTAAGGGCCGAACCTACGCAGATGTCCTCCATGAAATTAAAGGAGCGGTCAAGCCAGACGACACGAAAACTGCCATCAAAGCAGTTCGACCAACCCGGACCGGTGGCTTGCTGGTGGAATTCGGGCCAGAGGCCACAAACAAAGATGCATTCCGTGACGCGGTTCAAAAGGTTCTTGGAGATGCGGCAACGGTTGCCTCGCTCGAACCAATGGCCACCCTGGAAATCAGGGACCTCGACTGCGTCACGGACAAAGCTGAAGTAGAGGATGCCATTAGGAGGGAGTTCCCCAGCTTAAGTGAAGTCAAGGCAAGATTGACACGTGAAAACACAAGGGCAACGCATGGCTATTGTCGAACTAGCTGATAAAGACGCCCAGCAAATCCTGGCGAAGGGCAAAATTAAGATAGGTTGGGTGATCTGCAGGATATGGAGAAGAGCGATCTCTATCCGCTGCTTCAGATGCTTCGAATAACGGACACACCGCGTATGGCTGTAGGGGACCCGACAGGAGATCTCTGTGCTACAAATGTGGTGAAACGGGGCACAAAAGGAAGGAGTGCCCAAACGAGGCAAAATGCATTCTTTGCAAGGATGCTAAGCTAGCACCTGGCGACCTCAAACATGAGCCGGGGACAGGGAGATGCTGGGTTTTCAAGGAGGCCCTAACTAAAGCCAAATCGATACTCAAATGATCCGTATCCTGCAGGTCAATTCGCACCGAAGCACAAACGCCCAGGACCTACTTGAGCAGTTTGCGAGGGATAAGAAAGCTGACCTCCTGTTGCTGAGCGAGCAACATCATAACAAGGACTCACAAGCGTGGCACCCTGACGAAACTGGTACCTCGGCCATCTGGATTCGAGACAGCGCCCGCCTTCGGGTACAGGGCCATGGACGCGGGGATGGTTTTGTGTGGGTGCGGTGTTCAGGGATAACATATTTCAGTGTCTATCTGATGCCTAACGAGGCAATGTGATCTTTTCGAACCAAACTCGATGCCCTGGAGGACGCTGTCTCGAACACAGAGGGCCACATGCTGGTCGGGGGAGACTTCAACGCTAGAGCCATTGAATGGGGTATGCCACAATCCGACCCAAGGGGAAGGCAAATCTTGGACATGGCGGCCAGAACAGCGCTTTTTGTCCTAAATACTGGTAACACCCCTACTTTCCGCCGCTGGGGTTGCGTAGGAACCATACCCGATGTGACACTCGCTTCGGAGTCCCTGGTACCCAGAGTACACAACTGGCGAGTACTAGAGGACTACTCGGCTAGTGATCACCAGTATATAGCTGTTGAGATTCACGACGGTGCGACTCTGCGTGCATATGCCCAAACTTCAATCCTCAGATGGAGGACTGGGAGGATGGACGTTGAGAGGTTTGCTGACGCGCTTACGGCAGGTGCACCGTTGCTGGGAGCTCCGCCAGGGAGTGGAGGGCCTACAGCCAAGGACTTGGTGAACTCAACTATGAGTACCATCATAGCTGCTTGCGAGTCTTCCATGCCCCGTCGGAGACCCCGACATGGTAAGCCTCCAGTGTACTGGTGGTCAAACGAGATCGCCGAATAAAGAAGCGAGTGTCACAAACTTCGGCGAGAGGCCCAGCGGGCGCGAACACGGGACGAGGCAGACAGTAGGCTAGCAGCATACAGGTCCGGCAGAAAATATCTTCGCAGGCTTATTAACAAGAGGAAGGCCCGATGCTGGCAAGACCTCGTGGATGATGTAAATAGGGATCCGTGGCGCCTTGGCTACAAGCTGGTCATGGGGAAACTTGGTGCCCTACGGAAGCCTTGTATACATGACGCGGAAAAGATGGGCGCGATAGTGCGGGGACTCTTCCCCGCCCATCCCGTCCGTGTTGACGCTGTCCATGGTGAAACAGCAGTTGAGTGCCCACTCTTCACACAGCTGGAACTGGAGGAGGCAGTCCTCTCCCTGAAAGCGAGGAAGGCTCCAGGTCCAGATGGTGTTCCAGCTGAGGTTTTGCAGCTCGTCTATCACCATTGTCCTGACTTGCTGCTCAGCGCATTCAACGCTTGCCTACGGGACGGGGTATTCCCGGTACGATGGAAGGTGGCGAGGCTCGTGCTGGTCAGCAAGGGGAAGGGAAATCCCGAATCGCCGTCTGCATACCGCCCGTTATGCATGCTAGACACGGCTGGGAAAGTGCTAGGGAAACTCGTCAAGGGAAGACTCACTGACGCGATTCGTGCTGCTGGGGACCTATCTCCTCGGCAGAACGGCTTTAGAGCAGGACGTTCTACCATTGATGCGATTGCAGAGGTGGTGAACGCGGTCCAAAAGGCAGAGGCATATAGTCGCACCAAGCGACGGATCGTCCTGTTGGTGACACTCGACGTCAGGAATGCCTTCAACTCCGCTAGATGGGTGGATATTCTGGACACGCTAGAAAACTCTTTTTAAGTTCCAGAATATCTAATGCGGCTTTTGAGGAACTACCTTAAGGACCGAAGCCTGCTCTACGACACGACACAGGGCCAACGAAGGATGGAAATTACATCGGGTGTTGCCCAGGGATCTATGCTTGGTCCGGACCTGTGGAACGTGTCTTACGACGGGCTACTGAGACTTGAGATGCCAGATGAGTCGCACTTGGTCGGCTATGCGGATGATGTTGCGGCTCTGGTCGCCGGACGCACCGTTGAACAAGCGCAACTTAGGCTAGGTATGCTAATGCGCCGAGTGAGGGACTGAATGACTGCTCGCGGGCTCAGTTTAGCACTGGAGAAAACCGTAGTGGTCATCTTGACAAAAAAGAGAATGCCTAGAGTAAGGATGATCAATATTGGAGATATACAGATCGAATCGAAGCCAGCGGTGAAGTACCTGGGGCTACTGATCGACTCGAAGATGAGTTTCTCTGAGCAAATCAGGGCAACGGCTGAGAAGGCTGCTTCGGGAATATCGGCCCTGAGTCGACTTATGGCCAACGTAGGGGGACCCAGCCCATCAAGAAGACGCCTCTTGATGAGTGCTGTAGGGTCAGTGCTAATGTATGGAGCAGAGGTATGGGGCGACGCTCTCAGCAAGGAGGTATACCGAAAACGATTGGCACAGGTACAGAGAAGAGGAGCACTGAGAATTGCATCTTCATATCCAACAGTCTCCGACTCGGCGGTGAGAGTGATTGCAGGCGTGATGCCTGTCGCCCTCCTTGCTAGAGAGCGCCGCGCTATTTACCTGCGCCGAGGCGAGGATGCGCGGGAGATGGTTTTCCGCGAGGAGAGACAACGCTCGTTCAAGGATTGGCAGCAGTCTTGGAGGAATCGCACGAAGGGAAGGTGGACTGCGCGCCTCATCCCGGATGTGAGACCGTGGCTAAACCGAAGGCATGGTGAGACTGACTTCTATCTGACCCAGCTTTTGAGCGGGCACGGGTGTTTTCAGTCTTACCTGCACAAGATCGGCAAGTCACGGTCTCCCGATTGTCGGTTTTGCCCAGGAGAGGAGGACAATGCCTTTCACACATTTTTTGCGTGTACCGAATGGGCCAGGCCCTGAAGGAAACTCTACAGGGAGACGGGAGAGCTCACCCCGGATAATATAGTTGCGGTGATGCTCGAATCGGTTGACAAATGGAACTAGGTGGCACATAATGCTCGGGCAGTCCTAAAATATAAAAGGGACTCACAGCAGCCGGAGGCACTGGGGCTGGGGGATCGCTCTTCTGGCAATTCCTCTTTCCCTCTCCCCTCCCGCTAGGAAAGGGACTCCCCAGCTTGAAGGCACCCCACGGCGTAACAAAACGAGACCTGGCCCGAAGTAATGTGTCAAACGGTTCCAGGCTAGGTTCTCAGATTGACAGGGGAGGTGTTTAGTGGGTAGTCCAAAGGTATCCTCCATGGGAGTCCCACACTGCCAGACTCGGTGGGCATAAATGCCTTCACCTCCCTACCAAAAAAAAAAAAAAAAAAAACTCCCGGTCCAGCATGGGATAGTATCGGTCTCGATTTAAAGAAACAATCAAATACTGCAATGTGGTTTTAATAGTTGGAATAGAGTCATTGACAATTATAGGTACTGGAGTGATGTGGAACAACTCGAAAAATTTATTAGATATCAAAGGAAGTTTTAATTGGAAAATTATGTAATTGTCCTCTATAAAGCCTCCAACTGTAAGGACTTGAAACAATTCGATCATCTCAGATGGTTTAATTGGTAGACGCAAGTGCGGAGGAAGCTCGTCCTTGATGCAGCTCAGCTCTTGTCAAAGTTGATCAGGCCCTGGTAATTGGGTATAAAAATTCCCACAATAAGTATCCATCAATACACTGATATAACTCAACTGCACCTTTTGGTACTTGTTTAGGACAGACATCCGTTAAATATTCGGATGTCCATCGCTGCCAGAACTAGTTTTTAATGTGATTAATTTCCTTCCATCGTTTCAGCAGGCTCACGGAACTTGGTTGTGCATCTGGGTCCACCATAGAAGTCCATGGCTTACCAATCAGAAAGTGTTCCGGTGTTAATGTCGTCAAATTGTTTGCATCCGAAGAATTCAATGTGGCATCTTTCTCTACAATTACGGTTTCTAGCCCATCATATGTGAGGGACGCTGGAGCTACGTTCCTAAGTAGGAAACGCTTAGCCGACTTCACTGCAGCCTTCAACAGGCCACCAAAGTTGGGAGATCTTAGCGGAATGAGTTTGAACTCGATGCCCTTCTGAGTAGAAAATCCAAGCACCCCTTGTTGAGCAGCCTCAGATAATATGTTGTCTTTCAGCTCAGCTAGCTGGTTTCTGGCACCACAAAAATTCGTGGCATTGTCACAATACATTCGTATACTGTGTCTCCTCCGGCCAACGAATCTTTTAAGAGCATTGATAAATGCTTCTGTAGTTAAATCGGGTACGAGTTCCAAGTGCATTGTCTTTGTGGCGAAGCAAAAAAATACCGCTAAATAGGCCTTTTGAGGATGCTTACCTCGAATCTTGAAGTGCACTCACAAAATCAACGTCGGTATTTAGAAAAGGTGTGGCTGGTTAACTCTATCGGTTGGTAAGTTGCCCATAAGCTGTGACATTAACTTTAGTTTCGCACGACTTCTTGACGACGGATCTAGCAGTTGTTTTTCCATTTATTGGTCAAAACCGTTGCCTGGCTGCAGCCAGAAATGTCTGTGGACCAGCATGCAGATGGCAAACAATATCAGCCTCGTGATGTAATGCGCATACGGAAGGGTTGCTGAATATCTTGTGCCATAGGATAGATTCGAGGCTTCTAGTTTGCCGCCAACTCGAAAGACCCCATGTCCATCCAAAAATGGGCAGAGATCCTTTAGTGGATCCCTTGAGCCAACTTATCTGGTAGTCTGCAATTCTTGGATAGATTCGCGGTACGCATCCGATTGAGCCTCATGTAGCATTACTCGAAGTGCATTTTCCAATTGGTCAACCATTAGCGTGGAGGTTTTTTCTCCTGTTGCCTGCTTGCGAAGGTTGTTCACAAACCGTAGGATATAAGCTATTACCCGTTGAAATCGTCGAAATGAGCTATCTATTTTATCTATTTGGTGTATGAAACTTGCTGCAGTTTTTGTAATATTAAGGATCACCTTTACGTGTTTCTTTTCTAACATAACATCGACAGTGCGATGCCCCTTTGGCCAGGCCGTCTTCGAGCCATGAAGAAACATGGGTCCATAAAACTTTAAGTTGCAATCCTTCAACTTTTCGGGGGCTACGTCTTTGATGCAAGATCGGCTGAATTTCGTTTGGTATTTATTTAATAAAATATTTAAGCCTTGCAAAGTTCCAGTCTCAGAAGGGTGATCTTCTTCAAAGGGGCCACTCTTGATTTTGCACACGACAGTCGTACCGTACATAGACCATCCATACTAGTTGCACGAATATAGGTAACCGCACCATAGACTTTCTCTGATGCATCAGCAAATATGTGAAGCTGCGTTGTTTCCGGCAACCTATCTCCATAGATGTAGCGAGGAATTTTCACGCTGCTAAGCTCATCTAATCTTTCAGCATATCTTTTCCACTCTGTAGTCAATTCCACTGGTACCGCAGCATTCCAATCAATCTAGAACTTCTACAATTTTTTAAAAAGATCTTTGCTGTCACTGTTATCGGAGTTACCAAGGCCAGAGGGTCAAAGAGCCGAGCTATATCCGCTAAGATAGATCCTTTAGTATATTTTGTTGTCATTGTTTAACTGAAGTGCATAACCCTCTGCCCTAATCCTTTTTAACAATTGGTGGTGATTTGCGCACCACTTTTTAAGTTTAAATCCAGCCGGGTTTAATATGGATAACAAGTGTGATTGTTTTTCCAATGCTTCTGATAGACGATCAGTGCCTGTCATCAAGTCATCCATGTAAAAATCGTTGGTTAACAATAGGGGCCCAAGTGAGCACTCCTTCATAGTCTGGATTCCTAGTTGCTGAAAGCATTTGATTGCCAAATATGGTGCTGATGACGTTCCCTATGTAACTGTGTTCAATTGATAACAGCTTATATTTTTACTGGGCTTATATCTCCACACAATTCGCTGACAATTACGACCTGGTTCAGCTACAAGCAACTGGCGATACATTTTCTCTATGCATGCCGTAAACACATATCGGGAGAAACGGAATCGGAGCAAGAGTGTAAAAAGTTCAGGCTAAATGGTAGGTCCAACATGCAGTAGTTCATTCAAACTTATGCTTGAAGTGGTTTTAGCCGACGCATCAAAGACCGCCCTTAATTTGATTGAGGTACTGTCCGGCTTGAAAATGCTATGGTGTGGGAGGAAGTAACGTAAAGTTGGCTTCACGCATGTGTCCCAGGCAGTCCTAAAAGATAAAAGGGACTCACAGCAGCTGGGGGCAATGAGGCTGGAGGATCGCTTGTCTGGCACTTTCTCTTCCCCTCTCCCTCCCCACTAAAAAAGCAATCCCCCAGCTTATAGGTACCTCATGGCGTGAAAAAATGAGACCTGGCCCAAAGTAATGTGTCAAAGGGTTCCAAGCCAAGTTTTCGAGTTGACAGAGGAGGTGTTTGATGAATAGTTCATTCACCTTGTTGTGAGCATGGAAGTCTCACACTTTGTGCGTAAATGACATTCAACTCCCAACCACAAAAAACATCATAGAACCTGTAGAGCAGCTACTCTCAAGGGTATATCTGTTGAGAGAAACTTGCTGGGAACTGGCTAAACAAGCTCTAACAGAATCACTCCTCAGCTACATATCGCATTTGAGGCAGACACTTACGCACTGTCAAATAGCAGCCACATGATCCTACTTACAGACTTCATGAAAGTTTGCCAACGAACAGTTGGAGGATTTTTCCAAAAGTGTTTTCCAAAGACGAATCACGTAGCTCCACTCCAAACAGCCTTATCACCACTTAACACTCCAGTTCACTGGCATGACTCCATTAAATCCCAATTTTCAACCACTGATAGGTCAGAACAACGCATTAGTCCCAACACAAGAAGTGCCAATCAACAACCCCTTAAGTAATTTTTATATACTACACCCACAACCCGTAAATCCTGGTGGTCAGCAGCACCAGATGGTGCTCATGCCAATATTACACCACCTCCACAGCTGTTAAGCCCTGGTGGTCAGCAGCATCAAATAGTCCCCCTGTCTAATACGAACATCCAAAGCAAAACATCCCACCTAGCTAAACGACTAAGGTGCAGTTTCTGCAACAAAAGGGGACACACCTACTCTGAGTGTCTCGGTCGCTAAAGTACACCCCTTTATGCTACCTGCAAAGGTTATGGACACGACCAGAGAGACTGCAAGGAAAACCCCCTACAACACATCCGATAGTCTCAGAGTCTACCACATCTAAGTAATGTGCGAGTTTTGCAAGAGCTCAGAGAAATGGGGAACAGTTGAGCCTAAAATCCCCGGCTTGAGAACAACAGGCATTAAAGAGGGAATCAGTAAGAGGATGCCAGTTAAAGGCAGGCCTCAACCTAAACCAAACCTTACAAAAGAACAAAAAACTTAATTCAACTTAATAACAGCCACTTTAACACTAGATATAAGGAAAAATAGGCAGACTTAGTTCATTATAGACATGGGTGCGGAAATTAACCTAATCAAAAAAGAGGCTCTACTCCGCTGTAGACGGTCCCAAGCCATTTTGAGAAAGGAGGAGGGAACCCCTTGTTTCTTGAATCCATAGCTTCCATGATTCCTCATCCCAAACCCCCCATTTAAATGGTATTAATTGGTCTTGGGGCCGCACATCGGGTTAACTGGTTCCCCAATAATGGGACATTAAATGCCGAGAAATGCTAACAACTGTAAATACATCTACAACTTTGCTACTAAATCCTACTTACACCTCCTTTGTGGAGACGTAAGAGGGTGAAGGCAAATCTTCCGCACCTGGTAATGGAATCAACGTAATAGCCATGCCGCCGAAATAGAGGTTGGGCGACGGGCTAACTCCTCGTCCCTGGAAAACCTTAAAATGTTTCGAAACCTGCAAATGACGCTCGAAATGGATTGGACTCACGGCAACGACTCGCAATGGAAAAATGACTATGGCACTGGATCTTGGAATGTTTGATCACTCAATCACCCTGGCGCTGTTAAGGACCTTTTACAACAGGCCAGTCAATATCAATTAAGCATACTGGCAATCCAGGAAAAAAATTGGACTGGAAATGACATTCAAGGCATTAGATAGCACACAATATTCAAAAGCGGGAAGCCTACTGGAAAACGAGAATTCGGAGTGGCCTTCATTGTGGATAATGAGTTCAAATCGCAATTGATTTTATGGCAGTCAATGAATGGTTGTGCGCGATCCGTACAAAAGCAAAATTTTTCATAATATGGCTGATTAATGTTCATGATCCAACTGATGAACAGGACGAAGAAACGAAGGAAACGTTCTCCAATCACCCGCAAAGACTAGTCGATTCATTGCGTACAAACGACACAAAAGTAATTCTGGGTGATTTCAACGCTTAGGTTGGCATTGAACTATCTCATCGAGTATGACTGGATGATATAGCCACCACGATGAAACAAATGACAACGGCCAGCGCCTGATTGACTATGCATGTAGCAGAAATCTAGTTATATGTTCAATTTGCTTCCCACTTCAACGCATTCATAAAATGACCTGGGTATCAGATCAGATCAAATTAAACTATCGATGTCGTATGTCGAAGGCATATTAGGCGAAGACCGGCCCGCTACATAAAATTGCCATCGAAAGGCTCCAAACGGCGTCTGTGGCCTAAAATTTCACGAAGACACTCGCCAACCAGCTGTCCCCCATCTTATCAAACGCGTCGTTAAAGACAAGCAACGAGCTCTGGATGGAAGTGAAAGTGACTATTAAGACCATCGCAGAACAGATGATCGGACATCAACTCCGGCGCAAGAGGAATGCAAAGTTCGAGGATGAATGCCAAAATGCGTTTGACCAAAAGAATCAGACGTATAAAGAATACTTAGATAGGAAAAGCCAGGACGAAGAGAGAAAACTATGAAAATCTCAGAAGAGTAGCGGATAAGATAAGAAAAGAAAATACTATGACGACCAATTTAGAAATATAGATGTAAGCCCAGCAAGCAACAACACAAGACAAGCATACAAAGAAGTGAAAAGCCTGAAACGTGCTTATCAGCCCAAAACCACGCTCTGTTGTGATGACATTGACAGTATCACCACTGATGGAACCAAGATTAAAGTAAGATGGGCAGCATGTTTCAAGAACCTCCTTAATCCCTCGCATAGTTCCAGGATATTGGAGCCTATAGATGACTGTGGAGAGCTTCCATTGGCCCCACTAACTCTGGATGAAGTTTGTTCCATCATCAAAGCCCAAAAGAACAATCAAGCGCCGGGCATTGATAAGATTCCAGTGGAGCTCATCAAATATGCTGCACATTTGGCAACAAGAATATATGCGTGTGGAGCCAATCGATTATATCCCCTATCCACAAAAAAGTTGGCAAGCTTCAGTGCGAAAATAATAGAGGCGTATCACTACTTTGTATGGCGTATAAAATATTTGAAAAAATCTTAGAAAATAAATTCGGATCATACGCCAACAATACTATTTGGGAGTAGAAAGGTAGTTTTAGAGCAGGTAGACCGGCAATGGACCAATTGTTCACAGTCAAGCAGGTGCTTGAAAAATGCTGGAAGTTCAACATAGACGTACATCAAATTTTCTTTGACTTTAAGCAAGCATACGACAGTATTGATCGTAACGTACTTTGCTTTGGTATCCCAGTCAAATTATTCCATCTTACCAAAATCAAAATGACTTTGACGACCCCCCAAATCTGCATCAATAACAAACTCACCGATGCCTTTGACACAAATATCGGGCTAAAGCCTCATTGCTATTCAATTTGGCTCTGGAGTACGCTATAAGGAAGCTACCTGCCGATACGCGAGGCACACTACTATACAGCATGAGCCAAGTAGTAGCCTATGCAGACGAAACGAAGCAAAACTAGTAAGGCTACAAATCAATGAAAAACAGAGCTCATGACACAGTCATATTTGGCGAATATATTATCAAAAATGTTAGCAAATTTGTGTATTTAGGCGCCAAAAGAACGAGAACCGGTAATGGAAGAAGCGAAATACGGCGAAGAATACAGCTCGTAAATAAAATATTTTACTCAGTTTTGACGACCTTAAAGACCAGTTGGATACACAGGAAAACACAGCTCCAAGTATACAAATCTGTGATAACCCGAGCATCCGCAAATATATTGAACGCCTTTGAGCGACGGGTCCTGAGGCGAATAATCGGAGGGAAGCTAAACGAGGACCAATGGTGAATTCAATACAACCATGAGCTGTATGAAATCTTTGACTGGAGTTCTCAACGATTGTAAGACTGCGGAAGCTACAATGGGCTGGCCACATGAATGAACAACGGATACTCAAAAAGGTATTCGTTGGGAGAACTGAAAGCGAAACCCGTGGGGAAACTGAGAATACTGTGGTCTGACTCGGTCAACGAAACTAGTTCATCGTTGCCGGATTTTGAAATTGGAGGACGCGATCAATGGACCGGGACAGTTGGAGGTGCAATTTTCAGAAAGTGAAGGCTCAAGAGGGGTTGTAGTGTTAAGTAGAAGTAAAAAGAGGCATTAAAGAGTGACAGTCAAATCAACGAACACAAGAAACTGACACTAGTAAGTCCCTTTTGGTGAAGGGGAAACCCTTAGCTCTGCTCAAGGCAATTTCCAACTCCCACCTTGTACGTTCCAAGTGGTGGATGAAACCGCTGGCATGCCGAAGAATGGGCTTTTGAGTAACGATTTTCTACACCACAACTGCAACGTTTAGGGTCCCGGAGAAAGCTAACTTTCCCTCCAACTAGGGTAAGCTCGGAGGTGTTTGCAATTCCACTGGAAGCCCCAACAGGAGAGATCCAGCAACAATGGAACGCGACTGAGACTTCGAAAGGCACTAGCACATTACCACTAAGATCAGCCCTTAGTGTGGGATCCCAATCAGCGCGAGCCAAAGCCAGATTTATCATTCCTGTTCAGGCTCCTACGGGTATATCCCTAGTGAGGGCACTGGAAACTCTACGACATCATAACTCATCTGAGGTGCCAACAAACACAAGCCCATGGTCCTCCGGACCTGCCCAAGGCGTAATTCCCCCGACAGGAAAGACTAATGTTGAGTACGTCGAAGAAGATCACAAATGAAATAACTTTGCTCAAACCACGAGGCCAAAACTTAGTAAAAATCCCGATAGTCTTAAAACAAGACATGCTTTGCTCCAGCGTGAACAGAGCTGGTAGTGTCTACATCGCCAACTCCATAGTAAGCCCTGCCTACCCTGTTATAGGAATTCTCCATGCTAGACAAAGCAACACTTTGAATCGAAAAACTAGGTGACCCCTTTATCAAACCCATAGACAATGAAGAACCAAGGGCACAACCCAATGATAGGATAAAACAAATGGGTTACTTAAGTACGTGCCCATAGCATTAAATGACATTTTCTTCTTACCTGGTGATAGACTGAGCTGCACAAAATCACTCAGCCACAAAATCCCATTAATAACAAATCAGGCACCCATTAATCAAAAGATGTACAGAATGAGCTAGCCGGAGAAGGAGATGATCAACACCCAACTCAAAGGAATGCTAGACAACGACATTTTCTAGCCCAGCAAAAGCCCATCGAACTCCCCCTTACTGGCCCTACCGGAAAAGGCAGGACCCGATGACTGTAAAAAGTAGAGAACTGTAGTCGATTTTTGCAAATTAAACAAAAAACTACACTTTTCCTCTTCCACGTATCGAAGAAATCCTGGACCAGCCTGGTCACTCCCGATACTTCAGCACCCTGGATCTAGCCAGCAGTTACCATCAAGTATTGGTACAACAAAAGGATTGCCCCAAAACACCCTTTAGCACCAATTATGGATATTACGAGTTTGAATGTATGCAATTCGGTCTAAAAGGAGCACCGGTAACCTTCTAACTTATGATGAATTACACCCTAACTGGCCTCCAGGGGCCCGATTGTTTCTTTTATATGAACGACATAGTCGTCTACGGGAAAACATGCCTGACCACATAGCGAAACTCCAGAAGGTAATCAGCCATCTCAGATCAAACAATCTTAAACTACAATAAAAGATTGACGTCCAGCCCAACAGAAGGAGATCAGGATAAAAGAAGGAGGCAAGAGGCACTTGATGGGCGCGGAACATCAGATCAAGGGTTCCAGACAGTGCTTACAAAAGGAGCGAAGTAAACCACAAAGAAACTCCTCCAAAAAGTTCCAGAAAGTGAAGTTTGCACGGACGCCCAAGAAGAAAAAAGACCTGATGCAAAACAGGAGAGGAAAAAGCCCCAACGAAGACCTCGGCAACAAGCACTGCTCGCAAAACCCCAAGACGGTCAATCCTACGTGGAGGTGCTGCAAGATATCAGGGGAAACGTAAGGCCCGAAGACACTAACACTGCAATTAAAGCAGTACGATCAACGTGGTCGGGGAATATACTGGCCGAATTCGGAGCAGAGGCCAAGAGTAAGGAAGCATTCTGCGACGCAGTAAAGAAAGTCCTCGGCAAAAGCGCAGCTATAGCCTCGCTCGAGCCGATGGCAACGATCCAAATAAGAGACATTGACTACGTCACGGATCTGGCCGAGGTGGAAGAGGCTATCAAAAGGGAGTTTCCTTGCGTAGGCAGGATCTAGGCGAGGTTAACACCAGAAAATCATAGGGGACAATGCATGGCCATACTTGACTTGACTGAAAAGGACGCCGAACAATATCTGAACAAGGTCAAAGTACGAATAGGGTGGGTTGTCTGTAGGATACAGTGAGGACCAATGCCTCTTCAATGTTTCAAATGCCTTGGCTATGGTTACACCGCGCAAGTATGCAAAGGACCCGATAGGAGTTCTCTATGTTACAAGTGCGGTGAAATGGGACATAAAAGCAAAGCACACTGTATTCTTTGCAATGATGTTAATCCAAGACATGATTTTGGCCACGTCTTGGAATCAGGAAAATGCCATGTTTTCCAGGATGCCCTAGCCAATTCAAAATTAGACCTTCGATAACCCGCATCCTGCAGCTAAGCCTACACTGCAGTTCAAGCACTCAAAATCTGCTTGAGCAGCTTGCGTGGGACATGAAAGCCGACCTCTTGCTGCTGAGTGAGCAGCACCATGGTGAAAGTTCAGCATTATGGTATCCTGATGAAACTGGTGCTGCGGCCATCAAGGTTCAAAATAGTGATTTTCAGGTGGAGAGCTGTGGACGTGGGGATGGTTTTGTGTGGATTTGGTGCCCAGGGACCACCTTCTTCAGTGTGTGCCTAATGCCGAACGAATGGATATCATCTTTCCAAGCAAAGCTTCAGGCTTTGGAGGGCGCTGTCTCGAACGCAGACGAGAATGTGCTCGTTGGGGAAGACTTCAACGCGAAAGCAATCGAATGGATCACGCCCAAACAGATCCGCGGGGAAAACGAGTCCTAGAAATGACGTCTATGCTCTCGGCTTTCTACAATTGGATGGAACAGCGAAAGGAGATTTTCACAGGGGACAAAAGAACTGGCAGCTCAAGACGTAGTGAACTCTATTATGAGCATAATTACGACTGCTTGCTGCTGTTCTATGCCCCGTTGAAAACCCCGGCACGGTAAGCCCCCAGTGTACTGGTGGTCAACTTAAATCACCGAAAAAAGAAGGGAGTGTCACAAACTTCGGCATTAGGCTCAACGGGCACGGAACTGTGACGAGGCAAGCAACCGCGAAGCAGCATATAAGTCAGCTAGGAAATGCCTTCGCAAATTGATCAAGAACTGCAAGGCCCACTGCGAGCAAGATCTAGTGGACAATGTGTGCGAGAATCCGTGGGGCCTTGGCTACAAGCTAGTTATGCGGAAGCTTGGTGCCCTTTGGAAATCTCGAATACATGATGCAGAAAAAATGGACAAGATAGTGAGGGCACTCTTTTCCGCCCATCCCGTCCATGTAGATGCTGTCTATGGTGAAACAGCAGATGAGTGTTCATTCTTCACACAGCCGGAACTGGAAGAGGCAATCCTTTCGTTGAGAACTGGAGTATTGCGGCTTGTCTATCACCATTGTCTTGACTTGCTGCTCAGCACATTCAATGCTTGCCTTCGGGATGGGCTTTTCCTGATACGATGGATGGTGGCGAGGCTCATGATGATCAACAAGGGGAAGGGGAATCCCGAATCGCCGTCTGCAAACCACCCGTTATGCAAGCTAGACACGGCTGCGAAAGTGCTAGAGAAACTCA
Source organism: Odontomyia ornata (assembly GCA_963969285.1). NCBI lineage: Eukaryota > Metazoa > Arthropoda > Insecta > Diptera > Stratiomyidae > Odontomyia > Odontomyia ornata. The sequence continues at coordinate 192,176,374 of OZ017742.1, read as the reverse complement.
TCAAGGGAAGACTCACTGACGTGATTTGTGCTGCTGAGGACCTATCTCCTCCGCAGTAGGGCTTTAAAGTAGGACGTTCTACCATTGATGCGATTGCAGAGTTGATCAACGTGGTCCAAAAGGCAGAGGCATATAGTTGCACCAAGCAACGGATCGTCCTGTTGGTGATGCTCGATTCTGGATACGCTGGAAGTCGCTTTTCAATATCTAATGCAGCTTTTGAGGGACTTCCCAAAAGGACCGAAGCCTACTCTATGACACGACACAGGGCCAACGAAGGATGGAAATTGCATGGAGTGTTGCCCAGGGATGTATGCTTGGTCCGGACCTGCGGAACATATCTTACGATGGGCTACTGAAACTTGAGATGCCAGACAAGTCGCGCTTGGTTGACGGATGACTGCTCGCGGATTCAGCTTAGCACCGGAGAAAGCTTAAGTGGTCATCTTGACAAAAAAGAGAATCATTAAAGAAGAATGATCAGTATTGGAGACTTGCGAATCGAATGACACCCATCGGTGAAGTACCTGGGGCTGCTAATCGACTCGAAAATGAGTTTCTTTGAGCAAATCAGGGCAACAGCTGAGAAGGTTGCTGCAGGAGTATCGGCTCTGAGTTGACTTGTGGCTAACGTAGTAGGGTAGTAGGCCCCACCCCTCTAAGAAGAAGCCTCTTGATGAGTTCTGTATTGTCAGTGCTACTGTTTGGAGCAAAAGTATGGGGTGACGCTCTCAGCAAGAAGGTATACCGAAAACGCTTGGCACAGGTACAGAGAAGAGGAGCAGAGGAGGTAAGAGTATTGCAGGCGTGATATCGGTCGCCCTCCCTGCTAGGGAGCACTACGCTATTTACCTACGCCAAAATGAGGAAAATGGTTCTCCGCGAGGAAAAACAGCGCTCACTCAACGATTGGCAGCAATTTTGGGTGAATTGTACGTAGGGAAGGTGGACTACGTGCCTCATCCTGGATGTGAGACCGTGGCTAAATCGAAGGCATGGTGAAACTACCTTCTATCTGGCGGAGCTTTTGAGCCGCATGAGTTTTTTCATTCTTACAGCCCACAAAATGGGTCAAGCTGCGAAGGGGCCTCTACAGGGAGACGTGAGAGCTCACCCCGGATAATAGAGTCGCGGTGATGCTCGAATCGGTTGACAAATGGAACCAGGTGGCACATTATGCTCGGGCAGTCCTAAAATATAATAAGGACTCACAGCAGCCGGGGGTATCGGGGCTGGGGGATCGCTTTTCTGGCACTTCCTCTTCCCCTCTCCCCTCCGGCTAGAAGAGCGATCCCCCAGCTTGAAGGCACCTCAAGGCGTAACAAAACGAGACCTGGCCCAAAGTAATGTGTCAAACGGTTCCAGACTGGGTTCTCAGGTTGACAGGGGAGATATTTAGTTCTTGCATGCATGGAAGTCCCACACTTTGTGCATAAATGGCATTCACCTCCCAACCACAAAAAAAAGCTACAACCCGAGAAATGCCAAATTTTACGTCCAGAAGTAGTATTCTGAGGACACATCTGCTCGCAGCTCAGCGCTGCCAGAGGACGGTAGGAAGAACTGGAACCTCCACTTGCTAATTCAAGTAAACCAAACCCCTCCCCAGAACCACCCAACAACAATTCAGCCGCACCAGCCCAGGATATGAATCACTCCATTCCAGACCCCAAGTACATATCCAGGAATAGTAGAAATCAATCTCCGTGATCCGCCAACGAAACACAAAACTTACCAACGGAAAACCAAAATGGCCCCATAGTCACCCTAAAAACCCCAGAAGAAATCTAAACAATACAATCTGAGTATCATGACTCCCCTTGTGGTGGACATCAAGGCGTAGCAATGACGTATAAGAGAATATGCGAAAAGCACACCTGAAAAACATGTCATCTAGCATAAAAGACTACGTAAAGAAGTGCGGCAAGTGTCAAACCATAAAAAATATATCACACTACCACATGCCGATGGTAATCACTGATATACCAGAGAGACCGCTCGATAAGGTCTACTTAGACATTCCACTGATCCTTCTGAAGTTGAATCCCTTATTGACTTGCTCGATCCGAATGTTAGTCCTGGTCCCGACGGATTACCTAATATATTTGTAAAGTCACTTTGGTCCTCTTTGTGTTTTCCTCTATCCCTTATATTCAATCTCAGTCTTGGCACTGGCACCTTTCCAACGTACTGGAAAGATGCAAATGATGTTTCTATCTTTAAAAACGGCGACCCATCATCTGCCTCAAACTATCGTCCCATATCACTCCTCTCCTGTTTCGCTAAGCTGCTGGAACGGCTTTCATACAACAGGCTTCTTGAGTCACTGAGTTCATTTGTCACACCACAGCAATATGGATCCTTGAAATGTCGTTCAACTTCTACGAACTTGGCTGAGTTCAAAGATTATATTGCAAGAGCTTTAGATAAACAGCTTCAAGTAGATGCAATATTCACGGGCTTCTCCAAAGCTTTTGACTCCGTGAACCATGTTCTTCCCTGTTAAAAGTTAGCTTTGCTCGGCATAGCCGGTTCCCTTCATTCTTGGATTTCATCGTGTCTATCCTCCCGTTCATGTCGTGTTAATCTCTATGGCCCAATCTCCTTTCCATTCAATCGTACATCTGGCGTCCCCCAAGGGTCAATCCTTGCACCTCTTCTTTTCATACTGTTTAGCAATGATTTTCCCTCCGTAATTTCCTCTTCTTGTCTTCTGTATACTGATGATTTCAAGGTATTCCGGATAATAAGATCCCTTGAAGATTGTTAGCAACCCCAGATTGATCTTTTTAACCTCTATAACTGGTATAATGTAAACTCCCTTCGCATCAATGTTTCCAAATGTTTTAAAATGACTTTTACTTTGAAAATTGTTCCTGTAACTTTTAATTACACCCTATGTGATGTTGTTCTCTCCTCTGCAGATTCATGTAAAGATCTTGCTGTAATATTTGGCAACAAGCTTAAATTTGATGTCCACATTTTTAGCATAAATACCAAGGTATCAAAAGTTTCGGGTTTTCTCATACAGCATTTGCACAAGTTTGCAAATATTGCTACCGCTGCTCGCTGTTCAGTGTAGTTTACCAATATTGTGTTCTTCAACTTCAAATTAGCCTATGAGTCTGATGAGCGTCGTTTATCCATATTTTGTCTCCCTTCTCTGTTGTCTCGTAGAACCTTCTTAGATCAATGTTCCTTTCATAAGTTGTGGAAAATTGCTTCCACTTGCACTACAGACTGTATGCACGTCCTAGTCAGTCTCATCACATTCTTGAGGTTCCGTACGCCTGGACGATTTATATTTTCACTCAATCATGCGGCGAATCATCAGAATGCATGACAGCCTCGAGCTTGGTTCTCTATCCACGTCCTACTTTGTTTTTAAATGTTTCCTTATCACTCAATTTTTTCAAACTTTGATCTAGACTCTAACTTCATTTCTTGCATATTTCAATTAACTTTTTTCTGCTTGATTTTGTTGTATTAATCGGTCTTACTCTAAATTATATTTAACTATATTTAATTGTCTGAGTCTATTTTGTTATTGGATTTCTGTTTGTTAAATGGATTTAAATAAATAAATAAATTAATTAATAAAATAAATAAATAAATTATAGACCAACTAATCGAAACACCAACCGGCGACAAAAATATACTAACATTCCATGATAACCTCACAAAGTTCGTAGAGTGGTACGCCCTACCCAATATAGAGGCAGAAACAGTGGCAAAGGTATTCTGGAGGAAATCATCACTCGTTACCGAGTACCCAAACAACTAGTCACAGATCAGGGTACCAACTTTGTGGTACAACTTTTCAAACAGATCTGCAAACTAATTAACATTAAGCAGTTGCAGACCACTACCTACCACCCCCAATCAAACGCAGCCTTTGAAGGAGCATACAGACCACTGATTGAATATCTACGCACCATGGTAGATCAAAATCCATAGATATGGGATCAATTCTTGCGAACGTGCTGCACTCTTCTATAACAACTGCGACCGTAATAGCACCAAACTCACCCCTACTTTTTGGCTTTACCTCAGACATCCCCCCACTCTAAAATAAAACCCATCCCCCTATGCAACCACAAAAGTTATTACAACATGCTAAAATACAAACTACAAAAACTGTATGATATAGCCAGAAAAAATACCCCAACTAGCAAGCAGAGATCCAAAGCCCACTATGACACAAAAAGCAAACCAATCAACTTCGTGTAGGGGACAAAATCCTACCACAGAACGAAAACCAGAAACACAAACCAACATAGGTCTGGGTCTGTCCCTACGAAGTAAAATGCATAAACTCCCCGGTTGAGACAGCGATTGTGATAGGAAAGAGCCTTGTTAATGTCAATCGCCTCAAACCCTTTTCTGACTAGTACTCTAATTTTTCTTTTTCCTCCCCTACCCTTATTTTTTCCCAGCAATGGCATTAACATCAATAATCATATGCTGGCTTCTTCTATTGACCAACGCGGAATCAGAACCCTTCTCAACACAATGCCTACCAAATACGAGCGCACGTTTCGAAGATATCAATAATCTAATAAGTTACCACAGTACTTGGAAAATACTAATGGAATTGTATCTAGGAGAAGTCCGAAAGCAAATCAAATTAGCTGAGTGCGCCGAAAATATGCCCACACTAGTATGCTCGCGAAACAACAACAGCTGCAAGTATGAACTTGTTCACATACACAGCCTAGTATACAGCCTACAAACCCGTTCACAAATGCTCATCGACTCCTTGGTAACCAAGTGGATCAAGCATTCATTTTTCAACGGAGTGGGCTCTTCCGTTCTATATTCGGAACTATGGACGATGAGAACGAAAAAGAGCTCTATGATAAAATTGAAACACTAGAGACCGAGGCGAAAGAACTAGTACAACTCGAAAAGCAAAGAATAAGCATCGTAAATACCTCCTTAGACAAAATAAACAAACTTCTCTCTGACGTGTGAAGGGACAGACTGAGTAAGCCCTGCTAATTAAGGAACCATTTGATACATCCGACAAATTACTAGCTGTGGAATGCAAAATATAATAATGACCTCACACGCCAAGATACTTACACATAAAAGGCAACAAGTGCCTCCATTTCTGTGAACAAATCCTCACAAAATCGGGAAACAAATTTTTAGTGGTAATCCAGTTCAGTAGGGGTAGTTTGTACGTTCTAACGCACTTTTTTCATACAAATTTCAAATGTTGTCGAGGGTGTGTGTCTTGGGTGTATGGGTGCTTGTATTAGTGTGGTTTAGGTAGAAGCCTGAGATAAGAAGGTGTGAGTCCGGAATAGGTATGGATCTTTTGGGTGATTGCCAGGGGAGGGTGTGTGTCTTGGATGTGTGGGTGAGTGTATTAGGGTGGCATAAGTGGGTGCCTGGGGTAGTAAGGTGCGAATCGGGATAGGTATGGATCTCTTGAGTAATTGCCAGGGGAGGGTGTGGATCTTAGGTATATTGGTATGTGTATCAGTTTGGTATAGGTGAGTGCCTGGGATGAGTATGTATGAGCCTTAGATAAGTATAGATCCATTTCCCGATAAGGTGTGGTTGGTTCCTAGTCTCCCATACAAAGTAAAAAATTGATTCATGTCTAGGATAGTCCCATATTTCCAATTAATAAATTAAAGACCTAGATTTCTCAGCGTGTGTTTACATAGCGTTAATATATGTGTTTAAAATTAATAGACTTTGACGCTCTTAGCGATAGATAATTATACTATCCATATTTTTTATTCATCTGGAAGGATTTCCTATATATGTCTTGGTAGTAATAATCTTTAGAGCTTACATATAAATTTCATTCATCCATTCATTAATTATATAAATTTTTCTCATTACAAAGAGAATGCGGATATCAATTCCTAAATATTCCCATGATATTTTTTTATCAGTTTCACAAGTCCATGTGGTAAAAAGGTCAAGATACATGAACCCATAAATCATTTACATGGCTGTCTATATTCTACAGACGATCCTTTACAACCTCAAGTACCTCCCGCATCGTTTTTTCTTATCGCATGCACTCGCATGCATCCATATGTGACATATTTTTGAAGATGTTTTTTCACACGTGATATGGAGTGAGTTAATCTTTTCCATGTTAGGGAAAGGCTATTAGTACTTGTGGTTAAATTTTATTAGGTGATAATTGGACATGGCTTCTAGTGATCGTATTGATGAGAATAGAAGCTAGTTAAGTGAGATAAATGTATGGTGATTATGGGCGCATGATTTATGAGGTGTTGCTTGTGGTAATCCCTATGATGGGAAAATTGGGTAGTGTATGCATGTTACTTGATATATGTGGAAATTTGAGTATGAGAATTGTGAATGTTAGAAACAATGTTTGTATGGAATGTGTTAAGAAATAAGAACATTATGGATGATAATTTATGGAGCACTTTGGTTTTTTTTGTAGCCGTTGATGTTTTAGGCGTATAGATCAGATACAGAGTGTATGATGATGTTTTTGGTGAGAATTTATCATGTTTCGTCTGCAGTAAGGTTTAAGGACGGGATTAGAAATTCTAGTTTGCCATTAAATCGTGACAGGAGCATGCTATTAATTTATAATTTATGGCTTTGGAAGAGTATAAAAGGAAAGCTGAAGGATTATTGAAATCAATTCTGATCTAGCTCGTCTCTGCGACAGAATAACGCTTGAGTTTAGATCGGAATTAAGTTTGCGAAGTTATTTTTGCAACTTTAGTAATCACGGCGTAGTGGACACGAATAATTTTCGGTCCTCGCCACTCTATCTGCGGACTATCCGCTTGGTTAGAAAATTTTATTTAAAAACAGCGATTCTTGGGAAAGAATATAGCAATCACGGCCACGCCACTCTATCTGTGGACTATCTGCTTACGTAGGAAATTTTATTTAAAACAGCGATTCTTGGGAAAGAATATAGCAATCACGGCGTAGTGGACACGAATAATTTTCGGTCCTCGACACTCTATCTGCGGACTATCTGCTTACGTAGGAAATTCAACTAAAAAAGAATATTCAAAATTTTTATTAGGCTCCTTATACTATGCCACCATCTTCGGAAGAAGCGAATGGTTCATACATTTTTGTCAGCTTTGTAGAAACAAAAATCCCGCTTCAACACGCTTCTATGCAGGAGCAATAAAGATTTGTGGACAACAAATCTCCAGAAGATTTTCATTGATTTAGGACAACCAATCTCCTATTGTCAGATTCAGCACACTTCTACGCAGGAACGAAATAACATTTGGAGCAAAAATTCTCCAGTTTGCAGCTTTTTAGATAATCAACGTAAATTATATTCAGGAAGACGTCGGGAGTTAGTTAAGAATTCTTTGTATTATATAGTTTCACTGTTTTATTTGATTAAGTTAGTAAAGTATAAAGAGTAAGATGTCTGTATCCATACATAAACCCTTGAAAAGAAAGTATAATAAAACTCCTAATAAACAACACTGCCATTTTTGCGATGTTGAAGTTAGTCAACAATTTTTCAAGAGCCATTTGAGGAGTAATGAGCATAAAAAAAATGCATCCCAAATCAATAGTGATGATCAGGGAAAAGTGAAGAAAATTTCACAAGCATTTGCTACTCGAATAGCAACGTACCAAATCATTAACGAAACTAAGAATTTTAGTATTAAAGAGTTTTTAAAAAATGAGAGCCATTGTTTCACAGACCTTATTAGTGCTCAACTTCAAGAGCTCACGGCTGTAAAAGTCAATTTAGAACTTTTTGCCGTTTTTAAAAAATTTGATTTAAGTAGCCAGAATGATATAAGTGATTTAAAATCATTCAATACGAAGAATGTTATCATTACCAGGGGTTGCGACCTTGAGCATGTTTACAAAGATTTTTGTGGTGTTATCGTGAAAAAAAGTGAGGAATTTCAAGAGAGGGATAGTGGCTGGGCATTCCAACAGGCCCTTTATTTACAGGTTAACGTAAATAAGTATACACCCTTCCGTGGAGGATCTTATCTACCTCTACCAAAAGAGGTAATGTTAAAAAGAGCATGTGTGAATGTAAAAAATTCCGATGATGCATGTTTTGCTTGGGCTATCGTTTCTGCTCTTCATCCTGCTGATCGAGATAGTTGTCGTATTAGCTCATACCCCCATTACTCATCTATTTTGAACTTGGGAGACATTACGTTCCCTATTTCTTTCAAAGAGATTCCCATTTGCGAGGAAAAAAATAATGTGAGCGTAAATGTCTATGGTTGGAAAAAGGGGTCTATTGAGGGTCCATTCTATTTTTCTAAGAACAGACAAGACTCTAAAAAACACATAAATCTACTTTATGTGGAAAATGAAAGAGGTACCATAGGACATTATTGCTGGATAAAGAATTTAAGTCGACTTGTGAATAGTAGACTGAGTAAAAATAACCGTGTCTCTTACCTCTGTGATGGGTGCCTTATTAAATTTACCAGCGTTGAGCGATATAATGAGCATATCAAACATGATTGTAATAAGATTCATACAATTTTACCGTCAGAAAAGGAAAAATATTTAAAGTTTAAAAATGTTGGAAAGCAGCTTAAAGTTCCATTTATAGTCTATGCTGACTTTGAAGCATTACTGCAACCAATAGAGTCATGTTCTCCAGACCCTCAGAGTTCATTTACAGAGACTTCTCACATTCATGTACCATATAGCGTTGCATATTATATAAAGTGCAGCTATGATTCATCCCTGAATAAATTAGAAATTTTCAGAGGCAGCGGCTGCCCTAAGGTTTTCCTAAGTAGGTTGCAAGAAGATGTGAAACGTATATTTAGGATCTTAAAGGTGAACAAGCCCATGCAATTGTCCGATGAGGAAGAAGAGAAGTTTTTAAACGCAGTGTCTTGTCATATTTGTGATGAAAAGTTTGACTCAGACACCCGGAAAGTAAGAGATCATTGTCATTTGACAGGAGTCTTTAGAGGTGCAGCTTGTAACAAATGTAATATTCTATACAGAGTTCCCAAGTTCATACCCATAGTCTTTCATAATCTTAGTGGATATGATGCTCATTTCATATTTCAGAATTTTGGAGGAGATCCTGATAATATTGGTCATTCCTAAAAATAAGGAAAAATATATTGGATTTTCCAAACATATGAGGGTTGGTAATGAAACAATAACATTAAGATTTATTGATTCCTATCGTTTCATGGGCTGTCGCTTAGACAAACTTGCAAAGAACTTAAGTCCCGATAAATTTCTTGAGACTAAAAGGTATCGTTCTGACGATAGTTTGTTCAACCTCGCGGTAAGAAAGGGGGTTTTCCCATACGAGTATATAGATTCCTTCACCAAACTTGATGAAACATGCCTGCCTGCCAAATCATGTTTTTACAGTACACTACAAAATAGTGGTATCAGTGATGAAGAGTATAAGCATGCTCAAAATGTATGGGAAAAATTCAATTGTCAGACACTGGGTCAGTACGCGGATGTTTACTTAATAACAGATGTGCTCCTTTTAACTGATATATTTGAAGAATTTAGAAATGTATGCCAGCAAATCTATGGACTAGATCCAGCTCATTATTTTACGGCCCCTTCACTCAGCTGGGATAGCATGCTCAAAAGCACTAAAGTTGAGCTCGAATTGCTAACAGATATTGATATGTACAATTTCGTGAAGCAGGGAATTAGAGGAGGACTCTGTCAATGCACTAAAAGATATTCAAAGGCAAACAATAAATATATAACTTCATACAACCCTGATCTTGAGAGTAACTATATTCTGTATATTGATGCAAATAACCTATACGGTTGGGCAATGAGTCAATATTTACCCATCAATGGTTTTCGTTGGCTAAGCAATGAGGAAATCCAATGTTTAGATATTCTGAATGTTGAGGACACTGCTTCTAAAGGGTTAATTTTATCCGTTGATTTAGACTATCCAGAAGACCTCCATGAGCTACACAATGATCTTCCATTTTGTCCCGAAAGTCGGATCCCACCTCTTGAAACCTCTAAATGTAAGAAACTGATCGCAACCGAATCAAATAAACGTAATTACATTATCCACTATAGAAATTTAAAACAGTGTTTACGTGCAGGACTGAAATTAGTTAAAATACATCGTGCGATAGAATTCAGCCAATCACCATGGTTAAAAAAATATATAGACTTAAATACTGAAATGCGTACTAAGGCCACAAATGATTTTGAAAAAGATTTCTACAAATTAATGAACAATAGTGTATTTGGAAAAACCATGGAAAATGTAGATAATTATGCAAGTGTTAAGGTCTCAACCCATTGGGATAATGTCGGAAGAAAGAAAGGAGCTCATTACTACATTAGTCGACCTAATTTTCATAGTTGTAAAGTAATTAACGAAGATTTAGTTCTCATTCAAATGGATCGAATCAATGTTAAATATGATAAGCCAATTTATATCGGCATGGCGATTCTTGATGTGTCAAAAACGTTGATGTATGATTTTCATTATAGTTTTATCAAAAATAAGTACAATAGTCAGGCTCAACTTTTATATATGGATACAGACTCTTTTATTTATAATGTAAAAACTGAGGACGTTTATGTTGATATTAAAAATAATATAAATTTATTTGATACCAGCAATTATCCTAAAAATAATGTACATAATATTCGTCAAGTGAATAAAAAAGTATTGGGTAAATTTAAAGATGAAAGCCCCATAGATCCCATAGCAGAGTTTATTGGAACAAAAGCAAAGTCATATTGCATTATTACAGATAAGTCATGTATAAAAAAAATTAAAGGCATCAAAAAATCGGTTGTAAATAATGAAATTGATCCATCAGATTTTATAAAATGTGTAGAGGATACGAAATTAAAATTATTTAGTAAAATGTATACATTTAGATGTGATAAGCACCTTATTTATACTAGGTTAGTCAATAAAATAAGTCTTTCAGGAGATGATGATAAGCGTTTCCTGATTCCAAACTCTTATAATACTTTAGCATGGGGCAATCATATGATAAAATCATAGTTTAGTTCATAAGAAAACACACAATATGTTATCAAGTAAGTCATTTTATTATACTATGTTTGTTACAATAAATCAATTTTGTTAATACATGAATTATGTTCTTTTGAAAATTATAACGATTTAACAAAGATTTTAACACCTTTTGTATTCAATACCTTGTCCACTAGGAAATCATTCGAATATTCGGTCCTACTCAGTTCCTAGTGATCTGTTTAGCTGTCACTTTTGCTGATGAGCTGTCTGTCTTATGTATAATGCTGTCTATGTAGCTGTCTTTGAAGCCGATTCCCTATCTGTTTAGCTGATATCATATCTATTGACCTGTCTGTGTAGCTATCGCTTTTGGTGATGAGCTGTCTATTTTATGTATAATGCTGTCTATTTAGCTGATGCCCCGTCTGTTTAGTTGCTATGCTGTCTGATGAGCTAACCGTTTAGTTGATAAACCCGTCTGTTTAGCTGGTAAGTGGTCTATATAGCTATCTTTTTAGCTGATGCCCTGTCTGTTTACTTGATATGCTATCTCTTTAGCTGTCTGTATAGCTATCTTTAGTTAATAAGTTGAGCGTTTGACCTCACGTGCTATCTGCCATTCGGTAAATTCATGTGATTGTTGGTAATTATCTACCCATAAAAAAATTCTTACTTTCCATATAGTTGCAGTCAGCTTTTTTTTTTTTACATTTACTTTAAATGTCATATGCTCATCATGATTTAAGTTAGGCCTATTGGTTACCAAGACTGCATGTTGATCATCTTCCAAGTTATTCGTAGGCATACAGGGGTCAGACAAGAATCTTCACGTCTATGTTGCTCTTCTGGTGAACAAATCTTGATTAGGAGCAAGCCATTGTTATTTGCTCGAGAGTTAATTGATCTTATTTCACACTGATGCATTCTTCATAAGAATGAGTCAAGTCACCATTCTTTTTTATCTACGTCAGTTTTTCTCTTGACCTCTGTCTATCTAATCTATAGGATCCTCTTTCTACAGCAATTCGATTTCAGTTCTCTAGGTTTTCATGTCTTCATAGGATTTGCGGCCTATGGGACCCTTATTCCCCACTATGATGTTCCATTGCATTGAAATTATGTTGCTACACTTATGAACTCATCCAATATGCCCAAAAATCATATGATCCCATGGATTAGCCATTTGAATCATTTTGTAAAGCACAAACATGTTGAATAAATCTCTACTTCATGCAAACCATTTGCTAGGGCCTTAACATGAATTAGTTCAGCCTGTTGCTTAATCGATGTATTAAGGGTTTATAGTGGAACTTATTAAGTATATTGAATCATCTTGGTGTTCTCATGTATGATCAACCCTTTTGGATTATCCGGGATATGCTATGACTGGAACGATTTTTTCCCTATCATTGAACAATTGAGTAAAATTTTGATACCTCCAACTGACTAAAAATCTATCATTGATCCATTTTCAGAAGATGTTTGAATGGTTTGGAAGACTTTAGGCTGCATCATTACTCACAACCTGTGAAATGATTAAATATCATGGACAAATGTGTCTACATATGTACATTATAATAGCTATCAAATGTCTATGTATTAGTATCATATGATCGACTGGTCTCTTTATCATGCAAAGAGGGTTATCCACAATCACCGATCAGTTGAACCGTCTGATACGATCATGAGTTGCCTGTTCAGCAGTTGAACTTTGGTCAACTTCACACCAATATGTTTTATCTTTCGCACCTGCTAACCCAATTGCCCGACGAACTCAAGGTAGCCTTCTCTTTCACACCTACAACTCGAGTTGATTGGTGAGCAGAAGGTGGTGAAGGGCCTTACAGGGCTTCTACCCAGCCTGCCCCGTGGCATGCATGCATGATGATCCTCACAGAGATGCAGAATAACCTTCTAACCAGCCAACCTCATTGCCACGCAGGCATCAATGACCGGTCATCATGCGTTATGACGCGTCATAATGCATGATGATGGGTCATCATGCCTGCATGGCAATGGGGTAGGCTAGGTAGAAGGTTATTCTGCATCTCTGCGAGGATCATCATGCATGCATGCCACGGGGCAGGCTGGGTAGAAGCCCTGTAAGGCCCTTCACCACCTTCTGCTCACCAATGAACTCGAGTTGTAGGTGTGAAAGAGAAGGCTACCTTGAGTTCGTCGGGCAATTGGGTAAGCAGGTGCGAAAGGTAAAACATATTGGTGTGAAGTTGACCAAAGTTCAACTGCTGAACAGGCAACTCATGATCGTATCAGACGGCTCAACGGATCGGTGATTGTGGATAACCCTCTTTGCATGATAAAGAGACCAGTCGATCATATGATACTAATACATAGACATTTGATAGCTATTATAATGTACATATGTAGACACATTTGTCCATGATATTTAATCATTTCACAGGTTGTGAGTAATGATGCAGCCTAAAGTCTTCCAAACCATTCAAACATCTTCTGAAAATGGATCAATGATAGATTTTTAGTCAGTTGGAGGTATCAAAATTTTACTCAATTGTTCAATGATAGGGAAAAAATCGTTCCAGTCATAGCATATCCCGGATAATCCAAAAGGGTTGATCATACATGAGAACACCAAGATGATTCAATATACTTAATAAGTTCCACTATAAACCCTTAATACATCGACTAAGCAACAGGCTGAACTAATTCATGTTAAGGCCCTAGCAAATGGTTTGCATGAAGTAGAGATTTATTCAACAAGTTTGTGCTTTACAAAATGATTCAAATGGCTAATCCATGGGATCATATGATTTTTGGGCATATTGGATGAGTTCATAAGTGTAGCAACATAATTTCAATGCAATGGAACATCATAGTGGGGAATAAGGGTCCCATAGGCCGCAAATCCTATGAAGACATGAAAACCTAGAGAACTGAAATCGAATTGCTGTAGAAAGAGGATCCTATAGATTAGATAGACAGAGGTCAAGAGAAAAACTGACGTAGATAAAAAGAATGGTGACTTGACTCATTCTTATGAAGAATGCATCAGTGTGAAATAAGATCAATTAACTCTCGAGCAAATAACAATGGCTTGCTCCTAATCAAGATTTGTTCACCAGAAGAGCAACATAGACGTGAAGATTCTTGTCTGACCCCTGTATGCCTACGAATAACTTGGAAGATGATCAACATGCAGTCTTGGTAACCAATAGGCCTAACTTAAATCATGATGAGCATATGACATTTAAAGTAAATGTAAAAAAAAAAAAAGCTGACTGCAACTATATGGAAAGTAAGAATTTTTTTATGGGTAGATAATTACCAACAATCAAATGAATTTACCGAATGGCAGATAGCACGTGAGGTCAAACGCTCAACTTATTAACTAAAGATAGCTATATAGACAGCTAAAGAGATAGCATATCAAGTAAACAGACAGGGCATCAGCTAAAAAGATAGCTATATAGACCACTTACCAGCTAAGCAGATGGGTTTATCAGCTAAACGGTTAGCTCATCAGACAGCATAGCAACTAAACAGACGGAGTATCAGCTAAATAGACAGCATTATACATAAAATAGACAGCTCATCACCAAAAGCGATAGCTACACAGACAGGTCAATAGATATCATATCAGCTAAACAGATAGGGAATCGGCTTCAAAGACAGCTACATAGACAGCATTATACATAAGACAGACAGCTCATCAGCAAAAGTGACAGCTAAACAGACCACTAGGAACTGAGTAGGACCGAATATTCGAATGATTTCCTAGTGGACAAGGTATTGAATACAAAAGGTGTTAAAATCTTTGTTAAATCGTTATAATTTTCAAAAGAACATAATTCATGTATTAACAAAATTGATTTATTGTAACAAACATAGTATAATAAAATGACTTACTTGATAACATATTGTGTGTTTTCTTATGAACTAAACTATGATTTTATCATATGCTTGCCCCATGCTAAAGTATTATAAGAGTTTGGAATCAGGAAACGCTTATCATCATCTCCTGAAAGACTTATTTTATTGACTAACCTAGTATAAATAAGGTGCTTATCACATCTAAATGTATACATTTTACTAAATAATTTTAATTTCGTATCCTCTACACATTTTATAAAATCTGATGGATCAATTTCATTATTTACAACCGATTTTTTGATGCCTTTAATTTTTTTTATACATGACTTATCTGTAATAATGCAATATGACTTTGCTTTTGTTCCAATAAACTCTGCTATGGGATCTATGGGGCTTTCATCTTTAAATTTACCCAATACTTTTTTATTCACTTGACGAATATTATGTACATTATTTTTAGGATAATTGCTGGTATCAAATAAATTTATATTATTTTTAATATCAACATAAACGTCCTCAGTTTTTACATTATAAATAAAAGAGTCTGTATCCATATATAAAAGTTGAGCCTGACTATTGTACTTATTTTTGATAAAACTATAATGAAAATCATACATCAACGTTTTTGACACATCAAGAATCGCCATGCCGATATAAATTGGGTTATCATATTTAACATTGATTCGATCCATTTGAATGAGAACTAAATCTTCGTTAATTACTTTACAACTATGAAAATTAGGTCGACTAATGTAGTAATGAGCTCCTTTCTTTCTTCCGACATTATCCCAATGGGTTGAGACCTTAACACTTGCATAATTATCTACATTTTCCATGGTTTTTCCAAATACACTATTGTTCATTAATTTGTAGAAATCTTTTTCAAAATCATCTGTGGCCTTAGTACGCATTTCAGTATTTAAGTCTATATATTTTTTTAACCATGGTGATTGGCTGAATTCTATCGCACGATGTATTTTAACTAATTTCAGTCCTGCACGTAAACACTGTTTTAAATTTCTATAGTGGATAATGTAATTACGTTTATTTGATTCGGTTGCGATCAGTTTCTTACATTTAGAGGTTTCAAGAGGTGGGATCCAACTTTCGGGACAAAATGGAAGATCATTGTGTAGCTCATGGAGGTCTTCTGGATAGTCTAAATCAACGGATAAAATTAACCCTTTAGAAGCAGTGTCCTCAACATTCAGAATATCTAAACATTGGATTTCCTCATTGCTTAGCCAACGAAAACCATTGATGGGTAAATATTGACTCATTGCCCAACCGTATAGGTTATTTGCATCAATATACAGAATATAGTTACTCTCAAGATCAGGGTTGTATGAAGTTATATATTTATTGTTTGCCTTTGAATATCTTTTAGTGCATTGACAGAGTCCTCCTCTAATTCCCTGCTTCACGAAATTGTACATATCAATATCTGTTAGCAATTCGAGCTCAACTTGAGTGCTTTTGAGCATGCTATCCCAGCTGAGTGAAGGGGCCGTAAAATAATGAGCTGGATCTAGTCCATAGATTTGCTGGCATACATTTCTAAATTCTTCAAATATATCAGTTAAAAGGAGCACATCTGTTATTAAGTAAACATCCGCGTACTGACCCAGTGTCTGACAATTGAATTTTTCCCATACATTTTGAGCATGCTTATACTCTTCATCACTGATACCACTATTTTGTAGTGTACTGTAAAAACATGATTTGGCAGGCAGGCATGTTTCATCAAGTTTGGTGAAGGAATCTATATACTCGTATGGGAAAACCCCCTTTCTTACCGCGAGGTTGAACAAACTATCGTCAGAACGATACCTTTTAGTCTCGAGAAATTTATCGGGACTTAAGTTCTTTGCAAGTTTGTCTAAGCGACAGCCCATGAAACGATAGGAATCAATAAATCTTAATGTTATTGTTTCATTACCAACCCTCATATGTTTGGAAAATCCAATATATTTTTCCTTATTTTTAGGAATGACCAATATTATCAGGATCTCCTCCAAAATTCTGAAATATGAAATGAGCATCATATCCACTAAGATTATGAAAGACTATGGGTATGAACTTGGGAACTCTGTATAGAATATTACATTTGTTACAAGCTGCACCTCTAAAGACTCCTGTCAAATGACAATGATCTCTTACTTTCCGGGTGTCTGAGTCAAACTTTTCATCACAAATATGACAAGACACTGCGTTTAAAAACTTCTCTTCTTCCTCATCGGACAATTGCATGGGCTTGTTCACCTTTAAGATCCTAAATATACGTTTCACATCTTCTTGCAACCTACTTAGGAAAACCTTAGGGCAGCCGCTGCCTCTGAAAATTTCTAATTTATTCAGGGATGAATCATAGCTGCACTTTATATAATATGCAACGCTATATGGTACATGAATGTGAGAAGTCTCTGTAAATGAACTCTGAGGGTCTGGAGAACATGACTCTATTGGTTGCAGTAATGCTTCAAAGTCAGCATAGACTATAAATGGAACTTTAAGCTGCTTTCCGACATTTTTAAACTTTAAATATTTTTCCTTTTCTGACGGTAAAATTGTATGAATCTTATTACAATCATGTTTGATATGCTCATTATATCGCTCAACGCTGGTAAATTTAATAAGGCACCCATCACAGAGGTAAGAGACACGGTTATTTTTACTCAGTCTACTATTCACAAGTCGACTTAAATTTTTTATCCAGCAATAATGTCCTATGGTACCTCTTTCATTTTCCACATAAAGTAGATTTATGTGTTTTTTAGAGTCTTGTCTGTTCTTAGAAAAATAGAATGGACCCTCAATAGACCCCTTTTTCCAACCATAGACATTTACGCTCACATTATTTTTTTCCTCGCAAATGGGAATCCCTTTGAAAGAAATAGGGAACGTAATGTCTCCCAAGTTCAAAATAGATGAGTAATGGAGCAGAAACGATAGCCCAAGCAAAACATGCATCATCGGATTTTTTTACATTCACACATGCTCTTTTTAACATTACCTCTTTTGGTAGAGGTAGATAAGATCCTCCACGGAAGAGTGTATACTTATTTACGTTAACCTGTAAATGAAGGGCCTGTTGGAATGCCCAGCCACTATCCCTCTCTTGAAATTCCTCACTTTTTTTCACGATAACACCACAAAAATCTTTGTAAACATGCTCAAGGTCGCAACCCCTGGTAATGATAACATTCTTCGTATTGAATGATTTTAAATCACTTATATCATTCTGGCTACTTAAATCAAATTTTTTAAAAACGGCAAAAAGTTCTAAATTGACTTTTACAGCCGTGAGCTCTTGAAGTTGAGCACTAATAAGGTCTGTGAAACAATGGCTCTCATTTTTTAAAAACTCTTTAATACTAAAATTCTTATTTTCGTTAATGATTTGGTACGTTGCTATTCGAGTAGCAAATGCTTGTGAAATTTTCTTCACTTTTCCCTGATCATCACTATTGATTTGGGATGCATTTTTTTTATGCTCATTACTCCTCAAATGGCTCTTGAAAAATTGTTGACTAACTTCAACATCGCAAAAGTGGCAGTGTTGTTTATTAGGAGTTTTATTATACTTTCTTTTCAAGGGTTTATGTATGGATACAGACATCTTACTCTTTATACTTTACTAACTTAATCAAATAAAACAGTGAAACTATATAATACAAAGAATTCTTAACTAACTCCCGACGTCTTCCTGAATATAATTTACGTTGATTATCTAAAAAGTTGCAAACTGGAGAATTTTTGATCCAAATGTTATTTCGTTCCTGCGTAGAAGTGTGCTGAATCTGACAATAGGAGATTGGTTGTCCTAAATCAATGGAAATCTTCAAACTGGAGATTTGTTGTCCACAAATCTTTATTGCTCCTGCATAGAAGCGTGTTGAAGCGGGATTTTTGTTGCTACAAAGCTGTCAAAAATGTATGAACCATTCGCTTCTTCCGAAGATGGTGGCATAGTATAAGGAGCCTAATAAAAATTTTGAATATTCTTTTTTAGTTGAATTTCCTACGTAAGCAGATAGTCCGCAGATAGAGTGTCGAGGACCGAAAATTATTCGTGT
Organism: Odontomyia ornata; assembly: GCA_963969285.1. Classification (NCBI taxonomy): domain Eukaryota; kingdom Metazoa; phylum Arthropoda; class Insecta; order Diptera; family Stratiomyidae; genus Odontomyia; species Odontomyia ornata. The sequence continues at coordinate 192,157,483 of OZ017742.1, read as the reverse complement.
CCACAACGCCGTGATTGCTATATTCTTTCCCAAGAATCGCTGTTTTAAATAAAATTTCCTACGTAAGCAGATAGTCCACAGATAGAGTGGCGTGGCCATGATTGCTATATTCTTTCCCAAGAATCGCTGTTTTTTAATAAAATTTTCTAACCAAGCGGATAGTCCGCAGATAGAGTGGCGAGGACCGAAAATTATTCGTGTCCACTACGCCGTGATTACTAAAGTTGCAAAAATAACTTCGCAAACTTAATTCCGATCTAAACTCAAGCGTTATTCTGTCGCAGAGAAGAGCTAGATCAGAATTGATTTCAATAATCCTTCAGCTTTCCTTTTATACTCTTCCAAAGCCATAAATTATAAATTAATAGCATGCTCCTGTCACGATTTAATGGCAAACTAGAATTTCTAATCCCATCCTTAAGCCTTACTGCAGACGAAACATGATAATTTCTCACCAAAAACATCATCATACACTCTGTATCTGATCTATACGCCTAAAACATCAACGGCTACAAAAAAAACCAAAGTGCTCCATAAATTATCATCCATAATGTTCTTATTTCTTAACACATTCCATACAAACATTGTTTCTAACATTCACAATTCTCATACTCAAATTTCCACATATATCAAGTAACATGCATACACTACCCAATTTTCCCATCATAGGGATTACCACAAGCAACACCTCATAAATCATGCGCCCATAATCATCATACATTTATCTCACTTAACTAGCTTCTATTCTCATCAATACGATCACTAGAAGCCATGTCCAATTATCACCTAATAAAATTTAACCACAAGTACTAATAGCCTTTCCCTAACATGGAAAAGATTAACTCACTCCATATCACGTGTGAAAAAACATCTTCAAGAATATGTCACATATGGATGCATGCGATAAGAAAAAACGATGCGGGAGGTACTTGAAGTTGTAAAGGATCGTCTGTAGAATATAGACAGCCATGTAAATGATTTATGGGTTCATGTATCTTGACCTTTTTACCACATGGACTTGTGAAACTGATAAAAAAATATCATGGGAATATTTAGGAATTGATATCCGCATTCTCTTTGTAATGAGAAAAATTTATATAATTAATGAATGGATGAATGAAATTTATATGTAAGCTCTAAAGATTATTACTACCAAGACATATATAGGAAATCCTTCCAGATGAATAAAAAATATGGATAGTATAATTATCTATCGCTAAAAGCGTCAAAGTCTATTAATTTTAAACACATATATTAACGCTATGTAAACACACGCTGAGAAATCTAGGTCTTTAATTTATTAATTGGAAATATGGGACTATCCTAGACATGAATCAATTTTTTACTTTGTATGGGAGACTAGGAACCAACCACACCTTATCGGGAAATGGATCTATACTTATCTAAGGCTCATACATACTCATCCCAGGCACTCACCTATACCAAACTGATACACATACCCATATACCTAAGATCCACACCCTCCCCTGGCAATTACTCAAGAGATCCATACCTATCCCGATTCGCACCTTACTACCCCAGGCACCCACTTATGCCACATTAATACACTCACCCACACATCCAAGACGCACACCCTCCCCTGGCAATCACCCAAAAGATCCATACCTATTCCGGACTCACACCTTCTTATCTCAGGCTTCTACCTAAACCACACTAATACAAGCACCCATACACCCAAGACACACACCCTCGACAACATTTGAAATTTGTATGAAAAAGTGCGTTAGAACGTACAAACTACCCCTACTCAGTTCCCCTTATTCCAAATTCTCTCAGTGTAGCTTCACTGCAAACATACGTATCCCATCACTACAAACAATACTTACTCACTGATACCCTCCATCGACTTTACATTCATTAATTGCCAGCAATATCCCCTCCCAACAATTCCTACTCCTGACGGATAACACCCCCTTTAAGAAAATAAAGCATTCCCAGCCGGGAGACCTCTGCGTATCTCCCCTACTCGCACCAATTATTCAATCACGAAACGAAATAATCTCACCATTGCACAACTCCCTCAAGTTGAACAGCATCATCCCCCTACACGTTAGCACAGCTCTCATAAATACGCTTATTAAACAGGCGCAACTTAGGCTAGGTATGCTGATACGCCGAGTGAGGGACTGGATGACTGCTCGCGGGCTCAACTTAGCACTGGAGAAAACCAAAGTGGTCATCTTGACAAAAAAGAGAATCCCTACAGTAAGGATGATCAGTATTGGAGATATGCGAATCGAATTGAAGCCATTGGTGAAGTACCTGGGGTTACTGATCGACTCGAAGATGACATTCTCTGAGCAAATCAGGGCAACGGCTGAGAAGGCTGCTGCAGAAGTATCGGCTCTGAATCGACTTAGCGCTAACCTAGGGGGCCCCAGCCCATCTTGATGAGTGCTGTAGGGTCAGTGCTGCTATGCGGAGTCGAAGTATGGGGTGACGCTCTCAGCAAGATAGTATACCGAAAACGTTTGGCATAGGTACAGAGAAGAGGAGCACTGAGGATTCGACGGTGAGAGCTATTGCAGGCGTGGCGCTAGAGAGCGCCACGCTATTTACCTGCACCGAAACGAGGATGCAAGGGACATGGCTGTCCACGAGGAGAGACAGCGCTCGCTCAACGATTGGCAGCAGTCTTGGGTCAATTGGATCCCCCAGCTTGAAGGCGCCTCACGGCCCAACAAAACGGGACCTGGCACGAAGTAATGTGTCAAACGGTTCCAGGCTGGGCTCTCAGGTTGACAGGGGAGGTGTGTAGTGGGTAGTCCAGTCGCCTTCTTGTGCACAGGGGAGTCTGTGCGTAAATGGCATTCACCTCCCAAAGACAAAAAAAACTCGACCGACCTAACAGCTGGACTTACTTTCTGCAGTCTGAGACGCCAATACATGTACAGTGTGACTTTAACGTCACCACCTATACTAACCCTACGCAGCCGGGAACCACTTATACTAACCCTACGCAGCAGGGAACGTAATGTCTCCCAAGTTCAAAATAGATGAGTAATGGAGCAGAAACGATAGCCCAAGCAAAACATGCATCATCGGATTTTTTTACATTCACACATGCTCTTTTTAACATTACCTCTTTTGGTAGAGGTAGATAAGATCCTCCACGGAAGAGTGTATACTTATTTACGTTAACCTGTAAATAAAGGGCCTGTTGGAATGCCCAGCCACTATCCCTCTCTTGAAATTCCTCACTTTTTTTCACGATAACACCACAAAAATCTTTGTAAACATGCTCAAGGTCGCAACCCCTGGTAATGATAACATTCTTCGTATTGAATGATTTTAAATCGCTTATATCATTCTGGCTACTTAAATCAAATTTTTTAAAAACGGCAAATAGTTCTAAATTGACTTTTACAGCCGTGAGCTCTTGAAGTTGAGCACTAATAAGGTCTGTGAAACAATGGCTCTCATTTTTTAAAAACTCTTTAATACTAAAATTCTTATTTTCGTTAATGATTTGGTACGTTGCTATTCGAGTAGCAAATGCTTGTGAAATTTTCTTCACTTTTCCCTGATCATCACTATTGATCTGGGATGCATTTTTTTTATGCTCATTACTCCTCAAATGGCTCCTGAAAAATTGTTGACTAACTTCAACATCGCAAAAGTGGCAGTGTTGTTTATTAGGAGTTTTATTATACTTTCTTTTCAAGGGTTTATGTATGGATACAGACATCTTACTCTTTATACTTTACTAACTTAATCAAATAAAACAGTGAAACTATATAATACAAAGAATTCTTAACTAACTCCCGACGTCTTCCTGAATATAATTTACGTTGATTATCTAAAAAGTTGCAAACTGGAGAATTTTTGCTCCAAATGTTATTTCGTTCCTGCGTAGAAGTGTGCTGAATCTGACAATAGGAGATTGGTTGTCCTAAATCAATGGAAATCTTCAAACTGGAGATTTGTTGTCCACAAATCTTTATTGCTCCTGCATAGAAGCGTGTTGAAGCGGGATTTTTGTTGCTACAAAGCTGTCAAAAATGTATGAACCATTCGCTTCTTCCGAAGATGGTGGCATAGTATAAGGAGCCTAATAAAAATTTTGAATATTCTTTTTTAGTTGAATTTCCTACGTAAGCAGATAGTCCGCAGATAGAGTGTCGAGGACCGAAAATTATTCGTGTCCACAACGCCGTGATTGCTATATTCTTTCCCAAGAATCGCTGTTTTAAATAAAATTTCCTACGTAAGCAGATAGTCCACAGATAGAGTGGCGTGGCCATGATTGCTATATTCTTTCCCAAGAATCGCTGTTTTTTAATAAAATTTTCTAACCAAGCGGATAGTCCGCAGATAGAGTGGCGAGGACCGAAAATTATTCGTGTCCACTACGCCGTGATTACTAAAGTTGCAAAAATAACTTCGCGAACTTAATTCCGATCTAAACTCAAGCGTTATTCTGTCGCAGAGACGAGCTAGATCAGAATTGATTTCAATAATCCTTCAGCTTTCCTTTTATACTCTTCCAAAGCCATAAATTATAAATTAATAGCATGCTCCTGTCACGATTTAATGGCAAACTAGAATTTCTAATCCCATCCTTAAGCCTTACTGCAGACGAAACATGATAAATTCTCACCAAAAACATCATCATACACTCTGTATCTGATCTATACGCCTAAAACATCAACGGCTACAAAAAAAACCAAAGTGCTCCATAAATTATCATCCATAATGTTCTTATTTCTTAACATATTCCATACAAACATTGTTTCTAACATTCACAATTCTCATACTCAAATTTCCACATATATCAAGTAACATGCATACACTTCACAATTTTCCCATCATAGGGATTACCACAAGCAACACCTCATAAATCATGCGCCCATAATCACCATACATTTATCTCACTTAACTAGCTTCTATTCTCATCAATACGATCACTAGAAGCCATGTCCAATTATCACCTAATAAAATTTAACCACAAGTACTAATAGCCTTTCCCTAACATGGAAAAGATTAACTCACTCCATATCACGTGTGAAAAAACATCTTCAAAAATATGTCACATATGGATGCATGCGAGTGCATGCGATAAGAAAAAACGATGCGGGAGGTACTTGAAGTTGTAAAGGATCGTCTGTAGAATATAGACAGCCATGTAAATGATTTATGCGTTCATGTATCTTGACCTTTTTACCACATGGACTTGTGAAACTGATAAAAAAATATCATGGGAATATTTAGGAATTGATATCCGCATTCTCTTTGTAATGAGAAAAATTTATATAATTAATGAATGGATGAATGAAATTTATATGTAAGCTCTAAAGATTATTACTACCAAGACATATATAGGAAATCCTTCCAGATGAATAAAAAATATGGATAGTATAATTATCTATCGCTAAAAGCGTCAAAGTCTATTAATTTTAAACACATATATTAACGCTATGTAAACACACGCTGAGAAATCTAGGTCTTTAATTTATTAATTGGAAATATGGGACTATCCTAGACATGAATCAATTTTTTACTTTGTATGGGAGACTAGGAACCAACCACACCTTATCGGGAAATGGATCTATACTTATCTAAGGCTCATACATACTCATCCCAGGCACTCACCTATACCAAACTGATACACATACCCATATACCTAAGATCCACACCCTCCCCTGGCAATTACTCAAGAGATCCATACCTATCCCGATTCGCACCTTACTACCCCAGGCACCCACTTATGCCACATTAATACACTCACCCACACATCCAAGACGCACACCCTCCCCTGGCAATCACCCAAAAGATCCATACCTATTCCGGACTCACACCTTCTTATCTCAGGCTTCTACCTAAACCGCACTAATACAAGCACCCATACACCCAAGACACACACCCTCGACAACATTTGAAATTTGTATGAAAAAGTGCGTTAGAACGTACAAACTACCCCTACTCAGTTCCCCTTATTCCAAATTCTCTCAGTGTAGCTTCACTGCAAACATACGTATCCCATCACTACAAACAATACTTACTCACTGATACCATCCATCGACTTTACATTCATTAATTGCCAGCAATATCCCCTCCCAACAATTCCTACTCCTGACGGATAACACCCCCTTTAAGAAAATAAAGCATTCCCAGCCGGGAGACCTCTGCGTATCTCCCCTACTCGCACCAATTATTCAATCACGAAACGAAATAATCTCACCATTGCACAACTCCCTCAAGTTGAACAGCATCATCCCCCTACACGTTAGCACAGCTCTCATAAATACGCTTATTAAACAGGCGCAACTTAGGCTAGGTATGCTGATACGCCGAGTGAGGGACTGGATGACTGCTCGCGGGCTCAACTTAGCACTGGAGAAAACCAAAGTGGTCATCTTGACAAAAAAGAGAATCCCTACAGTAAGGATGATCAGTATTGGAGATATGCGAATCGAATTGAAGCCATTGGTGAAGTACCTGGGGTTACTGATCGACTCGAAGATGACATTCTCTGAGCAAATCAGGGCAACGGCTGAGAAGGCTGCTGCAGAAGTATCGGCTCTGAATCGACTTAGCGCTAACCTAGGGGGCCCCAGCCCATCTTGATGAGTGCTGTAGGGTCAGTGCTGCTATGCGGAGTCGAAGTATGGGGTGACGCTCTCAGCAAGATAGTATACCGAAAATGTTTGGCATAGGTACAGAGAAGAGGAGCACTGAGGATTCGACGGTGAGAGCTATTGCAGGCGTGGTGCTAGAGAGCGCCACGCTATTTACCTGCACCGAAACGAGGATGCAAGGGACATGGCTGTCCACGAGGAGAGACAGCGCTCGCTCAACGATTGGCAGCAGTCTTGGGTCAATTGGATCCCCCAGCTTGAAGGCGCCTCACGGCCCAACAAAACGGGACCTGGTACGAAGTAATGTGTCAAACGGTTCCAGGCTGGGCTCTCAGGTTGACAGGGGAGGTGTGTAGTGGGTAGTCCAGTCGCCTTCTTGTGCACAGGGGAGTCTGTGCGTAAATGGCATTCACCTCCCAAAGACAAAAAAAACTCGACCGACCTAACAGCTGGACTTACTTTCTGCAGTCTGAGACGCCAATACATGTACAGTGTGACTTTAACGTCACCACCTATACTAACCCTACGCAGCCCATGCCTTGCTCGATTAAATGACGTTTCTTTCCTTGAATAAGCCCTGAAATATTGAAACTAGACCTGACCCACTTAAAGCCCGCATATAATAATAGCAAGATCCAGCTACTTACATCCAAAACCCAATCCTCCCACCTGATAGCCAACACACACCCACACGAATATCTGCAAACACTTAATAACCTGGCACACGTAAAAACCGGGCAGCGGCATACACACATGGTCGCCACTTCGGGCATTCTGGCATTACTCTCTATTTGCTCCAAATAATCTACTTCGCAACCAGCTATCTGCGGCAGCGTTGCCGGATTCAACTACCACGTCCATAACCAGCAATCATGATTCATAACCAAACCCCCAAAAATTCTTCAATGTTTCAAATGCCTTGGCTATGGTTACACCGCGCAAGTATGCAAAGGACCCGATAGGAGTTCTCTATGTTACAAGTGCGGTGAAATGGGACATAAAAGCAAAGCACACTGTATTCTTTGCAGTGATGTTAATCCAAGACATGATTTTGGCCACGTCTTGGAATCAGGAAAATGCCATGTTTTCCAGGATGCCCTAGCCAATTTAAAATTAGACCTTCGATAACCCGCGTCCTGCAGCTAAGCCTACACTGCAGTTCAAGCACTCAAAATCTGCTTGAGCAGCTTGCGTGGGACATGAAAGCCGACCTCTTGCTGCTGAGTGAGCAGCACCATGGTGAAAGTTCAGCATTATGGTATCCTGATGAAACTGGTGCTGCGGCCATCAAGGTTCAAAATAGTGATTTTCAGGTGGAGAGCTGTGGACGTGGGGATGGTTTTGTGTGGATTTGGTGCCCAGGGACCACCTTCTTCAGTGTGTGCCTAATGCCGAACGAATGGATATCATCTTTCCAAGCAAAGCTTCAGGCTTTGGAGGGCGCTGTCTCGAACGCAGACGAGAATGTGCTCGTTGGGGAAGACTTCAACGCGAAAGCAACCGAATGGGTCACGCCCAAACAGATCCGCGGGGAAAACGAGTCCTAGAAATGACGTCTATGCTCTCGGCTTTCTACAATTGGATGGAACAGCGAAAGGAGATTTTCACAGGGGACAAAAGAACTGGCAGCTCAAGACGTAGTGAACTCTACTATGAGCATAATTACGACTGCTTGCTGCTGTTCTATGCCCCGTTGAAAACCCCGGCACGGTAAGCCCCCAGTGTACTGGTGGTCAACTTAAATCACCGAAAAAAGAAGAGAGTGTCACAAACTTCGGCATTAGGCTCAACGGGCACGGAACTGTGACGAGGCAAGCAACCGCGAAGCAGCATATAAGTCAGCTAGGAAATGCCTTCGCAAATTGATCAAGAACTGCAAGGCCCACTGCGAGCAAGATCTAGTGGACAATGTGTGCAAGAATCCGTGGGGCCTTGGCTACAAGCTAGTTATGCGGAAGCTTGGTGCCCTTTGGAAATCTCGAATACATGATGCAGAAAAAATGGACAAGATAGTGAGGGCACTCTTTTCCGCCCATCCCGTCCATGTAGATGCTGTCTATGGTGAAACAGCAGATGAGTGTTCATTCTTCACACAGCCGGAACTGGAAGAGGCAATCCTTTCGTTGAGAGCTGGAGTATTGCGGCTTGTCTATCACCATTGTCTTGACTTGCTGCTCAGCACATTCAATGCTTGCCTTCGAGACGGGCTTTTCCTGATACGATGGATGGTGGCGAGGCTCATGATGATCAACAAGGGGAAGGGGAATCCCGAATCGCCGTCTGCAAACCACCCGTTATGCAAGTTAGACACGGCTGCGAAAGTGCTAGAGAAACTCATCAAGGGAAGACTCACTGACGTGATTCGTGCTGCTGAGGACCCATCTCCTCGGCAGTATGGCTTTAAAGTAGGACGTTCTACCATTGATGCGATTGCAGAGTTGATCAACGTGGTCCAAAAGGCAGAGGCATATAGTTGCACCAAGCAACGGATCGTCCTGTTGGTGATGCTCGACGTCCGAAACGCCTTAAACTTGGATGTGTGGATATTCTGGATACGCTGGAAGTCGCTTTACAATATCTAATGCAGCTTTTGAGGGACTTCCTAAAGGACCGAAGCCTACTCTATGACACGACATAGGGCCAACGAAGGATGGAAATTGCATGGAGTGTTGCCCAGGGATGTATGCTTGGTCCGGACCTGCGGAACATATCTTACGATGGGCTACTGAAACTTGAGATGCCAGACAAGTCACGCTTGGTTGGCTATGCAGATGATGTTGCCTCTCTAGTCACTGGATGCACTGTTGAACTGGCGCAACTTAAGCTAGGTATGCTAATGCGCTGAGTGAAGGATCGGATGACTGCTCGCGGATTCAGCTTAGCACTGGAGAAAGCTTAAGTGGTCATCTTGACAAAAAAGAGAATCATTAAAGAAGAATGATCAGTATTGGAGACTTGCGAATCGAATGACACCCATCGGTGAAGTACCTGGGGCTGCTAATCGACTCGAAAATGAGTTTCTCTGAGCAAATCAGGGCAACAGCTGAAAAGGTTGCTGCAGGAGTATCGGCTCTGAGTTGACTTATGGCTAACGTAGTAGGGTAGTAGGCCCCACCCCTCCAAGGAGAAGCCTCTTGATGAGTTCTGTATTGTCAGTGCTACTGTTCGGAGCAAAAGTATGGGGTGACGCTCTCAGCAAGAAGGTATACCGAAAACGCTTGGCACAGGTACAGAGAAGAGGAGCAGAGGAGGTAAGAGGTATTGCAGGCGTGATATCGGTCGCCCTCTTTGCTAGGGAGCACTACGCTATTTACCTACGCCAAAATGAGGAAAATGGTTCTCCGCGAGGAAAAACAGCGCTCACTCAACGATTGGCAGCAATTTTGGGTGAATTGCCCGTAGGGAAGGTGGACTACGTGCCTCATCCTGGATGTGAGACCGTGGCTAAATCGAAGGCATGGTGAAACTACCTTCTATCAGACGGAGCTTTTGAGCCGCATGAGTTTTTTCATTCTTACAGCCCACAAAATGGGTCAAGCTGCGAAGGGACCTCTACAGGGAGACGTGAGAGCTCACCCCGGATAATAGAGTCGCGGTGATGCTCGAATCGGTTGACAAATGGAACCAGGTGGCACATTATGCTCGGGCAGTCCTAAAATATAATAGGGACTCACAGCAGCCGGGGGTTTCGGGGCTGGGGGATCGCTTTTCTGGCACTTCCTCTTCCCCTCTCCCCTCCGGCTAGAAGAGCGATCCCCCAGCTTGAAGGCACCTCAAGGCGTAACAAAACGAGACCTGGCCCAAAGTAATGTGTCAAACGGTTCCAGACTGGGTTCTCAGGTTGACAGGGGAGATATTTAGTTCTTGCATGCATGGAAGTCCCACACTTTGTGCATAAATGGCATTCACCTCCCAACCACAAAAAAAAGCTACAACCCGAGAAATGCCAAATTTTACGTCCAGAAGTAGTATTCTGAGGACACATCTGCTCGCAGCTCAGCGCCCAGCGCCCACCCCGACTCAAGCAAGACAGTTCGCGTACTAGAATTCAGCGTCCCAAATACCGCGGAGACTCCAATCATCTTTAGGACTAGTAAACTACTACAGAAAATTCTTCCAAACTTTTCAAAGATGGCAAAACCACTCACCAATCACATACGCAAAGATACAATGTTCACCTGAACAGAAAACTGCATGGGCGTATACCAGCAGCTAAGGAGCGCATTAGTTGAATCTCCCCTACTTGCCTACCCCGATTTTACCTAGCCGTTTAATCTAACCACCAACGCCAGCAACGAAGCTCTAGGCGTGAATGGAGGTGAACAAATCCCGGTTAAAAATGGTCACCCGCGCCAGAGGACGGTAGGAAGAACTGGAACCTCCACTTGCTAATTCAAGTAAACCAAACCCCTCCCCAGAACCACCCAGCAACAATTCAGCCGCACCAGCCCAGGATATGAATCACTCCATTCCAGACCCCAAGTACATATCCAGGAATAGTAGAAATCAATCTCCGTGATCCGCCAACGAAACACAAGCATAAAAGACTACGTAAAGAAGTGCGGCAAGTGTCAAACCATAAAAAATATATCACACTACCACATGCCGATGGTAATCACTGATATACCAGAGAGACCGCTCGATAAGGTCTACTTAGACATTCCACTGATCCTTCTGAAGTTGAATCCCTTATTGACTTGCTCGATCCGAATGTTAGTCCTGGTCCCGACGGATTACCTAATATATTTGTAAAGTCACTTTGGTCCTCTTTGTGTTTTCCTCTATCCCTTATATTCAATCTCAGTCTTGGCACTGGCACCTTTCCAACGTACTGGAAAGATGCAAATGATGTTTCTATCTTTAAAAACGGCGACCCATCATCTGCCTCAAACTATCGTCCCATATCACTCCTCTCCTGTTTCTCTAAGCTGCTGGAACGGCTTTCACACAACAGGCTTCTTGAGTCACTGAGTTCATTTGTCACACCACAGCAATATGGATCCTTGAAATGTCGTTCAACTTCTACGAACTTGGCTGAGTTCAAAGATTATATTGCAAGAGCTTTAGATAAACAGCTTCAAGTAGATGCAATATTCACGGGCTTCTCCAAAGCTTTTGACTCCGTGAACCATGTTCTTCCCTGTTAAAAGTTAGCTTTGCTCGGCATAGCCGGTTCCCTTCATTCTTGGATTTCATCGTGTCTATCCTCCCGTTCATGTCGTGTTAATCTCTATGGCCCAATCTCCTTTCCATTCAATCGTACATCTGGCGTCCCCCAAGGGTCAATCCTTGCACCTCTTCTTTTCATACTGTTTAGCAATGATTTTCCCTCCGTAATTTCCTCTTCTTGTCTTCTGTATACTGATGATTTCAAGGTATTCCGGATAATAAGATCCCTTGAAGATTGTTAGCAACCCCAGATTGATCTTTTTAACCTCTATAACTGGTATAATGTAAACTCCCTTCGCATCAATGTTTCCAAATGTTTTAAAATGACTTTTACTTTGAAAATTGTTCCTGTAACTTTTAATTACACCCTATGTGATGTTGTTCTCTCCTCTGCAGATTCATGTAAAGATCTGGCTGTAATATTTGGCAACAAGCTTAAATTTGATGTCCACATTTTTAGCATAAATACCAAGGCATCAAAAGTTTCGGGTTTGCTCATACAGCATTTGCACAAGTTTGCAAATATTGCTACCGCTGTTCACTTGTTCACATGTCTTGTCCACCCTTTCCTTGAGTACTGCTCAGTAGTGTGGTCTCCTAGACATTTACATCTTGCGAACTCACTAGAAGCTGTTCAGTGTAAGTTTACCAATATTGTGTTCTTCAACTTCAACTTAGCCTATGAGTCTGATGAGCGTCGTTTATCCATATTTTGTCTCCCTTCTCTGTTGTCTCGTAGAACCTTCTTAGATCAATGTTCCTTTCATAAGTTGTGGAAAATTGCTTCCACCCTGGGCGCAGACTTGCACTACAGACTGTATGCACGTCCTAGTCAGTCTAATCACATTCTTGAGGTTCCGTACGCCTGGACGATTTATATTTTCACTCAATCATGCGGCGAATCGTCAGAATGCATGACAGCCTCGAGCTTGGTTCTCTATCCACGTCCTACTTTGTTTTTAAATGTTTCCTTATCACTCAATTTTTTCAAACTTTGATCTAGACTCTAACCTCATTTCTTGCATGTTTCAATTAACTTTTTTCTGCTTGATTTTGTTGTATTAATCGGTCTTACTCTAAATTATATTTAACTATATTTAATTATCTGAGTCTATTTTGTTATTGGATTTCTGTCTGTCAAATGGATTTAAATAAATAAATAAATTAATTAATAAAATAAATAAATAAATTATAGGCCAACTAATCGAGACACCAACCGGCGACAAAAATATACTAACATTCCATGATAACCTCACAAAGTTCGTAGAGTGGTACGCCCTACCCAATATAGAGGCAGAAACAGTGGCAAAGGTATTCTGGAGGAAATCATCACTCGTTACCGAGTACCCAAACAACTAGTCACAGATCAGGGTACCAACTTTGTGGTACAACTTTTCAAACAGATCTGCAAACTAATTAACATTAAGCAGTTGCAGACCACTACCTACCACCCTCAATCAAACGCAGCCTTTGAAGGAGCATACAGACCACTAATTGAATATCTACGCACCATGGTAGATCAAAATCCATAGATCTGGTATCAATTCTTGCGAACGGCTGCACTCTTCTATAACAACTGCGAACATAATAGCACCAAACTCACCCCTAAAAATTGTCTTTTTGGCTTAACCTCAGACATCCCCCCACTCTAAAATAAAACCCATCCCCCCACTAAAATAAAACCCATCCCCCTATGCAACCACAAAAGTTATTACAACATGCTAAAATACAAACTACAAAAACTGTATGATATAGCCAGAAAAAATACCCCAACTAGCAAGCAGAGATCCAAAGCCCACTATGACACAAAAAGCAAACCAATTAACTTCGTGTAGGGGACAAAATCCTACTACAGAACGAAAACCAGAAACACAAACCAACATAGGTCTGGGTCTGTCCCTACGAAGTAAAATGCATAAACTCCCCGGTTGAGACAGCGATTGTGATAGGAAAGAGCCTTGTTAATGTCAATCGCCTCAAACCCTTTTCTGACTAGTACTCTAATTTTTCTTTTTCCTCCCCTACCCTTATTTTTTCCCAGCAATGGCATTAACATCAATAATCATATGCTGGCTTCTTCTATTGACCAACGCGGAATCAGAACCCTTCTCAACACAATGCCTACCAAATACGAGCGCACGTTTCGAAGATATCAATAATCTAATAAGTTACCACAGTACTTGGAAAATACTAATGGGATTGCATCTAGGAGAAGTCCGAAAGCAAATCAAATTAGCTGAGTGCGCCGAAAATATGCCCACACTAGTATGCTCGCGAAACAACAACAGCTGCAAGTATGAACTTGTTCACATACACAGCCTAGTATACAGCCTACAAACCCGTTCACAAATGCTCATCGACTCCTTGGTAACCAAGTGGATCAAGCATTCATTTTTCAACGGAGTGGGCTCTTCCGTTCTATATTCGGAACTATGGACGATGAGAACGAAAAAAAGCTCTATGATAAAATTGAAACATTAGAGACCGAGGCGAAAGAACTATAACAACTCGAAAAGCAAAGAATAAGCATCGTAAATACCTCCTTAGACAAAATAAACAAACTTCTCTCTGACGTTTGAAGGGACAGACTGAGTAAGCCCTGCTAATTAAGGAACCATTTGATACATCCGACAAATTACTAGCTGTGGAATGCAAAATATAATAATGACCTCACACGCCAAGATACTTACACATAAAAAGGCAACAAGTGCCTCCATTTCTGTGAACAAATCCTCACAAAATCGGGAAACAAATTTTTAGTGGTAATCCAGTTCCCCTTATTCCAAATTCTCTCAGTGTAGCTTCACTGCAAACATACGTATCCCATCACTACAAACAATACTTACTCACTGATACAATCCATCGACTTTACATTCATTAATTGCCAGCAATATCCCCTCCCAACAATTCCTACTCCTGACGGATAACACCCCCTTTAAGAAAATAAAGCATTCCCAGCCGGGAGACCTCTGCGTATCTCCCCTACTCGCACCAATTATTCAATCACGAAACGAAATAACTTTACCATTGAACAAGCCCCTCAAGTTGAACAGCATCATCCCCCTACACGTTAGCACAGCTCTCATAAATACGCTTATTAAACAGGCGCAACTTAGGCTAGGTATGCTGATACGCCGAGTGAGGGACTGGATGACTGCTCGCGGGCTCAACTTAGCACTGGAGAAAACCAAAGTGGTCATCTTGACAAAAAAGAGAATCCCTACAGTAAGGATGATCAGTATTGGAGATATGCGAATCGAATTGAAGCCATTGGTGAAGTACCTGGGGCTACTGATCGACTCGAAGATGACATTCTCTGAGCAAATCAGGGCAACGGCTGAGAAGGCTGCTGCAGAAGTATCGGATCTGAATTGACTTAGCGCTAACCTAGGGGGCCCCAGCCCATCTTGATGAGTGCTGTAGGGTCAGTGCTGCTATGCGGAATCGAAGTATGGGGTGATGCTCTCAGCAAGAAAGTATACCGAAAACGTTTGGCATAGGTACAGAGAAGAGGAGCACTGAGGATTCGACGGTGAGAGCTATTGCAGGCGTGGCGCTAGAGAGCGCCACGCTATTTACCTGCACCGAAACGAGGATGCAAGGGACATGGTTGTCCACGAGGAGAGACAGCGCTCGCTCAACGATTGGCAGCAGTCTTGGGTCAATTGGATTCCCCAGCTTGAAGGCGCCTCACGGCCCAACAAAACGAGACCTGGCACGAAGTAATGTGTCAAACGGTTCCAGGCTGGGCTCTCAGGTTAACAGGGGAGATGTGTAGTGGGTAGTCCAGTCGCCTTCTTGTGCACATGGGAGTCTGTGCGTAAATGGCATTCACCTCCCAAAGACAAAAAAAACTCGACCGACCTAACAGCTGGACTTACTTTCTGCAGTCTGAGACGCCAATATATGTACAGTGTGACTTTAACGTCACCACCTATACTAACCCTACGCAGCCCATGCCTTGCTCGATTAAATGACGTTTCTTTCCTTGAATAAGCCCTGAAATATTGAAACTAGACCTGACCCACTTAAAACCCGCATATAATAATAGCAAGATCCAGCTACTTACATCCAAAACCCAATCCTCCCACCTGATAGCCAACACACACCCACACGAATATCTGCAAACACTTAATAACCTGGCACACGTAAAAACCGGGTAACCAGCAATCCTGATTCATAACCTAACCCCCAAAAATTCCACTAAACAAACAAACCTTACACCAACACCCCAACCCCCACCTTCAAGCCGAATCTGAACATATTCTCACAAAAAGCGGCTAAATCTTTCCAACTAGTGTAGCAAGAACAAAATCATCCGAATCAAACAAAGTTATCTGAAACGAATATCTTGTACTAGATTAATTATCAATGAAGTTAATGAAGTATAGAAAGATTGTAGCCAGTAAAAACACTTCCCACCATCACTGCATATCATAACTAACCAACTAAAGAGATTTGTGTAGCTCTCCAAGCAACAAATCGCACTTAGAGCCCTAAAATCATGCTACGTAGCAGCTGGATTGTTATATCAATGACGTAAATTAACAAGAAAACTTTTTAAGCCAGTTATACGTAACCACCATAAATATTGTAAGTACATATTTTAAAAGTCCATATTATTAATAGGCAGTGACACTCTCAAAGACCTCATCGAAAAATAGATACAAACAATTACAATTTAAAAATGCATTATACTATCAAAATCTGCATAGAAATATACATACACAACCATTACAATTTAGAAAATAATTATATAATACATACATCAAATAGATACAAAACTATTACAATTTGAAAATTCACTGACACTATCAGAAACCTCATAGAAAAATAGATGCAAGACAATTACAATTTAATTATATTTATAGGCACTATTTCCAATGTGAAAATTCATTATACTTATAAATACTATCAAAAACTGCATACAAAAATAGATACAAAGCAATTTACAAACTAATTATATTTATAGACAGTATCAAACCCCCCATAGAAAAATAGATACAAATAATACTTAACAAACACAATTCATAGAACTAATTATATTAATATCGAATACTGTATAGATAACACATCTGATAATAAGAAAAATCAACTAAACAACAAGCATTCAAACATAACAACAAACAAATATGCTGAAGCATACCCCCAAGACCATCGTATCAAAATTAAAATGACACCCAATGCACGTCATAGCGATGCGATTCAAGGTCAAGAAAGACCAACAGAACCAAGGACGGGAAATAGGGAAGTAACAGACCATGTATTTAGACATGCAGCCGCGATGATATGCAGTTGGAAATTCAATCATCGTAAACGCGTTAGTGGATGATTGTTTACGTTCCGGATTAAAAAAAAAAAGATCCATTTAGACATACAGGCCCAATGATATGAAGCTTGACCCCGCAAGCGTTTGGTGGACAATGGTTAGTAGTTGTATAGAGAAAGAAAATACAATTGAAGAAAATGCAAGTTCAACATTTCACCTGACTGGAATTATTAAACTCTAATCACTGAAGATAATTGCATTCAAATCAATGCACGTTCAGCATTTCACTTGACTAGACTTATTGAACTCTGTTCAATAAAGAAAATTGGATTGAAGCAAATGCAAGTTCATTATTTTAATCGAAATGGAGTACACTTCACCTGACTGGAACTATTGAACTCAGTTCAATGAAGATAATTGAATTATAGAAAACATGAGTTCAACATCTCACCTGACTTAAATTATTGAACTCTGTCCAATAAAGAAAACTGGATTGAAGCAAATGCAAGTTCAGTATTGTAGCCAGCATGGAGTACTGCCGGTCTTCATCGGCCACCGTTTGTCGCCAGCCCCACCATCGAATAGGACTCCTTGGCTTACGCCTGGTCCTGGGTATCCTTTCGTTACACCGGCTCCTCGGTGCACCCTCAGGCCTTGTAGTGAATATAGAAGTTTCAATAAGTCCGTAAAGGACTGCAGCGATGTTCTGCTGCCTCGGCAGAAGAAGATGACAATATCTGCCGAGAATGCCCTCGTCTGAAGACGCGTGAATGCGCTGGCAGGCTAGCATTGCGGTGTCGTGGGGCGGGTTCATTTCCCCAGCACGAGGATCCACTACAAAAAATTTCGCACTCACGAATTGGATGTTGCTCACGAG
This sequence comes from Odontomyia ornata, assembly GCA_963969285.1. Lineage (NCBI taxonomy): Eukaryota > Metazoa > Arthropoda > Insecta > Diptera > Stratiomyidae > Odontomyia > Odontomyia ornata. Next base: position 192,139,569 of record OZ017742.1, on the reverse strand, counting down.
GCGACCGAAGTCGCAAGAAGCGTAGATAACTATACCAAGGGAGATAGTATTTGCTATGAAAACAAGAGGAACCTGAGAAGAAAGGCGGACTTGGGGTAACCTCGTCATTATCCGACGAAGCTCATGGCCCACAAATGAAAGAGGGGCAACCGGGTGGTGATGGAGTCCTTTCGCACCCACCCAACCGGAATAAATCCATATATATTTTGTTGCAGTGGCCAGGTATTCCTCTTCTGAGTGGAAAACTCATACAACTTGAATTGCATGAACTTTCCCAACAGAAGGGGAGTACCCCGTTGACCAATTTATGCCATAGAATTATACAATTTGATTGCATAACGCTATGCCATAAAGAGGCACTCTGCTAGGGCCACTCAACCCGCGAGGTCACCTGAAACGGAAAGGATTAATTAAGACACGGCGGCTGGCTCATGTTTTTAGGGGGCAGCCTGCCACCGTACCGGGTCCTATACTCGGTCAGAGTTCCACAGGAATGAAAACACCGAAGGTTTTCTGATTTTAGTAATTCATTATTTTCATTTTTTTGTTCTTATAAGAATACTAATTTAAAAAAAAGAAGCCAAATTACGACAAGAAAGCAATTTAAAGAAAACCATAAGGCAAATAATGTGAAATCTATAGGAAAGAAAAATTTAATGCAAAATTTAAAATATATATGAAAAAAAAAGAATTAAATACAAAATTTAAAAATATATAGAGAAAAGAATTAACTGCAACATTTAAACTATATATGAAAAATAAGGAATTAAATACAAAATTTAAAAATATATAGAAAAAAGAATTAACTGCAACATTTAAACTATATATGGAAAAAAAGGAATTAAATACAAAATTTAAAAATATATATGGAAAAAAGAAAAAGAATTAAATGCCAAAGTTAAGATATATATGAAAAAAAATATTAACTACAACATTTAAAAAATATATATATGCAAAATTAAGGCAACAAAAGGGTACTCACCCGCATGGTCCTCCGAGCGCTCAACGACGATGCAGATGGTCCTGAAATGCAATTTTCTTTTTAGCTGAACTAGAGAAACTTGGCGTTAATTCAATAAGAACTTTGGCAACTTTTCTTGGGTTTGATTTCAACAGGATTTCGAGTTTTCGTCTCAGATCGAACCGTTACACTTTGTAATGCCCAACACTCGTATGTAGATTCTGGCGTTTGTTCACTAGGTCACCGCCAGGCACTTGTCTAAATCAATTTCAACGCAACGCGAGCGAAGGATGCGTTGCAAAAACAGTAGCGCGGGAGCTCTTTCACTTTTCTGCTCCTTCAACGTCGTCTAACCCAAATGCAGCGAAAAACAGGGAGGATTCAATGTTGTTGTTTACAAGCGAAGAAACCGAGTCCTAGATATTAATTCCTGTTCCCGTTCTCAATTCCAATTGCTTGGGAGTCGTGGGCGGCAGTTTCACTTAATTCGCTGATTCTCAAGATTGTGTCCCGGAATAAGGCACTGGCGTTCAATTGATTGCATCGATGTGTGGGAGACGGAATCGTGCCCGGGATGCAGTCCAGTAAACTGTTTCCTGCTGGCGAATGTGATATGGATAGGGAGCTCGCACGATTGTGCCCTTTCGCTCGCTCCTAGTTAAGTGCAGGATGTACGTATGATGAGGATGAGTTGTGTGTGGTTTTCTTGTTTCCCTATGTCGAAATATTTTCTGCAGTTGCCGTTGCGTCACACTACTTTCGGGTCAACTACTCGAAAACGCTTTCAGCTACTTAGACTTTTGGCCTTGCAAGACAGGAAGCTCCAAGTCGCGTTTCGCGAGGGATTCTGCGAATCGTTCACTGCCAAAACAAACCAAACCAAATGGAAAACAAGGAACTGGTCGAAATGGTCGGGTTGGTCGGAGTTGATGTTCAAGTCCTTTGGCCTTTCAATGGAACCACGGAAGCGCGGAATACGCTGATTGCTTGTAGTCACATAGGTCAGATCACCTCTCTCGTGGTGCCGGCTCAAAACTGTCGACCGCCAGGGAAGAACTGAATTGTGAAAGACCGTAAAGCAGCGAGTAATTTCATCATCAGCCAAACTACCGTTTAGTATGTCGCGAGCTGAACTCCCATGTGTGCAAGTCCGTCCTGTGCCGTATCCTCAGCACAATTCCTTGCATCAGCAAAGGGGCAAAATTTGGCAAATTCGCGATGGACATGCGCTAAACAAATTAAACACAGGCAAGAAAATAAAACTACTAAACAACTATCGGGCACTAATTCCCAAACGTGGGTTATCTGAAAAATCTTTCTTCTCACTGCAATGACAACTGGAGCTGTCAACAGTATTCCATCGTACCAGATCAATCTCAAATCGTACCAGTTCGATCGCAAATTGTTCTAGTTCAATCTAAAATTGTTCCAGTTCAATCTGCAATCGTACCAGTTCGATCGTTTTAGTTGATCTGGGACATTTTATGCTTGAGTTTTCTTTAACCCTTTAACTGCTCGATTACGACAGGGCAGCTAATTTTCTCGCGATCCCAAGGCGACGAGGATTGTGAAAAAAGGGGCTGAAGGATCTTGCAGGGTACCATGGGTTGTCTTCGGCGTCAGGACGCGAAGTGACGAACAATAAAAGAAAACACAATTGACAGACGGACGAACTGACTTATGATTATGTTTGGCCGGAAGTATACAACCCTTGCGCGTTTTTGAAAATATATGCGGACGGACAAAACAGACGTGACTAATTATCTATCGGCGCACGTCTTTTGCGTGGTATATCCCCACTTTTTTTCCCGATGGGTCCGTTATCAGGTAACGGTTAGGTCCCATTACCTTCTTTATGCGGCTTCTCAAGAATTGCCGGTCCAACTTGGCGTTGTAATGCCCCGCGGCGTCACTTTGGCGGAAATCGCGCCGGAAAACTTCATCTCCTTCTTTGAAATTAGCAGATCATGACCTGAAATTGTACTGCGCCTCATTTGCACTTCCTGTGGCCTTAGTCTTCCGTCCGATTTGTTGGCGGAGGTCTCCTAGACGTTCATGGGGCTCCAGCGCAACGACAGGGTCTCTCAAACACTTTAATTACCGTAACAGCCGGTATGATTTACCGTGGCAAATCATGTGCTGTCCAAAGGCTTCAAAGTAAGGGGCGACACCGGTGACGGAATGATACGAGGATCGCAGGGCGCATGTGATGGCAGACAATCGCTGATCCCAATCTTTTTGAGATGGGTGGACGTAGGAATGGATCGCGGCCAATAGGGTGCGGTTCAACCGTTCTGAAGCGTTAGACTGAGGAGAGTATATGGGCGTCAGTTGGTGTTCAACGCCATACTGCTCGAGTAGGCCCTTAAGCTGCCAAGACCGGAACTGTACTCCGTTGTCTGAGTACACACTCTCTGGAACCCCGAACACATGGAATACCCGGTTCTCTAAGAATTTCACGATAGATGGAGTTGTGAATTTACGGATAGGTTCCACCAGTGGGAATTTTGAAAGCTGGTCAAGAACGACTATAGCTCCGATGTGTCCCATGGAAGACCGAGGATATGGACCGAGTAGATCGATGTATAAACGTTAGAATACGCGTTCTGGGACATTGAGTTGACCCATAGGAGGTCGAAGAGGCTGGTTGGGCGCTTTGGTACCTTTACAGGTCTCACAGGCGCTCACGTAGTCTTTGACCTGCGATGCCATTTTAGGCCAAAAGAAGTATTTCTTGAGTCGCCGTAACGTCCAACCGTAACCTCCGCGGGCACTTAAAGGATGCTCATGTGCGCGGAGGATCAGATGTTGTGTCATTTCCTCCGGTACCCAGAGTTTCCAGGACTCTTCTTCCTGCCATGGATCACCAGTGGCGTATTCATTTCGTCTATACACGTAGCCGTCTATTACCTTCAAATCAGGCAGCTGCGATTGTTGGGTCGCGATGGTTTGCCTCAACTCTTTGTAGCTGTCTGATTCGAAATGTGGGCTGTCCAAATCTATTTGATGGGGTCCTCGTCATTTATTGTCAATTCGGCTCCCTCTGGGGAAAACATTCGTGAGAGGGTGTCGGGTACGATGTTCTGGGTCCCTTTCCGATGTTTGATGGAAAACTTGAACCCTTGCAGTTTAAGAGCCCATCTTGCTAGGCGTCCATGTAAATCTGCCTGGTTCATCAACCATTGTAGTAAAGCGTGGTCCGTGATGATTTCGAATTGGTGGCCCTCGATATAAGCTCGGAATTTCTTCACAGCCATTACCGCTGCCAAGCATTCAGGCTCAGACACAGTATAGTTTCTTTGGGCTGAGTTCAGCTTATTGGACATGAAGGCGATGGAAGCTTCCTCTCCCTCTTCGGTCAATCGCACCAGCACGGCCCTTACTGCATGTTGACTTGCGTCACAATGAATGGAGAAGGGCTTCGTGAAGTTGGGGCTGTGCAAGACCGGGGCTGATGTGAGGGCTTGCTTTAGCTCTTCAAATGCCTTTCGGCTGAGTTCGGTCCAAATAAACTTCCCTTTCCGCAGCATGTCTGACAGGGGCGCTGAAACTGATGCGTAGTTCCGAACAAACCTTCGGTACCAACCACACACACCAAGGAAACGTCGTAGCTGCTTCACTGTTTTTGGTAAGGGGAACTCATCAATCGCACGCGTTTTGTCTGGATCCGTTTTGATAGTGCCATGTCCTATGACATGTCCTAGGTATCTTACTTCTTTCATGACAAACTTACTTTTCTGTACGTTGATGGTGAGGCCCGCCTTACTGATGTGCAGGGCTACTTCTTGTAGTAGTGGGAGGTGTTGATCGAACGTTTCCGTGATGAGTAATAGATCATCCAGGTACACGAACACTGGTGTTTCAGGAGAGGTGGGATGACCTTGTCCATCAGCCGAGTCATCGTTTGCGGCGCATTACACAGGCCAAAGAGCATTGTGACGAACTGATATAATGGTCGTCCAGGCACTGTGAAGGCGGTCTTGTCCCTCGACCCCTCATCGAGTGGAATTTGCCAGAAGGCGTCTTTTAGGTCGAGACTGGTGATATAATTTGCTTTCGGCAGTCTCCCTAGTATTCCATCGATGAGTGGAAGAGGGTACGCGTCCTTGATGGTAACCGCGTTTACCTTACGGGTATCAAGATAGAGGCGGACTTTACCTGGCTTCACCACCAAGGTTACCGGTGATGACCAGGCACTTTGGGACTCCTCTATGACCCCCAACTCGAGCATCCTATCCAGCTCCGCATACACCAATTTCTCCATGGCCGGTGAGATGGCATAGTGTCTATGCTTAATCGGTTTACTATCGCCAACGTCGATGGCGTGTGAGACTAGGGTGGTGCGGCCAAGGCCTTGGGTAGCGGAAGATGGGTAAGCAGCGATGGATGCTTCCAGGCGTTGCCGTTGGTTACGCGTCAGGTCATGCCTATCGGGAATAGAAGTGATTTCGTTGACATATCTGGTATGTAAAGACAAATCTGTGAATAAATCGGAGGCCAGTCCAAAACGGGAACGAGATCGACGCCAAGGTACACATTCTGAGTCAAAGACGGGATAATGTAGAAAGTAATATCCTTCGTCTGACCCCTGAACGTCACGGGTGTGGTTAGTTTACCTCGTATAGGGTGTTTGGTGCCATCAGCTGTACTGATTTCAGTCCGCCAGGATTTAATCAAGTTCGGATAGTCTTTGAGCACCTTCGAGCCAAAGCTCGAGGCAAGACAACTGATACTGGCACCCGTGTCGATCAATGCAAACACGGTTTCGCCCAACACTTTAATTGGATGATAAGGTCTGATCTCATTTTCAGCAACCTCCGAGATGTTACAAGAGTTTAGGGTGTGACGGCAGGTGCGCACTCTATTGCGGAAATTCCGCCAACGACGGATTGACCATTTTGTCGTGCGCGGGCGGGAAGTGACTACTTTGGAAGCGAATATTCGCTCTCGAGCCACCCGATATTCCTGCAGTCGAACATGATAAGGTTTTAGAATGCGTATTTGAGGCTGCCGGGGTTCTTTTGGCAGTGACTGCGGTGGTCGCTTTAATATTGTCGTTGGCGAGGTCTCCGGAAGAGAGGGAACATCCGCAGTCATAGTGGTCATGGCTAGTGGGTTAACGTCAGGTTTGTTGGGGTGAGCAGCTGGCTGAGGAGCTACTGCGGGGGCTTCGAGTACCACTGAGGTGGTCGGGTACTCTTTCGGCCGTTTTTTTGCGGGCACGTTCAGGGCAGTCCGGGAAGTAAGTGTCCGGCTTGGCGCAACCTTAGCAGAAAACCTTACGTATTCGCCAATATGACTCAAGTGCTGCTCCCCTAAGCAGCATTGGCAAATATCCTGCAAGCGCCGTGTGATCTCCAGCTAGCTTTTGCTCAATCAGCGACTCCACCCGACCAATGAAAACTTCCACAGTTATGGTGTTGGGTTCCCCGCTGAAATGCAGATTCCAGCTCTGGATGATGCTGGGGATCTGCGTCGGCTTCAGCCGATACGTAGCGTGTGGATGGATGCATTGGTCCGGCGGAATCACTGGAGCCTGAGTTGGTGGCGGTGCTTGGCTCAGTCGGGGCCAGTACACTGGAGCCATCGAATTCATTACCACACCGGGCCGGACCCGTTCGTGATCGCGCCGCGAGTCTACCGGAAAATCCCATGGATTTGGGTCCGAATCCCACATCGGAGGCGTTCTTGGCCGCGGTGGCACTGGATTCTCCTTCTGGCTTTCCAGCGAGGCTACCCGGGTGGTCAGGTCCTGCATGAGCGCCATTAAATCCTGTAGGACTGTCGCCTCCACAGCCACAGTGGATCTCGGCTCTTCCGCAGGCGGCACTGCTTCGGCTTGGCCCATTAAGTCAGGCTCATCAGCCGCTGTTGGAACCTGCTCCTGCCGGCCCTTTGGTTTGGGCACCGCCCCTTGAGCAGCTGGAAGCTCTAGGTGGCTGGAAGGTCGATCCGCTGATGTCGCTGGTTGTCGGCATAAAGGGCAAGTCCGGCTAACTAATAAATGCTGGGTCACACAGGCTTCATGAAACTCATGTCCGCACGCCAACGTTTGTACGGACGTTCCATCATTTCGCGCCTGCTGGCAGATGACGCACAATGCCGTGGGCCCCACTTCCGAACGCAACCTGCGCTTGTCTGGGGTGCATTTGATCGACATGCTAAATGCAATTTTGCTAACTAAATACCTAAATTGATATAAGTTAAATACAGGCTAGAATGTCACTATAAAAGAAATAAGTAAATATTAATAAGAAAATAACACCTAAAGTGGCCGAAAGTGGCGAACTATTCAGATTCCTCACAAAAAAAAGTTTTAATTAAGTTATCAAACAAAATAGTCGGTCTTTCCATTCCGTCCTTCTTCCCAAGCAAGGACACCAATGGCACATTCCTTCTGTAGTGTTTCAGGGACAACTCTCTTGCGGCACCATGAGAATCAGGGTTCAGAAGTGCTCCCTCATCCGCTAGTTTTTCAAGTTACCACTTGTCAGCCCAGGGTTGAATTCTGATCCACAAGCAGGACGTGTCTTGTCATGGATTAGCTAATCAGCCAATCGCATGAAATCAAAATCCATCTAATTTAAGACACTCAGGCACCGCTGGTTTGGGGAGCGGATCAGAATCCTCCGCAAAATGAATGTTGAGATAATAACTTCCGAACACAAATAGGGACTCTAATATCATTTGGCCTTACTAGTTATACAATGGTGGTAAACCACCAAAGTATAAATCAAAAGCAGGACCAAACGATATTGATGTCCAAAGACAACACACGTCCGGAAGTTACTAGTTGCTGGGGCACGATCAGTGCAAAAACCCTCGGGAGTTACCTACCCGCCAATAATACTAACACCTTGTGGGGACACCTAGAGACGATGGACTGTCTCGTGCTCACGACTGATGATACAGCCGGGCATTTCGGGCCCCACGTTGGGCGCCATTTGTAGTGAATATAGAAGTTTCAATAAGTCCGTAAAGGACTGCAGCGATGTTCTGCTGCCTTGGCAGAAGAAGATGACAATATCTGCCGAGAATGCCCTCGTCTGGAGACGCGTGAATGCGCTGGCAGGCTAGCATTGCGGTGTCGTGGGGCGAGTTCATTTCCCCAGCACGAGGACCCACTACAAAAAATTTCGCACTCACGAATTGGATGTTGCTCACGAGGCGACCGAAGTCGCAAAAAGCGTAGATAACTACACCGAGGGAAATAGTATTTGTTATGAAAACAAGAGGAACCTGAGAAGAAAGGCGGACTTGGGGTAACCTCGTCATTACCCGACGAAGCTCATGGCCCACAAATGAAAGAGGGGCAACCGGGTGGTGATGGAGCCCTTTCGCACCCACCCAACCGGAATAAATCCATATATATTTTGTTGCAGTGGCCAGGTATTCCCCTTCTGGGTGGAAAACTCATACAACTTGAATTGCATGAACTTTCCCATCAGAAGGGGAGTACCCCGGTGACCAATTTATGCCATAGAATTATACAATTTGATTGCATAACGCTATGCCATAAAGAGGCACTCTGCTTGGGCCACTCAACCCGTAAAGTCACCTGAAACGAAAAGGATTAATTAAGTACCCGGCGGCTGGCTCATGTTTTTAGGGGGCAGCCTGCCACCGTACCGGGTCCTATACTCGGTCAGAGTTCCACAGGAATGAAAAGACCGAAGGTTTTCTGATTTTAGTAATTCATTATTTTCATTTTTTTTTTGTGTTCTAATAAAAATACTAATATAAAAAAAAAAGAAACCAAATTACGACAAGAAAGCAATTTAAAGAAAACCATAAGGCAAAAAATGTGAAATCTATAGTAAAGAAAAATTTAATGCAAAATTTAAAATATATATGAAAAAAAAGAATTAAATACAAAATTTAAAAATATATAGAAAAAAGAATTAACTGCAACATTTAAACTATATATGAAAATAAGGTATTAAATACAAAATTTAAAAATATATAGAAAAAAGAATTAACTGCAGAAGAAGATGACAATTTCTGCCGAGAATGCCCTCGTCTGAAGACGCATGAATGCGCTGGCAGGCTAGCATTGCGGTGACGTTATGCGGGTTCATTTCCCCAGCACGAGGACCCACTACAAAAAATTTCGCACTCACGAATAGGATGTTGCTCACGAGGCGACCGAAGTCGCAAGAAGCGTAGATAACTATACCAAGGGAGATAGTATTTGCTATGAAAACAAGAGGAACCTGAGAAGAAAGGCGGACTTGGGGTAACCTCGTCATTACCCGACGAAGCTCATGGCCCACAAATGAAAGAGGGGCAATCGGGTGGTGATGGAGCCCTTTCGCACCCACCCAACCGGAATAAATCCATATATATTTTGTTGCAGTGGCCAGGTATTCCTCTTCTGAGTGGAAAACTCATACAACTTGAATTGCATGAACTTTCCCATCAGAAGGGGAGTACCCCGGTGACCAATTTATGCCATAAAATTATACAATTTGATTGCATAACGCTATGCCATAAAGAGGCACTCTGCTTGGGCCACTCAACACGCGAGGTCACCTGAAACGGAAAGGATTAATTAAGTACCCGGCGGCTGGCTCATGTTTTTAGGGGGCAGCCTGCCACCGTACCGGGTCCTATACTCGGTCAGAGCTCCACAGGAATGAAAACACCGAAGGTTTTCTGATTTTAGTAATTCATTATTTTCATTTTTTTGTTCTTATAAGAATACCAAATTACGACAAGAAAGCAATTTAAAGAAAACCATAAGGCAAATAATGTGAAATCTATAGGAAAGAAAAATTTAATGCAAAATTTAAAATATATATGAAAAAAAAAGAATTAAATACAAAATTTAAAAATATATAGAGAAAAGAATTAACTGCAACATTTAAACTATATATGAAAAATAAGGAATTAAATACAAAATTTAAAAATATATAGAAAAAAGAATTAACTGCAACATTTAAACTATATATGGAAAAAAAGGAATTAAATACAAAATTTAAAAATATATATGGAAAAAAGAAAAAGAATTAAATGCCAAAGTTAAGATATATATGAAAAAAAATATTAACTACAACATTTAAAAAATATATATATGCAAAATTAAGGCAACAAAAGGGTACTCAACCGCATGGTCCTCCGAGCGCTCGACGACGATGCAGATGGTCCTGAAATGCAATTTTCTTTTTAGCTGAACTAGAGAAACTTGGCGTTAATTCAATAAGAACTTTGGCAACTTTTCTTGGGTTTGATTTCAACAGGATTTCGAGTTTTCGTCTCAGATCGAACCGTTACACTTTGTAATGCCCAACACTCGTATGTAGATTCTGGCGTTTGCTCACTAGGTCACCGCCAGGCACTTGTCTAAATCAATTTCAAGGCAACGCGAGCGAAGGATGCGTTGCAAAAACACTAGCGCGGGAGCTCTTTCACTTTTCTGCTCCTTCAACGTCGTCTAACCCAAATGCATGCGAATCCTTCGCAACGTCTACGCTCGCCTCGAGTGGCAGCCAGCGAAAAACAGGGAGGATTCAATGTTGTTGTTTACAGGCGAAGAAACCGAGTCCTAGATATTAATTCCTGTTCCCGTTCTCAATTCCAATTGCTTGGGAGTCGTGGGCGGCAGTTTCACTTAATTCGCTGATTCTCAAGATTGTGTCCCGGAATAAGGCACTGGCGTTCAATTGATTGCATCGATGTGTGGGAGACGGAATGGTGCCCGGGATGCAGTCCAGTAAACTGTTTCCTGCTGGCGAATGTGATATGGATAGGGAGCTTGCACGATTGTGCCCTTTCGCTCGCTCCTAGTTAAGTGCAGGATGTACGTATGATGAGGATGAGTTGTGTGTGGTTTGCTTGTTTCCCTATGTCGAAATATTTTCTGCAGTTGCCGTTGCGTCACACTACTTTCGGGTCAACTACTCGAAAACGCTTTCAGCTACTTAGACTTTTGGCCTTGCAAGACAGGAAACTCCAAGTCGCGTTTCGCGAGGGATTCCGCGAATCGTTCACTGCCAAAACAAACCAAACCAAATGGAAAACAAGGAACTGGTCGAAATGGTCGGGTTGGTCGGAGTTGATGTTCAAGTCCTTTGGCCTTTCAATGGAACCACAGAAGCGCGGAATACGCTGATTGCTTGTAGTCACATAGGTCAGATCACCTCTCTCGTGGTGCCGGCTCAAAACTGTCGACCGCCAGGGAAGAACTGAATTGTGAAAGACCGTAAAGCAGCGAGTAGTTTCATCATCAGCCAAACTACCGTTTAGTATGTCGCGAGCTGAACTCCCATGTGTGCAAGTCCGTCCTGTGCCGTATCCTCAGCACAATTCATTGCATCAGCAAAGGGGCAAAATTTGGCAAATTCGCGATGGACATGCGCTAAACAAATTAAACACAAGCAAGAAAATAAAACTACCAAACAACTATCGGGCACTAATTCCCAAACGTGGGTTATCTGAAAAATCTTTCTTCTCACTGCAATGACAACTGGAGCTGTCAACAGTATTCCATCGTACCAGATCAATCTCAAATCGTACCAGTTCGATCGCAAATTGTTCTAGTTCAATCTAAAATTGTTCCAGTTCAATCTGCAATCGTACCAGTTCGATCGTTTTAGTTGATCTGGGACATTTTATGCTTGAGTTTTCTTTAACCCTTTAACTGCTCGATTACGACAGGGCAGCTAATTTTCTCGTGATCCCAAGGCGACGAGGATTGCGAAAAAAGGGGCTGAAGGATCTTGCAGGGTACCATGGGTTGTCTTCGGCGTCAGGACGCGAAGTGACGAGCAATAAAAGAAAACACAATTGACAGACGGACGAACTGACTTATGATTATGTTTGGCCGGAAGTATACAACCCTTGCGCGTTTTTGAAAATATATGCGGACGGACAAAACAGACGTGACTAATTATCTATCGGCGCACGTCTTTTGCGTGGTATATCCCCACTTTTTTTCCCGATGGGTCCGTTATCAGGTAACGGTTAGGTCCCATTACCTTCTTAATGCGGCTTTTCAAGAATTGCCGGTCCAACTTGGCGTTGTAATGCCCCGCGGCGTCACTTTGGCGGAAATCGCGCCGGAAAACATCATCTCCTTCTTTGAAATTAGCAGATCATGACCTGAGATTGTACTGCGCCTCATTTGCACTTCCTGTGGCCTTAGTCTTCCGTCCGATTTGTTGGCGGAGGTCTCCTAGACGTTCATGGGGCTCCAGCGCAACGACAGGGTCTCCCAAACACTTTAATTACCATAACAGCCGATATGATTTACCGTGGCAAATCATGTGCTGTCCAAAGGCTTCAAAGTAAGGGGCGACACCGGTGACGGAATGATACGAGGATCGCAGGGCGCATGTGATGGCAGACAATCGCCGATCCCAATCCTTTTGAGATGGGTGGACGTAGGAACGGATCGCGGCCAATAAGCTGCGATTCAACCGTTCTGAAGCGTTAGACTGAGGAGAGTATATGGGCGTCAGTTGGTGTTCAACGCCATACTGCTCGAGTAGGCCCTTAAACTGCCGAGACCGGAACTGTACTCCGTTGTCTGAGTACACACTCTCTGGAACCCCGAACACATGGAATACCCGGTTCTCTAAGAATTTCACGATAGATGGAGTTGTGAATTTACGGATAGGTTCCACCAGTGGGAATTTTGAAAGCTGGTCTAGAACGACTATAGCTCCGATGAGTCCCATGGAAGACCGAGGATATGGACCGAGTAGATCGATGTATAGACGTTAGAATACGCGTTCTGGGACATTGAGTTGACCCATAGGAGGTCGAAGAGGCTGGTTGGGCGCTTTGGTACCTTTACAGGTCTCACAGGCGCTCACGTAGTCTTTGACCTGCGATGCCATTTTAGGCCAAAAGAAGTATTTCTTGAGTCGCCGTAACGTCCAACCGTAACCTCCGCGGGCACTTAAAGGATGCTCATGTGCGCGGAGGATCAGATGTTGTGTCATTTCCTCCGGTACCCAGAGTTTCCAGGACTCTTCTTCCTGCCATGGATCACCAGTGGCGTATTCATTTTGTCTATACACGTAGCCGTCTATTACCTTCAAATCAGGCAGCTGCGATTGTTGGGTCGCGATGGTTTGCCTCAACTCTTTGTAGCTGTCTGATTCGAAATGTGGGCTGTCCAAATCTATTTGATGGGGTCCTCGTCATTTATTGTCAATTCGGCTCCCTCTGGGGAAAACATTCGTGAGAGGGTGTCGGGTACGATGTTCTGGGTCCCTTTCCGATGTTTGATGGAAAACTTGAACCCTTGCAGTTTAAGAGCCCATCTTGCTAGGCGTCCATGTAAATCTGCCTGGTTCATCAACCATTGTAGTAAAGCGTGGTCCGTGATGATTTCGAATTGGTGGCCCTCGATATAAGCTCGGAATTTCTTCACAGCCATTACCGCTGCCAAGCATTCAGGCTCAGACACAGTATAGTTTCTTTGGGCTGAGTTCAGCTTATTGGACATGAAGGCGATGGAAGCTTCCTCTCCCTCTTCGGTCAATCGCACCAGCACGGCCCCTACTCCATGTTGACTTGCGTCACAATGAATGGAGAAGGGCTTCGTGAAGTTGGGGCTGTGCAAGACCGGGGCTGATGTGAGGGCTTGCTTTAGCTCTTCAAATGCCTTTCGGCTGAGTTCGGTCCAAATAAACTTCCCTTTCCGCAGCATGTCTGACAGGGGCGCTGAAACTGTTGCGTAGTTCCGAACAAACCTTCGGTACCAACCACACACACCAAGGAAACGTCGTAGCTGCTTCACTGTTTTTGGTAAGGGGAACTCATCAATCGCACGCGTTTTGTCTGGATCCGTTTTGATAGTGCCATGTCCTATGACATGTCCTAGGTACCGGACTTCTTTCATGACAAACTTACTTTTCTGTACGTTGATGGTGAGGCCCGCCTTACTGATGTGCAGGGCTACTTCTTGTAGTAGTGGGAGGTGTTGATCGAACGTTTCCGTGATGAGTAATAGATCATCCAGGTACACGAACACTGGTGTTTCAGGTGAGGTGGGATGACCTTGTCCATCAGCCGAGTCATCGTTTGCGGCGCATTACACAGGCCAAAGAGCATTGTGACGAACTGATATAATGGTCGTCCAGGCACTGTGAAGGCGGTCTTGTCCCTCGACTCCTCATCGAGTGGAATTTGCCAGAAGGCGTCTTTTAGGTCGAGACTGGTGATATAATTTGCTTTCGGCAGTCTCCCTAGTATTCCATCGATGAGTGGAAGAGGGTACGCGTCCTTGATGGTAACCGCGTTTACCTTACGGGTATCAAGACAGAGGCGGACTTTACCTGGCTTCACCACCAAGGTTACCGGTGATGACCAGGCACTTTGGGACTCCTCTATGACCCCCAACTCGAGCATCCTATCCAGCTCCGCATACACCGATTTCTCCATGACCGGTGAGATGGCATAGTGTCTCTGCTTAATCGGTTTACTATCGCCAACGTCGATGGCGTGTGAGACTAGGGTGGTGCGGCCAAGGCCTTGGGTAGCGGAAGATGGGTAAGCAGCGATGGATGCTTCCAGGCGTTGCCGTTGATTACGCGTCAGGTCATGCCTATCGGGAATAGAAGTGGTTTCGTTGACATATTTGGTATGTAAAGACAAATCTGTGAATAAATCGGAGGCCAGTCCAAAGTGAAGGATGAAATCGACGCCAAGGTACACATTCTGAGTCAAAGACGGGATAATGTAGAAAGTAATATCCTTCGTCTGACCCCTGAACGTCACGGGTGTGGTTAGTTTACCTCGTATAGGGTGTTTGGTGCCATCAGCTGTACTGATTTCAATCCGTCAGGATTTAATCAAGTTCGGATAGTCTTGGAGCACCTTCGAGCCAAAGCTCGAGGCAAGACAACTGATACTGGCACCCGTGTCGATCAATGCAAACACGGTTTCGCCCAACACTTTAATTGGATGATAAGGTCTGATCTCATTTTCAGCAACCTACGAGATGTTACAAGAGTTTAGGGTGTGACGGCAGGTGCGCACTCTATTGCGGAAATTCCGCCAACGACGGATTGACCATTTTGTCGTGCGCGGGCGGGAAGTGACTACTTCGGAAGCGAATATTCGCTCTCGAGCCACCCGATATTCCTGCAGTCGAACATGATAAGGTTTTAGAGTGCGTATTTGAGGCTGCCTGGGTTCTTTTGGCAGTGACTTCGGTGGTCGCTTTAATATTGTCGTTGGCGAGGTCTCCGGAAGAGAGTGAACATCCGCAGTCATAGTGGTCATGGCTAGTGGGTTAACGTCAGGTTTGTTGGGGTGAGCAGCTGGATGAGGAGCTACTGCGGGGGCTTCGAGTACCACTGAGGTGGTCGGGTACTCTTTCGGCCGTTTTTTTGCGGGCACGTTCAGGGCAGCCCGGGAAGTAAGTGTCCGGCTTGCCGCAACCTTAGCAGAAAACCTTACGCTCTGCTCGGCATGATATGAACCGGTGTCCGGTTTGATTGCAATTCCAGCAGGTTGTAAGACTTCCCACCGCTGCTACAGCAAGCAGGTCTTGGTCCAAATCTTCCTCCAGATCCATGGTGGTATAAACTGAGGCCAATTCCGCGATTCCTCGTCAAGGACCCGTCCTAGCTAGTAAGTAGGGCCGGTCCCGGAGGTCTTCCTCAAACCCTTCTAGGCGACGCACAGTTCTCAGCAGCGCCTCCATACTCTGTGGATCGGAGTTCACGATATGGCGACGAAGCTCCGGCCTTAGATTGCGCTTTAGCAACCGCAACAATTGGGTAGAAGACATCGGCTCTGACAACTGGTCATTCAGCCGAAGAATATCGGCCCGATATTGATGGAAGGACCCATCCGGACGCTGCCATCTAGCATGAATCTTGTCCAGTACTAATTCGTCCATGTCTACCGTAGGGTATTCCATGCGGAGTACCTCCTTCAACCGTGACCAGCGTATTGATGGTGGGGCCGAATGTATTCGCCAATATGACTCAAGTGCTGCTCCCCTAAGCAGCATTGGCAAATATCCTGCGAGCGCCGTGTGATCTCCTGCTAGCTTTTGCTCAATCAGTGCCTCCACCCGACCAATGAAAACTTCCACAGTTATGGTGTTGGGTTCCCCGCTGAAATGCAGATTCCAGCCCTGGATGATGCTGGGGATCTGCGTCGGCTTCAGCCGATACGTAGCGTGTGGATGGATGCGTTGGTCCGGCGGAATCACTGGAGCCTGAGTTGGTGGCGGTGCTTGGCTCAGTCGGGGCCAGTACACTGGAGCCAACGGATTCATTGCCGCACCGGGCCGGACCCGTTCGTGATCGCGCCGCGAGTCTACCGGAAAATCCCATGGATTTGGGTCCGAATCCCACATCGGAGGCGTTCTTGGCCGCGGTGGCACTGGATTCTCCTTCTGGCTTTCTAGCGAGGCTACCCGGGTGGTCAGGTCCGGCATGAGCGCCATTAAATCCTGTAGGACTGTCGCCTCCACAGCCACAGTGGATCACGGCTCTTCCGCAGGCGGCACTGCTTCGGCTCGGCCCATTAAGTCAGGCTCATCAGTCGCTGTTGGAACCTGCTCCCGCCGGCCCTTTGGTTTGGGCACCGCCCCTTGAGCAGCTGGAAGCTCTAGGTGGCTGGAAGGTCGATCCGCTGATGTGGCTGGTTGTCGGCATGAAGGGCAAGTCCAGCTAACTAATAAATGCTGGGTCACACAGGCTTCATGAAACTCATGTCCGCACGCCAACGTTTGTACGGACGTTCCATCATTTCGCGCCTGCTGGCAGATGACGCACGATGCCGTGGGTCCCGCTTCCGAACGCAACCTGCGCTTGCCTGGGGTGCGTTTGGTCGACATGCTAAATGCAATTTAATTTTGCTAACTAAATACCTAAATTGATATAAGTTAAATACAGGCTAGAATAACACTATAAAAGAAATAAGTAAATATTAATAAGAAAAAAACACCTAAAGTGGACGAAAGTGGCGAACTATTCAGATTCCTCACAAAAAAAAAGTTTTAATTAAGTTATCAAACAAAATAGTCGGTCTTTCCATTCCGTCCTTCTTCCCAAGCAAGGACACCAATGGCACATTCCTTCTGTAGTGTTTCAGGGACAACTCTCTTGCGGCACCATGAGAATCAGGGTTCAGAAGTGCTCCCTCATCCGCTAGTTTTTCAAGTTACCACTTGTCAGCCCGGGGTTGAATTCTGATCCATAAGCAGCGCGTGTCTTGTCATGGATTAGCTAATCAGCCAATCACATGAAATCAAAATCCATGTAATTTAAGACACCCAGGCACCGCTGGTTTGGGGAGCGGATCAGAATCCTCCGCAAAATGAATGTTGAGATAATAACTTCCGAACACAAATAGGGACTCTAATATCATTTGGCCTTACTAGTTATACAATGGTGGTAAACCACCAAAGTATAAATCAAAAGCAGGACCAAACGATATTGATGTCCAAAGACAACACACGTCCGGAAGTTACTAGTTGCTTGGGCACGATCAGTGCAAAAACCCTCGGGAGTTACCTACCCGCCAATAATACTAACACCTTGTGGGGACACCTAGAGACGATGGACTGTCTCGTGCTCACGACTGATGATACAGCCGGGCATTTCGGGCCCCACCGTGACCAGCGTATTGATGGTGGGGCCGAATGTATTCGCCAATATGACTCAAGTGCTGCTCCCCTAAGCAGCATTGGCAAATATCCTGCGAGCGCCGTGTGATCTCCAGCTAGCTTTTGCTCAATCAGCGACTCCACCCGACCAATGAAAACTTCCACAGTTATGGTGTTGGGTTCCCCGCTGAAATGCAGATTCTAGCCCTGGATGATGCTGGGGATCTGCGTCGGCTTCAGCCGATACGTAGCGTGTGGATGGATGCGTTGGTCCGGCGGAATCACTGGAGCCTGAGTTGGTGGCGGTGCTTGGCTCAGTCGGGGCCGGTACACTGGAGCCAACGGATTCATTGCCGCACCGGGCCGGATTCGTTTGTGATCGCGCCGCGAGTCTACCGGAAAATCCCATGGATTTGGGTCCGAGTCCCACATCGGAGGCGTTCTTGGCCGCGGTGGCACTGGATTCTCCTTCTGGCTTTCCAGCGAGGCTACCCGGGTGGTCAGGACCTGCATGAGCGCCATTAAATCCTGTAGGACTGTCGCCTCCACAGCCACAGTGGATCTCGGCTCTTCCGCAGGCGGCACTGCTTCGGCTTGGCCCATTAAGTCAGGCTCATCAGCCGCTGTTGGAACCTGCTCCTGCCGGCCCTTTGGTTTGGGCACCGCCCCTTGAGCAGCTGGAAGCTCTAGGTGGCTGGAAAGTCGATCCGCTGATGTCGCTGGTTGTCGGCATAAAGGGCAAGTCCGGCTAACTAATAAATGCTGGGTCACACAGGCTTCATGAAACTCATGTCCGCACGCCAACGTTTGTACGGACGTTCCATCATTTCGCGCCTGCTGGCAGATGACGCACAATGCCGTGGGCCCCACTTCCGAACGCAACCTGCGCTTGTCTGGGGTGCATTTGGTCGACATGCTAAATGCAATTTAATTTTGCTAACTAAATACCTAAATTGATATAAGTTAAATACAGGCTAGAATGACACTATAAAAGAAATAAGTAAATATTAATAAGAAAATAACACTTAAAGTGGCCGAAAGTGGCGAACTATTCAGATTCCTCACAAAAAAAAAGTTTTAATTAAGTTATCAAACAAAATAGTCGGTCTTTCCATTCCGTCCTTCTTCCCAAGCAAGGACACCAATGGCACATTCCTTCTGTAGTGTTTCAGGGACAACTCTCTTGCGGCACCATGAGAATCAGGGTTCAGAAGTGCTCCCTCATCCGCTAGTTTTTCAAGTTACCACTTGTCAGCCCAGGGTTGAATTCTGATCCACAAGCAGGACGTGTCTTGTCATGGATTAGCTAATCAGCCAATCGCATGAAATCAAAATCCATCTAATTTAAGACACTCAGGCACCGCTGGTTTGGGGAGCGGATCAGAATCCTCCGCAAAATGAATGTTGAGATAATAACTTCCGAACACAAATAGGGACTCTAATATCATTTGGCCTTACTAGTTATACAATGGTGGTAAACCACCAAAGTATAAATCAAAAGCAGGACCAAACGATATTGATGTCCAAAGACAACACACGTCCGGAAGTTACTAGTTGCTGGGGCACGATCAGTGCAAAAACCCTCGGGAGTTACCTACCCGCCAATAATACTAACACCTTGTGGGGACACCTAGAGACGATGGACTGTCTCGTGCTCACGACTGATGATACAGCCGGGCATTTCGGGCCCCACGTTGGGTGCCATTTGTAGTGAATAAAGAAGTTTCAATAAGTCCGTAAAGGACTGCAGCGATGTTCTGCTGCCTTGGCAGAAGAAGATGACAATATCTGCCGAGAATGCCCTCGTCTGGAGACGCGTGAATGCGCTGGCAGGCTAGCATTGCGGTGACGTTGGGTGGGTTCATTTCCCCAGCACGAGGACCCACTACAAAAAATTTCGCACTCACGAATTGGATGTTGCTCACGAGGCGACCGAAGTCGCAAGAAGCGTAGATAACTACACCGAGGGAGATAGTATTTGTTATGAAAACAAGAGGAACCTGAGAAGAAAGGCGGACTTGGGGTAACCTCGTCATTACCCGACGAAGCTCATGGCCCACAAATGAAAGAGGGGCAATCGGGTGGTGATGGAGCCCTTTCGCACCCACCCAACCGGAATAAATCCATATATATTTTGTTGCAGTGGCCAGGTATTCCCCTTCTGGGTGGAAAACTCATACAACTTGAATTGCATGAACTTTCCCATCAGAAGGGGAGTACCCCGGTGACCAATTTATGCCATAGAATTATACAATTTGATTGCATAACGCTATGCCATAAAGAGGCACTCTGCTTGGGCCACTCAACCCGTGAGGTCACCTGAAACGAAAAGGATTAATTAAGTACCCGGCGGCTGGCTCATGTTTTTAGGGGGCAGCCTGCCACCGTACCGGGTCCTATACTCGGTCAGAGTTCCACAGGAATGAAAAGACCGAAGCTTTTCTGATTTTAGTAATTCATTATTTTCATTTTTTTGTGTTCTGATAAAAATACTAATATAAAAAAAAAAGAAACCAAATTACGACAAGAAAGCAATTTAAAGAAACCCATAAGGCAAAAAATGTGAAATCTATAGGATAGAAAAATTTAATGCAAAATTTAAAATATATATGAAAAAAAAGAATTAAATACAAAATTTAAAAATATATAGAAAAAAGAATTAACTGCAACATTTAAACTATATATGAAAAAAAGGTATTAAATACAAAATTTAAAAATATATAGAAAAAAGAATTAACTGCAGAAGAAGATGACAATTTCTGCCGAGAATGCCCTCGTCTGAAGACGCGTGAATGCGCTGGCAGGCTAGCATTGCGGTGACGTTGGGCGGGTTCATTTCCCCAGCACGAGGACCCACTACAAAAAATTTCGCACTCACGAATTGGATGTTGCTCACGAGGCGACCGAAGTCGCAAGAAGCGTAGATAACTACACCGAGGGAGATAGTATTTGTTATGAAAACAAGAGGAACCTGAGAAGAAAGGCGGACTTGGGGTAACCTCGTCATTACCCGACGAAGCTCATGGCCCACAAATGAAAGAGGGGCAATCGGGTGGTGATGGAGCCCTTTCGCACCCACCCAACTGGAATAAATCCATATATATTTTGTTGCAGTGGCCAGGTATTCCCCTTCTGGGTGGAAAACTCATACAACTTGAATTGCATGAACTTTCCCATCAGAAGGGGAGTACCCCGGTGACCAATTTATGCCATAGAATTATACAATTTGATTGCATAACGCTATGCCATAAAGAGGCACTCTGCTTGGGCCACTCAACCCGCGAGGTCACCTGAAATGGAAAGGATTAATTAAGTACCCGGCGGCTGGCTCATGTTTTTAGGGGGCAGCCTGCCACCGTACCGGGTCCTATACTCGGTCAGAGTTCCACAGGAATGAAAACACCGAAGGTTTTCTGATTTTAGTAATTCATTATTTTCATATTTTTTGTTCTTATAAAAATACTAATTTAAAAAAAAGAAACCAAATTACGACAAGAAAGCAATTTAAAGAAAACCATAAGGCAAAAAATGTGAAATCTATAGGAAAGAAAAATTTGATGCAAAATTTAAAATATATATGAAAAAAAAAGAATTAAATACAAAATTTAAAAATATATAGAGAAAAGAATTAACTGCAACATTTAAACTATATATGAAAAATAAGGAATTAAATACAAAATTTAAAAATATATAGAAAAAAGAATTAACTGCAACATTTAAACTATATATGGAAAAAAAGGAATTAAATACAAAATTTAAATGCCAAAGTTAAGATATATATGAAAAAAAATATTAACTACAACATTTAAAAAATATATATATGCAAAATTAAGGCAACAAAAGGGTACTCACCCGCATGGTCCTCCGAGCGCTCGACGACGATGCAGATGGTCCTGAAATGCAATTTTCTTTTTAGTTGAACTAGAGAAACTTGGCGTTGATTCAATAAGAACTTTGGCAAATTTTTTTGGGTTTGATTTCAACAGGATTTCGAGTTTTCGTCTCAGGTCGAACCGTTACACTTTGTAATGCCCAACACTCGTATGTAGATTCTGGCGTTTGTTCACTAGGTCACCGCCAGGCACTTGTCTAAATCAATTTCAACGCAACGCGAGCGAAGGATGCGTTGCAAAAACAGTAGCGCGGGAGCTCTTTCACTTTTCTGCTCCTTCAACGTCGTCTAACCCAAATGCATGCGAATCCTTCGCAACGTCTACGCTCGCCTCGAGTGGCAGCCAGCGAAAAACAGGGAGGATTCAATGTTTTTGTTTACAAGCGAAGAAACCGAGTCCTAGATATTAATTCCTGTTCCCGTTCTCAATTCCAATTGCTTGGGAGTCGTGGGCGGCAGTTTCACTTAATTCGCTGATTCTCAAGATTGTGTCCCGGAATAAGGCACTGGCGTTCAATTGATTGCGTCGATGTGTGGGAGACGGAATGGTGCCCGGGATGCAGTCCAGTAAACTGTTTCCTGCTGGCGAATGTGATATGGATAGGGAGCTTGCACGATTGTGCCCTTTCGCTCGCTCCTAGTTAAGTGCAGGATGTACGTATGATGAGGATGAGTTGTGTGTGGTTTTCTTGTTTCCCTATGTCGAAATATTTTCTGCAGTTGCCGTTGCGCCACACTACTTTCGGGTCAACTACTCGAAAACGCTTTCAGCTGCTTAGACTTTTGGCCTTGCAAGACAGGAAGCTCCAAGTCGCATTTCGCGAGGGATTCCGCGAATCGTTCACTGCCAAAACAAACCAAACCAAATGGAAAACAAGGAACTGGTCGAAATGGTCGGGTTGGTCGGAGTTGATGTTCAAGTCCTTTGGCCTTTCAATGGAACCACGGAAGCGCGGAATACGCTGATTGCTTGTAGTCACGTAGGTCAGATCCCTCTCTCACGGTGCGGGTTCAAAACTGTCGACAGCCAGGGAAGAACTGAATTATGAAAGACCGTAAAGCAGCGAGTAATTTCATCACCAGCCAAACTACCGTTTAGTATGTCGCGAGCTGAACTCCCGTGTGCGCAAGTCCGTCCTGTGCCGTATCCTCAGCACAATTCATTGCATCAGCAAAGGGGCAAAATTTGGCAAATTCGCGATGGACATGCGCTAAACAAATTAAACACAGGCAAGAAAATAAAACTACTAAACAACTATCGGGCACTAATTCCCAAACGTGGGTTATCTGAAAAATCTTTCTTCTCACTGCAATGACAACTGCAGCTGTCAACAGTATTCCATCGTACCAGATCAATCTCAAATCGTACCAGTTCGATCGCAAATCGTTCTAGTTCAATCTGAAATTGTTCCAAACTACTAAACAACTATCGGGCACTAATTCCCAAACGTGGGTTATCTGAAAAATCTTTCTTCTCACTGCAATGACAACTGCAGCTGTCAACAGTATTCCATCGTACCAGATCAATCTCAAATCGTACCAGTTCGATCGCAAATCGTTCTAGTTCAATCTGAAATTGTTCCAGTTCAATCTGCGATCGTACCAGTTCGATCGTTTTAGTTGATCTGGGACATTTTATGCTTGAGTTTTCTTTAACCCATTAACTGCTCGATTACTACAGCCTGATTGATGGTAAGCGACTTCAACGTGCCCATCTGCCTCCATCCTCGAGGCCCCGGTTCTTCTAGTTAGCCACCCTGTATAAACATAGGCTTCTGTCAATTATAAATAAAGCATTGGCGCAGTATGTTCGTGATCCCAAGTTAGATACTACAAGGTAGTGTTACGTAGCATTTTTGGGATGTTCTCGAACACCCAACATTCATTACCTACCCTCGTCTACACGACATAACTCTTGAACACTCTGAAATAATCACAACTGTGGAAACACCAATTCTTCTTCCAGAGAAAAGGATAAATACATAGTAGTCGGTACATCTTCGAAAGTCAGATAAATTAATACACATGGGCGATGAAGCAAAAGTACAACCGGGCACATCAGGAATCATCTTACTAAGAGAAAAAACGTACATACCAACAAACAAGCCTACCACACCTCAAGACTATGGCACAACGAGCAGCCGCACAATCCGACTCAGAGACTTCATGAAAGTTCACCAACGAGAAGTTAGAGGATTTTTCTGAAATTCCAAAATTTTTTTCCACGCAACTCTACCCCCAATAGCCTTACCACCGGTCAATACTCCAGTTCACTGCCATGACTCAATTAAACCCCAATTTTTAACCACTGTTTGGTCAGAACAACGCATTAGTCCCAATACAAAGAGTGCCAATTAACAACCCCTTA
This sequence comes from Odontomyia ornata, assembly GCA_963969285.1. NCBI lineage: Eukaryota > Metazoa > Arthropoda > Insecta > Diptera > Stratiomyidae > Odontomyia > Odontomyia ornata. Next base: position 192,115,772 of record OZ017742.1, on the reverse strand, counting down.
AGTAACTTTTATATACTACACCCACAACCCGTAAATCCTGGTGGTCAGCAGCACCAGATGGTGCTCATGCCAATATTACACCATATCCACAGCTGTTAAGCCCTGGTGGTCAGCAGCATCAAATAGTCCCCCTGTCCAATACGAACATCCAAAGCAAAACATCCCACCTAGCTAAAAGAATTGTGTGTAGTTTTTGCAACAAAAGGGGACGAACCTACTCTGAGTGTCTCGGTCGCAAAAATACTACATGTTGTGCTACCTGCAAAGATTATGGACAAGAAAAAACCGCCATATAGTCCCAGGGTCTACCACATCCAATAATTTGCAAGTTTTGTGGGAGAAAAACACACGGTAGATGATTACTTCCAGAAAAAATGAAGGGAATCAAGAGCTCAGAAAAATGGGGGGCAGTTGAGCCAAAAATCCCAGGCTTGACAACAATAGGCATTGAAGACGGAATCAGCAAGCGAATGCCAGTTAAAAGCAGGCCTCAACCAAAACCATAACTTGCTAAAGAACATACAACTAAATCCAACTTAATAACAGCCTGTTTATCACTAGATATAAGCAAAAACATGAAGACTCAGTTCATTATTGCCACGGGTGCAGAAATAAGCCCAATCGAAAAAAGGAATTGAAGAGCGACTTCCAAATCAACGAACGTAAGAAAGTGATACTGGTAAGTCCCTTTGGTGAAGGAGAAACCTTTGGCTCTGCGTAAGGCAATTTCCTATTCTCCAACACCTCACCTTTTACGTTCCAAGTGATGGATGCAGCCATTAGCTTACCCAAGGACAGACTTTCGGGTAACGATTTCCTATCCCACAACTGTGACGTTAAGGGTCCCGGGAGAAAGCTAACTTTCCCCCAACTAGGCTAAGCATGCAGGAATTCGCAATTCCACTAGAATTCCCAACAGGAGAAGTCCAGCAACAACGGAATGCGACTGAGATTTCGAAAGGCACTAGCACACGACCACTAACGTCAGCCCAACATATGGAGTGCCAATCAGTGTGAGCCGATGTCGGATTTATTACTCCTGTTCAGGTTCCTACGGTTACAGCCCTAGTGAGGGCCCTGGATACTCTGCAACATCATAACTCACCAACATCATAACTACAACATCATAACCCTCAATGCCAGAGAAACCCCAGTCACCCTAGAGAAAGCTACAACTCGAATCAAAAAACTAGGTGACTCCATTATCAAACCCATAGACAACAAAGAACCAAGGGCATAACCCAATGATATGATAAGACAAATGGGTTTCTTAAGTAAACCCAATTACCCCCAACAAAATTCACAGCATTACTCAAGCAGCAACTAGCTCTGTCTCTATTCAGAAGTTAAAACTACCACCACCCAACTATTTGGAGAATTCAATGACATTTTCTTCTTATTCGGTGATAAACTGAGCTACACAAAATCACTCAGCTACAAAATCCCACGAATCACAGATCAGGCACCCATAAATCAAAAGATGTACAAACTAAGCTCACCGCAGCAGGACCCAATGGCTCTAAAAGGTAGAGAATTGAAGTCGATTTTCGCAAATTAAACGAAAAAATTATAGAAGACGCTTTTCCTCTTCCATGTATCGAAGAAATCCTGGACCAGGCTGGTCACTCCCGATACTTATCAAGTATTGGTACAATGCTCCAATTACGGGCATTACGGGTTTGAGCGTATGCCGTTCGGTCCAAAAGGAGCACCGGCAACCTTCTTACCGATGAGGAATTACATCCTAACTGGCCCCCAGACGTTTGATTGTTTCGTTTACTTCGACGACATAGTCGTCTACAGGAAAACCTGCCTGACCACATAGTACTCCGGAAGGTATTCAGCCATCTCAGATCGAACAATCTTAAACTGCCAATTTTTACGTCCAGAAGTGGTGTACTTAGGACACATCTGCTCGCAGTCTGGCGCCCACCTGGATTCAAGTAAGACAACCTGCATATGAGAATTTCTCATCCCCAATACCGTTTGGAGACTCCAATCATCCTTAGGACTAGTAAACTTCGACAGGAAATTCATCCCAAACTTTTCAAAGAAAACAAAACCATTCACAAATCACCTACCTAAAGATGTAAGGTTCAATTGAACAGAAAAGTGCATGGTCGTATTTCAGCAGCTAAAGAACGCGTTAGTTGAACCTCCCCTGCTTGCCCACCCCGATATTTCACAGTCGTTCAATCCAACCACCGACGCCAGCAACGAAGCTCTAGGCGTGGTGTTATCACAAGGGGAAATAAGCAAAGATCAGCCCGTAGCTTACGCAAGCTGCACTCTCAACAAAGTGAAGCGTAACCACTCCACTATCGAGGAAGAACTCCTAGCAATAGTGTGGGTGATCATAAATTTCAGATGCTGCTTTCAGGGCAGGCACTTTACTGTGTATACGGACCCCAAGCCTTTAAAAGGAATCTTTAATGTGAAAGACCCGACTACTCAGGTTCCACCACAAGCTGTCCGAATTCGACTATCCTATCGAATATAGACCAGGAAAATGCAACACCAGATGCAGATACCCTAAACAGAATCCCGGAAATTGCACCTAGCCCGTAGGTGAACAAATCCCTGTTAAATGTGGTCACCCGTGTCAGAAAGATAAAACTCGAACCTCCACAAGGTGACCCAACAACAATACAGCCTCACCAGTCCAGGATATGAATCGCTCCATTCCAGATCCACAAATACAAATCCAGGAACAGCAGAAATCAATCTACACTGATACTGAAAACCCGTGCCCCACCGAGGAAATACAAATCTTCACAACGGAACACCAAAATAGCCCCATAATCACCCTGACAGCCTCAGAATAAAGCAAAACAATACTATCTGAATATCATAGTATACTCAACTAGTACCCACACCTTTCATTTACCCTGTGTTGCACACTTTTTGAATTTTCTCAGGGGCACGTCAGCTGATCCGGGGCATGAGAGCTGATCCCGTGTTTGGCGGGCTCAAGAAACAAAGCAAAATGCAAATAAAATTTCCGACGCACGTGTTCCTTTACGCATTTCAGAACATGGTAGTGCTACCACATCCTAATAAAAAACTAAAAGATTGCATGGAACGAAGTTATTGATTTTTTGAGATATGGTAATCCTGAAATCTCTCATCGAAGCATATGTTTATATTCGCGCCAATCCTCGGATCAGCATTTACCATAGAGGTATACACTGGAGACGGCGAGCTTTCATTTCCCATATAAAATATTGAAGTCTCTTAATGCATGCTCAATACCAGAGCTTATAAACTAACGAGCTGGTGCACTTCGTCAGCTGATCAATAAAAAGAGAAGAATAACTTTTCAAATTTTCTCATGGCACGCCAGGGTGCGAAAGAGACAAAAAAATTTAAACGATTGGTACCAAAACTGACGATAGATACAAGCCATATGGCAGCAGCGCTTACTACCACACACATGACCATTAGTAGGCCGACTTTGCTGGTTAACTTACATGGCGTTATATGAAGAATTGTGGAGGTGCCAACAAAAATTCGAGGTTTTGTATGGTTTAGAGACGGATTTCTACAGTGAAATCCAGATGATCCGCGGAGAACACAATAGCGCTCCTAGTGAAGTGAAAATTATTTAAGTTCTTATACCCGTTTAGTTTTTATCGCCTTCCAAAGTGAATTTATAGGAGTTTGATTACATCTCAACGCTGAGCTATCAGTCGAAGGTGCAAAACGTGTTCTTCATTTGCTCGTCTTGGAAAGTTTAGGAGCGCAATGGGCTATACAAGGTGAATTTATAGCATGCACGGAATGCGTTCGGCACGTTTTTTATTCGGAAAATAGTATATATGACGAAATATAAGCATTTGATAATGCCGCAGTTGGGTGACAGCTACCGGAAGCTTGTCCATAGTAGGCCGACTAATACATATGCAAATTGCTACCATATGGCTTGTATCTATCGTCAGTTTTGATTGGTACGCTGCGGGAAAAGTCGATAGCGATATATCGGTTCCCTCGACTTGCGTGTGTGTACGTGAGAAATTCCCCGGCATTCATATGTGTGCGTGATAAACTTCTCCACATTTAGATGTGTGCGTTGTGTACGAACACAAAATGAGAGCAGGTGTTAATGTTGTCATATGGAAATTTTTTCGGTTTGAACGAAATCATCAATCGGGTAACGTTCACACTATGGCGCGTAAATAATTTGAATTTATAATGTTGCATATTGATTTAATCGCAAAACGAAAAGAAATAGGCAATTTCTGTGTAAATATCAGTTTTCACATATTGAAGAATGGTCACTTGTTATTTTGAAGTGTAACGCGAAGAAAAATTATTCATTTTTGTTTTTTGTGCAATTTCCGTTGAAGAAACTCAACGAAGAATTGTGTCGAAAGTTCAACAGATGGCGGTAGTAAGCCTATCATCAGCTGGTAGAGAACTATCATAAATTTTGCTGTCAAAACGAAACGAAATAAATGTAAAGGTAATTTTCTTCGAATTTTAAGTTGCGAATGAATATTCACAAGTTTATTTTCAGATGCCTCAATCAAAAATTTGGTTATATAAGATGTGCAGCTCACCGCCGGATTCTCGTCCGAAAATATCTCTTGTCAGCGTTAACGTTTCTGCATTTAAAGGAAGAGTTGCAACCGGCCGAAAGTAATATGCAGGCGATAAAATGTGTTGTCATGGGCGACGGGTAAGTCTGTTGATAACTAAAATAATTTTCCAGGCATTGTTCATTCTATTATAATGGTTTTCGGAAACTAAGGAAAGCATTAAAATTTACATTTTTTACAGCGCTGTTGGTAAAACTTGCCTTTTGATCAGTTACACTACAAATGCATTTCCGGGGGAATATATTGCAACAGCATAAGCTACAACGAATTTGGGATACCGCAGGCCAGGAGGGCTACGACCGACTGCGTCCCTTTTCCTACCCACAAACAGATGTATTCCAAATTTGTTTTTCTTTGGTAAATCCTGCATCATTCGAAAACGTCAGAGCAAAAGTAAGTCTAATATTCGCATTTGAAATTTAAAGCCACAAAATCAATTTTTTTAGTGGTAGCCGAGGTACGCCATCACTGCCCTAGTACACCTGTAATCTTAGTTAGAACGAAATTAGGTTTGCGCGAAGACAAAAGCACTGTTGAAAAACTATGATACAAAAATTTAGTTAGTAATCACATATCCACAAGTTCGTAGACTTCTGATTTTTTGGACTACAGACTAAAACGACTAATTTTCTATTTTCTGCAGGGTCTGGCCATGGCGAAGGAGATTGGTGCTGTGAAATATTTGGAATGTTCTGCGTTCACTCAAAAGGGGCTTAAGACAGTTTTTAACGAAGCCATTCTTTCGGTTCTTTGTCCAGTACTACAACCAAAATCGAAGCGCAAATGTATCAATTGTAAAAGTTACCCGATTTTTTTTTAGACAAAAGAGTCACGTTTCTTTATATATAAAATATAGATAAAGTTATGATTGTTATATGTAAAAAGAGAAAAAGCACATATAGAGGACACACACATAACTTGCATATACTTTATTTTGATTTTCTCGCAGATGTAGAAAAGCAGCAAACGCACATAAATTCGAAGGCTCCGGTGAATGTGTGTTGTCTGCATTTTATAATTTTGTAGTTTAACTAAATACTGAAGAACTAATTGTTTATGAAGATGATGTATTAAAAATTCGTAAGAGTAACATGAATCTTTTAATCGTTTAGGGTATTCATGTTTTTTCTAAATTTTGCAAGTGATTCAGTAAACGCAACCTCGCCACTTAGTCATTCTTTTGGTTGCCCTATCAGTTATCAAGTGTAAATTACACCCTGGATGTTCCAGTCAGATTTCAGATTTTTGTTCAGTGTGCTCATCTGAGGTCATCTCTAAAATGCGTTTCCCACCTGAAAGCCCTTGAAAGCTGAATGAGCTCCTCGATCAAAAGTTTTTAACACATTCGCGCAGTTACCGCTAGGTCTAGCCATGTTTGTGGTGGTTTTTTATAGCCTTGGTCGTTTCTTTCTGCTCTCTTTGAAGGGTAATTGAGTCCCAGTTATGCTTCACCGTTTGGTAAGTAAAATTGGTGCTTGTGCCCCTAGTCCTTTCATCAACTAAGATGCCAGTGGCTTTGGTTTCCCTAGACTGCCATGTTGAGACTTCTTCTACCTTTTTTAGGTGTCTTCAGGTGAATTCCCTCGACTAAATATCTCACGTAACAGTTTGTTTTGGCCCCACCAAATCCTAACCTCAGCGGGTCATCTCGACCTCCTGGTTATCCTAGACGTAGATGTTCATGTTGGCTTTGACTTTCTTTGGCAAGCCTCCTTCGTTATAAGGGTGGGTTTCCCTTTACCCATCAATCTGGACCCGCTAGTTTTTCCGCTGACCAGAGGAGCTCCCCGTAGCGAAGGAGAGAATGGGTTCACCTTGATACTTGGACCAGGGATACTAGCTTTAGCCATACTGACCACATTTGCAAAAATGTTCTTGATAATGCTAGCCATTTTCTTCTTCACATAAACCTTCTTCTCCTTAAGCAGCGTCCTTCTGAAGAAAGGGAGCAGATTTTCTTCGCGGAAATTTTTCTCACAAGATCAGCGAGTTGCGTTGGGGTTGCGTTTCGTTTGAGTTTTATATTATTGGGGATAACGTCAATTACACAAGATTTTTTTTTCGTTTATCTGGTCTAATATGAGTCACAAAGCCAAAGCTGTCCAAATAATCAAGAAGATTACCGCTCGGTGTGAGGTCGGATGTAGATGCTTGATTGAAGTTAAGAATTTTATTCACTGTTCAGGCTTGATTTTAAATCGGAAACATATGCCTCGACGACTTCTGGAAGTATTTGTTGCCCTCTCTGGGTTTACTAGGTGGACCAATTCAAAATGAGTTCCGATCAGCGCAAGCTGATTTAATCCATCACACATAATCCTATTTCCATGTGCATCTGGAGTCGTATTATTAATTTCGATACCAGCTCTATCTAGAGATTTATCTCATCACTAGCGACTTCAAGATTTGAAACCTCCTCTTGAGACTTCTTACAAAACATCCTTTTCACTTTCATGAAAACGCCATCCGGGCCCTGTGGACTAATGCCGATTAGTTTCTCCACCCATTGGCTACTGACTTTCCTCCTGTAGCATGAAAGTTTTAAGTTCCGGGCATTTTTAAGGTATAATTCCAACAAAGCCAGCGAGGAATGGTTGTAATCCAGAAATCGCCAATGAATATTGTTGACGCGTGTGAGAAGAAGACTTTTCAATCTTTTCATCGTCGCGCTGGTTGATGTCTCATATCCTCCCATATTGTTTCACGTTAAATCTTGGAAGTACTAATATCAACTTCTCTAATTTCGACACATAAATATTTATTTTATCGTTAATTAGAAACGCTGCAATTACACTAGATCAATGCAAAAGCCCTGATCGATAATTTTCACCCATGACACTAACAGCAAAATATTTTATCAAAAATTCATCTATTATCAAGATCTCTCCAAACAATTGTCAATATTAACAATTACTTAAGCTCGTACATACATTTCAAAGACCTTGAAATCTTAAGATGCAGTATCGCAAACTGATGTCACGATAATTTTACGATAATAAAACCAACTCTCTCGCAAACAAGAGAATTATCGCACACGGAAGCTGATACCCATTGATTAAAATCATTATCTTCTGCCATCTCATCGTTGCATGCAAACGGCATAAGAAAAGATGTTCTACTCTAAAGCTATATTTGGGCATAGAAAAACAGAAGACTTTATATTCTACCCCCCAACCGCTTGCAATGTCACAAATTGTCGAAAATAAATCATCCAATCAAACAAAATAAAATTGATTTTCTGCGTTGAAAACTTGACAGAGAAATCTCTATATCTATGGCATTTCTAGGTTTTCAAAAAGCGGTTGCGGGCAGCACACTGAAAGCATTGGAATGACACTAGCCACAAGAGTTTTAACGAGAAAACATCGATTTTTTAATATACCGTAAAAAAATATGATTTATTCTCTCCAATAGCATATAGTACCCACTGGGTTCAACAGTCTCTCTTTTAAATTGCATTTAAATCGAAAACTTAACATCATTGCAAACATTTGGGTGCAATATTTTAAAATATTACGGTGATTTTTTTCCCTATGGAACAGAAAGATTTTAATTATCCGGAACGGTTCTGGCATCATTTATTGTAGCAGGAACTTTGGCTACAAGTCCATTCATATCCTTGCTCAAAGGTATCTGGCATCCCAACCCGCGATGTATCGGACAATTTATAAGCCAAGTGAAGCATATCGAACTCTTCATCGCTGGGCTTCTCAGGCAAGCGCTCATAATCCTCTGGTGTAAATATCAAATGACATGTTGAGCATGTAAGCGTCCCCTCGCATGCTCCAAAGCCATCGAAATCCAAATTGTTATTAACTACAACATCCAGTAGACTGTCACCTACTTTGCCTTTGGCGTTTACTTTGCTCCCATTTGCTTTTAAGAACGTGACTTCCACTCTGGAAGTGAAACATAACGAAACGTTAATTAAAATACTCACAGAGTTGTTTTCTAATCAACTCACTCTTCTGCATCCTTTTTTACGTTGGGTACAGTTGTTGAGAATACTCGCGAAGGATTCATTAGACTGTTTTCTTGAATATTCAAGGGTAGCATTCGTTTTACAATTTTTAGCACCAATTGATATGTTTCTTACGAAATACGAAGACATCCTTAGGGATTGCTGAAATATGCTTCTAGAACTCGACATTTTGCACAATTCCAACACACTAGAATCGTATTACTAAATTGATTCAACTTAATATTAATTAATCAAAGTATGCGAATCTAAACATAAGCTCTGGCGATACCACGAGTTCAACAATAAAAGTTTACTACAATGACGTTTGTCAGATTGACAGTTGAAAATGAGAGACATTTTGCATCGTTAAATGTATTCCGCTCATTTTAACGAAATCGTTAAATTAACTTCAATTTTATATCTCTTTCACTCTTGTGGGGTGAAATGCATACGGTGTTCTTGTCCTTGTCTGACCTTGTTTCTCGCGGATTTTCTTGCAAATACGCGCGTTCACCAATACAAACTCAAGTCGGTGGAACCAAAACAAACTACCGTTAGACGAGCACTTTGTTCGTAGTGCGTCAGCTTCTTAGTATATAAGCTCTGCTCAATACGAACAAACATTTCATGTCCGGATACTCTAATTTTCGAAAGCTTTTGGACTTTCACGAATGAGCTTACGTATGATTGTCCAAATTCTATCATTGTTCGAAATTAATTTCGAAATAGCTAAAAAAGTTCATTATTTTTAGTTTTCTCTTTAATGATCATACAGCATTTACAATTGTAGACAATGCCTCCAAATATTGTTCAACAAACTTCTTTCGTTTCCATAAAATATACTAACAAACTACGAAGTGCGCCACATTCAAATCGTTTTCGATCGAAATCAGCAATTGTGACACCCCTAATTTCGGAAATGATGTTTCAGCTGATAGAAAACAGGAAGTTGACAATTCCCGCGAAAACTCCATCAAATATCGTAATTTTTAAAAATTTTTAATGAAAACGCTTGTTTCGGGTGGATTCTATAAGTGGTTTCGAAAATAAAGTGTTCAATGTGTAAACGTGAGCAAAAATGTGAGCGCGTTATCGAGTATTTTTCATTATTTAGGTAAGTAAAGTGCAGTCAAGGAAACAATTATGTGTCCGGGTATAATTTACGTGATGTTTTCTGTGTCCGTCCAGGTTTTCGGTGCGATTCGTGAATGAGACCATAATTTCGAATGTTGTGTGAATCGTGCCTGCTAGAAACGGTATATGGGAGACGCGAGTTTAAAGATTTTCTCGGTTGAAACAGATTTGACGCCGGTCATAGAATTCCGATAACATGCAACTGAAACTCGCTTGCATTTTAAGAACTTACGCGCTTTTTTTTCTGATTTTTATTCCTACGGATTTAAATGGGCCTAAGTTATCCTTAAAGCCTCGTGTTGAAGTAATTAATTGTATTTTTAAGTAAAAGTTCGTAATTATCAAAGAGCAAATTGCATGTCAAATAGATGTTGCGCGCAAATGTTGAAGTTTTGTTCGCTCCGTCCATAATGGTGTTAAGGTTAAATTGTTGAAAATAATTCGTTTTGTTATTGCGAAGGTGCTTGTAAAAGTTTCATGTATCGGAGTAAACATTTTAATTGAAAAACTTTGAATGTTTTCTAAAATACGTGATCTCGTACCAGTGCAGTGCACCTACAAGATGGGAGCTGTTTTATTAATTTCGAAAACTGGTCGGTTGAATTTAAAAATGTTTTTCTAGGTTTCTGAAGTTGTGGTGATGGGACTGAAATTGTTGTTGAAAATCGAGCCAATTAATGCCGAAATGCATGCCTGGTGGTTTAATTTGAAAATATTTGTTTCTTTACCGGAAAACGAAGAAAACCGACTTCAAAGTGCCCTACAAAGGATGAAATAAGTTTTATGAAAGTGATATTAAAGCACCATGCAATATAGCACCGCTTAAAAAAATTTCATTCATCTTTCTTACTTTGGAGTCGGTTTTTTTTTTTAGCCGAATTTCTCAAGAGATATTTACCTATTGCGTGTATATATATACGAGGTGTGTTCAAAAAGTATCACGAATTTTGAATTTTCGCGGGTTACGTATATTCGAATTTCGATTTTTTTGTGGCGTTATGTTGGTACTCATGTCTGTCACTTATGCCGACAAGCTCGGCCATTTTGAATGTTCACTTAATTGGTGATAGCTGCTTTACTTGCACGTGTTTTCAATCGTCTTCGATTTTTACTTATTCAAAAAAATGGATCAAAGAACGTGTATCAAATTTTGTGTGAAAAACGAAATTAAGTGCGCGGATGCATTCTGAATGTTGACTGTGGCATACGGAGAAGCTACCTGGGACCGAAGCAACGTTTATCGGTGGTACAAAATGTTTTTAGAAGGCCGAGAAGATGTGAACGACGAAGAGCGTGCCGGACGCCCGAGCACTTCAACAACAGACGAAAAAATTAATGAAGTGGAGAAAATGGTATTGGCCAATCGTCGAATCACCGTTAGAGAAGTTGCTGAGGACCTAAACATATCGATAGGCTCGTGCCATTCGATTTTTATCAACGATTTGGGCATGAGACGGGTCGCCGCGAAATTCGTACCAAAATTGCTCAATTGCGACCAAAAACAGCAACGCATGAACATTGCTAATGAGATGTTAAACTCTGTCCGCGACGAACCAAATTTGCTCCAGAGGGTCATAACTGGTGACAAATCGTGGGTTTATGGTAATGACGTGGAAACCAAAGCTCAATCATCTCAATGGAAGCTGCCACATGAACGAAGACCGAAAAAAGCGCGCCAAGTTCGGTCGAATGTGAAAGTTTTGCTGACAGTTTTCTTCGATTGCAGGGGCGTGGTGCATCATGAGTTCTTGCCACAGGGAAGAACGGTCAATAAGGAATATTACCTGCAAGTTATGCGCAATTTGCGCGAAGCAATCTGCCAGAAACGCCCGGATTTGTGGGAGAATAAAAATTGGCTTTTGCACCACGATAACGCCCCTGCTCACACATCGTTGCTTGTGCGCGACTTTTTGGCCAAAAACAACACACTAATGATGCCGCAGCCACCGTATTCCCCAGATCTGGCCCCCTGTGACTTTTTCTTGTTTCCTAAACTGAAGAGGCCCATGAAAGGACGACGTTACGCTACGCTTGACGAGATAAAGACGGCATCGAAGGAGGAGCTGAACAAGATTAAAAAAAATGATTTTTTGAAGTGCTTCGAAGAGTGGAAAAACCGTTGGCACAAGTGTATAATATCTCATGGGGATTACTTTGAAGGGGACCAAATAGATATTCATGAATAAATAAATAATTTTTGGAAAAAAAACAAAATTCGTGATATTTTTTGAACACACCTCGTATATATATATATATATATATATATATATATATATATATATATATATATATATATATATATATTATATATATATATATATATATATATATATATATATATATATATATATATATATTTGTATATATATATATATATATATATACATATGATTTATATATAATTTAACGAAAATCGTGACTATGCTAGAGGTCACAATTTCGCTCAAATTTTCACAAAATTTTTAGGAAAGGCGTATTGGGTGAATATCTCAGTTAAGTTGTTTAACCAGCCAAATCGGTCAAGGGAAAACAAAATGGCGGCCATTTTAGACAAACATTCGTGATTTCATTTCTGACCAAACCGTGGCTCCTATTTGGATGAAAATTGGTACAGAGGTTTATTGAGGTGTGCGATGAATTTCACAATAAAAAATCCAAAGTCGAACCGTTTGAAACAAAGTGGTGGCCGCTCAGACGTCGAAAAGCGTGTAAGCATTGGATGTTGTTGTTGTGACCAAACTTTTCAACCGATGTTAATGAAATTCGGTTCTTTGGTAATTACTGTAAATACCTAAAGAATCATGTTAAAAAACTAGAGATCAGGTCTCCAAAAACAAAATGGCGGCTAGTTGAAGCTAGAAATTTCAAAGGCTGCTGAAAGACCCAATTTTGATTGATGAATGAAATTTATTTTCAAGATAGGAAACAATTAGATCTAAACATTTTGCTATTTCGGTGCACAGACATGCTCAAGTTTCAAAATGGCGGCGATTCAAATATGCGATTTTTTCAGATTTTTGTGGCCCTCTAGTGGCCGAATTTTCCAATGGATTTTAATGAAACTTGAGACTATGGATAATTGTACAAAGTCCTTGTACTGAACAAAAAATCATCAAAATCGGATGAAAAATAAAGAAGTCGAAAATATAAAACCTAATATTTTTCGCAGCCATTTTCATTAAAAATTTAATACTTTTGCCCTGTCTAGAGGGAAACTGATTTGACTGAGATTGGACAAATTGACTGATGAGACTCTAAGATTGAAATATTTTTAAAAATCAAAAATCAAATGCATGCATTCAAAATGGCGGCCCACAAAGGTCAGAAGGTAAGCGCAATTCGCTATTTTAGTAGCAACTGTAGTAATGAATGTTTATCATGGAAACATTTTTAATGGCGTAACTTGCAAGTATTTATAAAACAGACCATTTTAGGGGATTGTAAAATATTTTTACAATCCCCTATTAAAATCGCGATCTGTCTTTTCGTCTGCCTGTCCATCCGTCCGTGCGTCACAGCAAGTTTTCTCGCAAACCACATACTTGAATGATGAAATTTTCTACGTAGGTCAAAAGTGGTACCCTCTCAAGCGTTTGCAAGAAAATTCCACCAGAATAATAATATCAGCACAAATGATAATTTTTTGGCTTTCTTTTTGTAGTAAACAATTAATTTTCAACCGCTGCATTCTCATAAAGTTTATCGTCAAGAGTATGATACACCTTATCATATGATGAACGAAATTTCGACCCCAATTTCGAAATTAGCTTCGAGCCTATGCCAGTTATCACAATAGCAAAGGCAAAAGCTCTGGGCTTCATGAATTTGATCTTTCACCATCTCCTGTATATACCTCTATGGCATTTACCTACCTACCTGCTACCGAAGATTTATGGCTCTCTGTTCGGCTTGTGTTCGAATTTTTCCGGAGGGTTGATGGAGTGTGGTTACTAGTTGAGTATACTATGTCAGAATATCATGACCCCCTCTTTGGTGGACACCAAGGTGTGGCAAAGAAGTATAAGAGAATACGCAAAAAATTCACAAGAAAAAACATGTTATCCAGCATAAAACACTACGTAAAGAAGTGCGGTAGGTGTCAAACTACATATGAAAAATACACCACGCTACCGGATACCGATGGTGATTTCTGATATACCAGAGAGACTGTTCGATAAGGTCTACCTAGGCATTGTAGGCCCGCTACTTGAAACACCAACCGATGACAAATATTGTTAAGTCTAAAAAGTATTGAGCTTTTATGTCATTTTTCGATTGAATATTTCTTTTATTTTAAATGAATTTTATGTAAGTACATATTGTCCACTATTATCTATAACTTTTTGCCATTTTTTGTGTTTAATTATTTTTCCATCTGTGTAAAACCTCTGTGGTTTATTGGCGAAAAACTCCGCCAAGTGATTTTCACAGTCCCTTTCTGAAGTGAATTTATTTTCATTAAAGAGGTTCTGCAGAGACCGAAACAAATGGTAGTCTGATGGTGGAAGGTCTGGACTAAACGGCGGATACATCAAAACTTCCCAGCCAAGCTCTGTAAATTTTTGTCGGGTCATCAAAAATGTGTGTAGTCTGACATGGTCATGATGGAAGACAACGCCCTTTCTATTGATCAATTTTGGTCGGTTTTTTGAATTCCTTCTCGCAATCTGGTTAATTGCTGACAGTATAGAGCCAAATTGAGTGTTTAGCTAAGTTTTAGCACCTCATGATAAAAGTTCCCTTCCAATCCCACCATACACACAGCATAACCTTATTTCGTGTCAATTCAGGCTTTGAAGTCTTTTGTGATGATTCACCATTTTTTGACCATGATCTTTTTCAAACGACATTCTCTTATCTTACCCACTTTCATCGCGCATAATGATTTGCTTCAAAAATGGCTCCATTTCATTGCGTTTCATTAGCATTTCGCAAATGGAAATTCGGTCGATCAAATTTTTTCGCGTCAATTCATCCGGCACCCAAACGTCGAGCTTCTTTGTGTATCTAGCCTTGCACAAATGGTTCAAAACTGTTGTTGATGGATATCCAGTTCCTTAGCAATGCCATGGCTGCTTATGTGACGTTTATATTAAATTTTTGTAAGATTTCATAGACTTTTTCTGTGAGTGGTCGATCTGAGCGAAGTGCATCTTTGACATCAAAATTCCCAGAACGAAAGCGAGCCAACCATCTCTTGGCTGTGGTTTTGATAAATTATCTTGACCATAGACACCACAAATTTTTTCACGAGCCTGCGACGCATTCTCACCTTGATCGTAGTGATATTAGAAAATATAACGAATTTTTTCAAAAATTTCACTCATTTATAAATGAATGCAACTTTTGACACGAATGACCAAATACAAAACTGTCCATATGAAAATTGTAGACTGTAATGTCGCCTTTCAAACGCATGTCAGTTTGACTCAATCCAATTATTATTGCCTGATATATGACAACGAACACCATCTAGTGACAGAAAGGCTAAAGGCTTTTAAGACTATCCAATATATACTACCATTAGAGGATAACCTCACAAACTTCGTAGATTGGTACGGCCTATCCAATATGGAGAAAGAAACAGTGACAAAGGTATCCTGCGAGGAAATCATTATTTGCTACAGATTCTGCAAACTACTAAACATTAAGAAGTTGCAGACCACTGTCAACCACCCCCAATCAAACGCAGCCTTGCAGAGACCGCACAGACTGATTGAATATCTGCGCACCATGGTGAACCAAATCCACAGATGTGGGATCAACTCTTCTCAACGGTCGCATTCGTATATAACAGCTGCGAACATGATAGCACCAAACGCACCCTTATGGATTGTTTTTCCGACTTTACCTCAGACATCCCCTCCAATCTAAAAAAAACCCACCCTAATATACAACTGTGAAAGTTATTACCATTGTTGCGAGCGAATACATACAACATGCTCGGATATATATATTCCGCTTCATAACTGCAGTAGTAGCGAGCAAACAACACCTATGTACTCGCACTTCGCCAATGAAAATTAGCCAAAGAAGCACATACGCAAGTAAATAAGCGACCAGTAAAGTAAACGAGAAAGATCAACCCTCAATGATATTCACATCGTGAACGATATGCTTTGGGTGTGCTTCGAAGAGAGGTAAGCAAAAAGAAAAACCAAAAGTTCCAGCGTAAACACTCTTTCGCTCAATGTCTTCAGTTTCGCTATTTCACCTCAAGAGATCGTGGGAAAGCCGAAAACTTAAGCATAAAGCATTCTTTCGAAGCCAACTTTTGGTTTTCCTTTCTGCTTACCTCTCTTCGAAGCACACCCAAAGCATATCGTTCACGATGTGAATATCATTGAGGGTTGATCTTTCTCGTTTACTTTACTGCTCGCTTATTTACTTGTATATGTGCTTCTTTGGCTAATTTTCATTGGCGAAGTGCGAGTACATAGGTGTTGTTTGCTCGCTACTACTGCAGTTATGAAGCGGAAATATATCCGAGCATGTTGTATGTGTTCGCTCGCAACATTTCCTCTGGCAGTTGAAAATAGGCTCTAGTGTACTTGGAGAGTACAATAAAGCGTTACTCTACTCCGGTGATCAGGATTACTTAATGTATCCCCAATGCATTATGATCTCTTTTGGTTTTTTTCGCAAATTTTGTTGTTGGTTGATTCTCGCTACATTCCTTTTTGTGCAAATCTTTCGTACTTATATTTCGCGCTGTTACCGCCATTGCTGTTGTCCACTGTACTTCTCGCAACGTATTTTTAACCGTTGTTCTGCTGCTGGTTTGCACCTTTTACTAGATGGTAACGTAGTTCTATCGCTTAATTTCGTATTTTTATTGGTAGGCATTATAACTTCTAATTGACGTTAACTAAAGTTTGATTTTGTACAATTATATGTTAATGTTCTGTTTGATTCAATCGTTGATTTTATATAATCATATTTTAATACTTCGTTTGGTACCATAAGTTAATGCTAATTACTATGTACTACATGTCAGTGTTGCATTTGTAAATCACTACAATTAAAAATTACTAAGTTAAGATTTGATTTTATACAATTATATATCATATTTGTTTGGAACCTTGAGTTAATGTTAATTAATATGTATTCCATATCCATGTTGCTTTCATAAACTACTACAATTATAAATTAAAAAGTTGAAGTTTGATTTCATACAATGTTTTGTTTGATTCAATCGTAAGTTACTGTACTGATACTTTAGTATTTCATTGGATACAATGAGCTTAGATCTTGTTTGGTTTAATATTTTGTTTGCTTCAATCATTTATCAGTATAACTATTCACTTTTGATTTGATAAAATTTTAAGTCAACAAATTCGCATTTGATTTGATTCTGTACAGTTAATAATCTGTGTTTCATTTGATACAATTATAAATTAAAATGTTAATATTCCATTTGATTCTATACAATAATGGAATAGTGTTAAGTTTGATTCTGTCGTAAATTACGGTATTACAAATTATTTCGTTTTACTGTAATCTTGAAGAATATACTGGACATATTTTCCGGTCTAATTCGTTTTTTCTTGAGAGCAACTAAAACTATTATTTTTTACATTTGAAGGATGCCAGAATTCAATTTTTCTTTCAATCGGTTTTACTTAATAGTATGGTTACAATTTCTTGTAAGATCCATATTCAATGCCGATTTTTTTTTGTATTTGGAAGTTAATGGTTTGCTCCTATTTTTAACATTACTTATCTTGGCTTTTCATTTCTTCATTTCTTTGAAATAGTATTATAGTGTGTTTTCTTGTGTATATTTTTTTCAAATATTGTAATTACTAATTAATTCGATGTTTCTTTTGGTTACTGGTTATTACTCGTATTAGGGTGTTACTATTTGATTAGAGCAGGTTTTAGTAAATTATAAAAAGTTAGTGTTCGTGAGGATTTAATGTGAACTATTTTGAAAATAGTTCAAATGTGCATAGAAATTCGTTTGTTTATCCCATTCATGGTTTATTAATAATCTATTAAATTACTTTCTTGAAAGCTATAACAAGAGCTCTTTATATATGCTTTTGCTACCATTCTCTTAAATTATTGTGCGAATAGGTTAGTAGGGAAGTTTCAATATTGAATATTGTTAAAGCTTTAGCAGTTATTTATTGGGAACGAGTTAATATGTAATCGGGGAATGAATATTTCACACGATCGTTACGTTCGGGAATTGCTTCGCTTCGGAAGAAGTTTTGCCGAGAGAATAGCTTTCCATTGATGTAGCTTGGGAGTCGTTGTTGTTGTATTTCCAAGACTTTAGTATAAGCTATCTTGGCTTAATAGGGTGGGAGATGATGAGTGTGATAAATAAACTTCCCCCTTAACATGTATGGTTAATGTTGTTAATGGGAGTGGGGGTCATGGATTGAAGGTTTAAGTGATTGTTTTTTCTCGCTGCTAATGAGCTTTGAAGATATGATTAGCATTATTTCTGCAATGACGAATGAGTGAATTGAATGAAGCAATATAATGTAGCTTTCACATGCGCTAATTGCTAGAAAGTATATGAAGTATAGGATATGTAGGTATTAATTCGTGGTTGGCTGCCTTGAAGAGCATTTGTTTTTAATTAAATCGGCTCAATGCATTTCGTAGTGGGCAGGGCTTTTAATCCATCTATGCTATGAGATTGTGTAGGAGGAACAGCTTTTAAGGTATATGCATTTAATTGTCGTTTAATTGGCTTAAGTTGTATATTACAAACTTTTTAACCATTTGTGGTGGTAAAAAGAGAGGGTTATTGGAAATATATTCAGCAATATGTGTAAATATTTGTGAATCAAATCGGAGTCTACTATTTATTATGAAGGTTTTTTGTTAAGTATGGAAATATTGTATGTATGAGTTTTGAATTATGATGACCTGTTTCATTAAATTGAAATTAAAAGGAGTGATTGCAGGCTTAAAAGTTCTGGTGTATCCTTTTATTGATTTTAGTGAACTATTAAATAGATATACTGCGTTGAAAATATCTTCCGAGAAAGATTATGGTCGAAGCGACACGATCACTATATGGGCTTGGGAACATATAGTTTCGGCTTTTATTCAAGACCCTATGTGTGGTTCGTCTAATTTTGCTCTAGTGCGTGTCTGCTTATTTTGGCATAATGCTTTCCTAGACCTTGCTGGAAGACAGTACAGTGCCGTGCGAGGTCACTACATTAGCTGTTTATAAAATTGTTGATCTCGATCTTAAGAAAACGATTGTTTAAATAATCTTAAAGTATATATTACAGGTATAGCATTCTAACATAAGACGTAATTTGATATCGTTGCCATATGTAAAGTAAAAGGGTGGGAAATGGGTGGGTTTTGAATTGTCTTGCGCTTTCCATAGGAGTTTTATTGGTGACTTGGATTTTAGTAGTTAGTAGTTATAATGTATTTATTGAGCAAGCAAACGCTTGTTTACAGGATACTTGGTTAATAGCGTATTTGCAAACCATTTTGGATCAACAGCTCAGAGGCTATAACTAGATGGTAAATCGATGTCTGCTTTGCATATGACTTAATACTAAATGTAGCGTGTCTGCCGAAAGTTGAAATCGGGCAGCTCAGAGGCTATTATTTATTTCTTTACGGCCTTATAACTAAAAATAGCGTGTACGCCGACAGCTTATGTCAGTGGCTCAGAGGCTGTTGTTAAATCTACTGGTGGTTTTCCTTTCTGCTTACCTCTCTTCGAAGCACACCCAAAGCATATCGTTCACGATGTGAATATCATTGAGGGTTGATCTTTCTCGTTTACTTTACTGGTCGCTTATTTACTTGCGTATGTGCTTCTTTGGCTAATTTTCATTGGCGAAGTGCGAGTACATAGGTGTTGTTTGCTCGCTATTACTGCAGTTATGAGCAGAAATATATCCGAGCATGTTGTATGTGTTCACTCACAACGCCATATGCTGGGTCTGGATCGGTCCCTACGAAGTGAAATGCATAAACTCCCCGGTTAAGAAAGCCATTGTGATAGAAAAGAGACTTATTAATGTCAATCGCCTCAAACACTATTCTGACTAGTACTCTAATTTTTCTTTTTCCTCCCCCATCCTTATTTTTTTCCAGCATTGGCATTAACATCAATAATCGTTTGCTGGCTTCTTCTTTGACCAATGCAGAATCAGAATTCTTTTCAATACAACCCCTGCCAAACACGAGCGCACGTTTCGAAGATATCAACAATCTACTAAGTTACCAAAGTACTTGGAAAATACTAATGGAATTGCACCAAAGAGAAGTCCGAGAACAAATCGAAGTAGCCGAGCGCACCGAACATTTGCCCACACCAGTATGCTCGGGAAACAACAACAGCTACAAGGATCAACTTGTTCACGTACACAGCCTAGTATACAGCCTCCAAACCCATTCACAAATGCTCATTGATTCTTTGGTAACCAAATGGATCAAGGATTCATTTTTCAACGGAATGGGAAGAGCCCTCCATTCGCTACTCAGAACTATGGATGATGAGAACGAAAAAGAGCTCTATGAAAGAACTAGTACTGCTTGAAAAGCAAAGAATAAGCATCGTAAATACCACCTTAGACAAAATAAACAAACTCCTCTCTGATGTTTTGAAGAGGCAGACTGAGTTAGCCCTGCCAATAAAGGAATCATTTAATACAACCGACAAATTATTCGCTGCGGAACGCATAAATATAATAATGACCTCACTTCTGGCCAAGAAACGAGAGGCCGAAATTGGACAACAGATGCTTCTTGACGTAACAGTAGCAAATCAAAACGGCAAAATTCATCGTCCACTCATATCCGGTAAAAAACGTGAGATTTACACATAAGAAGGCAACAAGTACCCCCATTTCTGTGAACAAATCCTCACAAAATCGGGAAACAAATTGTTAGTGGTAATCCAGTTCCCCTTATTCCGAATTCTCATCACTACGAACAATACTTACTCACTGATACCATCCATCAATTTTAGATGAATTGCCAAGAATATCTCCTCCCAACAATTCCTACTCCTGAAGCAGAAATAAACCTAATCAAAAAAAGGAATTGAAGAAGCTGTTCAGCGTAAGTTTACTCGTATTGTGTTTTTCAAATTCAACGTAGCTTATGAGTCTTATGAGCGTCGTCTATCCATACTTCGTCTACCTTCTCTGTCGTCCCGTAGTACCTTCTTAGATCAATGTTTCCTTTATAAGTTGTACCACCAACAAATTGCTTCCACCCTGAGCGCAGACTTGCACTACAGACTGTATGCACGTCCTAGTCGGTC
Source organism: Odontomyia ornata (assembly GCA_963969285.1). Taxonomy (NCBI): domain Eukaryota; kingdom Metazoa; phylum Arthropoda; class Insecta; order Diptera; family Stratiomyidae; genus Odontomyia; species Odontomyia ornata. The sequence goes on along the minus strand of OZ017742.1, from coordinate 192,094,819 downwards.
TAATCACATTCTTGAGGTTCCGTACGCCCGGACGATTTATATTTTCACTCAATCATGCCACGAATCATAAGAATGCATAACTGCCTCAAGCTTGGTTCTCTATCCACGTCCTACATTGTTTTTAAAATTAAACTATAGACGTTACTTTTTGCGCATAGTAATTAATGTTCTTTATCACTCAATTTTTGAAACTTTGATCTAGACTCTAACTTCATTTCTTACATGTTTTAATTAACTTTTTTCTGCTTAATTTGTTGTATTAATTTGTCTTACTTTGTAGTAATCGAGGAGTAGGGCGCTGAAAGCCAGCGCTGCCACAAGCACACAGCACAAACTCAATTTAACAAGGAGGAACAATTGAGTCACCTTCCCCATCGCAACCCTCACTCTTTTTCTTTCCGGGTGAAAAATAAATTAAGGAAATTTCTTTTGTACTGAACTGCCGGGAAACAAAATTCTAAACTTGTTTAAAATTTTAATGTGTAGTGATTTTATTACAATATCTTTTGAATATAATTTAACGAATTGCGGTGTAACGCGGTATACAAATGCTTAGAACGAAACGGTTAACCCCTTTAATTATATGAACGATAAAATCATTGTATCATTTAAACCCCTCAAAAATTGTCAAATTTTACCCATTCCAACCATAATCTTAATTAAAAATTGTTTTGTTTGTCGGTAATTAAAGTGTGCCTGTCTAATTCTTCCGATTTTTCTTTTTCCCTAATTACGCCTAATCATTACAAACGAAAATTGCATTCATTTGATAACTTAAGCGAATCTACAAAAGACGACGTAAATTTTAAAAACAACCGAAACGAGTGTGCATTATCACCATCGCGGATCCACCCATAGATGTCACTATTGAACGAAACTTTTCGCGATTTTCCACTACTGTTTCGTTGCTCGATGGTTCGGCCCCGCCATTTTTGACAACTTGGAAAACACAGGGGAGAGTGAAAGAGCGGATGGGATAGAGACGTCGGGATAGGGTGCATAGCTTATCAAGTGTAAAGATGCGCGTTCTTGCACGCGTTCTTGTTCCTCACTATTGTGTGGATGTAGGTTTTAGTGGGATCAAGAATATTTAATCAAGTTTAGAAAAACCTACCTAGCCAAGCGGCTGGGCCGCAGATAAAATAGCGAGGACATAGTGTCCACTACGCTACTGTTACTAAGACTGCCAATGAGTATTAAATTCTTTTGCAGTCTAGACGTAAGCGCAACGATAAGTTATTGCGTAGACAATTATAACTTCGAATTCAAACAGCGTTATCACGCAGAGAAAAGTGCAAGTTGAAAGTCAAAAGTATAACTGTATTTTCTCTAAAATTCACAACGGTATTTATATCATTTTCTAGAAGTCATGCTCTACTTAAATTATTACACATACAAAAATATTAGTTCGTAAACCTACTTAAAATATTGGTCATAAATTTTCCTAAACCCAAAACCTACTTTCAACACTTCAATTTCAAAACATAATTCTTCGTTCATTTATTATTCATAAATTTTTACTCCACGACAAGTGTCAACATCCTCATTACATTCTTCACACCTTAAACAAACCCGAAACCACTTGACCTTATTCTTGACTTGGTCAGTTCACAAGCATATGCATTCACATTCCTTTAATTGTCTATCGAAACATAAGGACAATTTCACAGATGCGTCATTACGGCATAGCACGTCGTAATATCAGATCGCATGAATGAAAATGCATATACTTGTTTATCTTCAGCACGCGACTAGTATCGCATTACACAGAAAAGGTCTGTATGAAGAATGCAATGAACGATGCATTCGAATTCAAAATCAAGTGATCATGTTACAAAATAATTATTTGAACTTGACTTTGATTTTCATAAAATGTTTCTTACGATAAGAATTTTATGTGCGCGTTGAAATATAAGTTTGGGTTATATTTATTACTATTTGAATTGCTCGAAATAGATTCTTGCAATTAAAATTTATGTTCCTATGAAATGTATTTATACAAATATGTCAATTAGAATTTATGCTCATGTGAAATGTATTTATCTTTAAGTGAATATAAAAATATGTAGAGTTACACAACACCCTAATCCTCTAGATGAGTGTTGATATATTGAAATTTTATACAATATATTAATACGAATCTAAAAAAAAAAAATTTTATATATATAGTTCACTTATACATAGAAATGCAATATGTCCCATACAATATTGTTACATGTTTTGTACAATTACACTATACGGTTCGCAATAAATTTAATTTCTTATTATTAACATTTATTGAATAATTACATTATATGGTTTTATTCTATTCTTGTGTATTGATTTTTGGAGTCCGTCTATATCAATTAAAACATTGCTATTTTCAACATTTATTACTTTATATGGACCTTTATAAGGGGGTTGGTGTTTTCTACGGTTCTCATTCTTTACTAATACAAGATCTCCAATATTTATGTGTATAGGGTTTGTACGACCTTGTTCTTTAACCCTCTTTGCTTTCAAATTTTCTATTATCTTCCTAGACTTTGAAATAGACATTTTTAATCTTACTTTGAGTTCATTAGCATAATCATCCAGATTGTAAATCTTTTCACCATCCTCAATTAAATCATTTGGAAGGTAAGGCAATTTGCCGAATACCAATTCATAAGGTGTATAATTGGTATCTATATGAGGTGTAGTGTTGTACGCAAAGGTGTAGTACGGAATCCATCTATCCCATTGCTGATCATCAGCAAAAGAATACATGTATTCATTGAGAACCCGATGGTTTCTTTCAACCGAACCTAGCGTTTGGTGATGGTATGGAGTAGAAAAAATTTGTTTTATCTTTAATAAGTTGCATATATCGCCCATAAGTCTATTGGTGAACTCAGTTCCTAAATCAGACTTAAGTATTTTAAAGTGTCCATACTTTAATATAAACTCTTCTACTAAACCTACCGCTATAGTTTTTGATTCCTTATTCTCTATTGGGAAAGCAACGACAAATTTAGTTAACTCACATTGTAGTGTTAATATATATCGGTAATTATTCGAGATTCTTAATGGACCTACAGTATCTATTTGTACAGTCTCAAAGCTTGTTGATGGTGTATCTGTTACAACCATCCTCTCTTTTGTATGCCTTACTTGTTTGTTAGTCAGGCAAGCTGCACAATTTTTGATATGGATTTTAACCATACTGTTCATATTCTTCCAACAGTATCGTTGTTTTAGTTTTAACAATGTTTTGCGAATTCCTAGGTGTCCTCCATGAGGTGAGTTGTGATACTCCTCTATTAGCTTCTTTTGTTCAAGTTTATCTGTTATCTTGGTAGGCGGTTTGTATATCATAATTCGTAATTTCTTTTGCGTACGCGTTTTCTGTTGCAACATATTAATTATTCTTTTAAATACTGTTTTGTCTATAGACCTAAAAATACTGTCTTCACAAGATAGTGAGAGTTCATTGATGTTCTCTTGATTCGCGAATTTAAATAGTTTCTCCAGAATCGAAACGAATTTCGGATTCGGATTATCACTATTTGCCTCATCACTCTTGTTACTTTTGGTACCATTATGCATTGTTAGCTTTTCTTTGACGGAAACGGATTTCACATCAGATATATCGCTACAATGTACTTCTATAATATCTTTTGTACGTACAATATAAACATCTTTATTTTTAACTTCACTGCGCAGGATAAATCTCAGTTTCGTAATACCGGTAATGTCAGACAAACTCGTGCAATCCCAACAATAGAGTTGATCAGGTTCTACTGGAGTTTGGGTGCCCTCGTTGTTGACCACTTCATTCTGTTTTTCTGTCTTATTCGCCATACCTCTTGTAATCGCTAATAGTTTCCTTTTCGCATTTTCATCAGTTTCTGGAGGTATCATCGCTTTCAAGGTGTCCGAATCCAACTCGATCCTTGACAATGCATCCGCATTAGTGTTCATACTACCTTTCTTATATACAATTGTGAAATCGTAATCTGATAGGTCGACACGAATTCTAGTCAGTTTTGATGAGGGATTCTTATGGGTAAACAATGATACTAGTGGTCTGTGATCGGTCACAACCACGAATTTTCGTCCGTATAGATAGGGTCTGAAAAAATTTATGCCCCAATGAATAGCTAAAAGCTCTTTTTCGATAGTCGGTTTGTTGATGTCGTGCTTAGCCAAGGATTTGCTAGCATAAGAAATTGGTAGGTCTTGGCCAATTTCTCCTTGAGATAAAACTGCGCCCAAAGCATAGTTTGAAGCATCTGTGGTTAAAATAAATGGTTTTGCGAAGTTTGGGTATTGAAGTATCGGTGGTTCTATCAGTTTCCTTTTTAAAGTCTCGTATGCTTTTTGACATTCCTCAGTCCAGACAAAAGTTACATTTTTCTTTAGCAATGCATTCAAACACTTCGCCGTCTCGGCAAAATTTGGTATAAAACGCCTGTAGTAATTGCAGAAAGCCACAAATCTGCGTACTTCATCTGCACTCTTTGGTACTGGGTAGTTTTTGATTGTATTGTTCTTAGCTGGATCAGTTCTGATTCCCTCACTGGTTATCAAATGACCCAAGTATACTACCTCTGATCTCAAAAACTGGCATTTTTCAGGATTTAATTTCAAATTATACCGACGCAACCTTTGTAGTACTTTGCAAAGATTGTCATTATGGTGTTTGATGCTACAACCGAATACAATTATGTCATCGACATACAAGAATGCCTCGTGGCTAAGGCCACTGAGAGCTATGGTTAACATCCTTTGAAAGCTGTTGGACGAAATTTTCAATCCGAATGGTAACCTCTTGAACTGATAGTGCCCATCGTTAGTGGAGAATGCTGTCAATGGTCTAGACTCTTTCTCAAGTTCAATTTGATGAAAAGAGCTAGTCATGTCCAGCGTAGAGAAATATTTTGCTCTACCAAGCCTGTCCAAGACGTCCTCAAGTCTCGTCAAAGGAAACTTGTCGTTGACTATCTTGTCATTGAGTCTTCTGAAATCTACAACCAGTCGCCATTTAGCTTTTCCGTCTGTACTCTTTTTTGGTACAACTAACAGTGGAGAATTATACGGGCTAGTTGATGGCTCGATGATATCACTGGTTTCCAGATCTCTGACTTGTTGCAGGATTTCCTCATTTTGGGATTGAGGTAATCTGTAATTCTTAATATAAACCGGACTGTTATCTACGGTTTGTAATTTCTGTTTATAGAAGTTGTTCGTTGCAAGCTTTTCTCCATCCAAATGAAATACATTTTGATATTCTTTTATGATTTTAAGCAAACTTTGCATTGCAGGTTTATCCAGACTATCCTTATTTATAACGTTCAGTAATCTCTTAAATCGATCATTGTCGAAACTTTGTTTTTCCCCTTTTAAGATGTCATAATCTTTCAATGGTTCGACTTCAACATTGAAATGCTTTATGACAATATCTTCGTCTGTTGTATTCATGATTTTAATGTGCCGTACACCTCTTACAGGTATGATTGTATTTCCTACAAATACACCTTTCTCAATCTCCGTGTTCAGCACGATACTATCCTCATCAATATCTATGTTGACCGGAACAATCATTTCGGTTCTTGCCGAAATGTTTATCTGTGAATACTGTTGTCTTCTCGTGTCCATAGGTAGTACAACTTCTTCATCATTTACGTTGAAGGTTATTGTAAATGTCTCATAATCAATTCTGCATAAATAATGGACCATCAAATCTCTGCCGATAATACCATCTGTACTTATCGGAAAATTACTGTCTACAATGTGGAATGATTCCGTTACTTTATGATTCCCAATTAATATCTCTAAGTAAGAAGTACCCAAGGACGTGGTTACCTCTTTTGTTATTCCCGTAAGTCTAATCCTATTTTTACTATCTATAGAATATTCTAAATCCTTATAGACATCGTCTTTGCATATAGACACATCCGCACCTGTATCGATTAAAAATAATAAGTATCTATCAGAGTTATAATTATAAATTCTCACAAAATTAGTACAACTATCGGTTATTCTATATATATTGTGCTCTGTGTCCAATTTTCTTATACCGGGAGGTTCTCCATGTCCTCTCCGGAACTTAGCACGTTTCCCTGGTCGCTAACAACATGGACATTTCTCCTTCTATTGTCACTATTATTATTGTTGTTGCTCCTACCATTGCGCCTATTACGCCTGTGATTATCTGATTGATTGTTGCTATTGCGATTGCTACGGTAACGATTATCCCTATCATTGTTATTATTATTGTTGTAACTTCTATTGTTATTGTCCCTATCGTTACTTCTACTGTTCCTATCATTATTCCTATTATAGTTATTGTTATGTCTATTATTCCTATCATTGCTATTCCTATTACGGTTATCGTATCTTCTCCCTTTCTTGTTGGCATTGCCACTAAAATGCATTACACTATTAGTAGCCTGTGTCTCTGCATTTTCTAATTCCTGTGCGAGTGATACAGCTTCGGTAAAACTTTTTGGTCTTGCCGAAAAAATAGTGTTCCTTAGCTGATCATTCAGCCCATTTTTGAAAACGGTTAGCGCATAGGTGTCGTTCATCTGTGCGATAACTTTCTTCTCGTTCGGAGTAGCTTGACTTCCTAACTCCTGTATTTGTAATTGGTTGAGTTCATCCACCAAGTTTAAGATTTTGTCCTTAAAAGAACTCACAGAAGATTTCTTCTGGTAAGTACTACTTAACATGGTATGAATCTGAGGTACAGTTTTATTATTCTTAAATCTTGTTCGTAATGCTGATTTTAGGGTATCGAAGGATGTAATTGAAACATTTGCCAAAGAAAGTCTGACTGTGGCACTTAATTTAACATTGACAACGAAGTCAATGAGACTAGCCCTAGCATTAGCAGACAGGGTTGTATGGAGGATTTCTAGTATTTTGAGGAAAGGGTCCAATTCCTTATACTTCCCATCAAAAACAGGGATGATCTTCATGGCTGTTTCTAAACTAAAATCGGCCATGGTGAATCTTTCTTCTAATATCTGTAAACTAGATTCTAGATCCTCACTTATAGAATCTTCTTTGATTTCTTCTATATCCGAATACCCTTGTTTGCTCAGCTGTAACCAGATTTCGCCCTCCAAAATGGATGATAGTGCTCTGAACTTTAATTTGAGATCTAAAACTTTAGAACTTTCATCTTTGCAAGTCTTGAGTATATCATTAAACTTTTCCTTTCTAATTTGCAACTCATCTAATTTAGCCTGGAGTGTCTCAAAAGTGTATAAACTCTTTGCACATTTCTTTAAATTACTCAAAACCTTTTCATTCTCAACCACCAGTTTTTCTAAAAGCTCCATAAATCATTAAATTTGAAGCAAGATATCCTAAAGCCAATAGTAAATAACTCTTAATCCATAGACTCCATAAACCAAAAAAAATAGGCTAAATACTTCTAACATCAAAAACAACTCAAATTTTCAAATATTAATATTTCTATTTAGTCTTTTTACCACGTAATTCTTATTGTATCTGTGGTATACATAAAAAACTATCATTATTACTATGAATACTATGGATGTTGTCAATGATTGTTGATATTCCTCGACGAAACTGTTTCCAACGGAGCAGCTATTCCCCATTGTGCCCAATGTCTATTCGCCGGTTTGAGGTCCAAAAGTTTCCGCTGTAGTACTCTCTTCTGCTCTCCGACCGCTATTTTAATTACACGATGCAGCTCGGCTCGCTGACGCTTCAGCTTCGTTTTACGACCACCTCTTGGTCGTCGCTTCTTCGGTATAGATTCCAAAATGTCCTTCGGCTCCGTTCTTGTTTTCTTCAGGAACGGTTCAATTCGACGTGGCTTTGGTCCTCGAAGATCTGGGGTACCGATTTCAGCCGGAATGTAAGGTGGCGGTGACAAATACCGTTCTGCCACGGGTTCTGGAACGTACTCCTCTACAACTCTACAGCACCTCTCGAAAACAGCGTCGAACTCTTCTTGGTTAGCAATAAGGTCTAACGCGTCCAAATCCGGACAAGCAGGATCGCCATGTAAAGATGTGCGTTCTTGCACGCGTTCTTGTTCCTCACTATTGTGTGGATGTAGGTTTTAGTGGGATCAAGAATATTTAATCAAGTTTAGAAAAACCTACCTAGCCAAGCGGCTGGGCCGCAGATAAAATAGCGAGGACATAGTGTCCACTACGCTACTGTTACTAAGACTGCCAATGAGTATTAAATTCTTTTGCAGTCTAGACGTAAGCGCAACGATAAGTTATTGCGTAGACAATTATAACTTCGAATTCAAACAGCGTTATCACGCAGAGAAAAGTGCAAGTTGAAAGTCAAAAGTATAACTGTATTTTCTCTAAAATTCACAACGGTATTTATATCATTTTCTAGAAGTCATGCTCTACTTAAATTATTACACATACAAAAATATTAGTTCGTAAACCTACTTAAAATATTGGTCATAAATTTTCCTAAACCCAAAACCTACTTTCAACACTTCAATTTCAAAACATAATTCTTCGTTCATTTATTATTCATAAATTTTTACTCCACGACAAGTGTCAACATCCTCATTACATTCTTCACACCTTAAACAAACCCGAAACCACTTGACCTTATTCTTGACTTGGTCAGTTCACAAGCATATGCATTCACATTCCTTTAATTGTCTATCGAAACATAAGGACAATTTCACAGATGCGTCATTACGGCATAGCACGTCGTAATATCAGATCGCATGAATGAAAATGCATATACTTGTTTATCTTCAGCACGCGACTAGTATCGCATTACACAGAAAAGGTCTGTATGAAGAATGCAATGAACGATGCATTCGAATTCAAAATCAAGTGATCATGTTACAAAATAATTATTTGAACTTGACTTTGATTTTCATAAAATGTTTCTTACGATAAGAATTTTATGTGCGCGTTGAAATATAAGTTTGGGTTATATTTATTACTATTTGAATTGCTCGAAATAGATTCTTGCAATTAAAATTTATGTTCCTATGAAATGTATTTATACAAATATGTCAATTAGAATTTATGCTCATGTGAAATGTATTTATCTTTAAGTGAATATAAAAATATGTAGAGTTACACAACACAAGTTTAACCTATGAATTAATTTTTATTTATTTATTACTTCATTTTAGTATAAAACAAAACGCGTTAAAGGTCGCGAACGGCAGTGGAGGTTTTGCGGGTATACAAAAATTCATCACACGACGCAACTTATATGATTCGGAAAAAGGTGCACCATGCCCACCAGATCCGGTTCGAAGGGAACCAAACCAGCCAAAATATTGTAAACCTGCCCCAAAACCACCAGTAGGCCCACCCGGTGGCGATTCAAAACCTCCAGGCGAAGATAAGAATTTACGATTGCTAATTGGACTATTAGCCTTGGGTGGAGCTGCAGCAGCGGCATATTATCTGAGTAATCGAGGATCTAAGAGTAAGTCAGATGGCAAGAGCGGTTTAGCAGCAGGACTTCTGATGCCCGTTAAAGTACCTCCAAGCTCAGCAGACTTACCAAAAGAAGTTCCTTATTTACTAGTTAGTGGCGGAACAGCCAGTTTTTCTGCATTCCGTGCTATCAAGTCCCGGGATCCCAAAGCCAAGGTTTTAGTTATCCCAAATGAATACGAACGGCCGTATATGAGACCTCCGCTATCAAAAGATCTGTGGTAGAGAAGAACACATCAGTTGAGGATACACCAGGGTTGATCAATACACCGTGTTATGAAAAAGGCTGGTTATTCAAAGTGAAGCTCAGTGAAACTTCAGAAATTGATAAACTTATGGATGAGAAGAGTTACGAACAATTCTTGAAAACGGATTCACACTAGCGCCCGTTTCAAGTGATTTTATTACTAAATTTTGTATGGCATTCGCCCAAAGAACCTTTATAGTGATAGGTGAATTATTCGGTCTTAGATCGTTGTCGAATTACATTGTTTTGAATAATTGTTAAATGAGCATTTATTAGCCTTAAATGAACGTAGAGTACCAGCACCCATCGAGCGCTCGACGGAACATGCGGTGAGTCCTTTTGATTTAATTTATTTATATAATAATTAATTCTAATATTTTTCTTATATAATTATTCAAATTATATTAATTATTTTATTTAAATTTCATTTTATTATACTTAATGAATAAACACACTCCCTCAGATTCGGAGTTCCTTTCAGTTGAAAAAGAAAATGTCATAAACGTACAAAACCTAATAAAAAGTGCACATTAGAACTTTTGAATATATTTGAGTTGAAATAGATAAAGGAAGTATTAAAAAGCTCGCTCCATGTTAACATATAGCCACGACTTAAATGTACCGAGAAGATCGTTTGCTTAATTAAAGTATATCCGATATACGAGTATCTTATCAGCAATAATTTACTTATTACTTTCAATCTTTCTATCTTCGTTAAATTTGGATCGATGAGTCTATTATCCACCGTGTATTCTACTTGGTATTGTTCTAGTTTCCTATCAAGTTTTAAACTTAATTACTTCGATACAAAGTTTGTACTTCAAAAACAAGAAAAAAAAATTAAAATTTATTGTAGGTAGATATGATCGCATTTTAGTCCGGTGCGAATTTAAAAATTTAGTGAAGAAAAAAAAAACGTTTTATTAAATATTATAGATTTATTTAGACTTAGTTTTAATTTGTATGGAAATGAATTTGATCTTTGGGAAGATAATTTTTCGGAAATATGGTTCCTTTGGTTCGTCGTGGAGAAGCTTATATTAATTATGATAAACAAAGGGAAAGAAAAATAAAAATGATGAATTAAACGTAAAATCGGTCTTTCCCTTCCGTTCTATCTAACCGCGTATAGGACCCGGTACGGTGGCAGGCTTACCCCTCAAAACATGAGCCAGCCACCGGGTAATTAATAATCCTTTTTCTGTTTCAGGTGACGTCATGGGTTGAGTGGCCCAAGCAGAGTGCCTTTTTATGGCATAGAATTATGCAATCCGATTGTATAATTCTATGACATAAATTGTTCACCGGGGTACTCCCCTTCTGATGGGAAAGTTCATGCAATTCAAGTTGTATGAGTTTTCCACTCAGAAGAGGAATACCTGGCCACTTCAACAAGCTTTCAATGGATTTATTCCGGTTGGGTGGGTATGAAGGGGCTCCACCACCACCCGGTTGCCCCTCTTTCATTTGTGGGCCATGAACTTCGTCGGGTAAAGACGAGGTTACCCCAAGTTCGCCTTTCTTCTCAGGTTTCACTTGTTCTAGTAACAAGTACGTCTCCTTCGGTGAGGTTATCTACAACTTTGCGACTTTGGTCGCCTTTTTTTTGACCTGAAAGCAATTCGTGAATGCGAAATGTTTTGTAGTGGGTCCTCGTGCCGGGGAAACGAACCCACCCCACGACACCGCAATGCTAGCCTGCCAGCGCATTCACGTGTCTCCGGACGAGGGCATTCTCGGCAGAAACCGACACCTTCTTCTGCCAAGGCAGCAGACCATCGCTGCAGTCCTTTACGGACTTTATTGAAAACTCATATTCACTACAAATGGCGCCCAACATGGGGCCCGAAAAGCCCGGCTGTATCATCAGTCGTGAGCACGAGACAGTCCTATTGTCTCTAGGTGTCCCCACAAGGTGTTAGAATTTTTGGCGGGTAGATAACTCCCGAGGGTAATTGCACTGATCGTGCCCCAGCAAATAGTAACTTTCGAACTTGTGTTGTCTTCGGACATCAATATCGTTTGGTCCTGCTTTTGATTTATACTTTGGTGGTTTACCACCATTGTATAACTAGTAAGGCCAAATGATATTAGAGCCCCTTTTTGTGTTCGGAGGTTATTATCCCAACAACTTTTTGCGGAGGATTCTGATCCGCTCCCCAAACCAGCGGTGCCTAGGGGTCTTAAATTATATGGATTTTGATTTCATGCGATTGGCTGATTAGCTAATCCATGACTATCCATGACAAGACACGCGCTGCTTGTGGATTAGAATCCAACCCTGGGCTGACAAGTTGCAACTTGAGAAATTTGCTAATGAGGGATCACTTCTGAACCCTGATTTTCATGGTGCCACAAGAGAGTGTCCCTGAAACGCTTTAAAAGGATTGTGCCATTGGTGTCCACACTTGGGAGGAAGGACGGAAAGGAAAGACCGAGTATTTTTTTTTTGAAAACGAATAAAACTTTTTGTCATACCTTGCGTTTTTTTTTGTGAGGTTCTTGTATAGTTCACCACTTTCGGCCACTTTATGTGTTATTTTTTTTTTCCTGATTAATATATACTTATTTCCTTTATAGCATTTTACTATTCTATTATTATTAGCGTCACCATTGTTAGAATTTCGACCAAACGCACGCCAGACAAGCGCAGGTTGCGTTCGGAAGCAGGGCCCACGGCATTATGCGTCATCTGCCAACAGGCGCGAAATGATGGAACGTCCGTACAAACGTTGGCGTGCGGACACGAGTTCCACGAAGCCTGTTTGACCCAGCATTTACTAGCCAGCCGGACTTGTCCTCTATGCCGACAACCAGCCACCTCAGTGGAGCGACCTTCCAGCCACCTAGAGCTTCCAGCTGCTCAAGGGGCGGTGCCCAAATCAAAGGAGCGGCGGGAGCAGGTTCCAACAGCGGCTGATGAGCCTGACTTAATGGGCCGAGCTGAAGCAGTTCCGCCTGCGGAAGAGGCGAGACCCACTGTGGCTGTGGAAGCCACAGTTTTACAAGACCTAATGGCACTCATGCAGGACCTGTCCACCCGGGTAGCCTCGCTGGAAAGCCAGAAAGAGAATCCAGCACCACCTCGGCCAAGAACACCTCCTATGTGGGATTCGGACCCAAATCCGTGGGATTTTCCGGTAGACTCGCGGCGCGATCCCGAACGAATCCGGCCAGGTGCAGCAATGAGTCCGTTGGCTCCAGTGTACCGGCCCCGATTGAGCCAAGCACCGCCACCAAATCAGGCTCCAGTGATTCTGCCGGACCAACGCTTCCATCCACACGATATGTATCGGCTGAAGCCGACACAGATCCCCAGCATCATCCAGGGATGGAATCTGCATTTCAGTGGGGAACCCAATACTATAACGGTGGAAGTCTTCATAAGTCGGGTGGAGTCGCTGATTGAGCAGATGCTAGCAGGAGACCGCACGGCGCTCGCAGGATACTTGCCAATGCTGCTTAGGGGAGCAGCACTTGAGACATATTGGCGAATACATTCAGCCCCACCATCCATACGCTGGTCACGGTTGAAGGAGGTACTCCGCATGGAATACCCTACGGTTGAAATGGACGAATTAGTACTGGACAAGATTTATGCTAGATGGCAGCGTCCGGACGAGTCCTTCCATCAATATCGAGCCAATATCCTTCGGCTGAATGACCAGTTGTCAGAGCCGTTGTCTTCTACCCAAATACTGCGCCTGCTAAAGCGCAATCTAAGGCCGGAGATTCGTCGCCATATCGTGAACTCCGACCCACAGAGTATGGAGGCCCTGCTGAGAACTGTGCGTCGTATAGAAGGGTTTGAGGAAGACCTACGGGACCGGCCATACTTACTAGCCACAACGGGTCCTCGACGAGGAATCGCGGAATTGGCACCAGATTATACCACCATGGACCTGGAGGAAGATTTGGACCCAGACCAGCTTGCTGTAGCCACAGTGGGAAGTCTTACGACATGCTGGAATTGCCATCAAACCGGACACCGGTTCATTTCATGCCGAGCAGAGCGAAAGGTTTTCTGTTACGGTTGCGGCAAGCCGGACACTTACTTCCCGGACTGTTCTGAATGTGCCGCGCGAAAAAACGGCCAAAAGAGTACCCGACCACCTCAGTGGTACTCGAGGCCCCAGCAGTAGCTCCTCAGCCAGCTGCTCACCCCAACAAACCTGACGTTAACCCACCAGCCATGACCACTACGACTGCGGATGTTCACTCTCTTCCGGAGACCCCACCAACGACAATATTAAAGCGACCACCGCAGTCGCTGCCAGAAGCACCCCGGCAGCCTCAATTACGCACTCTAAAACCTTATCATGTTCGACTGCAGGAATATCGGGTGGCTCGAGAGCGAATATTTGCTTCTGAAGTAGTCACTTCCCGCCCGCGCACGACAAAATGGTCAACCCGTCGTTGGCGGAATTTCCGCAAGAGAGTGCGCATCTGCCGTCAAACCCTAAACTCTTGTAACATCTCGGAGGTTGCTGAGAATGAGATCAGACCTTATCATCCAATTAAAGTGTTGGGCGAAACCGTGTTTGCCTCGATCGACACGGGTGCCAGTATCAGTTGTCTTGCCTCGAGCTTTGGCTCGAAGGTGCTCCAAGACTATCCGAACTTGATTAAATCCTGGCGCACTGAAATCAGTACAGCTGATGGCACCAAGCACCCTATACGAGGTAAACTAACCACACCCGTGACGTTCCGGGGTCAGACGAAGGATATTACTTTCTGCATTATTCCGTCTTTGACTCAGAATGTATACCTTGGCGTCGATTTCGTCCTTCGCTTTGGACTGGCCTCAGATTTATTCACAGATTTGTCTTTAAAAACCAGAAATGTCAACGAAATCGCTTCTACTCCCGATAGGCATGATCTGACGCCTAACCAACGACAACGCTTGGAAGCATCCATCGCTGCTTTCCCATCTTACGCTACCCAAGGTCTTGGCCGCACCACCCTAGTCTCACACACCATCGACGTTGGCGATAGTAAACCGATTAAACAGAGACACTACGCCATCTCGCCGGCCATGGAGAAATTGGTGTATGCGGAGCTGGATAGGATGCTCGAGTCGGGGGTCATAGAAGAGTCCCAAAGTGCCTGGTCATCACCGGTAACCTTGGTTGTGAAGCCAGGTAAAGTCCGCCTCTGTCTTGATGCCCGTAAGGTAAACGCGGTTACCATCAAGGACGCGTACCCTCTTCCACTCATCGATGGAATACTAGGGAGACTGCCGAAAGCAAATTATATCACCAGTCTCGACCTAAAAGACGCCTTCTGGCAAATTCCACTCGATGAGGGCTCGAGGGACAAGACCGCCTTCACAGTGCCTGGACGACCATTATATCAGTTCGTCACAATGCCCTTTGGCCTGTGTAACGCGCCGCAAACGATGACTCGGTTGATGGACAAGGTCATCCCACCTCACCTGAAACACCAAATATTCGTGTACCTTGATGATCTGTTACTCATCACGGAAACGTTCGATCAACACCTCCTACTTCTACAAGAAGTAGCCCTGCACATCAGTAAGGCGGGACTCACCATCAACGTACAGAAAAGTAAGTTTGTCATGAAAGAAGTCCGATACCTAGGACATGTCATAGGACATGGCACTATCAAAACGGATCCAGACAAAACTCGTGCGATTGATGAGTTCCCCTTACCAAATACTGTGAAGCAGCTACGACGCTTCCTTGGTGTTTGCGGTTGGTACCGAAGGTTTGTTCGGAATTCTGCAACAGTTTCAGCGCCCCTGTCAGACATTTTGCGGAAGGGGAAGTTCGTTTGGACCGAGCTCAGCCGAAAGGCATTTGAAGAGCTAAAACAAGCCCTCACATCAGCTCCTGTCTTGCACAGCCCCGACTTCACGAAGCCCTTCTCCATTCATTGTGACGCAAGTCAACATGGAGTAGGAGCCGTGCTGGTGCAATTGACCGACGAAGCAGAGGAAGCTCCCATCGCCTTCATGTCCAATAAGCTGAATTCGGCCCAAAGAAACTACACTGTTTCCGAGCAAGAATGTTTGGCAGCGGTAATGGCTGTGAAGGAATTCCGAGCTTATATCGAGGGCCACCAATTCGAGATCATCACGGACCACGCGTCACTACAATGGTTGATGAACCAAGCAGATCTAAATGGACGCCACGGGGCATTACAACGCCAAGCTGGACAGGCGATTCTTGAAAAGCGGCATAAAAAAGGTAATGGGACCTAACCGTTACCTGATAACGGATCCATCGGGAAAAGAAGTGGGGATATACCACGCAAAAGACCTGCGCCGATAGATAATTAGGCACGTCTGTTTGTACGTCCGTATATATTTTCAAAAAACGTGCAAGGTTGTATACTTGCGGCCAAACAAAACATAAGTCGGTCTGTCCGTCTGTCAATTGTGTTTTTCTTTTAGTGTCCGTCATCTCTAGTCCTGACGCAAAGCCAACCCATGATACACAGAAAGATCCTTCAGCTCCTTTTCCGCAATCCCCACTGCCTTGGGATCGCGAGAAAATTAGCTGCCCTGTAGTAATCTAGGAGTAGGGCGCTAAAAGCCAGCGCTGCCACAAGCACACAGCACAAACTCAATTTAACAAGGAGGAACAATTGAGTCACCTTCCCCATCGCAACCCTCACTCTTTTTCTTTCCGGGTGAAAAATAAATTAAGGAAATTTCTTTTGTACTGAACTCCCGGGAAACAAAATTCTAAACTTGTTTAAAATTTTAATGTGTAGTGATTTTATTACAATATCTTTTGAATATAATTTAACGAATTGCGGTGTAACGCGGTATACAAATGCTTAGAACGAAACGGTTAACCCCTTTCATTATATGAAAGATAAAATCATTGTATCATTTAAACCCCTCAAAAATTGTCAAATTTTACCCATTCCAACCATAATCTTAATTAAAAATTGTTTTGTTTGTCGGTAATTAAAGTGTGCCTGTCTAATTCTTCCGATTTTTCTTTTTCCCTAATTACGCCTAATCATTACAAACGAAAATTGCATTCATTTGATGACTTAAGCGAATTTATAAAAGACGACGTAAATTTTAAAAACAACCGAAACGAGCGTGCATTATCACCATCGCGGATCCACCCATAGATGTCACTATTGAACGAAACTTTTCGCGATTTTCCACTACTGTTTCGTTGCTCGATGGTTCGGCCCCGCCATTTTTGACAACTTGGAAAACACAGGGGAGAGTGAAAGAGCGGATGGGATAGAGACGTCGGGATAGGGTGCATAGCTTATCAAGTTTAACCTATGAATTAATTTTTATTTATTTATTACTTCATTTTAGTATAAAACAAAACGCGTTAAAGGTCGCGAACGGCAGTGGAGGTTTTGCGGGTATACAAAAATTCATCACACGACGCAACTTATATGATTCGGAAAAAGGTGCACCATGCCCACCAGATCCGGCGCGAAGGGAACCAAACCAGCCAAAATATTGTAAACCTGCCCCAAAACCACCAGTAGGCCCACCCGGTGGCGATTCAAAACCTCCAGGCGAAGATAAGAATTTACGATTGCTAATTGGACTATTGGCCTTGGGTGGAGCTGCAGCAGCGGCATATTATCTGAGTAATCGAGGATCTAAGAGTAAGTCAGATGGCAAGAGCGGTTTAGCAGCAGGACTTCTGATGCCCGTTAAAGTACCTCCAAGCTCAGCAGACTTACCAAAAGAAGTTCCTTATTTACTAGTTAGTGGTGGAACAGCCAGTTTTTCTGCATTCCGTGCTATCAAGTCCCGGGATCCCAAAGCCAAGGTTTTAGTTATCCCAAATGAATACGAACGGCCGTATATGAGAACTGTGGTAGAGAAGAACACGTTAGTTGAGGATACACCAGGGTTGATCAATACACCGTGTTATGAAAAAGGCTGGTTATTTAAAGTGAAGCTCAGTGAAACTTCAGAAATTGATAAACTTATGGATGAGAAGAGTTACGAACAATTCTTGAAAACGGATTCACACTAGCGCCCGTTTCAAGTGATTTTATTACTAAATTTTGTACGGCATTCGCCCAAAGAACCTTTATAGTGATAGGTGAATTATTCGGTCTTAGATCGTTGTCGAATTACATTGTTTTGAATAATTGTTAAATGAGCATTTATTAGCCTTAAATGAACGTAGAGTACCAGCACCCATCGAGCGCTCGACGGAACATGCGGTGAGTCCTTTTGATTTAATTTATTTATATAATAATTAATTCTAATATTTTTCTTATATAATTATCCAAATTATATTAATTATTTTATTTAAATTTCATTTTATTATACTTATTGAATAAACACACTCCCTCAGATTCGGAGTTCCTTTCGGTTGAAAAAGAAAATGTCATAAACGTACAAAACCTAATAAAAAGTGCACATTAGAACTTTTGAATATATTTGAGTTGAAATAGATAAAGGAAGTATTAAAAAGCTCGCTCCATGTTAACATATAGCCACGACTTAAATGTACCGAGAAGATCGTTTGCTTAATTAAAGTATATCCGATATACGAGTATCTTATCAGCAATAATTTACTTATTACTTTCAATCTTTCTATCTTTGTTAAATTTGGATCGATGAGTCTATTATCCACCGTGTATTCTACTTGGTATTGTTCTAGTTTCCTATCAAGTTTTGAACTTAATTACTTCGATACAAAGTTTGTACTTCAAAAACAAGAAAAAAAAATTAAAATTTATTGTAGGTAGATATGATCGCATTTTAGTCCGGTGCGAATTTAAAAATTTAGTGAAGAAAAAAAAACGTTTTATTAAATATTATAGATTTATTTAGACTTAGTTTTAATTTGTATGGAAATGAATTTGATCTTTGGAAAGATAATTTTTCGGAAATATGGTTCCTTTGGTTCGTCGTGGAGAAGCTTATATTAATTATGATAAACAAAGGGAAAGAAAAATAAAAATGATGAATTAAACGTAAAATCGGTCTTTCCCTTCCGTTCTATCTAACCGCGTATAGGACCCGGTACGGTGGCAGGCTTACCCCTCAAAACATGAGCCAGCCACCGGGTAATTAATAATCCTTTTTCTGTTTCAGGTGACGTCATGGGTTGAGTGGCCCAAGCAGAGTGCCTTTTTATGGCATAGAATTATGCAATCCGATTGTATAATTCTATGACATAAATTGTTCACCGGGGTACTCCCCTTCTGATGGGAAAGTTCATGCAATTCAAGTTGTATGAGTTTTCCACTCAGAAGAGGAATACCTGGCCACTTCAACAAGCTTTCAATGGATTTATTCCGGTTGGGTGGGTATGAAGGGGCTCCACCACCACCCGGTTGCCCCTCTTTCATTTGTGGGCCATGAACTTCGTCGGGTAAAGACGAGGTTACCCCAAGTTCGCCTTTCTTCTCAGGTTTCACTTGTTCTAGTAACAAGTACGTCTCCTTCGGTGAGGTTATCTACAACTTTGCGACTTTGGTCGCCTTTTTTTTGACCTGAAAGCAATTCGTGAATGCGAAATGTTTTGTAGTGGGTCCTCGTGCCGGGGAAACGAACCCGCCATACGACACCGCAATGCTAGCCTGCCAGCGCATTCACGCGTCTCCGGACGAGGGCATTCTCGGCAGAAACCGACACCTTCTTCTGCCAAGGCAGCAGACCATCGCTGCAGTCCTTTACGGACTTTATTGAAAACTCATATTCACTACAACTTTAAATTATATTTAACTATATTTAATTGTCTAAGTCTATTTTGTTATTGGATTTCTGTCTGTTAAATGGATTTAAATAAATGAATAAATAAATACATGACTGCGATGACTGCGCTGAAGCTACTGAATGCATGTAAAAAAGCAACGTGGAGAGGACGCAAGCCTCTACAAAGTTCACCGATGGCAATGTCGCGGGAAAACCAATTTCCTTGTTTCGGGTTGTACACGCAAAATTGTATGCGACGTCTATTGATGTTATGTTTACGTTCGCGATGACTGCGCTGCAGCTATTGAATGCATTTTGATAATGCTGATCAGACGAGTTATTCACAAATGTAAAGTTATACCTCCACGTGGTATAACAAAAATTCGGAGAACTGATGGGCAATTCGAGGAGACGGCGCTTTTTGACTATTAAACTTCGCACGGTTGCGTGCTTCAAGGTCGTAAAAGGTAAGAATGTAGGTAGACCTGAAGACTCTTGTCGGGGTGAAGATGCCGCAAGCCACTCAAAGGTTCAACGATGGCAATATCGCGTGCAATCGAGGGGGGGGGGGGGAAGTTTATTATATTTTCCGATGCTTTAAAAGTGGGACTACGGTTCTTTCACGCTGTTTGAGATGCTGCGAACTCCGAAAATTGGTCGAACTATTGAATGGTGGTGAGTTGCATAAGTTCCGACTATTTTTCACTCTTTTCTTTTTTTTGTTTTTAAGGGATGGGAGATCTTTTTCGCCGTTTTCTGTACGAATTCCATCATGAAGGGCACTTCACCAATGGCGGCGATGACGACCCAATTTTTATTTTTCTTATATACACGACGGCAAAATCTTTTTTTTTTGTGATTTGTTCGTGAAATCCCGCGTTATGGTTCCCGGCAAGCTGCCTACCCGGTGGCGGAGATGGCGCGCATGGTGGGTTTCTACCAAAAAAAACGTTTTCTTTAGCTCGCAGTTCTCGGCGTGCTTGCGCTAGTTTAAGTCGACGCCTCGATCCATCCCCAAAACTTGTATTTTTTCTTTCCATCCCGTGTATACGGTGAATCGTCTCAGCAGAGCTCCATCAGCCCAGTTCACTTCTCTTCCATGATATAATACACCGTTGGGGAGTATTACATCAGCATTCCCCAAGCCCGGAATTTTTCATGCAGATTTTTTAAAACAAAATTTAATTAAAGTAGAGAATATTTAAATGATGTAAGGAAATTCAAAATGTAGTAAAGAAATTTAAATGAGATATAGAAGACGTAAATGGAGTGAAGAAATTTAAATGCAGTAAAGAAATTTCAACCAGTGTAAAGAAAAGAAAATTTTAAATGCTTATAAAAGTTAATTCTCCTGACGAATAAAACTATAGGGAGACATTTAAATTTTACTTTAAAGGAAAATTGATATAAAATAACATTTGATGGAATTAATAAAACGAAAAAGTATTCTACAAAAATAGAATTGCAAATAAAATCTGCTAAATATTTTTTTTTCAAATCTGCCTCAAGATTCCGAGTAGGACATAGGAAGGTTTTCGAGCATTTTGATTGTGTGATTAATACAACTTATCCACTTCCGCTGATCAATGGAATATTGGGAAGACTGCCTAAAGCAAACTACATTACCTGTCTCGATCTAAAAGATGCATTCTGGCAAATTCCACTCGATGAAGGGTCGAGGGATAAGACCGCCTTCCCAGTGCCCGGACGACCATTATACCAGTTTGTCACAATTCCTTTTAGCCTGTGTAACCCTCCGCAAATGATGCCCCGGCTGATGGACAACGTAGTTCCACCTCATCTGAAACATCAAGTGTTCGTGTACCTGAATGATCTTCTACTCATCACGGAAACGTTTGACCAACACCTCCTTCTCCTGCAAGAAGTAGCTCTGCACATCAGTAAGGCGAGACTCACCATCAACGTCCAAAAAAGGGAATTTAGTCATGAACAAATTCCGATACTTAGGACATGTCATCGGACATGGCGCTGTCAAAACGGATCCGGACAAAACTCGGGCGATTGATGAATTCCCCTTACCGAAAACTGTCAAGTAGCTACGACGTTTCCTTGGAGTGTGTGGTTGGTACCGAAGGTTCGTTTGAAATTACTCAACAGTTTCAGCACCCCTGTCAGGCATGCTCCGGAAGGGGAATTTCATTTGGACCGAGCTCAGTCGAAAGGAAGTTGAAGAGTTAAAACAAGTCTTAACATCAGCTCAGATCTTCCACAGCACCAACTTTAAGAAGCTCTTCTCCATTCAGTGTAACGCAAGTCAACATGAAGTGGGAGCCGTGCTAGTGCAATTGAACGAAGAGGGAGAGGAAGCTCCGATTGCCTTCATGTCCAATAAGCTGAACTCGGCCCAAATGAATGTTTTCCCTTTTAGGACTGCCCGAACATAATGTGCCGCCTGGTTCCATTTGTCAGCAACTATATCATCCGGGGTGAGCTCTCCCGTCTCCCTGTAGAGGAATCTTTGCAGCCTGTCCCATTTTTTGCACGCAAAAAATGTGTGGCAGGCATTGTCTTCCTCTCCTAGACAAAACCGACAATCGGGAGACCGTGACTTACCAATCTTGAGCAGGTAAGACTGAAAACAGCCATGCCCGCTCAAAAATTGGGTCAGATAGAAGTCAGCCTCACCATGCCTTCGATTTAGCCATGATCTCACATCCAGGATGTGGCACGCAGTCCACCTTCCCTTCTTGTAATTCACCCAAGACTGTTTTCAATCGTTCAGTGAACGCTGTCTCTCTACACGGACAACCTTCTCCCTCGCATCCTCTTTTTGAGGCAGATAAAAAGAGCGGCGCTCCCTAGCAAAGAGGCCGAGAGGTATCACGCTTGCAATGATTTCCACCGCCAAATCAGAGACAGTTGGAAACGAAGATGCAATTCTCAGTGCTCCTCTTCTCTGTACCTGGGCAAGGTGCTTTCGGTAAACCTCCTAACCGAGAGGGTCGCCCCATACCTCTGCTTCGTACAGTACCACTGACCCTACAGCACTCACCAAGATGTGTCTTCTTGATGGGCTGGGTCCCTCTACGTTGGCCACTTGTCGACTCAGAGCCGATATTCCCGAAGCAGCTTTCTCAGCCGTTGCCCTGATTTGCTCAGAGAAACTCATCTTCGAGTCGATCAGTAGCCCCAGGTGCTTCACCGATGGCTTCGATTCGATTCGTAAGTCTCCAATACTGATCATCCTTACTCTAGGAATTCTCTTTTTGGTCGAAATGACCACCTTGGTTTTCTCCAGTTCTAAACTGAGCCCGCGAGCATTTACCCAGTCTCTCACTCGGCGCATTAGCATACCTAGCCTAAGTTGCACCTGTTCAACGGTGCGATCAGTGACCAGAGCCGCAACATTATCCAGATAGCCAACCAAGCGCGACTCATCTGGCATCTCGGGTCTCAGTAGCTCATCGTGGCACATTCCATAGGTCCCTGAGCAACACCCGCTGTAATTTCCATCCTTCGTTGGCCCTGTGTCTTGTTTTAGAGCAGGCTTCGATCCTTTAAGCTGCCCCTCAAAAGATATTCTGGAACTTGAAAAGGGTTTTCCAGCGTATCCACCCATCTAGCGGGGTTGAAGGCATGTTATAAAATTAGTCAGGGTCTTTCCGGCCACTTTCGGGGTTCCCTGCACCAATTTATCTTACCTACACTCGTTCCACGCACCTGAAAATAATTCCTTTGGCTTCTTTGCCCTCTCCGAACCAATAACAACACTTCATTTCTACGTATCTGAATGGGTGTTTATTTGACCGTTTGTTGGTTACAATGTGTTAACAATTTTTTAAATGTGGATCCGCTCCCGTATCTCCTCCTTTATTCCGCGGCGCAACTCCTTAGCCTGCCTCCGGAAGAGGTCCCGCTCTGCTGCTCTCGTGGAGAGGTGGGCAAGTCAACGCAACTCACACAGCTCCGCCCGATGCGCTCCCTGCGTCCCCCACGCTGCCGTTGCTTCCGTCTGGCTAGGTACTCCTGCACTGTGATAGGCCGGGGTCCAGGTCAGGGTTCCGCCTGCAGTGCCTCCTCGAGACTCCTGGCCGGTGTAGGTTGGTGGTTCCAGGTCGTGGTGTGGAACCATGCTGCACTGGTTGCCAGTGGATAGGTTAGGCTGCTGGCGAGCTGGTGCTAACTCCATTGTCCTCTTCGCTGTGGCGACGCGGGTTTCCTTTCACGTGCTGTGACCGCAGGGTCCACCATGCCCGATCCCTCGTTGTTGGCCTGAAAATATAGTGAGTTGCGTTAATGGTGGCCACGCAGCGCCAAAAAGTTTAAAGAGGTACACGGCACAAGCCAACACCTCACCATTAAGCAACACCTAATTCCTTCATCCGACTTGAATTCTTTGAATACGTTGACTAGGTTGAATTCATTGAATGCGTTGAATACGGGCGACGCTTCAAAACCACCGCGCGTGGAGTTCCACTGACTGACTGGCATAAGACTCCACGACTATAAATATTGATCCAATTTGCCGCTAAAATCGCTAAGACGATGAGAACGTGAGTTCTCGTTTACTGTGAACTTCTCTCCCCGCTTCACCTTATCAATTTGTAGATGCTGAGAGCCATTCTGCAATATTACGATATTATCGTAGCCAGCTTGGGGGAAATACGTTACATATGAGCGAGGAAAGCTTTTCGCCCCCATATTTGCCGCTGCTCTCAGTCGGCAGGTGAAAGCTTTCACGTGATCGCTATTCCATTAGCTTGCTCATACATGCTTCTCGCTTGTGGTTGCTCGTTGCTATGTACGCGCCATCCATATGTTGAAGCTTCACAGCGGCTGCAACGTACATGGTTATCATGATGTTGTTTATCTGCCGTAATGTGCATTGGCGTCATTGGCTGACACTTTTAGCGCTAAACGATAGGCGGGAGTTCCACTCGCTCGTTCGTAGCATGAAGCATTCATTCGCTGGCACTGAACGGTAGGCGAGGAGTTTCCTTCGTTCGTTCATAGCATTTCCTCCGGCGATTCGAAATTGGATTTAATGTTACTTGGAGAGTACATTAAATTGGTGTTCTTTTCTTAGCGACTTAAATTGATCATTTGTACACAAACTCCCGTTCTGTTCCCCTATATCTTGCTACGGGCATTGCTGGTCCCTGTTACATGTCCATTGAGAAGTTTCTAATTGATCGTGGTGATTCGTTTCGATTCCTAATATATTCTCCATTATGATCAGCAATCTTGCAATGTATGAAATAATAGTCAATAGCTGAAGTTTGCTTCATAAATACAGTTGGCTTCTAAATCTTAACCTATTCATTCCTTTGGCTTGTTTCGCCAATTAATCAATTGTTTCTGAATAATTGTTTGTGAAGATTGAAATTACTTCTCTTTTTTTCAGGAATTACCAACTCATTCATATACATAATTACAAATTAATGCGTAGTATGAGTATGATAAAAAAATTAAAAAAAATGGTTTCTAGTTGGCGTTGTCTTACATTTAATTCTAAATAACTGTTTAGATCATACTACTGAAGTTTTTTCTGAGTTCAGATTTACATACAATTAATAAACGTAGACGTGTTTATTCGTTATAGTGTTAAGTGAAAAATAAACCCACTTTAAATTAACCTGTGGATAGTAATATTTAGTTTCTTTTGAATACAAACTAGTAAAGTAGTGAATTTAATTTATTTATACTCGCTACGGAATTATTTAGCAATCCGCTATAAATTATTGTTCAGATTTTTCTGTATGCAAACTCACGTACCAAAATAAGTGTGAACATTTTTAATTGCTACCTTTTTAGGTGAAATATTCCATAATTTAAATTGATCTTTAGATTGTAATATTGAGTTCATTTTGAATACAAATTAGTAAAATAGTAATTCTTATTTATTTTATTTGCTAAAGTTTTTAAATGGCATTATTTAACAATCCGGTACAAATTATCGTTCTGCAAACTTACGTACTATAAATAAGTGTGGACATTTTTAATTGCTACATTTTTAGGTAAAATATTCCATACTTTAAATTAATCTTTAGATTGTAATATTGATATTATTTTGAATACAAATTAGTAAAGTAGTAATTCTAAGTTGGTTTATTCGATGTAGTCTTACAATGGCAGCGTTTAACAATGAATGAATGCGGGGTTAGAAATGAATTAATGCCTGATTAAAAAAAAAATTAATGCTTGGTTTACAAATTAATGCTTGGCTTACAATATCGGAGTTTATTCTGAATACAGTTCCAAGTCCTAATTTTTTCTCAAATACAATCTATTATTGAACAAACAAAAAAAAATAATTTATTTTTGTTTACTTTGTTATTTTTTTTTATTATATTTTTTTGTTTTTTCCGTTTTTTTTTGTTAAACTAATTTTTCTTGCTTGTTTTCTTTTGTCTTATTTTTTTGTCTTCTGTTTTTTTGTCTGTTCTTTTAGTTTTCTTCTTTTCCGTTTTTTTTTTAACTGTATTTTTTATTTATTTTTTTTTTGTATTACATTTTTGTTTGTTTTTTTTTTAAACAAGCTGAAAAGAACGGGTGGGATGGTAAGTAGGAGATTGGGATATGGGAGCTTGTACATTTGGGCAACGTGAGATTGAGGGCCGCTCTTTGCGAGCGACTTCTTGTTGAGGACTGTTAGGCGTTACCGGTATTGGTGGGTCCCGCTGGCTTGCTTCTACAGTATGGATTTGTAAGGCAATCCCAGGGTTCGACTCCCCTGGGGAGCATCGTTTGTTCGACTTCCTTCGACAACGTCCCTTAATAAACCTCAGTGCTAGATACACCCCGATCACAACTAGGGAGACCGCAGTCAGACTGACCGAAGCCGTAGACAGGTGCACATGTCTACTGGCTGACTCCTTAAACTTGATCTGCTCGAGATGCGTATAAATCTCAGTTAAGCCATGTGTGTTGGCCTTTGCCTTTGGTCGTTACGATCTTCATCTTTTCCATACTGCGGTTACTTCCTAAGGTAGCAAGGCCTAGCTCCAAAATTCTTGAGTTCACTTCGGGAAAATACGGTGGTTGAATCACTTCGAACGGATGAGTGCTTTCCACTTCATAGTATATGGCCATTTCGTTAATTTGAATCATACAGGGGAGATGGAGGGTTAGGATACCTTGACCAATCAACTTATATGTAGTGATGCTGGCATCGCAGCGGATATGGATGGGGGTTTCCGTTTGTAGGAAATATATCTAGCTGTTACGTTTATTCAGCTTAATAAGGGAATCAGTTATTGATGTACTAACTCGAAGAGGGGGTTTTATCTTCAGATTGAGCGGGTTGTGTAGAAGTGATATTACTTCGTTTGTTGAAGGTGGGGATTGAATAATTGGTAGTTAATGGGGCCACATATAGGTCACCAGGTTGCGGATGCCTAATTTTTGTATGACCTGAATTATCAGCCAGAAGTAAAAACTGTTAAGTTGTGACATCTCCCGCTGTAAACGAGAATTCCACAGAAGGTAACAGGAATAGTGTTTTGTTAGTTTTGACGGGAAAAAGATGTATTTGATATAGCTTCATTAAAGGTAGTTGAAAAAGAGGAAGCGTGATTATCACCACAGGTTTAGTCTTCCATCTGAAGTACTGTAGCTCTCTGTACTCCGAGTTCAGTTTGCCTGTTAATCACGTCTGTTAACGGTTTATGGATTTCCTCCAACCACACGTTCACAATACTGATTCTTTGCTTCTCCAACTCAACGAGTTGCTTCTCCCTGCTCTCCAAAGAATCCAATCGACTATATAGCTCCTTTTCATTCTCAGTCTCCTGACTCCATTAATAAATGATCCTTAAGCCCTCTTAGGCACCAATGAAACAAATAGAGTCCGAGACCGAACCTTTAGATTTTCGACCAAGCTATGGATGTGCTTTAATTGTTCTGTACATCTCAAGTTCCTTCCCGCACAAAGCATCTTGACTAGGTGTTCGACTCGTTCGGTGACTTCTATCTGATCCTGAATTTCTCCGAGATTCAACTCCATCACAATATTCCAGGTGATATGATAGCTCAACAAACCACCTAGATCTTCAAAGAGTATTCCCGTGTTCGCGATGTTCTCAAGTGTGTATGGAACCAGATCTGCACTCAGGATTGCCAAAACGTTAATACTTAACAGGCATAGGATAACGATGATGGTAGCCATTACTAGAAATAAAGAAAAAAATTGGAATTAGCACTATTTATACATAATATGGCTTAAGTCTGTTGCTATGGTCACTAACCAGTTTTTTTCCTATCGCAATCGAAGTATTCACAGGAGAAGTAACAGCCTTAACCTCATATGGCCCAACCCATACCTGCACGAGCTTGTGCTTACGATTCTCGTTTTTCAATAATACTTTATCCCGTATATAAAACGTGACGGGTTTGGCCTTGCCGTCAAAATATTCCTTGGACTTAAGTTTACTTTCCAATATATTTGTTGGCGCCAAGGTGTACATTTTTTGTAGCTTGTGCCTCAACAACAGATAATTGTTTTCATGATTACACAGAGGGGCTGGTTCTCTTCTTAAATTAGATGAGACGTCCGCTGTGAAACCATAGAGACAGTCCATGGGGGTGAGTTTTCTGCTATCGTGTTTGCTGTTGTTGTACGCAAACGCAGCCGTACGCAGGAACTGATCCCAGACCTGGGGATTATCATCCACCATAGATCTCAAATATTCGATAAGAAGCCTATGAGCTCGTTCTAAAGCTCCATTAGACTGCGGGTGATAGGCAGTAGTTTGCATCTTCTTTATATTTAATAATCTATAGACTTGCTTGAACAATTTACTTATAAAATTGGCCCCTGTCACTAAATATTTGGGTATTCTGTACCTAGCAATTATCTCGTCAAAGAACACTTTGGCTACTGTCTTCACCTCTGCGTTCATACCAATCCACAAATTTCGTCAAATTGTCCTGAAAGGTCAAAATGTACTTAAGTTGTCTCAATAAGAAGCACCACGATGTCCAAATATACTTTATCAAATGGTCTCTCCGCTATGTCCATGATGACCATTGGCATCCGATGTTGGGGAGAAGTCTTCATAACTTGGCACTTCTTGCACGCCCTAACATATTTTTTGATGTCTGACAGCATATTCCTCCATTTATACTTCTTTCGGATCTTCCTGTATGTTTTCGCGACCCCTTGATGCCCTCCAAAAGGAGAATCGTGATATTCAAATAAAGCTTCCCTCACCTCTCCCGGGGTAGTGAGAGTCAGGATCTCTTGCTGAATCGTACCTTGAGGGGATATAACCTTAATCGCTTCCTCATCACTGGTTGCGTGGTTACCATCGCCCCCTTGGGAACCTCCTGATGCCGGATCTGCACCAGAACCTTCTGGGGATACGTCGGTTAATCTCTTTTGCTCGTGGTCGCTTTGCGGGGACCCAGCCTCAATCGATCCATCAGGACCATCAGTCGTATTACCACTGCTTGTCTGACCTCCTTGTGTCGGCTCTGCTGAGGAGTTTTCCAGAGGTTGATCAGGTAGATTCCTCTGTTTTTGCGCTCGTGTGAGCACATAACACTGATATTTGCTACCTGCCTCTTCGGCAAAGTCCTGGGGAATCCTCCTCAAAGCATCGGCATTGGTATTGTACTTGCCAGGCTTGTACTGTATGTATTAATCGAATTCCGACAACTTATGGTGAAACCTCACCAACCGGGTAGTAGGATATTTTACGTTGAACACCCCCTTTAGAGGTTTATGATCCGTGTAGATGGTAAAACGTCTGCCCTGCAAATAAAACCTGAAGTTTTTGGCGGCCCAAACCATCGCAAGTAGTTCCTTCTCAATCGGGGAGTAATGGTCCTTGCCAATTTCCCCTTGGAATAAAACGGCTCCCAGGGCCTCGTTACTTGCATCCGTGGTAAGATTAAATTGCTTGAAAAATCAGGGTACGCCAACAATGGTGGTTCTACCAACGAATTCTTTAGGAGCTGAAATGCCTCCATACACTTATCCGTCCATGTAAAACGAACATCCTTCCGCAACAGATTCGTAAGGGGTTTGGCTATTTTCGAGAAATTAGGTATGAACTTCCGATAATGATTGACTAGCCCTAAAAAGGACTGTAACCTATGCACATTTGTGGGCACGGGAAAATCCCGCACGCAGCTAGTCTTGCTCGGAGCCGGCCGTTGACCCGTTTGGAAGCAAATGTGCCCTAAATATACCACTTCGGGTCGTAAAAGCTGGCATTTCTCTGGTTGAAGCTTCGGGTTATTCAATCTCAGTCTGACAAAGATTTTCCGCAGTTTATCGATATGTTCTCCCAGGTTTTTCCCATAAGCCACTATGTTATCTAAATACACAAAACAGTCAAAGCCTTGTCAACCTATTAGTATGTAATTCATTAGCCTTTGAAAAGTGGCTGGTGCCCCTTTCAACCCAAAAGGCATCCGCTTAAATTCATAGTGTCCATAACTGGTGCTAAATGCAGTTTTTGGCCGATCTTTCGGCTTCACCGGAACTTGGTGATACCAACTGGCCAAATCCAATGCCCAATTGATCTAAAATACCCTCTGTACGGGGGAATGGAAAAGCATCTCCTATAGTCTTTTCATTCAGTTTCCTGAAGTCAACGAATACTCTCCATTTCTTTGCTCAATCAGCCCCGGCCTTCATGGGCACAACCAGGAGGGGAAAATTCCAGGGGCTTTTGCTTGGCTGTACAATGTCATTGTCTAACATCACTTTGAGCTGCTCATTAATAATGACTTTCTAGGGCTGGCCCAAACTGTACATTTTCTGCTTTATGGGTGCTTGGTCTGTTACCAATGGGATCTCATGCATGATACCCTCCATGTAATTTAATTTATCCCCTGGCAGGAAGAAAATATCACTAAGCTCCTGACATAGCTGGGTAATGGCAGCCCTTTCCTCAGAGTAAATATGCTCATAAAGCGTAAGCTCTTGTTTTAATAATGCATTGCGTACAATGTTGGTTTGCAGGTCCTGATTCATTGGTCCAGATTTCCCATCAATTGTGACCCTTCGGCAGCTGCCAATATACCACCTATATGTTTCACCTGAGCCCTAATACCAGAGGTTTGCTGGGCCTGAGCCTGCATCTCTTTATTCGTAGTCTCCAGATTGCCTACTAAGTATTCATCCAAGCCCTTGAGTTCAAAGTCAATTCGCTCAAGCATGACCGATGACTCACTCGAATTCATTATGCCTATTACAGGGCTAGCCGGGCTTAGGAGGCCATTAGCCAGAAAAACGCCATCCGGTATCGAGCTTGCGGTACAAAGCATTTCCTGACCCAACTTGATCGGGACTCTCACTAGCTGTTGTGTCCGTGGCAACAATGTGACAACCTCCTTGAAAATGACTTGATAAGTCCCATCGGAACCAGTTTGCCCAATATTCGGCCCTTCTTCGGATTTGCAATCCACATCCGCAGTCTGACTTGATAATGGTATCACGTTTCGCGTTACTCCAATGGGTAACGCATCAGCATGATTCGACACCCTTACCGAGGCCTGAGGCGATCCCATTGCATCTCCCTGGGACTCCAGGGGAACCCTGAATTCGCTGCCAATTGCTTCCGTGCAAGGAAACACTAGCGCTTGGGCAGGACCTTCCAAATTGCAATTCTTTGCCAGGAAGTCATTTCCCAGTAGACCATCAATGAACATCCCCTGAATTTTGTCGACCACTTGAAAAGTACAGGGAAGTCTCGTAGGGAGCTCAAAATTGCCCTGCGTAGTACCAAGGGTTTCCCCTCCCCAAACGGATTCACTAAAGAAAGCTTATGACTAGAATCTATCAGGCACGTATCCTGTATTGCTGACTTACTAATTATGCTCACCTCTACCCTATGTCAATAGTGAACTTCGTTTCCCTCTGTTTCCCTATACCCAATGGCAGAGAAGCCGTATTCCCCCGAACATCATCCATCGTGCTCTGCCCTTCAGTGACTCTCTGGGTTACCCTTTGTTCGACCCCGCCACCGTGGACTTGGCTCTTCTGTTGCATCGTTCTTACTGAAGTCGAGTCGGGGATTTTTACTCGACTTCACCTCGTTTCCCTGCCACCTGGCTTCCCATCTTTTCTTCTGAAAACATGCGTCTATACCATGACCCCTCCGCCCACATAAGTCACATCTGACCTGGATACTATAAACCCTTGGGCCATCATTAATAACTGGTAATGCAGCCGGCTTCGCCTTGCAATCATACAAACAGAACTTATAGGGCCAGCTAGTTTAATAAAAGCGTCTAAAGATGAACTTGCCCCAAACGATAAATTCCAATCGTGAGACGTAATTAGGATTTTCAATGATTGCGATAAATCGAAAAAAACTGGTCGAGTTTAGCGAGATTCCACTGAACTGTTTAATTTCTTCTTTAAATTGTTCTGTTCTTTCAAGGAACTGATTAATCCACTATATACGATGTACATGCAACTTATCAACTGTATCAATTAATTCGAGAACTGAGTCTGAATCAATGGGTTCGGGTTCTCGCATCACTTGCGCGTCCAAACTGAAACAGGAAGATTCAGACTTACTTTTGGGAGTTGAAAGTGTCCTGCCGCTACATAGCACGAGACCGCTAACTTCTTCCGGAGTAGATTGGTGAATTCCTCCAGCCAATTGACTCTTATCGTTCATCCGCGCGAGCTAAATAACAACGGATTTCTAGTATACGGTACCCGCAGCAAATCCCACAAGTAACTACACAATCCTTTCTCCAGTTTCCGTCTCCTGCTGTACCCCTACTGCTAGCCAAATTGTGTTCGCTACTAATCCAAGAGGATGAAGCTTTGAATTACCAAGCTGCGTGGACGAGTGTTTATAAATTGAGAGTGTAAGGAAAAAGTTCCAATTCCATTAAATTCACCAAATTACTATGTACTAATACTGGTCGCTATACAGCAAGTAACTAGAGCTGTTTGAAATTTAAAACCGGCTGCGCCAATGTTATAAAATTAGTCAGGGTCTTTCCGGCCACTTCTGGCGTTCCCTGCACCAATTTATCTTACCTACACTCGTTCCACGCACCTGAAAATAATTCCTTTGACTTCCTTATCCTCTCCGAACCAATAACAATACGTAATTTCTACGTATCTGAATGGGTGTTTATTTGACCGTTTGTTGGTTACAATGTGTTAACAATTTTTTAGTGTGGATCCGCTCCCGTATCTCCTCCTATATTCCGCGGCGCAACTCCTTAGCCTGCCTCCGGAAGAGGCCCCGCTCTGCTGCTCTCGTGGAGAGGTGGGCGAGTCGATGCAACTCATACATCTCCACCCGCTTGCGCTCCCTGCGTCCCCCACGCTGCCGTTGCTTCAGGCTGGTGTGGTGTGCACTGACCGGGGGTGCCTTCCGTCTGGCTAGGTACTCCTGCACTGTGACAGGTCGGGATCCAGCTCGGGGTTCTGCCTGCAGTGCCTCCTCGAGACTCCTGGGCGGTGTAGGTTGGTGGTTCCAGGTCGTGGTGTGGAACCATGCTGCACTGATTGCCAGTGGATAGGTTGGGCTGCTGGCGAGCTGGTGCTTACTCCATTGTTCTCTTCGCTGTGGCGACACGGGTTTCCTTTCACGTGCTGCAACCGCGGGGTCCACCTTTCCCGATTTTTCGTTGTTGATATTATTGTGGCTGGGCTGGAAATATAGTAAGTTACGTTTATGGTGGCTACGCAGCGCTGGGCGCTAAAAAGTCTAAAGAAGTTCGTGGCACAAGCCAACACCTCACCATTAAACAACACCCTTATTCCTTCGTCCGACTTGAATTCTTTGAATACGTTGGATACGTTGAATACGTTGAATTCGTGGAATACGTTGAATACGGGTGACGCTTCAAAACCACCGCGCGTGGAGTTCCACTGACTGACTGGCATAAGACTCCATGACTATAAATATTGATCCAATACGAGCTTTTGATCCAATTTGCCGCTAAAATCGCTGAGACGATGAGAACGTGAGTTCTCATTTGCTGTGAACTTCTCTCCCCACTTCACCTTATCAATTTGTAGATGCTGAGAGCCATTCTGCAATATTACGATATTATCGTAGCCCGCTTGGGGGAAATACGCTACATATGAACGAGGAAAGCCTTTCGCCCCCATATTCGCCGCTGCTCTCAGTCGGCAGGCGAAAGCTTTCACATGATCGCTATTCCATTAGCTTGCTCATACATGCTTCTCGCTTCTGGTTGCTCGTTGCCATGTACGCGCCATCCATATGTTGAAGCGGTTTCACAGCGGCTGCAACGTACATGGTTATCATGATGTTGTTTATCTGCCGTAATGTGCATTGGCGTCATTGGCTGACGCTTTTAGCGCTAAACGAAAGGCGGGAGTTCCACTCGCTCGTTCAAAGCACGAAGCCTCCATTCGCTGGCGCTGAACGGTAACCGAGGAGTTTCCTTCAGTCGTTCATAACAGGCGTTCCCGACGTCGAGTGTCACCAATAGGACGATTCGTCGTTTGAGCCGACTATATGCCTCTGCCTATTGAACCGCATTTTCCACCTCTGCAATCGCATCAATGATATAACGTCCTGCTCTGAAGCCGTACTGCCGAGGAGATAGGTCCCCGGCAGCATAAATCGCGTCAGAGAGTCTTGCCTTGATGAGTTTCTCTAGCACTTTCCCAGCCGTGTCGATTCGAGATTTCCCTTCCCCTTGCTGATTAACATGAGCCTCGATGCCTTCCATCGTACCGGGAATACCCCGTCCCGTAGGCAAGCGTTGAATATGCTGAGCAGCAAGTCAGGACAATGGTGATAGACAAGCCGCAACACCTCAGCTGGAACACCATCTGGACCTGGAGCTTTCCTCGCTTTCAACGAAAGGATTGCCTCTTCCAGTCACGGTTCCGCACCCGGTGGCCCTCACGCTTGGGGTTGTGACACTCCCTTCATTTTTCAGCGACCATCAGTATACTGGGGCTTGCCGTGCCAGGGTTTTTAACGGGGCAATAGTACAGTTCACCACGTCTTGAGCTGCCCGTTCTTCCGTCCCCTCCGGATCTCCCTGCAGCGGTGCACCTGCTGTGAGAACCTCGATGAATCTCTCGACGTCCATCTTTCCGATGTTCCATCCAATTGTAGAAACCCGAGAGCATGGACGTTGGGAGCCAACATCGCTTATCTCAAGCTGAAGGTACTGATGATCACTGACTGAGTAGTCATCTAATACTCTCCAGTAGTGTATCCTCCTTACTAAAGACTCCGAGGCGAATGTCACGTCCAACATGGTTCCCTCACAGCCGATACGGTGGAAAGTCGGCATATTTCCGGAGTTTAGTACAACGAGCGCCGTCCTGGCTGCCATTTCTAAGACCCGTTTTCCCCGCGGATCTGTTTGAGGCATGCTCCATTCGATTGCTTTCGCGTTGAAGTCTCGCGCAATGAGCACGTTGTCCTCTGTGTTCGAGACAGCGCCCTCCAAAGCATTAAGCTTAGCTTGGATGATATCGATTCATTTGGCGTTAGGTACACACTAAAGTAGGTGGCCCCTGGGTGCCGAACCCACACAAAACCATCCGTCCACAGCTCTCCACCTGGAAATCACTATTTCGGTCCCGGATGGCGGCAGTATCAGTTTCATCAGGATACCATGATGCCGAACTTTTATTATGGTGTTGCTCACTCTGCAGCAAGAAATCGGCTTTCATGTCCCTCGCAAACTGCTCAAGCAGATTTTGGATGGTTGAACTGCGGTGTAGGTTTAGCTTCAGGACGCGGGTGATTGAAGTTCTAATTTTGCCTTGACTAGAGCTTCCTGGAAAATCCGGCATTCTCCTGATCCCAAGACGTATCCAACATCAGGTCTTGGATCAGCATCCTTGCAAAGAATACAGTGTGCCTCCTTCGTACACTGAAACATTGAAGAGGCGTTGCTCTTCGCCATATCCTACAGACAACCCACCCTATTCTTACTGTGCCCTTGTTCAAGAATTGTTCGGCGTCCTTTTCGCTCAAGTCAACTATGGCCATGCGTTGTCCCCTATTGTTTTCTGCTGTCAGTCTCGCTTTGATCCTTCCCACGCTAGAGAACTCCCCTTTGATGGCCTCTTCCACCTCGGCCAGATCCGTGACGCAGTCAATGTCTCTTATTTCGATCGTTGCCATCGGCTCAAGTGAGGCTATAGTTGCGCTTCCTTACTGTCGGCTTCTGCTTCAAATTCGACCAGTATGTGGCCTGAGTGCGTTGGTTGTACTGCTTTAATTGTAGTATTGGTGTCATTGGGCCTTACGTTTCCCCTTATGTCCTGCAGTACCTCCGCCTAGGATCGGCCATCTTGGGGCTTTACGAGCAGTGCTTGCTGCCGGGGTCTTCGCCGGGGCTTCTTTTTCTCCTGCTTTGCATCAGGTCCTTCTTCTGGTTGGGCGTCTGTGCGAACTATTCTTCCTCAGACTAGTGCTCCACGCCCATCAAGTGCCTCCTCCTTCCTTCATTTATCCCGATCTCCTTCGATTGGGCTAGACGCCATTCTTTTATTGATTTTTAACTGCTGGAGCTATCTGCATATGGCCTTTAGATTTCGCCCCCAGTGGCCTTTAACCAGCTCCTCCGATAATGCCTTCTGCGGCCTAGGTGCTCCTTTAGTTCAAGGAGCCCAATCCTTACTGCTTTGCTGGTTTTTGGAAAGTCGCATGCAGATTGTATTCTTTTCAGAACATCTCCCGCTTTTCAAGATAGCCTTTCTTCTTCGTGTTGCTGGGTGGGAATTGTACTTTGCGACCATCCTTGGGAGAAATTATCGCTTTCCGTTTTCGAATGCAGTTCTTCTGCCACATTTTCGACGTTGGCGATGCAATCACACAACATTGCTTTATTCGCCTGGCCATTCGTTTCTATTCCTGCCGTTAACTCCTCGTTGGCTTCTGGGTGATTCTTTATTATATCGGGATTTACGACCCTTGCAACGGTCGCTTCAGTAACGATCACAGCAGTGACTGCCGAATTCTCGATGTTCTTTATGTTTTCTTCCACTGCTCGAACACCTGAAGCGTCCTGCAGAGTTTCCCGCTTCTCCTCAATAGGACGCTCCGTCGTTCGCACAATTTTTTTACCTTCGCCCGAACGCCACAGGAATCTCAGTCTGGACCAGACTGTCTGCTAATCGCCGTTTTTCACCCGTCCACACTGTCGTTGTGTTATTCGTCGTTTTTTTTTTTTAATCGTTAGTACCGCTCTCGATGTGTTGTTAGCGTTAGCGGTTGGCTGCAACCGCTGGTTGCGTCGTGGCTATTATTTTTTATTTATTTTTTTGGTTTTTCTTTTAATCTTTTTTATATGTTTTTGGTTGTTCCAGTTTTATTGGATCCCCCCTCGGAGCAACTATGTCCGATCCCGCTCCCGTATCTCCTCCTTTTTTCCGCGGCGCAACTCCTTAGCCTGCCTCCGGAAGAGGTCCCGCTCTGCTGCTCTCGTAGAGAGGTGGGCAAGTCGACGCAACTCACACAGCTCCGCCCGATGCGCTCCCTGCGTCCCCCACGCTGCCGTTGCTTCCATCTGGCTAGGTACTCCTGCACTGTGATAGGCCGGGGTCCAGGTCAGGGTTCCACCTGCAGTGCCTCCTCGAGACTCCTGGCCGGTGTAGGTTGGTGGTTCCAGGTCGTGGTGTGGAACCATGCTGCACTGGTTGCCAGTGGATAGGTTAGGCTGCTGGCGAGCTGGTGCTAACTCCATTGTCCTCTTCGCTGTGGCGACGCGGGTTTCCTTTCACGTGCTGTGACCGCAGGGTCCACCATTCCCGATCCCTCGTTGTTGGCCTGAAAATATAGTGAGTTGCGTTAATGGTGGCCACGCAGCGCTGGGCGCTAAAAAGTTTAAAGAGGTACACGGCACAAGCCAACACCTCACCATTAAGCAACACCTAATTCCTTCATCCGACTTGAATTCTTTGAATACGTTGACTAGGTTGAATTCATTGAATGCGTTGAATACGGGCGACGCTTCAAAACCACCGCACGTGGAGTTCCACTGACTGACTGGCATAAGACTCCACGACTATAAATATTGATCCAATTTGCTGCTAAAATCGCTAAGACGATGAGAACGTGAGTTCTCGTTTACTGTGAACTTCTCTCCCCGCTTCACCTTATCAATTTGTAGATGCTGAGAGTCATTCTGCAATATTACGATATTATCGTAGCCAGCTTGGGGGAAATACGTTACATATGAGCGAGGAAAGCTTTTCGCCCCCATATTTGCCGCTGCTCTCAGTCGGCAGGCGAAAGCTTTCACGTGGTCGCTATTCCATTAGCTTGCTCATACATGCTTCTCGCTTGTGGTTGCTCGTTGCCATGTACGCGCCATCCATATGTTGAAGCTTCACAGCGGCTGCAACGTACATGGTTATCATGATGTTGTTTATCTGCCGTAATGTGCATTGGCGTCATTGGCTGACAGTTTTAGCGCTAAACGATAGGCGGGAGTTCCACTCGCTCGTTCGTAGCATGAAGCATTCATTCGCTGGCACTGAACGGTAGGCGAGGAGTTTCCTTCGTTCGTTCATAACATTTCCTCCGGCGATTCGAAATTGGATTTAATGTTACTTGGAGAGTACATTAAATTGGTGTTCTTGTCTTAGCGACTTAAATTGATCATTTGTACACAAACTCCCGTTCTGTTCCCCTATATCTTGCTACGGGCATTGCTGGTCCCTGTTACATGTCCATTGAGAAGTTTCTAATTGATCGTGGTGATTCGTTTCGATTCCTAATATATTCTCCATTATGATCAGCAATCTTGCAATGTATGAAATAATAGTCAATAGCTGAAGTTTGCTTCATAAATACAGTTGGCTTCTAAATCTTAACCTATTCATTCCTTTGGCTTGTTTCGCCAATTAATCAATTGTTTCTGAATAATTGTTTGTGAAGATTGAAATTACTTCTCTTTTTTTCAGGAATTACCAACTCATTCATATACATAATTACAAATTAATGCGTAGTATGAGTATGATAAAAAAATTAAAAAAAATGGTTTCTAGTTGGCGTTGTCTTACATTTAATTCTAAATAACTGTTTAGATCATACTACTGAAGTTTTTTCTGAGTTCAGATTTACATACAATTAATAAACGTAGACGTGTTTATTCGTTATAGTGTTAAGTGAAAAATAAACCCACTTTAAATTAACCTGTGGATAGTAATATTTAGTTTCTTTTGAATACAAACTAGTAAAGTAGTGAATTTAATTTATTTATACTCGCTACGGAATTATTTAGCAATCCGCTATAAATTATTGTTCAGATTTTTCTGTATGCAAACTCACGTACCAAAATAAGTGTGAACATTTTTAATTGCTACCTTTTTAGGTGAAATATTCCATAATTTAAATTGATCTTTAGATTGTAATATTGAGTTCATTTTGAATACAAATTAGTAAAATAGTAATTCTTATTTATTTTATTTGCTAAAGTTTTTAAATGGCATTATTTAACAATCCGGTATAAATTATCGTTCTGCAAACTTACGTACTATAAATAAGTGTGGACATTTTTAATTGCTACATATTTAGGTAAAATATTCCATACTTTAAATTAATCTTTAGATTGTAATATTGATATTATTTTGAATACAAATTAGTAAAGTAGTAATTCTAAGTTGGCTTATTCGATGTAGTCTTACAATGGCAGCGTTTAACAATGAATGAATGCGGGGTTAGAAATGAACTAATGCCTGATTAAAAAAAAATTAATGCTTGGTTTACAAATTAATGCTTGGCTTACAATATCGGAGTTTATTCTGAATACAGTTCCAAGTCCTAATTTTTTCTCAAATACAATCTATTATTGAACAAACAAAAAAAAATAATTTATTTTTGTTTACTTTGTTTTTTTTTTCTTATTATATTTTTTTGTTTTTTTCCGTTTTTTTTTGTTAAACTAATTTTTCTTGCTTGTTTTCTTTTGTCTTATTTTTTTGTCTTCTGTTTTTTTGTCTGTTCTTTTAGTTTTCTTTTTTTTCCGTTTTTTTTTAACTGTATTTTTTATTTATTTTTTTTTTATGTTACATTTTTGTTTGTTTTTTTTTAAACAAGCTGAAAAGAACGGGTGGGATGGTAAGTAGGAGATTGGGATATGGGAGCTTGTACATTTGGGCAACGTGAGATTGAGGGCCGCTCTTTGCGAGCGACTTCTTGTTGAGGACTGTTAGGCGTTACCGGTATTGGTGGGTCCCGCTGGCTTGCTTCTACAGTATGGATTTGTAAGGCAATCCCAGGGTTCGACTCCCCTGGGGAGCATCGTTTGTTCGACTTCCTTCGACAACGTCCCTTAATAAACCTCAGTGCTAGATACACCCCGATCACAACTAGGGAGACCGCAGTCAGACTGACCGAAGCCGTAGACAGGTGCACATGTCTACTGGCTGACTCTCTAAACTTGATCTGCTCGAGATGCGTATAAATCTCAGTTAAGCCATGTGTGTTGGCCTTTCCCTTTGGTCGTTACGATCTTCATCTTTTCCATACTGCGGTTACTTCCTAAGGTAGCAATGTCTAGCTCAAAAATTCTTGAGTTCACTTCGGGAAAATACGGTGGTTGAATCACTTCGAACGGATGAGTGCTTTCCACTTCATAGTATATGGCCATTTCGTTAATTTGAATCATACAGGGGAGATGGAGGGTTAGGATACCTTGACCAATCAACTTATATGTAGTGATGCTGGCATCGCAGCGGATATGGATGGGGGTTTCCGTTTGTAGGAAATATATCTAGCTGTTACGTTTATTCAGCTTAATAAGGGAATCAGTTATTGATGTACTAACTCGAAGAGGGGGTTTTATCTTCAGATTGAGCGGGTTGTGTAGAAGTGATATTACTTCGTTTGTTGAAGGTGGGGATTGAATAATTGGTAGTTAATGGGGCCACATATAGGTCACCAGGTTGCGGATGCCTAATTTTTGTATGACCTGAATTATCAGCCAGAAGTAAAAACTGTTAAGTTGTGACATCTCCCGCTGTAAACGAGAATTCCACAGAAGGTAACAGGAATAGTGTTTTGTTAGTTTTGACGGGAAAAAGATGTATTTGATATAACTTCATTAAAGGTAGTTGAAAAAGAGGAAGCGTGATTATCACCACAGGTTTAGTCTTCCATCTGAAGTACTGTAGCTCTCTGTACTCCGAGTTCAGTTTGCCTGTTAATCACGTCTGTTAACGGTTTATGGATTTCCTGCAACCACACGTTCACAATACTGATTCTTTGCTTCTCCAACTCAACGAGTTGCTTCTCCCTGCTCTCCAAAGAATCCAATCGACT
Organism: Odontomyia ornata; assembly: GCA_963969285.1. Classification (NCBI taxonomy): domain Eukaryota; kingdom Metazoa; phylum Arthropoda; class Insecta; order Diptera; family Stratiomyidae; genus Odontomyia; species Odontomyia ornata. The sequence continues at coordinate 192,054,265 of OZ017742.1, read as the reverse complement.
ATATAGCTCCTTTTCATTCTCAGTCTCCTGACTCCATTAATAAATGATCTTTAAGCCCTCTTAGGCACCAATGAAACAAATAGAGTCCGAGACCGAACCTTTAGATTTTCGACCAAGCTATGGATGTGCTTTAATTGTTCTGTACATCTCAAGTTCCTTCCCGCACAAAGCATCTTGACTAGGTGTTCGACTCGTTCGGCGACTTCTATCTGATCCTGAATTTCTCCGAGATTCAACTCCATCACAATATTCCAGGTGATATGATAGCTCAACAAACCACCTAGATCTTCAAAGAGTATTCCCGTGTTCGCGATGTTCTCAAGTGTGTATGGAACCAGATCTGCACTCAGGATTGCCAAAACGTTAATACTTAACAGGCATAGGATAACGATGATGGTAGCCATTACTAGAAATAAAGAAAAAAATTGGAATTAGCACTATTTATACATAATATGGCTTAAGTCTGTTGCTATGGTCACTAACCAGTTTTTTTCCTATCGCAATCGAAGTATTCACAGGAGAAGTAACAGCCTTAACCTCATATGGCCCAACCCATACCTGCACGAGCTTGTGCTTACGATTCTCGTTTTTCAATAATACTTTATCCCGTATATAAAACGTGACGGGTTTGGCCTTGCCGTCAAAATATTCCTTGGACTTAAGTTTACTTTCCAATATATTTGTTGGCGCCAAGGTGTACATTTTTTGTAGCTTGTGCCTCAACAACAGATAATTGTTTTCATGATTACACAGAGGGGCTGGTTCTCTTCTTAAATTAGATGAGACGTCCGCTGTGAAACCATAGAGACAGTCCATGGGGGTGAGTTTTCTGCTATCGTGTTTGCTGTTGTTGTACGCAAACGCAGCCGTACGCAGGAATTGATCCCAGACCTGGGGATTATCATCCACCATAGATCTCAAATATTCGATAAGAAGCCTATGAGCTCGTTCTAAAGCTCCATTAGACTGCGGGTGATAGGCAGTAGTTTGCATCTTCTTTATATTTAATAATCTACAGACTTGCTTGAACAATTTACTTATAAAATTGGCCCCTGTCACTAAATATTTGGGTATTCTGTACCTAGCAATTATCTCATCAAAGAACACTTTGGCTACTGTCTTCACCTCTGCGTTCATACCAATCCACAAATTTCGTCAAATTGTCCTGAAAGGTCAAAATGTACTTAAGTTGTCTCAATAAGAAGCACCACGATGTCCAAATATACTTTATCAAATGGTCTCTCCGCTATGTCCATGATGACCATTGGCATCCGATGTTGGGGAGAAGTCTTCATAACTTGGCACTTCTTGCACGCCCTAACATATTTTTTGATGTCTGACAGCATATTCCTCCATTTATACTTCTTTCGGATCTTCCTGTATGTTTTCGCGACCCCTTGATGCCCTCCAAAAGGAGAATCGTGATATTCAAATAAAGCTTCCCTCACCTCTCCCGGGGTAGTGAGAGTCAGGATCTCTTGCTGAATCGTACCTTGAGGGGATATAACCTTAATCGCTTCCTCATCACTGGTTGCGTGGTTACCATCGCCCCCTTGGAAACCTCCTGATGCCGGATCTGCACCAGAACCTTCTGGGGATACGTCGGTTAATCTCTGTTGCTCATGGTCGTTTTGCGGGGACCCAGCCTCAATCGATCCATCAGGACCATCAGTCGTATTGCCACTGCTTGTCTGACCTCCTTGTGTCGGCTCTGCTGAGGAGTTTTCCAGAGGTTGATCAGGTAGATTCCTCTGTTTTTGCGCTCGTGTGAGCACATAACACTGATATTTGCTACCTGCCTCTTCGGCAAAGTCCTGGGGAATCCTCCTCAAAGCATCGGCATTGGTATTGTACTTGCCAGGCTTGTACTCTATGTATTAATCGAATTCCGACAACTTATGGTGAAACCTCACCAACCGGGTAGTAGGATATTTTACGTTGAACACCCCCTTTAGAGGTTTATGATCCGTGTAGATGGTAAAACGTCTGCCCTGCAAATAAAACCTGAAGTTTTTGGCGGCCCAAACCATCGCAAGTAGTTCCTTCTCAATCGGGGAGTAATGGTCCTTGCCAATTTCCCCTTGGAATAAAACGGCTCCCAGGGCCTCGTTACTTGCATCCGTGGTAAGATTAAATTGCTTGAAAAATCAGGGTACGCCAACAATGGTGGTTCTACCAACGAATTCTTTAGGAGCTGAAATGCCTCCATACACTTATCCGTCCATGTAAAACGAACATCCTTCCGCAACAGATTCGTAAGGGGTTTGGCTATTTTCGAGAAATTAGGTATGAACTTCCGATAATGATTGACTAGCCCTAAAAAGGACTGTAACCTATGCACATTTGTGGGCACGGGAAAATCCCGCACGCAGCTAGTCTTGCTCGGAGCCGGCCGTTGACCCGTTTGGAAGCAAATGTGCCCTAAATATACCACTTCGGGTCGTAAAAGCTGGCATTTCTCTGGTTGAAGCTTCGGGTTATTCAATCTCAGTCTGACAAAGATTTTCCGCAGTTTATCGATATGTTCTCCCAGGTTTTTCCCATAAGCCACTATGTTATCTAAATACACAAAACAGTCAAAGCCTTGTCAACCTATTAGTATGTAATTCATTAGCCTTTGAAAAGTGGCTGGTGCCCCTTTCAACCCAAAAGGCATCCGCTTAAATTCATAGTGTCCATAACTGGTGCTAAATGCAGTTTTTGGCCGATCTTTCGGCTTCACCGGAACTTGGTGATACCAACTGGCCAAATCCAATGCCCAATTGATCTAAAATACCCTCTGTACGGGGGAATGGAAAAGCATCTCCTATAGTCTTTTCATTCAGTTTCCTGAAGTCAACGAATACTCTCCATTTCTTTGCTCAATCAGCCCCGGCCTTCATGGGCACAACCAGGAGGGGAAAATTCCAGGGGCTTTTGCTTGGCTGTACAATGTCATTGTCTAACATCACTTTGAGCTGCTCATTAATAATGACTTTCTAGGGCTGGCCCAAACTGTACATTTTCTGCTTTATGGGTGCTTGGTCTGTTACCAATGGGATCTCATGCATGATACCCTCCATGTAATTTAATTTATCCCCTGGCAGGAAGAAAATATCACTAAGCTCCTGACATAGCTGGGTAATGGCAGCCCTTTCCTCAGAGTAAATATGCTCATAAAGCGTAAGCTCTTGTTTTAATAATGCATTGCGTACAATGTTGGTTTGCAGGTCCTGATTCATTGGTCCAGATTTCCCATCAATTGTGACCCTTCGGCAGCTGCCAATATACCACCTATATGTTTCACCTGAGCCCTAATACCAGAGGTTTGCTGGGCCTGAGCCTGCATCTCTTTATTCGTAGTCTCCAGATTGCCTACTAAGTATTCATCCAAGCCCTTGAGTTCAAAGTCAATTCGCTCAAGCATGACCGATGACTCACTCGAATTCATTATGCCTATTACAGGGCTAGCCGGGCTTAGGAGGCCATTAGCCAGAAAAACGCCATCCGGTATCGAGCTTGCGGTACAAAGCATTTCCTGACCCAACTTGATCGGGACTCTCACTAGCTGTTGTGTCCGTGGCAACAATGTGACAACCTCCTTGAAAATGACTTGATAAGTCCCATCGGAACCAGTTTGCCCAATATTCGGCCCTTCTTCGGATTTGCAATCCACATCCGCAGTCTGACTTGATAATGGTATAACGTTTCGCGTTACTCCAATGGGTAACGCATCAGCATGATTCGACACTCTTACCGAGGCCTGAGGCGATCCCATTGCATCTCCCTGGGACTCCAGGGGAACCCTGAATTCGCTGCCAATTGCTTCCGTGCAAGGAAACACTAGCGCTTGGGCAGGACCTTCCAAATTGCAATTCTTTGCCAGGAAGTCATTTCCCAGTAGACCATCAATGAACATCCCCTGAATTTTGTCGACCACTTGAAAAGTACAGGGAAGTCTCGTAGGGAGCTCAAAATTGCCCTGCGTAGTACCAAGGGTTTCCCCTCCCCAAACGGATTCACTAAAGAAAGCTTATGACTAGAATCTATCAGGCACGTATCCTGTATTGCTGACTTACTAATTATGCTCACCTCTACCCTATGTCAATAGTGAACTTCGTTTCCCTCTGTTTCCCTATACCCAATGGCAGAGAAGCCGTATTCCCCCGAATATCATCCATCGTGCTCTGCCCTTCAGTGACTCTCTGGGTTACCCTTTGTTCGACCCCGCCACCGTGGACTTGGCTCTTCTGTTGCATCGTTCTTACTGAAGTCGAGTCGGGGATTTTTACTCGACTTCACCTCGTTTCCCTGCCACCTGGCTTCCCATCTTTTCTTCTGAAAACATGCGTCTATACCATGACCCCTCCGCCCACATAAGTCACATCTGACCTGGATACTATAAACCCTTGGGCCATCATTAATAACTGGTAATGCAGCCGGCTTCGCCTTGCAATCATACAAACAGAACTTATAGGGCCAGCTAGTTTAATAAAAGCGTCTAAAGATGAACTTGCCCCAAACGATAAATTCCAATCGTGAGACGTAATTAGGATTTTCAATGATTGCGATAAATCGAAAAAAACTGGTCGAGTTTAGCGAGATTCCACTGAACTGTTTAATTTCTTCTTTAAATTGTTCTGTTCTTTCAAGGAACTGATTAATCCACTATATACGATGTACATGCAACTTATCAACTGTATCAATTAATTCGAGAACTGAGTCTGAATCAATGGGTTCGGGTTCTCGCATCACTTGCGCGTCCAAACTGAAACAGGAAGATTCAGACTTACTTTTGGGAGTTGAAAGTGTCCTGCCGCTACATAGCACGAGACCGCTAACTTCTTCCGGAGTAGATTGGTGAATTCCTCCAGCCAATTGACTCTTATCGTTCATCCGCGCGAGCTAAATAACAACGGATTTCTAGTATACGGTACCCGCAGCAAATCCCACAAGTAACTACACAATCCTTTCTCCAGTTTCCGTCTCCTGCTGTACCCCTACTGCTAGCCAAATTGTGTTCGCTACTAATCCAAGAGGATGAAGCTCTGAATTACCAAGCTGCGTGGACGAGTGTTTATAAATTGAGAGTGTAAGGAAAAAGTTCCAATTCCATTAAATTCACCAAATTACTATGTACTAATACTGGTCGCTATACAGCAAGTAACTAGAGCTGTTTGAAATTTAAAACCGGCTGCGCCAATGTTATAAAATTAGTCAGGGTCTTTCCGGCCACTTCTGGCGTTCCCTGCACCAATTTATCTTACCTACACTCGTTCCACGCACCTGAAAATAATTCCTTTGACTTCCTTATCCTCTCCGAACCAATAACAATACGTAATTTCTACGTATCTGAATGGGTGTTTATTTGACCGTTTGTTGGTTACAATGTGTTAACAATTTTTTAGTGTGGATCCGCTCCCGTATCTCCTCCTATATTCCGCGGCGCAACTCCTTAGCCTGCCTCCGGAAGAGGCCGCGCTCTGCTGCTCTCGTGGAGAGGTGGGCGAGTCGATGCAACTCATACATCTCCACCCGCTTGCGCTCCCTGCGTCCCCCACGCTGCCGTTGCTTCAGGCTGGTGTGGTGTGCACTGACCGGGGGTGCCTTCCGTCTGGCTAGGTACTCCTGCTCTGTGACAGGTCGGGATCCAGCTCGGGGTTCTGCCTGCAGTGCCTCCTCGAGACTCCTGGGCGGTGTAGGTTGGTGGTTCCAGGTCGTGGTGTGGAACCATGCTGCACTGATTGCCAGTGGATAGGTTGGGCTGCTGGCGAGCTGGTGCTTACTCCATTGTTCTCTTCGCTGTGGCGACACGGGTTTCCTTTCACGTGCTGCAACCGCGGGGTCCACCTTTCCCGATTTTTCGTTGTTGATATTATTGTGGCTGGGCTGGAAATATAGTAAGTTACGTTTATGGTGGCTACGCAGCGCTGGGCGCTAAAAAGTCTAAAGAAGTTCGTGGCACAAGCCAACACCTCACCATTAAACAACACCCTTATTCCTTCGTCCGACTTGAATTCTTTGAATACGTTGGATACGTTGAATACGTTGAATTCGTGGAATACGTTGAATACGGGTGACGCTTCAAAACCACCGCGCGTGGAGTTCCACTGACTGACTGGCATAAGACTCCATGACTATAAATATTGATCCAATACGAGCTTTTGATCCAATTTGCCGCTAAAATCGCTGAGACGATGAGAACGTGAGTTCTCATTTGCTGTGAACTTCTCTCCCCACTTCACCTTATCAATTTGTAGATGCTGAGAGCCATTCTGCAATATTACGATATTATCGTAGCCCGCTTGGGGGAAATACGCTACATATGAACGAGGAAAGCCTTTCGCCCCCATATTCGCCGCTGCTCTCAGTCGGCAGGCGAAAGCTTTCACATGATCGCTATTCCATTAGCTTGCTCATACATGCTTCTCGCTTCTGGTTGCTCGTTGCCATGTACGCGCCATCCATATGTTGAAGCGGTTTCACAGCGGCTGCAACGTACATGGTTATCATGATGTTGTTTATCTGCCGTGATGTGCATTGGCGTCATTGGCTGACGCTTTTAGCGCTAAACGAAAGGCGGGAGTTCCACTCGCTCGTTCAAAGCACGAAGCCTCCATTCGCTGGCGCTGAACGGTAACCGAGGAGTTTCCTTCAGTCGTTCATAACAGGCGTTCCCGACGTCGAGTGTCACCAATAGGACGATTCGTCGTTTGAGCCGACTATATGCCTCTGCCTATTGAACCGCATTTTCCACCTCTGCAATCGCATCAATGATATAACGTCCTGCTCTGAAGCCGTACTGCCGAGGAGATAGGTCCCCGGCAGCATAAATCGCGTCAGAGAGTCTTGCCTTGATGAGTTTCTCTAGCACTTTCCCAGCCGTGTCGATTCGAGATTTCCCTTCCCCTTGCTGATCAACATGAGCCTCGATGCCTTCCATCGTACCGGGAATACCCCGTCCCGTAGGCAAGCGTTGAATATGCTGAGCAGCAAGTCAGGACAATGGTGATAGACAAGCCGCAACACCTCAGCTGGAACACCATCTGGACCTGGAGCTTTCCTCGCTTTCAACGAAAGGATTGCCTCTTTCAGTCACGGTTCCGCACCCGGTGGCCCTCACGCTTGGGGTTGTGACACTCCCTTCATTTTTCAGCGACCATCAGTATACTGGGGCTTGCCGTGCCAGGGTTTTTAACGGGGCAATAGTACAGTTCACCACGTCTTGAGCTGCCCGTTCTTCCGTCCCCTCCGGATCTCCCTGCAGCGGTGCACCTGCTGTGAGAACCTCGATGAATCTCTCGACGTCCATCTTTCCGATGTTCCATCCAATTGTAGAAACCCGAGAGCATGGACGTTGGGAGCCAACATCGCTTATCTCAAGCTGAAGGTACTGATGATCACTGACTGAGTAGTCATCTAATACTCTCCAGTAGTGTATCCTCCTTACTAAAGACTCCGAGGCGAATGTCACGTCCAACATGGTTCCCTCACAGCCGATACGGTGGAAAGTCGGCATATTTCCGGAGTTTAGTACAACGAGCGCCGTCCTGGCTGCCATTTCTAAGACCCGTTTTCCCCGCGGATCTGTTTGAGGCATGCTCCATTCGATTGCTTTCGCGTTGAAGTCTCGCGCAATGAGCACGTTGTCCTCTGTGTTCGAGACAGTGCCCTCCAAAGCATTAAGCTTAGCTTGGATGATATCGATTCATTTGGCGTTAGGTACACACTAAAGTAGGTGGCCCCTGGGTGCCGAACCCACACAAAACCATCCGTCCACAGCTCTCCACCTGGAAATCACTATTTCGATCCCGGATGGCGGCAGTATCAGTTTCATCAGGATACCATGATGCCGAACTTTTATTATGGTGTTGCTCACTCTGCAGCAAGAAATCGGCTTTCATGTCCCTCGCAAACTGCTCAAGCAGATTTTGGATGGTTGAACTGCGGTGTAGGTTTAGCTTCAGGACGCGGGTGATTGAAGTTCTAATTTTGCCTTGACTAGAGCTTCCTGGAAAATCCGGCATTCTCCTGATCCCAAGACGTATCCAACATCAGGTCTTGGATCAGCATCCTTGCAAAGAATACAGTGTGCCTCCTTCGTACACTGAAACATTGAAGAGGCGTTGCTCTTCGCCATATCCTACAGACAACCCACCCTATTCTTACTGTGCCCTTGTTCAAGAATTGTTCGGCGTCCTTTTCGCTCAAGTCAACTATGGCCATGCGTTGTCCCCTATTGTTTTCTGCTGTCAGTCTCGCTTTGATCCTTCCCACGCTAGAGACCTCCCCTTTGATGGCCTCTTCCACCTCGGCCAGATCCGTGACGCAGTCAATGTCTCTTATTTCGATCGTTGCCATCGGCTCAAGTGAGGCTATAGTTGCGCTTCCTTACTGTCGGCTTCTGCTTCAAATTCGACCAGTATGTGGCCCGAGTGCGTTGGTTGTACTGCTTTAATTGTAGTATTGGTGTCATTGGGCCTTACGTTTCCCCTTATGTCCTGCAGTACCTCCGCCTAGGATCGGCCATCTTGGGGCTTTACGAGCAGTGCTTGCTGCCGGGGTCTTCGCCGGGGCTTCTTTTTCTCCTGCTTTGCATCAGGTCCTTCTTCTGGTTGGGCGTCTGTGCGAACTATTCTTCCTCAGACTAGTGCTCCACGCCCATCAAGTGCCTCCTCCTTCCTTCATTTATCCCGATCTCCCTCGATTGGGCTAGACGCCATTCTTTTATTGATTTTTAACTGCTGGAGCTATCTGCATATGGCCTTTAGATTTCGCCCCCAGTGGCCTTTAACCAGCTCCTCCGATAATGCCTTCTGCGGCCTAGGTGCTCCTTTAGTTCAAGGAGCCCAATCCTTACTGCTTTGCTGGTTTTTGGAAAGTCGCATACAGATTGTATTCTTTTCAGAACATCTCCCGCTTTTCAAGGTAGCCTTTCTTCTTCGTGTTGCTGGGTGGGAATTGTACTTTGCGACCATCCTTGGGAGAAATTATCGCTTTACGTTTTCGAATGCAGTTCTTCTGCCACATTTTCGACGTTGGCGATGCAATCACACAACATTGCTTTATTCGCCTGGCCATTCGTTTCTATTCCTGCCGTTAACTCCTCGTTGGCTTCTGGGTGATTCTTTATTATATCGGGATTTACGACCCTTGCAACGGTCGCTTCAGTAACGATCACAGCAGTGACTGCCGAATTCTCGATGTTCTTTATGTTTTCTTCCACCGCTCGAACACCTGAAGCGTCCTGCAGAGTTTCCCGCTTCTCCTCAATAGGACGTTCTGTCGTTCGCACAATTTTTTTACCTTCGCCCGAACGCCACAGGAATCTCAGTCTGGACCAGACTGTCTGCTAATCGCCGTTTTTCACCCGTCCACACTGTCATTGTGTTATTCGTCGGTTTTTTTAATCGTTAGTACCGCTCTCGATGTGTTGTTAACGTTAGCGGTTGGCTGCAACCGCTGGTTGCGTCGTGGCTATTATTTTTTATTTATTTTTTTGGTTTTTCTTTTAATCTTTTTTATATGATTTTGGTTGTTCCAGTTTTATTGGATCCCCCCTCGGAGCAGCTATGTCCGATCCCGCTCCCGTATCTCCTCCTTTTTTCCGCGACGCAACTCCTTAGCCTGCCTCCGGAGGAGGTCCCGCTCTGCTGCTCTCGTGGAGAGGTGGGCAAGTCGACGCAACTCACACAGCTCCGCCCGATGCGCTCCCTGCGTCCCCCACGCTGCCGTTGCTTCCATCTGGCTAGGTACTCCTGCACTGTGATAGGCCGGGGTCCAGGTCAGGGTTCCGCCTGCAGTGCCTCCTCGAGACTCCTGGCCGGTGTAGGTTGGTGGTTCCAGGTCGTGGTGTGGAACCATGCTGCACTGGTTGCCAGTGGATAGGTTAGGCTGCTGGCGAGCTGGTGCTAACTCCATTGTCCTCTTCGCTGTGGCGATGCGGGTTTCCTTTCACGTGCTGCGACCGCAGGGTCCACCATTCCCGATCCCTCGTTGTTGGCCTGAAAATATAGTGAGTTGCGTTAATGGTGGCCACGCAGCGCTGGGCGCCAAAAAGTTTAAAGAGGTACACGGCACAAGCCAACACCTCACCATTGAGCAACACCTAATTCCTTCATCCGACTTGAATTCTTTGAATACGTTGACTAGGTTGAATTCATTGAATGCGTTGAATACGGGCGACGCTTCAAAACCACCGCGCGTGGAGTTCCACTGACTGACTGGCATAAGACTCCACGACTATAAATATTGATCCAATTTGCCGCTAAAATCGCTAAGACGATGAGAACGTGAGTTCTCATTTACTGTGAACTTCTCTCCCCGCTTCACCTTATCAATTTGTAGATGCTGAGAGCCATTCTGCAATATTACGATATTATCGTAGCCAGCTTGGGGGAAATACGTTACATATGAGCGAGGAAAGCTTTTCGCCCCCATATTTGCCGCTGCTCTTAGTCGGCAGGCGAAAGCTTTCACGTGATCGCTATTCCATTAGCTTGCTCATACATGCTTCTCGCTTGTGGTTGCTCGTTGCCATGTACGCGCCATCCATATGTTGAAGCTTCACAGCGGCTGCAACGTACATGGTTATCATGATGTTGTTTATCTGCCGTAATGTGCATTGGGGTCATTGGCTGACACTTTTAGCGCTAAACGATAGGCGGGAGTTCCACTCGCTCGTTCGTAGCATGAAGCATTCATTCGCTGGCACTGAACGGTAGGCGAGGAGTTTCCTTCGTTCGTTCATAACATTTCCTCCGGCGATTCGAAATTGGATTTAATGTTACTTGGAGAGTACATTAAATTGGTGTTCTTGTCTTAGCGACTTAAATTGATCATTTGTACACAAACTCCCGTTCTGTTCCCCTATATCTTGCTACGGGCATTGCTGGTCCCTGTTACATGTCCATTGAGAAGTTTCTAATTGATCGTGGTGATTCGTTTCGATTCCTAATATATTCTCCATTATGATCAGCAATCTTGCAATGTATGAAATAATAGTCAATAGCTGAAGTTTGCTTCATAAATACAGTTGGCTTCTAAATCTTAACCTATTCATTCCTTTGGCTTGTTTCGCCAATTAATCAATTGTTTCTGAATAATTGTTTGTGAAGATTGAAATTACTTCTCTTTTTTTCAGGAATTACCAACTCATTCATATACATAATTACAAATTAATGCGTAGTATGAGTATGAAAAAAAATTAAAAAAAATGGTTTCTAGTTGGCGTTGTCTTACATTTAATTCTAAATAACTGTTTAGATCATACTACTGAAGTTTTTTCTGAGTTCAGATTTACATACAATTAATAAACGTAGACGTGTTTATTCGTTATAGTGTTAAGTGAAAAATAAACCCACTTTAAATTAACCTGTGGATAGTAATATTTAGTTTCTTTTGAATACAAACTAGTAAAGTAGTGAATTTAATTTATTTTTACTCGCTACGGAATTATTTAGCAATCCGCTATAAATTATTGTTCAGATTTTTCTGTATGCAAACTCACGTACCAAAATAAGTGTGAACATTTTTAATTGCTACCTTTTTAGGTGATATATTCCATAATTTAAATTGATCTTTAGATTGTAATATTGAGTTCATTTTGAATACAAATTAGTAAAATAGTAATTCTTATTTATTTTATTTGCTAAAGTTTTTAAATGGCATTATTTAACAATCCGGTATAAATTATCGTTCTGCAAACTTACGTACTATAAATAAGTGTGGACATTTTTAATTGCTACATTTTTAGGTAAAATATTCCATACTTTAAATTAATCTTTAGATTGTAATATTGATATTATTTTGAATACAAATTAGTAAAGTAGTAATTCTAAGTTGGTTTATTCGATGTAGTCTTACAATGGCAGCGTTTAACAATGAATGAATGCGGGGTTAGAAATGAATTAATGCCTGATTAAAAAAAAAATTAATGCTTGGTTTACAAATTAATGCTTGGCTTACAATATCGGAGTTTATTCTGAATACAGTTCCAAGTCCTAATTTTTTCTCAAATACAATCTATTATTTAACAAACAAAAAAAAATAATTTATTTTTGTTTACTTTGTTTTGTTTTTTTATTATATTTTTTTGTTTTTTTCCGTTTTTTTTTTGTTAAACTAATTTTTCTTGCTTGTTTTCTTTTGTCTTATTTTTTTGTCTTCTGTTTTTTTGTCTGTTCTTTTAGTTTTCTTTTTTTTCCGTTTTTTTTTAACTGTATTTTTTATTTATTTTTTTTTTATATTACATTTTTGTTTGTTTTATTTTTAAACAAGCTGAAAAGAACGGGTGGGATGGTAAGTAGGAGATTGGGATATGGGAGCTTGTACATTTGGGCAACGTGAGATTGAGGGCCGCTCTTTGCGAGCGACTTCTTGTTGAGGACTGTTAGGCGTTACCGGTATTGGTGGGTCCCGCTGGCTTGCTTCTACAGTATGGATTTGTAAGGCAATCCCAGGGTTCGACTCCCCTGGGGAGCATCGTTTGTTCGACTTCCTTCGACAACGTCCCTTAATAAACCTCAGTGCTAGATACACCCCGATCACAACTAGGGAGACCGCAGTCAGACTGACCGAAGCCGTAGACAGGTGCACATGTCTACTGGCTGACTCCTTAAACTTGATCTGCTCGAGATGCGTATAAATCTCAGTTAAGCCATGTGTGTTGGCCTTTGCCTTTGGTCGTTACGATCTTCATCTTTTCCATACTGCGGTTACTTCCTAAGGTAGCAAGGCCTAGCTCCAAAATTCTTGAGTTCACTTCGGGAAAATACGGTGGTTGAATCACTTCGAACGGATGAGTGCTTTCCACTTCATAGTATATGGCCATTTCGTTAATTTGAATCATACAGGGGAGATGGAGGGTTAGGATACCTTGACCAATCAACTTATATGTAGTGATGCTGGCATCGCAGCGGATATGGATGGGGGTTTCCGTTTGTAGGAAATATATCTAGCTGTTACGTTTATTCAGCTTAATAAGGGAATCAGTTATTGATGTACTAACTCGAAGAGGGGGTTTTATCTTCAGATTGAGCGGGTTGTGTAGAAGTGATATTACTTCGTTTGTTGAAGGTGGGGATTGAATAATTGGTAGTTAATGGGGCCACATATAGGTCACCAGGTTGCGGATGCCTAATTTTTGTATGACCTGAATTATCAGCCAGAAGTAAAAACTGTTAAGTTGTGACATCTCCCGCTGTAAACGAGAATTCCACAGAAGGTAACAGGAATAGTGTTTTGTTAGTTTTGACGGGAAAAAGATGTATTTGATATAGCTTCATTAAAGGTAGTTGAAAAAGAGGAAGCGTGATTATCACCACAGGTTTAGTCTTCCATCTGAAGTACTGTAGCTCTCTGTACTCCGAGTTCAGTTTGCCTGTTAATCACGTCTGTTAACGGTTTATGGATTTCCTCCAACCACACGTTCACAATACTGATTCTTTGCTTCTCCAACTCAACGAGTTGCTTCTCCCTGCTCTCCAAAGAATCCAATCGACTATATAGCTCCTTTTCATTCTCAGTCTCCTGACTCCATTAATAAATGATCTTTAAGCCCTCTTAGGCACCAATGAAACAAATAGAGTCCGAGACCGAACCTTTAGATTTTCGACCAAGCTATGGATGTGCTTTAATTGTTCTGTACATCTCAAGTTCCTTCCCGCACAAAGCATCTTGACTAGGTGTTCGACTCGTTCGGTGACTTCTATCTGATCCTGAATTTCTCCGAGATTCAACTCCATCACAATATTCCAGGTGATATGATAGCTCAACAAACCACCTAGATCTTCAAAGAGTATTCCCGTGTTCGCGATGTTCTCAAGTGTGTATGGAACCAGATCTGCACTCAGGATTGCCAAAACGTTAATACTTAACAGGCATAGGATAACGATGATGGTAGCCATTACTAGAAATAAAGAAAAAAATTGGAATTAGCACTATTTATACATAATATGGCTTAAGCCTGTTGCTATGGTCACTAACCAGTTTTTTTCCTATCGCAATCGAAGTATTCACAGGAGAAGTAACAGCCTTAACCTCATATGGCCCAACCCATACCTGCACGAGCTTGTGCTTACGATTCTCGTTTTTCAATAATACTTTATCCCGTATATAAAACGTGACGGGTTTGGCCTTGCCGTCAAAATATTCCTTGGACTTAAGTTTACTTTCCAATATATTTGTTGGCGCCAAGGTGTACATTTTTTGTAGCTTGTGCCTCAACAACAGATAATTGTTTTCATGATTACACAGAGGGGCTGATTCTCTTCTTAAATTAGATGAGACGTCCGCTGTGAAACCATAGAGACAGTCCATGGGGGTGAGTTTTCTGCTATCGTGTTTGCTGTTGTTGTACGCAAACGCAGCCGTACGCAGGAACTGATCCCAGACCTGGGGATTATCATCCACCATAGATCTCAAATATTCGATAAGAAGCCTATGAGCTCGTTCTAAAGCTCCATTAGACTGCGGGTGATAGGCAGTAGTTTGCATCTTCTTTATATTTAATAATCTATAGACTTGCTTGAACAATTTACTTATAAAATTGGCCCCTGTCACTAAATATTTGGGTATTCTGTACCTAGCAATTATCTCGTCAAAGAACACTTTGGCTACTGTCTTCACCTCTGCGTTCATACCAATCCACAAATTTCGTCAAATTGTCCTGAAAGGTCAAAATGTACTTAAGTTGTCTCAATAAGAAGCACCACGATGTCCAAATATACTTTATCAAATGGTCTCTCCGCTATGTCCATGATGACCATTGGCATCCGATGTTGGGGAGAAGTCTTCATAACTTGGCACTTCTTGCACGCCCTAACATATTTTTTGATGTCTGACAGCATATTCCTCCATTTATACTTCTTTCGGATCTTCCTGTATGTTTTCGCGACCCCTTGATGCCCTCCAAAAGGAGAATCGTGATATTCAAATAAAGCTTCCCTCACCTCTCCCGGGGTAGTGAGAGTCAGGATCTCTTGCTGAATCGTACCTTGAGGGGATATAACCTTAATCGCTTCCTCATCACTGGTTGCGTGGTTACCATCGCCCCCTTGGGAACCTCCTGATGCCGGATCTGCACCAGAACCTTCTGGGGATACGTCGGTTAATCTCTTTTGCTCGTGGTCGCTTTGCGGGGACCCAGCCTCAATCGATCCATCAGGACCATCAGTCGTATTACCACTGCTTGTCTGACCTCCTTGTGTCGGCTCTGCTGAGGAGTTTTCCAGAGGTTGATCAGGTAGATTCCTCTGTTTTTGCGCTCGTGTGAGCACATAACACTGATATTTGCTACCTGCCTCTTCGGCAAAGTCCTGGGGAATCCTCCTCAAAGCATCGGCATTGGTATTGTACTTGCCAGGCTTGTACTCTATGTATTAATCGAATTCCGACAACTTATGGTGAAACCTCACCAACCGGGTAGTAGGATCTTTTACGTTGAACACCCCCTTTAGAGGTTTATGATCCGTGTAGATGGTAAAACGTCTGCCCTGCAAATAAAACCTGAAGTTTTTGGCGGCCCAAACCATCGCAAGTAGTTCCTTCTCAATCGGGGAGTAATGGTCCTTGCCAATTTCCCCTTGGAATAAAACGGCTCCCAGGGCCTCGTTACTTGCATCCGTGGTAAGATTAAATTGCTTGAAAAATCAGGGTACGCCAACAATGGTGGTTCTACCAACGAATTCTTTAGGAGCTGAAATGCCTCCATACACTTATCCGTCCATGTAAAACGA
This sequence comes from Odontomyia ornata, assembly GCA_963969285.1. Lineage (NCBI taxonomy): Eukaryota > Metazoa > Arthropoda > Insecta > Diptera > Stratiomyidae > Odontomyia > Odontomyia ornata. The sequence goes on along the minus strand of OZ017742.1, from coordinate 192,038,549 downwards.
ACATCCTTCCGCAACAGATTCGTAAGGGGTTTGGCTATTTTCGAGAAATCAGGTATGAACTTCCGATAATGATTGACTAGCCCTAAAAAGGACTGTAACCTATGCACATTTGTGGGCACGGGAAAATCCCGCACGCAGCTAGTCTTGCTCGGAGCTGGCCGTGGACCCGTTTGGAAGCAAATGTGCCCTAAATATACCACTTCGGGTCGTAAAAGCTGGCATTTCTCTGGTTGAAGCTTCGGGTTATTCAATCTCAGTCTGACAAAGATTTTCCGCAGTTCATCGATATGTTCTCCCAGGTTTTTCCCATAAGCCACTATGTTATCTAAATACACAAAACAGTCAAAGCCTTGTCAACCTATTAGTATGTAATTCATTAGCCTTTGAAAAGTGGCTGGTGCCCCTTTCAACCCAAAAGGCATCCGCTTAAATTCATAGTGTCCATAACTGGTGCTAAATGCAGTTTTTGGCCGATCTTTCGGCTTCACCGGAACTTGGTGATACCCACTGGCCAAATCCAATGCCCAATTGATCTAAAATACCCTCTGTACGGGGTAATGGAAAAGCATCTCCTATAGTCTTTTCATTCAGTTTCCTGAAGTCAACGAATACTCTCCATTTCTTTGCTCAATCAGCCCCGACCTTCTTGGGCACAACCAGGAGGGGAAAATTCCAGGGGCTTTTGCTTGGCTGTACAATGTCATTGTCTAACATCACTTTGAGCTGCTCATTAATAATGACTTTCTAGGGCTGGCCCAAACTGTACATTTTCTGCTTTATGGGTGCTTGGTCTGTTACCAATGGGATCTCATGCATGATACCCTCCATGTAATTTAATTTATCCCCTGGCAGGAAGAAAATATCACTAAGCTCCTGACATAGCTGGGTAATGGCAGCCCTTTCCTCAGAGTAAATATGCTCATAAAGCGTAAGCTCTTGTTTTAATAATGCATTGCGTACAATGTTGGTTTGCAGGTCCTGATTCATTGGTCCAGATTTCCCATCAATTGTGACCCTTCGGCAGCTGCCAATATACCACCTATATGTTTCACCTGAGCCCTAATACCAGAGGTTTGGTGGGCCTGAGCCTGCATCTCTTTTTTCGTAGTCTCCAGATTGCCTACTAAGTATTCATCCAAGCCCTTGAGTTCAAAGTCAATTCGCTCAAGCATGACCGATGACTCACTCGAATTCATTATGCCTATTACAGGGCTAGCCGGGCTTAGGAGGCCATTAGCCAGAAAAACGCCATCCGGTATCGAGCTTGCGGTACAAAGCATTTCCTGACCCAACTTGATCGGGACTCTCACTAGCTGTTGTGTCCGTGGCAACAATGTGACAACCTCCTTGAAAATGACTTGATAAGTCCCATCGGAACCAGTTTGCCCAATATTCGGCCCTTCGCCGAATTTGCAATCCACATCCACAGTCTGACTTGATAATGGTATAACGTTTCGCGTTACTCCAATGGATAACGCATCAGCATGATTCGACACCCCTACCGAGGCCTGAGGCGATCCCATTGCATCTCCCTGGGACTCCAGGGGAACCCTGAATTCGCTGCCAATTGCTTCCGTGCAAGGAAACACTAGCGCTTGGGCAGGACCTTCCAAATTGCAATTCTTTGCCAGGAAGTCATTTCCCAGTAGACCATCAATGAACATCCCCTGAATTTTGTCGACCACTTGAAAAGTACAGGGAAGTCTCGTAGGGAGCTCAAAATTGCCCTGCGTAGTACCAAGGGTTTCTCCTCCCCAAACGGATTCACTAAAGAAAGCTTATGACTAGAATCTATCAGGCACGTATCCTGTATTGCTGACTTACTAATTATGCTCACCTCTGCCCTATGTCAATAGTGAACTTCGTTTCCCTCTGTTTCCCTATACCCAATGGCAGAGAAGCCGTATTCCCTCGAATATCATCCATCGTGCTCTGCCCTTCAGTGACTCTCTGGGTTACCCTTTGTTCGACCCCGCCACCGTGGACTTGGCTCTTCTGTTGCATCGTTCTTACTGAAGTCGAGTCGGGAATTTTCACTCGACTTCACCTCGTTTCCCTGCCACCTGGCTTCCCATCTTTTCTTCTGAAAACATGCGTCTATACCATGACCCCTCCGCCCACATAAGTCACATCTGACCTGGATACTATAAACCCTTGGGCCATCATTAATAACTGGTAATGCAGCCGGCTTCGCCTTGCAATCATACAAACAGAACTTATAGGGCCAGCTAGTTTAATAAAAGCGTCTAAAGATGAACTTGCCCCAAACGATAAATTCCAATCGTGAGACGTAATTAGGATTTTCAATGATTGCGATAAATCGAAAAAAACTGGTCGAGTTTAGTGAGATTCCACTGAACTGTTTAATTTCTTCTTTAAATTGTTCTGTTCTTTCAAGGAACTAATTAATCCACTATATACGATGTACATGCAACTTATCAACTGTATCAATTAATTCGAGAACTGAGTCTGAATCAATGGGTTCGGGTTCTCGCATCACTTGCGCGTCCAAACTGAAACAGGAAGATTCAGACTTACTTTTGGGAGTTGAAAGTGTCCTGCCGCTACATAGCACGAGACCGCTAACTTCTTCCGGAGTTGATTGGTGAATTCCTCCAGCAAATTGACTCTTATCGTTCATCCGCGCGAGCTAAATAACAACGGATTTCTAGTCTACGGTACCCGCAGCAAATCCCACAAGTAACTACACAATCCTTTCTCCAGTTTCCGTCTCCTGCTGTACCCCTACTGCTAGCCAAATTGTGTTCGCTACTAATCCAAGAGGATGAAGCTTTGAATTACCAAGCTGCGTGGACGAGTGTTTATAAATTGAGAGTGTAAGGAAAAAGTTCCAATTCCATTAAATTCACCAAATTACTATGTACTAATACTGGTCGCTATACAGCAAGTAACTAGAGCTGTTTGAAATTTAAAACCGGCTGCGCCAATGTTATAAAATTAGTCAGGGTCTTTCCGGCCACTTCTGGCGTTCCCTGCACCAATTTATCTTACCTACACTCGTTCCACGCACCTGAAAATAATTCCTTTGACTTCCTTATCCTCTCCGAACCAATAACAATACGTAATTTCTACGTATCTGAATGGGTGTTTATTTGACCGTTTGTTGGTTACAATGTGTTAACAATTTTTTAGTGTGGATCCGCTCCCGTATCTCCTCCTATATTCCGCGGCGCAACTCCTTAGCCTGCCTCCGGAAGAGGCCCCGCTCTGCTGTTCTCATGGAGAGGTGGGCGAGTCGATGCAACTCATACATCTCCACCCGCTTGCGCTCCCTGCGTCCCCCACGCTGCCGTTGCTTCAGGCTGGTGTGGTGTGCACTGACCGGGGGTGCCTTCCGTCTGGCCAGGTACTCCTGCACTGTGACAGGTCGGGATCCAGCTCGGGGTTCTGCCTGCAGTGCCTCCTCAAGACTCCTGGGCGGTGTAGGTTGGTGGTTCCAGGTCGTGGTGTGGAACCATGCTGCACTGATTGCCAGTGGATAGGTTGGGCTGCTGGCGAGCTGGTGCTTACTCCATTGTTCTCTTCGCTGTGGCGACACGGGTTTCCTTTCACGTGCTGCAACCGCGGGGTCCACCTTTCCCGATTTTTCGTTGTTGATATTATTGTGGCTGGGCTGGAAATATAGTAAGTTACGTTTATGGTGGCTACGCAGCGCTGGGCGCTAAAAAGTCTAAAGAAGTTCGTGGCACAAGCCAACACCTCACCATTAAACAACACCCTTATTCCTTCGTCCGACTTGAATTCTTTGAATACGTTGGATACGTTGAATACGTTGAATTCGTTGAATACGTTGAATACGGGTGACGCTTCAAAACCACCGCGCGTGGAGTTCCACTGACTGACTGGCATAAGACTCCATGACTATAAATATTGATCCAATACGAGCTTTTGATCCAATTTGCCGCTAAAATCGCTGAGACGATGAGAACGTGAGTTCTCATTTGCTGTGAACTTCTCTCCCCACTTCACCTTATCAATTTGTAGATGCTGAGAGCCATTCTGCAATATTACGATATTATCGTAGCCCGCTTCGGGGAAATACGCTACATATGAGCGAGGAAAGCCTTTCGCCCCCATATTCGCCGCTGCTCTCAGTCGGCAGGCGAAAGCTTTCACATGATCGCTATTCCATTAGCTTGCTCATACATGCTTCTCGCTTCTGGTTGCTCGTTGCCATGTACGCGCCATCCATATGTTGAAGCGGTTTCAAAGCGGCTGCAACGTACATGGTTATCATGATGTTGTTTATCTGCCGTAATGTGCATTGGCGTCATTGGCTGACACTTTTAGCGCTAAACGAAAGGCGGGAGTTCCACTCGCTCGTTCAAAGCACGAAGCCTCCATTCGCTGGCGCTGAACGGTAACCGAGGAGTTTCCTTCAGTCGTTCATAACAGGCGTTCCCGACGTCGAGTGTCACCAATAGGATGATTCGTCGTTTGAGCCGACTATATGCCTCTGCCTATTGGACCGCATTTTCCACCTCTGCAATCGCATCAATGATATAACGTCCTGCTCTGAAGCCGTACTGCCGAGGAGATAGGTCCCCGGCAGCATAAATCGCGTCAGAGAGTCTTGCCTTGATGAGTTCCTCTAGCACTTTCCCAGCCGTGTCGATTCGAGATTTCCCTTCCCCTTGCTGATCAACATGAGCCTCGATGCCTTCCATCGTACCGGGAACACACCGTCCCGTAGGCAAGCGTTGAATATGCTGAGCAGCAAGTCAGGACAATGGTGATAGACAAGCCGCAACACCTCAGCTGGAACACCATCTGGACCTGGAGCTTTCCTCGCTTTCAACGAAAGGATTGCCTCTTCCAGTCACGGTTCCGCACCCGGTGGCCCTCACGCTTGGGGTTGTGACACTCCCTTCATTTTTCAGCGACCATCAGTATACTGGGGCTTGCCGTGCCAGGGTTTTTAACGGGGCAATAGTACAGTTCACCACGTCTTGAGCTGCCCGTTCTTCCGTCCCCTCCGGATCTCCCTGCAGCGGTGCACCTGCTGTGAGAACCTCGATGAATCTCTCGACGTCCATCTTTCCGATGTTCCATCCAATTGTAGAAACCCGAGAGCATGGACGTTGGGAGCCAACATCGCTTATCTCAAGCTGAAGGTACTGATGATCACTGACTGAGTAGTCATCTAATACTCTCCAGTAGTGTATCCTCCTTACTAAAGACTCCGAGGCGAATGTCACGTCCAACATGGTTCCCTCACAGCCGATACGGTGGAAAGTCGGCATATTTCCGGAGTTTAGTACAACGAGCGCCGTCCTGGCTGCCATTTCTAAGACCCGTTTTCCCCGCGGATCTGTTTGAGGCATGCTCCATTCGATTGCTTTCGCGTTGAAGTCTCGCGCAATGAGCACGTTGTCCTCTGTGTTCGAGACAGCGCCCTCCAAAGCATTAAGCTTAGCTTGGATGATATCGATTCATTTGGCGTTAGGTACACACTAAAGTAGGTGGCCCCTGGGTTCCGAACCCACACAAAACCATCCGTCCACAGCTCTCCACCCGGAAATCACTATTTCGATCCCGGATGGCGGCAGTATCAGTTTCATCAGGATACCATGATGCCGAACTTTTATTATGGTGTTGCTCACTCTGCAGCAAGAAATCGGCTTTCATGTCCCTCGCAAACTGCTCAAGCAGATTTTGGATGGTTGAACTGCGGTGTAGGTTTAGCTTCAGGACGCGGGTGATTGAAGTTCTAATTTTGCCTTGACTAGAGCTTCCTGGGAAATCCGGCATTCTCCTGATCCCAAGACGTATCCAACATCAGGTCTTGGATCAGCATCCTTGCAAAGAATACAGTGTGCCTCCTTCGTACACTGAAACATTGAAGAGGCGTTGCTCTTCGCCATATCCTACAGACAACCCACCCTATTCTTACTGTGCCCTTGTTCAAGAATTGTTCGGCGTCCTTTTCGCTCAAGTCAACTATGGCCATGCGTTGTCCCCTATTGTTTTCTGCTGTCAGTCTCGCTTTGATCCTTCCCACGCTAGAGACCTCCCCTTTGATGGCCTCTTCCACCTCGGCCAGATCCGTGACGCAGTCAATGTCTCTTATTTCGATCGTTGCCATCGGCTCAAGTGAGGCTATAGTTGCGCTTCCTTACTGTCGGCTTCTGCTTCAAATTCGACCAGTATGTGGCCCGAGTGCGTTGGTTGTACTGCTTTAATTGTAGTATTGGTGTCATTGGGCCTTACGTTTCCCCTTATGTCCTGCAGTACCTCCGCCTAGGATCGGCCATCTTGGGGCTTTACGAGCAGTGCTTGCTGCCGGGGTCTTCGCCGGGGCTTCTTTTTCTCCTGCTTTGCATCAGGTCCTTCTTCTGGTTGGGCGTCTGTGCGAACTATTCTTCCTCGGACTAGTGCTCCACGCCCATCAAGTGCCTCCTCCTTCCTTCATTTATCCCGATCTCCTTCGATTGGGCTAGACGCCATTCTTTTATTGATTTTTAACTGCTGGAGCTATCTGCATATGGCCTTTAGATTTCGCCCCCAGTGGCCTTTAACCAGCTCCTCCGATAATGCCTTCTGTGGCCTAGGTGCTCCTTTAGTTCAAGGAGCCCAATCCTTACTGCTTTGCTGGTTTTTGGAAAGTCGCATGCAGATTGTATTCTTTTCAGAACATCTCCCGCTTTTCAAGATAGCCTTTCTTCTTCGTGTTGCTGGGTGGGAATTGTACTTTGCGACCATCCTTGGGAGAAATTATCGCTTTCCGTTCTCGAATGTAGTTCTTCTGCCATATTTTCGACGTTGGCGATGCAATCACACAACATTGCTTTATTCGCCTGGCCATTCGTTTCTATTCCTGCCGTTAACTCCTCGTTGGCTTCTGGGTGATTCTTTATTATATCGGGATTTACGACCCTTGCAACGGTCGCTTCAGTAACAATCACAGCAGTGACTGCCGAATTCTCGATGTTCTTTATGTTTTCTTCCACCGCTCGAACACCTGAAGCGTCCTGCAGAGTTTCCCGCTTCTCCTCAATAGGACGCTCTGTCGTTCGCACAATTTTTTTACCTTCGCCCGAATGCCACAGGAATCTCAGTCTGGACCAGACTGTCTGCTAATAGCCGTTTTTCACCCGTCCACACTGTCGTTGTGTTATTCGTCGTTTTTTTTTTTAATCGTTAGTACCGCTCTCGATGTGTTGTTAACGTTAGCGGTTGGCTGCAACCGCTGGTTGCGTCGTGGCTATTATTTTTTATTTATTTTTTTGGTTTTTCTTTTAATCTTTTTTATATGATTTTGGTTGTTCCAGTTTTATTGGATCCCCCCTCGGAGCAGCTATGTCCGATCCCGCTCCCGTATCTCCTCCTTTTTTCCGCGACGCAACTCCTTAGCCTGCCTCCGGAGGAGGTCCCGCTCTGCTGCTCTCGTGGAGAGGTGGGCAAGTCGACGCAACTCACACAGCTCCGCCCGATGCGCTCCCTGCGTCCCCCACGCTGCCGTTGCTTCCGTCTGGCTAGGTACTCCTGCACTGTGATAGGCCGGGGTCCAGGTCAGGGTTCCGCCTGCAGTGCCTCCTCGAGACTCCTGGCCGGTGTAGGTTGGTGGTTCCAGGTCGTGGTGTGGAACCATGCTGCACTGGTTGCCAGTGGATAGGTTAGGCTGCTGGCGAGCTGGTGCTAACTCCATTGTCCTCTTCGCTGTGGCGACGCGGGTTTCCTTTCACGTGCTGCGACCGCAGGGTCCACCATTCCCGATCCCTCGTTGTTGGCCTGAAAATATAGTGAGTTGCGTTAATGGTGGCCACGCAGCGCTGGGCGCTAAAAAGTTTAAAGAGGTACACGGCACAAGCCAACACCTAATTCCTTCATCCAACTTGAATTCTTTGAATACGTTGACTAGGTTGAATTCATTGAATGCGTTGAATACGGGCGACGCTTCAAAACCACCGCGCGTGGAGTTCCACTGACTGACTGGCATAAGACTCCACGACTATAAATATTGATCCAATTTGCCGCTAAAATCGCTAAGACGATGAGAACGTGAGTTCTCATTTACTGTGAACTTCTCTCCCCGCTTCACCTTATCAATTTGTAGATGCTGAGAGCCATTCTGCAATATTACGATATTATCGTAGCCAGCTTGGGGGAAATACGTTACATATGAGCGAGGAAAGCTTTTCGCCCCCATATTTGCCGCTGCTCTCAGTCGGCAGGCGAAAGCTTTCACGTGATCGCTATTCCATTAGCTTGCTCATACATGCTTCTCGCTTGTGGTTGCTCGTTGCTATGTACGCGCCATCCATATGTTGAAGCTTCACAGCGGCTGCAACGTACATGGTTATCATGATGTTGTTTATCTGCCGTAATGTGCATTGGCGTCATTGGCTGACACTTTTAGCGCTAAACGATAGGCGGGAGTTCCACTCGCTCGTTCGTAGCATGAAGCATTCATTCGCTGGCACTGAACGGTAGGCGAGGAGTTTCCTTCGTTCGTTCATAACATTTCCTCCGGCGATTCGAAATTGGATTTAATGTTACTTGGAGAGTACATTAAATTGGTGTTCTTGTCTTAGCGACTTAAATTGATCATTTGTACACAAACTCCCGTTCTGTTCCCCTATATCTTGCTACGGGCATTGCTGGTCCCTGTTACATGTCCATTGAGAAGTTTCTAATTGATCGTGGTGATTCGTTTCGATTCCTAATATATTCTCCATTATGATCAGCAATCTTGCAATGTATGAAATAATAGTCAATAGCTGAAGTTTGCTTCATAAATACAGTTGGCTTCTAAATCTTAACCTATTCATTCCTTTGGCTTGTTTCGCCAATTAATCAATTGTTTCTGAATAATTGTTTGCGAAGATTGAAATTACTTCTCTTTTTTTCAGGAATTACCAACTCATTCATATACATAATTACAAATTAATGCGTAGTATGAGTATGATAAAAAAATTAAAAAAAATGGTTTCTAGTTGGCGTTGTCTTACATTTAATTCTAAATAACTGTTTAGATCATACTACTGAAGTTTTTTCTGAGTTCAGATTTACATACAATTAATAAACGTAGACGTGTGTATTCGTTATAGTGTTAAGTGAAAAATAAACCCACTTTAAATTAACCTGTGGATAGTAATATTTAGTTTCTTTTGAATACAAACTAGTAAAGTAGTGAATTTAATTTATTTTTACTCACTACGGAATTATTTAGCAATCCGCTATAAATTATTGCTCAGATTTTTCTGTATGCAAACTCACGTACCAAAATAAGTGTGAACATTTTTAATTGCTACCTTTTTAGGTGAAATATTCCATAATTTAAATTGATCTTTAGATTGTAATATTGAGTTCATTTTGAATACAAATTAGTAAAATAGTAATTCTTATTTATTTTATTTGCTAAAGTTTTTAAATGGCATTATTTAACAATCCGGTATAAATTATCGTTCTGCAAACTTACGTACTATAAATAAGTGTGGACATTTTTAATTGCTACATTTTTAGGTAAAATATTCCATACTTTAAATTAATCTTTAGATTGTAATATTGATATTATTTTGAATACAAATTAGTAAAGTAGTAATTCTAAGTTGGTTTATTCGATGTAGTCTTACAATGGCAGCGTTTAACAATGAATGAATGCGGGGTTAGAAATGAATTAATGCCTGATTAAAAAAAAATTAATGCTTGGTTTACAAATTAATGCTTGGCTTACAATATCGGAGTTTATTCTGAATACAGTTCCAAGTCCTAATTTTTTCTCAAATACAATCTATTATTTAACAAACAAAACAAATAATTTATTTTTGTTTACTTTGTTTTTTTTTTTTCTTATTATATTTTTTTGTTTTTTCCGTTTTTTTTTTTTGTTAAACTAATTTTTCTTGCTTGTTTTCTTTTGTCTTATTTTTTTGTCTTCTGTTTTTTTGTCTGTTCTTTTAGTTTTCTTCTTTTCCGTTTTTTTTTTTAACTGTATTTTTTATTTATTTTTTTTTTTATATTACATTTTTGTTTGTTTTTTTTTTAAACAAGCTGAAAAGAACGGGTGGGATGGTAAGTAGGAGATTGGGATATGGGAGCTTGTACATTTGGGCAACGTGAGATTGAGGGCCGCTCTTTGCGAGCGACTTCTTGTTGAGGACTGTTAGGCGTTACCGGTATTGGTGGGTCCCGCTGGCTTGCTTCTACAGTATGGATTTGTAAGGCAATCCCAGGGTTCGACTCCCCTGGGGAGCATCGTTTGTTCGACTTCCTTCGACAACGTCCCTTAATAAACCTCAGTGCTAGATACACCCCGATGACAACTAGGGAGACCGCAGTCAGACTGACCGAAGCCGTAGACAGGTGCACATGTCTACTGGCTGACTCCCTAAACTTGATCTGCTCGAGATGCGTATAAATCTCAGTTAAGCCATGTGTGTTGGCCTTTCCCTTTGGTCGTTACGATCTTCATCTTTTCCATACTGCGGTTACTTCCTAAGGTAGCAAGGTCTAGCTCCAAAATTCTTGAGTTCACTTCGGGAAAATACGGTGGTTGAATCACTTCGAACGGATGAGTGCTTTCCACTTCATAGTATATGGCCATTTCGTTAATTTGAATCATACAGGGGAGATGGAGGGTTAGGATACCTTGACCAATCAACTTATATGTAGTGATGCTGGCATCGCAGCGGATATGGATGGGGGTTTCCGTTTGTAGGAAATATATCTAGCTGTTACGTTTATTCAGCTTAATAAGGGAATCAGTTATTGATGTACTAACTCGAAGAGGGGGTTTTATCTTCAGATTGAGCGGGTTGTGTAGAAGTGATATTACTTCGTTTGTTGAAGGTGGGGATTGAATAATTGGTAGTTAATGGGGCCACATATAGGTCACCAGGTTGCGGATGCCTAATTTTTGTATGACCTAAATTATCAGCCAGAAGTAAAAACTGTTAAGTTGTGACATCTCCCGCTGTAAACGAGAATTCCACAGAAGGTAACAGGAATAGTGTTTTGTTAGTTTTGACGGGAAAAAGATGTATTTGATATAGCTTCATTAAAGGTAGTTGAAAAAGAGGAAGCGTGATTATCACCACAGGTTTAGTCTTCCATCTGAAGTACTGTAGCTCTCTGTACTCCGAGTTCAGTTTGCCTGTTAATCACGTCTGTTAACGGTTTATGGATTTCCTGCAACCACACGTTCACAATACTGATTCTTTGCTTCTCCAACTCAACGAGTTGCTTCTCCCTGCTCTCCAAAGAATCCAATCGACTATATAGCTCCTTTTCATTCTCAGTCTCCTGACTCCATTAATAAATGATCTTTAAGCCCTCTTAGGCACCAATGAAACAAATAGAGTCCGAGACCGAACCTTTAGATTTTCGACCAAGCTATGGATGTGCTTTAATTGTTCTGTACATCTCAAGTTCCTTCCCGCACAAAGCATCTTGACTAGGTGTTCGACTCGTTCGGCGACTTCTATCTGATCCTGAATTTCTCCGAGATTCAACTCCATCACAATATTCCAGGTGATATGATAGCTCAACAAACCACCTAGATCTTCAAAGAGTATTCCCGTGTTCGCGATGTTCTCAAGTGTGTATGGAACCAGATCTGCACTCAGGATTGCCAAAACGTTAATACTTAACAGGCATAGGATAACGATGATGGTAGCCATTACTAGAAATAAAGAAAAAAATTGGAATTAGCACTATTTATACATAATATGGCTTAAGCCTGTTGCTATGGTCACTAACCAGTTTTTTTCCTATCGCAATCGAAGTATTCACAGGAGAAGTAACAGCCTTAACCTCATATGGCCCAACCCATACCTGCACGAGCTTGTGCTTACGATTCTCGTTTTTTAATAATACTTTATCCCGTATATAAAACGTGACGGGTTTGGCCTTGCCGTCAAAATATTCCTTGGACTTAAGCTTACTTTCCAATATATTTGTTGGCGCCAAGGTGTACATTTTTTGTAGCTTGTGCCTCAACAACAGATAATTGTTTTCATGATTACACAGAGGGGCTGGTTCTCTTCTTAAATTAGATGAGACGTCCGCTGTGAAACCATAGAGACAGTCCATGGGGGTGAGTTTTCTGCTATCGTGTTTGCTGTTGTTGTACGCAAACGCAGCCGTACGCAGGAACTGATCCCAGACCTGGGGATTATCATCCACCATAGATCTCAAATATTCGATAAGAAGCCTATGAGCTCGTTCTAAAGCTCCATTAGACTGCGGGTGATAGGCAGTAGTTTGCATCTTCTTTATATTTAATAATCTACAGACTTGCTTGAACAATTTACTTATAAAATTGGCCCCTGTCACTAAATATTTGGGTATTCTGTACCTAGCAATTATCTCGTCAAAGAACACTTTGGCTACTGTCTTCACCTCTGCGTTCATACCAATCCACAAATTTCGTCAAATTGTCCTGAAAGGTCAAAATGTACTTAAGTTGTCTCAATAAGAAGCACCACGATGTCCAAATATACTTTATCAAATGGTCTCTCCGCTATGTCCATGATGACCATTGGCATCCGATGTTGGGGAGAAGTCTTCATAACTTGGCACTTCTTGCACGCCCTAACATATTTTTTGATGTCTGACAGCATATTCCTCCATTTATACTTCTTTCGGATCTTCCTGTATGTTTTCGCGACCCCTTGATGCCCTCCAAAAGGAGAATCGTGATATTCAAATAAAGCTTCCCTCACCTCTCCCGGGGTAGTGAGAGTCAGGATCTCTTGCTGAATCGTACCTTGAGGGGATATAACCTTAATCGCTTCCTCATCACTGGTTGCGTGGTTACCATCGCCCCCTTGGGAACCTTCTGATGCCGGATCTGCACCAGAACCTTCTGGGGATACGTCGGTTAATCTCTGTTGCTCGTGGTCGCTTTGCGGGGACCCAGCCTCAATCGATCCATCAGGACCATCAGTCGTATTACCACTGCTTGTCTGACCTCCTTGTGTCGGCTCTGCTGAGGAGTTTTCCAGAGGTTGATCAGGTAGATTCCTCTGTTTTTGCGCTCGTGTGAGCACATAACACTGATATTTGCTACCTGCCTCTTCGGCAAAGTCCTGGGGAATCCTCCTCAAAGCATCGGCATTGGTATTGTACTTGCCAGGCTTGTACTCTATGTATTAATCGAATTCCGACAACTTATGGTGAAACCTCACCAACCGGGTAGTAGGATCTTTTACGTTGAACACCCCCTTTAGAGGTTTATGATCCGTGTAGATGGTAAAACGTCTGCCCTGCAAATAGAACCTGAAGTTTTTGGCGGCCCAAACCATCGCAAGTAGTTCCTTCTCAATCGGGGAGTAATGGTCCTTGCCAATTTCCCCTTGGAATAAAACGGCTCCCAGGGCCTCGTTACTTGCATCCGTGGTAAGATTAAATTGCTTGAAAAATCAGGGTACGCCAACAATGGTGGTTCTACCAACGAATTCTTTAGGAGCTGAAATGCCTCCATACACTTATCCGTCCATGTAAAACGAACATCCTTGCGCAACAGATTCGTAAGGGATTTGGCTATTTTCGAGAAATTAGGTATGAACTTCCGATAATGATTGACTAGCCCTAAAAAGGACTGTAACCTATGCACATTTGTGGGCACGGGAAAATCCCGCACGCAGCTAGTCTTGCTCGGAGCCGGCCGTGGACCCGTTTGGAAGCAAATGTGCCCTAAATATACCACTTCGGGTCGTAAAAGCTGACATTTCTCTGGTTGAAGCTTCGGGTTATTCAATCTCAGTCTGACAAAGATTTTCCGCAGTTTATCGATATGTTCTCCCAGGTTTTTCCCATAAGCCACTATGTTATCTAAATACACAAAACAGTCAAAGCCTTGTCAACCTATTAGTATGTAATTCATTAGCCTTTGAAAAGTTCATAGTGTCCATAACTGGTGCTAAATGCAGTTTTTGGCCGATCTTTCGGCTTCACCGGAACTTGGTGATACCCACTATTTTTAACGATACCCACTGGCCAAATCCAATGCCCAATTGATCTAAAATACCCTCTGTACGGGGTAATGGAAAAGCATCTCCTATAGTCTTTTCATTCAGTTTCCTGAAGTTAACGAATACTCTCCATTTCTTTGCTCAATCAGCCCCGGCCTTCATGGGCACAACCAGGAGGGGAAAATTCCAGGGGCTTTTGCTTGGCTGTACAATGTCATTGTCTAACATCACTTTGAGCTGCTCATTAATAATGACTTTCTAGGGCTGGCCCAAACTGTACATTTTCTGCTTTATGGGTGCTTGGTCTGTTACCAATGGGATCTCATGCATGATACCCTCCATGTAATTTAATTTATCCCCTGGCAGGAAGAAAATATCACTAAGCTCCTGACATAGCTGGGTAATGGCAGCCCTTTCCTCAGAGTAAATATGCTCATAAAGCGTAAGCTCTTGTTTTAATAATGCATTGCGTACAATGTTGGTTTGCAGGTCCTGATTCATTGGTCCAGATTTCCCATCAATTGTGACCCTTCGGCAGCTGCCAATATACCACCTATATGTTTCACCTGAGCCCTAATACCAGAGGTTTGCTGGGCCTGAGCCTGCATCTCTTTTTTCGTAGTCTCCAGATTGCCTACTAAGTATTCATCCAAGCCCTTGAGTTCAAAGTCAATTCGCTCAAGCATGACCGATGACTCACTCGAATTCATTATGCCTATTACAGGGCTAGCCGGGCTTAGGAGGCCATTAGCCAGAAAAACGCCATCCGGTATCGAGCTTGCGGTACAAAGCATTTCCTGACCCAACTTGATCGGGACTCTCACTAGCTGTTGTGTCCGTGGCAATAATGTGACAACCTCCTTGAAAATGACTTGATAAGTCCCATCGGAACCAGTTTGCCCAATATTCGGCCCTTCGTCGGATTTGCAATCCACATCCGCAGTCTGACTTGATAATGGTATCACGTTTCGCGTTACTCCAATGGGTAACGCATCAGCATGATTCGACACCCTTACCGAGGCCTGAGGCGATCCCATTGCATCTCCCTGGGACTCCAGGGGAACTGTTATGTGCGAAAGATTTATAAAAAAAAAATAATAAAAACGAAAGTTTTATAATCACTAAAACTTTATTTTATTCTTACTCGTATAATTTCAAAAGATCCCGTATGATTAGATTAACTTCTATTATTCGAATAGCAACGTTTTGCCACGGCTCAGGTAATGTTATTATCTCGGATTGCTTGCGTTGCAAGACGAGATGGAATTTGCAAGACTTGGGAATATTTCGTGTGAATGGAAATGTTCCCAAGCAAAATTAAAATGTTAGCAAAATGCTTGGTTCATGGACATAGTGTCACGTGGCAAAACGTGTTACTTGCAAGCAATTGCATGTGCGTAACACCTTCCCCCTTAGATTAAGGTTGACCTCAACCTTTTACAAGTATCTAGTTCTAATGCGTCTATTTTCAGATTCAATTGATTGACTTCTATTTTCTAAAATATTTTCATCGCTTTCCGAATTTCTAAAAACAACTCTTGCATCTCTTAATCCATGTGAATTGCTCAATCTCTTTCTATTAAAACATCCTCTAAAAATTACTATGGATAATTTTCCATTCATACATTTATAGACAAAATACACAAAAACTAGTATGAGCACTAATGAAAGTATCAAGGAAATAGTAGAATTTTCTCGAATTAGCTTTGGTATTGGTACAATCGCTTTATCCCAAAAAGGTAGCCTGTTCTACTAAATCAGAAGTAAGATCCTTTAGTCCATGAATATTTGTGCTTGTAAATTTACCAAAACGTAATTTATAGCTTTTAATTTCATTTAGTTCAAAATGATTACAACATTCTTCAATTTCTACTACTTTATCTTTTGGGACAAAATATTCAACAAAATTCCTCTCAGGAAAATAATCGTGAGTGGCACTATGAATGCTACAGTCATTTGTCAAGTTAACAATATTACTTCCAATGACTTTTTCTTGTTTTGTCATATTGCAATTAAATTCATATCTAGTTTCCAAAGAGTTTATTATCAACAGTTGAAGATTATTTATTTTATGCATGATATCTAATTCATTACTTAATTGTCGGAATTCACAATGTTTATCCGATTGTTTAAAGAACAAACTTGTTCCACATGATTGTGAATAGACGCTTTTAAGGGGTAACGGTTTACATATTTTTAATTTATTAATATCTTTACAATCAATTTCATTTGTCGTAATAAACTGTTCTCTGTTTTTATTTACAACGAAGTATTTCTTTAAATCGCTTATCATAATAGCTATATTTTTCTGAATGTATGGAAATCCAATAACTTCGTATATTTCAAGATTATCGCTAGTTACTTTATCGAGTGAAATTATGATAAATATATTCTTATTTTTGACGAAAGCAGTCAACTGTAAGTCTTTTGTTAAATCCTTGTAATTTTCAATTAAGGGAGTTACTGCTAAATGCTCCTTATCTTTTATCTTATTCAATTCATTGATTAGTTGTCCCGGTTGTAAGATAAAAGGATGTAAGATTCCTGATTGGATAAACAACAAACTATCACGGAGTATTTCGATTTGTAAGTCAATAACTTCAATTTTATGGTAAATTTTCGAATAAACCTCTTCATAATAAATTTGTAGGCTTAAATGTTTCTCTTGCTCATTTCTAATATTATTAATTTTCATTAGCTCATCAACAATTTCATCAATTTTAACACGGATGGAATTTTGTTCGGTGGAAAGGACTTTCGCTTGTTTATTAATTTCATTCATTAAGTAAGTATTCTTCATCATACCCTTGCTGATATTAAATTCATTTCTTTCGTTGGAATCTACAGCGTCTTTGATGTTATCAAAGTCGTATGAATCCATAGTTCCAAACAACATTTTCAATGAGCCTCCAACCCAATCTGCTAAGCCTCGTCGCAACCTGATGTTAGGAGTAAAACCTAAAAGACCATATACCGTATTCAGATTATGTTTTAATCGACTTGCTTGCAACTCTCCATTTAACTTTAAATTTTTACAAGCAGGAATGCTATTTATACATAAATCATTGATACTAAGCGTTAATAATTTCACGTTTTCTATTTTAATTTCGATTTCCGCTAAGTCTATTACTTTAACTAACTGAATTTTCGGATATATGCTTAAAATACGCCCCAGGATACTCTATTTCTCTTATAGAAACATCACTCATGGTTGCCCTGAGTCCTGCGGTAAGGAAAATGATGAATGTGACCCTGAAAAATATGGTTTTGCATCACAAACATTGAACCAACTATTGAGTTTATTATTTATTTGGATAGAATATTTTTTAACACAGCGGATTTCGTATGGGCCTATCCATTGGTTCTCAGTATCTTTGTTTTTCTTTTGTCTTATTAAAACCTTATCGCCTAATTTATAGTTATATACAGCGCCTCTTTTATCTAATTGGCTGTCATACCTCTCTTTTTGTTTCTTTTTGATATTCCAGTTGAATTCTCTGGCACTTTCTCGCATTACTTGTAAATCGTTTAGTCTTTTACGGAGTGTGGTATTAAGCTCAGAATCATTTTGTTCTCTCTCAGCAGGTATTTCGTTAGAAGATAGAGTTATTTTACCAAACAAAAGTTCTTCTGCTGATTTGCCTGTTCCCTGACTTATAAATTGGTTGAAACAAAGACTTGCCATTCCAAGTGCTTCTTTTGGTGAAAGATTTGTTTCTTTAGTCACGCTTCTTAAGAATTCTTTCATTCTGGCGTGTGATCTCTCCACTGCTCCATTTGACTGTGGATGACGAGAACTTATTGGAATTTGTTCAATTCCTAGTCGGTTACATAAGTCAGTTACATATTTGCCAGTTAAAACGACGCTATTATCGGAGAGGATCTCTTTTGGTATTCCAAAGTAAGCAATCCATTCGTTAATGATTGCATTAGATACATTTTTAGCATTCTCACTTTTTATATAAACAAATTTTATGTACCTTGTTAAGTTGTCCTGTATTGTTAGAGCTTTGTGCTCTCCATCTTTCCATTTGAATGACACCACGTCCATTGAAATTCTATCAAATGGCTGCTCTTTTAGTTTTTCTATGGTCATAGGTGCTTTCAAATTCCGTCTTACTATCTTTTGCCTCTGGCATTCGTCGCAATTTTTGACATACTTTCGAATGTCCTTTTGCATTCCTTTCCAGTGATAGCTACGTCTAAGGAACTCTTCCAAATTATTGACACCTCTGTGACCTCCAATTATACCTTTATGATACTTTTCCAAGAGTTTCTTTTTCTCATTCATGTCAGTTATTTCGATTATATCTGAATTCGCTGCATTTGTTTCGTTTTGTTGTTGGTCAATTAAAGCTTCACTTCTTGCCTCCTCCCCTTCTATAGTCTTGAAATCGTCCTCGATTTCATTTTCACAGGAGTTATCCATTTCGTCTAGAGAAATTTCTTTAATTTGTCCATCTTTAAAAATTCTTACAATTTTATCTCCTTGTCTAACTATTATTTCGCCATGCTTGTTGAATGTTATATCCTCAATGAGCTTGGTATGTTTATAACCTAAGACACTTTCAGAAACATCGTTTTTATGTTCTCCTATGGTTTCTTTATATTTGCCGTTATCAGCAGGCACAATTGCATTGACAGGAAGGTTTCGACTTAGTTCGTCTGCTACTTTATTATTTTTTCCCGGAGTGTATTCCATTGTATATTGATATTCTTCTAATTTCAACCTCCAACGTACCAATCTACTTCCTGGGTCTTTGACACTAAAGAGCCACAGCAGTGGTCTATGATCAGTTCGAATAATAAAATCTTTCCCATATAGATACGGTCGACATTGCTTCACAGACCAAACTATTGCTAAACATTCTTTTTCAGTCGTTGAATAGTTTCTTTCAGCATTATTCAATGTCCTGCTTAGGAACATTATTGGTCGTTCAAGTTTTTCATCATCTTCCTGCGATAATACAGCTCCAATTCCACTGTTACTCGCGTCTGTCGTTAGTATGAACTTCTTATCAAAATCTGGGTACATCAAAGTTACATTTTCTTTCAATGTTTGCTTGATATTCTCGAATGCCGCTTGGCATTCCAATGTCCAACGAAATTCTTCTTTTTCCGCAAAAGCTTGTTCATAGGCTCAACGATTTTCGCATAGTTCCTTACAAAGCGGCGGTAATAACCTGTAAAACCCAAAAAAGATTTAATTTCTTTTGGATTTTTAGGTACTTGCAACCTATCAACAGCTTCAAGCTTCTTAGGATCCATGCTCACTCCATTATCGGAAATGATGTGTCCAAGGTATGTTACTTCCTTTCTAAGGAATTCACATTTGTCCGGTTGAACTCTTAAGTTATTTCGGTTAAGACGTTCAAAAACTGCGATTAATTTCTCATTATGATCTTGGAAAGAATCTCCGTAAATGACGATATCGTCCAAGTAAACAAAGCATTTCGACCCTTGTAAACCTGACAAAACCGTATTCATCATACGCTGGAAGCAAGCGGGTGCATTTTTCAGGCCAAAGGGCATGCGAGTATACTCATAATGCCCATACGGAGTACTGAAGGCTGTTTTGCACTGATCCTCTTGCTTCACGGGAATCTGATGAAACCCACTAGTCAAATCAATCGTAGAAAAATATTTTGCTTTGCCTAATTGATCGAGAATGTCAGAAATATTTGGCAATGGGTAATTATCTGCAATAGTTACCTCATTTAACTTACGGTAGTCTATTACTATGCGCCATTTTAGATTACCACTTGCATCAATCTTTTTCGGTACCACCCACAGGAGTGAATTCCAAGGACTGCTACTTTCCCTTAAGGTACCATCCTTTAATAATTTTTCAATTTGTGTTTTCACTTCCACTTCATGAATTTTGGGAAACCTGTAGATTTTTGTATAAATTGGTTTTGTTCCTGGCAACAAATCAATAGAATGTTCTGCTGCCTTTGTTAAATTTTGTGGATCTATTTCTGTAAACAGACATCGAAAATTATTCAAAATATCCCATAAACTTTTCTTTTCTTCTGCATTCATATGTTCATCTCGAATGACTATTTCTTTTAGACTTTCTTTGAGTTCCTCAGTATCAACTTTGCACATGTTGATAAGATCTGAATTTATTTTTAGTTCTTCTTCATCTTCATTCAAGATAACAATTGGAATTTCCCCACTATCATTAACTTCGACAAGAGAATTCGCCACTTTCAATTTGCCCTCTTGCATTCCCATTACAAGGAGGTTTTCTCCTGGTTTTCCACTGACATGCAAGTAACGAATAGTTTCTGATCTTGGCCTTGCAAGAAGATTTTTCTTGCATAAATTAATTTTACTCTGGCCAATTTCTAAAATTTGATCTTTCAAATTTACTATGGTTTCATTTTCTACAAGAAAAGGAGATCCAAGAATACCATCGAATTTGTCGAATAGTCTATTGGTTGCAACTTGAAATTGGATGTCAAATTCAATACAACCATAACTTAATTGCAATTTTGTGAGCCCAAATGTCTTTGCATCTATTGCATTAATGCAACGATATTTAATTCCTTTCGACTTTTCGACATCTTTTTCAAAGACATATTTTGCTGCAATTAAGTTTAGTGAGCTTCCCGTATCCACTAAAAATTTTAAATATTGATTTTCGAATTTTAGAAAAACATAAGGACTTTCTTCAATATCTAAAGCATTTATTCTAAACTCATTTACATTTTCATCAGTCTTATGATACGTATTTTTCGAAGATTTAAATTTTGAAACTGACGAAGATCCTTCCTTCTTCGAGGAGCTTCCTTCAGTTGAAGTGTCTTCCATTGTTCGATTTTTATCAAAGCGTTTTGTTCTGCAATTTCGTTTGATATGTCCAAGCTTTCCACATGCAAAACATTTCTTATCCGAATGAATTTTGTGAACACGAGGTAGAACATTTCGATCCGTAAAATCCTTTTTCGTTGATACTTTCACTAATCCTTGTCTCTGTTCTTCTTCCTGTGCTAGACGACTTGCCTCCTCCAGATTTTTTGGCTTCTGCGTGATGACGTACATAGTTAAAACTTCTTTTAATCCATTGATGAACACTGTTTTAACTTGTTCCTCGATGAAAGCATTTTCACCAATCGATGACTGTCCTGATCGCACTGTCAATATCCTTCGATGAAGACTGAGAAGCCTTTGGTGATATTGTATAACCGTTTCTTCTTTTTCCTGTTTAAATGAGAAAAGTTCACGTTGAAGATGTAACATAGAATGTGGTTCAGCATAAACCTGTTTTAATTTCACTTTCAACGCATTCCAATCTTCGAATTCTTCATTAAGTATAATTGTTTGTGCATTTCCTCGGAGTTGCATACAAATGCACTTAAAAAGAATGGATCGAATTGGACCTTGAGCCAAATTCATTGCCTCTTCACATGCGTATATGAAATTAAACGCATCCTCAGCTCGTCCTTCGAACACTGGGATGAAGCTTTTCAAGTCCGAAAAACTTATCGAGAAAGGCGGTCTTGAATTCCCGTCTACGGCACTACTAATTACATTTGTTCCACCGTTTTCCAAACTCATTATTGTTGAGTTAGGCCCACTTTCTCTTAAACCACTAGAATCAAATTCCGATTCTTCAAAAAGACTTTGAAAACTTTCCGCAAGATTTTTAACTTCACTAAATGCGACACATTCACCACCGGTAATTTCAAAACTATCACTTTCACATGCACTTTCAATTGACGACTCACTACTACTTTTTACTTGCCCGACGGAATACGTTCCTAAATATTCCCAAAAAGACCTGAAATCGAGATACTCCTTTTTAACACGGATTTGAAAATTTTCGCGATATCGATTTCTTAATATTTCGCTTACAGTTAACCGAACTTTCTTTTCACCGATTTTTACACGATAGGTATCATTCATCTATTATCTTGAACAATTTAAAACAAATTTTCCTAAATTGGATTTCCACACTCACAATTTTGTTATTTTAAATTTAAATTTTTCCGAATCCTATCACTTTCCAAATCGTATCATACTTTTTCCAAATCCTACACTCCTTATTTCACATTTATTCCCTTTCTTTTTTAAATTTTTCCAAATTCTATCACATTTTCTACACTCCTTATTTCATATTGATTGCCTTTCGTTCTTCAACTTTAATTCCCTTATACTTAGCCAGGGAAATTTTAAGGCTAAGGGCTTATTCAAAATAATAAATGCAAGACACAATGAAAAACTTACTGATGCATCCTGTCCCAATTTCGTTGCGTTGATTACAGTTGCTCCTGCGTTTGCACTTTCTTCCCTCGATGATTCCAATTTCCTATTGTAATTTTGGTCGAATTCCTTGCAAATTATCCCTCGATGGAGTAGTTTCTGCTTCACGCAGACTATAGTTGAACTACTCAACGTTGGTTGCCCTCGCCCTAGGAGAACAACGTATCCTTTTTGTTTCCCTCGTTGAGGACTGTATCTTAAAGATACTATTTTTTTCCGTCCTTTTTATTAATAATTATGCCACTAGCACGAGTATCTTAGTGATAGTCACTTTCACTTTCACGTTCGTATATTTTTTTTTTAGAGTCACTTTAACTTTTAAATTAGATAGCCACGATAATTCTTTCTATCACTAAATGGCTATCCCACCGCTGCCACCAGAATTTCTGTTATGTGCGAACTCTTTATAAAAAAAAAATAATAAAAACGAAAGTTTTATAATCACTAAAACTTTATTTTATTCTTACTCGTATAATTTCAAAAGATCCCGTATGATTAGATTAACTTCTATTATTCGAATAGCAACGTTTTGCCATGGCTCAGGTAATTTTATTATCTCGGAGATGGAATTTGCAAGACTTGGGAATATTTCGTGTGAATGGAAATGTTCCCAAGCAAAATTAAAATGTTAGCAAAATGCTTGGTTCATGGACATGGTGTCACGTGGCAAAACGTGTTACTTGCAAGCAATTGCATGCGCGTAACAGAACCCTGAATTCGCTGCCAATTGCTTCCGTGCAAGGAAACACTAGCGCTTGGGCAGGACCTTCCAAATTGCAATTCTTTGCCAGGAAGTCATTTCCCAGTAGACCATCAATGAACATCCCCTGAATTTTGTCGACCACTTGAAAAGTACAGGGAAGTCTCGTAGGGAGCTCAAAATTGCCCTGCGTAGTACCAAGGGTTTCCCCTCCCCAAACGGATTCACTAAAGAAAGCTTATGACTAGAATCTATCAGGCACGTATCCTGTATTGCTGACTTACTAATTATGCTCACCTCTGCCCTATGTCAATAGTGAACTTCGTTTCCCTCTGTTTCCCTATACCCAATGGCAGAGAAGCCGTATTCCCCCGAATATCATCCATCGTGCTCTGCCCTTCAGTGACTCTCTGGGTTACCCTTTGTTCGACCCCGCCACCGTGGACTTGGCTCTTCTGTTGCATCGTTCTTACTGAAGTCGAGTCGGGGATTTTTACTCGACTTCACCTCGTTTCCCTGCCACCTGGCTTCCCATCTTTTCTTCTGAAAACATGCATCTATACCATGACCCCTCCGCCCACATAAGTCACATCTGACCTGGATACTATAAACCCTTGGGCCATCATTAATAACTGGTAATGCAGCCGGCTTCGCCTTGCAATCATACAAACAGAACTTATAGGGCCAGCTAGTTTAATAAAAGCGTCTAAAGATGAACTTGCCCCAAACGATAAATTCCAATCGTGAGACGTAATTAGGATTTTCAATGATTGCGATAAATCGAAAAAAACTGGTCGAGCTTAGCGAGATTCCACTGAACTGTTTAATTTCTTCTTTAAATTGTTCTGTTCTTTCAAGGAACTGATTAATCCACTATATACGATGTACATGCAACTTATCAACTGTATCAATTAATTCGAGAACTGAGTCTGAATCAATGGGTTCGGGTTCTCGCATCACTTGCGCGTCCAAACTGAAACAGGAAGATTCAGACTTACTTTTGGGAGTTGAAAGTGTCCTGCCGCTACATAGCACGAGGCCGCTAACTTCTTCCGGAGTTGATTGGTGAATTCCTCCAGCCAATTGACTCTTATCGTTCATCCGCGCGAGCTAAATAACAACGGATTTCTAGTCTACGGTACCCGCAGCAAATCCCACAAGTAACTACACAATCCTTTCTCCAGTTTCCGTCTCCTGCTGTACCCCTACTGCTAGCCGAATTGTGTTCGCTACTAATCCAAGAGGATGAAGCTTTGAATTACCAAGCTGCGTGGACGAGTGTTTATAAATTGAGAGTGTAAGGAAAAAGTTCCAATTCCATTAAATTCACCAAATTACTATGTACTAATACTGGTCGCTATACAGCAAGTAACTAGAGCTGTTTGAAATTTAAAACCGGCTGCACCAATGTTATAAAATTAGTCAGGGTCTTTCCGGCCACTTCTGGCGTTCCCTGCACCAATTTATCTTACCTACACTCGTTCCACGCACCTGAAAATAATTCCTTTGACTTCCTTATCCTCTCCGAACCAATAACAATACGTAATTTCTACGTATCTGAATGGGTGTTTATTTGACCGTTTGTAGGTGACAATGTGTTAACAATTTTTTAGTGTGGATCCGCTCCCGTATCTCCTCCTATATTCCGCGGCGCAACTCCTTAGCCTGCCTCCGGAAGAGGCCCCGCTCTGCTGCTCTCGTGGAGAGGTGGGCGAGTCGATGCAACTCATACATCTCCACCCGCTTGCGCTCCCTGCGTCCCCCACGCTGCCGTTGCTTCAGGCTGGTGTGGTGTGCACTGACCGGGGGTGCCTTCCGTCTGGCTAGGTACTCCTGCTCTGTGACAGGTCGGGATCCAGCTCGGGGTTCTGCCTGCAGTGCCTCCTCGAGACTCCTGGGCGGTGTAGGTTGGTGGTTCCAGGTCGTGGTGTGGAACCATGCTGCACTGATTGCCAGTGGATAGGTTGGGCTGCTGGCGAGCTGGTGCTTACTCCATTGTTCTCTTCGCTGTGGCGACACGGGTTTCCTTTCACGTGCTGCAACCGCGGGGTCCACTTTTCCCGATTTTTCGTTGTTGATATTATTGTGGCTGGGCTGGAAATATAGTAAGTTACGTTTATGGTGGCTACGCAGCGCTGGGCGCTAAAAAGTCTAAAGAAGTTCGTGGCACAAGCCAACACCTCACCATTAAACAACACCCTTATTCCTTCGTCCGACTTGAATTCTTTGGATACGTTGAATACGTTGAGTTCGTTGAATACGTTGAATACGGGTGACGCTTCAAAACCACCGCGCGTGGAGTTCCACTGACTGACTGGCATAAGATTCCATGACTATAAATATTGATCCAATACGAGCTTTTGATCCAATTTGCCGCTAAAATCGCTGAGACGATGAGAACGTGAGTTCTCATTTGCTGTGAACTTCTCTCCCCACTTCACCTTATCAATTTGTAGATGCTGAGAGCCATTCTGCAATATTACGATATTATCGTAGCCCGCTTGGGGGAAATTCGCTACATATGAACGAGGAAAGCCTTTCGCCCCCATATTCGCCGCTGCTCTCAGTCGGCAGGCGAAAGCTTTCACATGATCGCTATTCCATTAGCTTGCTCATACATGCTTCTCGCTTCTGGTTGCTCGTTGCCATGTACGCGTCATCCATATGTTGAAGCGGTTTCACAGCGGCTGCAACGTACATGGTTATCATGATGTTGTTTATCTGCCGTAATGTGCATTGGCATCATTGGCTGACGCTTTTAGCGCTAAACGATAGGCGGGAGTTCCACTCGCTCGTTCAAAGCACGAAGCCTCCATTCGCTGGCGCTGAACAGTAACCGAGGAGTTTCCTTCAGTCGTTCATAACAGGCGTTCCCGACGTCGAGTGTCACCAATAGGACGATTCGTCGTTTGAGCCGACTATATGCCTCTGCCTATTGGACCGCATTTTCCACCTCTGCAATCGCATCAATGATATAACGTCCTGCTCTGAAGCCGCACTGCCGAGGAGATAGGTCCCCGGCAGCATAAATTGCGTCAGAGAGTCTTGCCTTGATGAGTTTCTCTAGCACTTTCCCAGCCGTGTCGATTCGAGATTTCCCTTCCCCTTGCTGATCAACATGAGCCTCGACGCCTTCCATCGTACCGGGAATACCCCGTCCCGTAGGCAAGCGTTGAATATGCTGAGCAGCAAGTCAGGACAACGGTGATAGACAAGCCGCAACACCTCAGCTGGAACACCATCTGGACCTGGAGCTTTCCTCGCTTTCAACGAAAGGATTGCCTCTTCCAGTCACGGTTCCGCACCCGGTGGCCCTCACGCTTGGGGTTGTGACACTCCCTTCATTTTTCAGCGACCATCAGTATACTGGGGCTTGCCGTGCCAGGGTTTTTAACGGGGCAATAGTACAGTTCACCACGTCTTGAGCTGCCCGTTCTTCCGTCCCCTCCGGATCTCCCTGCAGCGGTGCACCTGCCGTGAGAACCTCGATGAATCTCTCGACGTCCATCTTTCCGATGTTCCATCCAATTGTAGAAACCCGAGAGCATGGACGTTGGGAGCCAACATCGCTTATCTCAAGCTGAAGGTACTGATGATCACTGACTGAGTAGTCATCTAATACTCTCCAGTAGTGTATCCTCCTTACTAAAGACTCCGAGGCGAATGTCACGTCCAACATGGTTCCCTCACAGCCGATACGGTGGAAAGTCGGCATATTTCCGGAGTTTAGTACAATGAGCGCCGTCCTGGCTGCCATTTCTAAGACCCGTTTTCCCCGCGGATCTGTTTGAGGCATGCTCCATTCGATTGCTTTCGCGTTGAAGTCTCGCGCAATGAGCACGTTGTCCTCTGTGTTCGAGACAGCGCCCTCCAAAGCATTAAGCTTAGCTTGGATGATATCGATTCATTTGGCGTTAGGTACACACTAAAGTAGGTGGCCCCTGGGTGCCGAACCCACACAAAACCATCCGTCCACAGCTCTCCACCTGGAAATCACTATTTCGATCCCGGATGGCGGCAGTATCAGTTTCATCAGGATACCATGATGCCGAACTTTTATTATGGTGTTGCTCACTCTGCAGCAAGAAGTCGGCTTTCATGTCCCTCGCAAACTGCTCAAGCAGATTTTGGATGGTTGAACTGCGGTGTAGGTTTAGCTTCAGGACGCGGGTGATTGAAGTTCTAATTTTGCCTTGACTAGAGCTTCCTGGAAAATCCGGCATTTTCCTGATCCCAAGGCGTATCCAACATCAGGTCTTGGATCAGCATCCTTGCAAAGAATACAGTGTGCCTCCTTCGTACACTGAAACATTGAAGAGGCGTTGCTCTTCGCCATATCCTACAGACAACCCACCCTATTCTTACTGTGCCCTTGTTCAAGAATTGTTCGGCGTCCTTTTCGGTCAAGTCAACTATGGCCATGCGTTGTCCCCTATTGTTTTCTGCTGTCAGTCTCGCTTTGATCCTTCCCACGCTACAGAACTCCCCTTTGATGGCCTCTTCCACCTCGGCCAGATCCGTGACGCAGTCAATGTCTCTTATTTCGATCGTTGCCATCGGCTCAAGTGAGGCTATAGTTGCGCTTCCTTACTGTCGGCTTCTGCTCCAAATTCGACCAGTATGTGGCCCGAGCGCGTTGGTTGTACTGCTTTAATTGTAGTATTGGTGTCATTGGGCCTTACGTTTCCCCTTATGTCCTTCAGTACCTCCGCCTAGGATCGGCCATCTTGGGGCTTTACGAGCAGTGCTTGCTGCCGGGGTCTTCCCCGGGGCTTCTTTTCTCCTGCTTTGCATCAGATCCTTCTTCTGGTTGGGCATCTGTGCGAACTATTCTTCCTCGGACTAGTGCTCCACGCCCATCAAGTGCCTCCTCCTTCCTTCATTTATCCCGATCTCCTTCGATTGGGCTAGACGCCATTCTTTTATTGATTTTTAACTGCTGGAGCTATCTGCATATGGCCTTTAGATTTCGCCCCCAGCGGCCTTTAACCAGCTCCTCCGATAATGCCTTCTGCGGCCTAGATGCTCCTTTAGTTCAAGGAGCCCAATCCTTACTGCTTTGCTGGTTTTTGGAAAGTCGCATGCAGATTGTATTCTTTTCAGAACATCTCCCGCTTTTCAAGATAGCCTTTCTTCTTCGTGTTGCTGGGTGGGAATTGTACTTTGCGACCATCCTTGGGAGAAATTATCGCTTTCCGTTCTCGAATGTAGTTCTTCTGCCATATTTTCGACGTTGGCGATGCAATCACACAACATTGCTTTATTCGCCTGGCCATTCGTTTCTATTCCTGCCGTTAACTCCTCGTTGGCTTCTGGGTGATTCTTTATTATATCGGGATTTACGACCCTTGCAACGGTCGCTTCAGTAACGATCACAGCAGTGACTGCCGAATTCTCGATGTTCTTTATGTTTTCTTCCACCGCTCGAACACCTGAAGCGTCCTGCAGAGTTTCCCGCTTCTCCTCAATAGGACGCTCTGTCGTTCGCACAATTTTTTTACCTTCGCCCGAATGCCACAGGAATTTCAGTCTGGACCAGACTGTCTGCTAGTCGCCGTTTTTCACCCGTCCACACTGTCGTTGTGTTATTCGTCGTTTTTTTTTTTAATCGTTAGTACTGCTCTCGATGTGCTGTTTACGTTAGCGGTTGGCTGCAACCGCTGGTTGCGTCGTGGCTATTATTTTTTATTTATTTTTTTGGTTTTTCTTTTAATCTTTTTTATATGTTTTTGGTTGTTCCAGTTTTATTGGATCCCCCCTCGGAGCAGCTATGTCCGATCGTGTGTCTTTGCAGAGCAGGGAGGCCATGCAAGGGTTGGGGACATGTCCTCAGAGCCAGACCAGCGCAAATCGGGAGTCCGTCTCAACCGAACCTACACCACCAACCCAATCGTGCGAGCTTCCAACGTACTCCAAGGCCTGCCAAGGTTTTACCGGGACGAAGACAGTATGATAGTTGAATTGGAGCCGTTCACACACGAGTGTCACCTCAGCGCTACTGTGCACAGCAACGAGGCCCAAACCATCATATCCTCGGGTGTTGCCCAGGGATCTATCCTTGGTCCGGACCTGTGGAACGTGTCTTACGACGGGCTACTGAGACTTGAGATACCAGATGAGTCGCGCTTTGTCGGCTATGCGGATGACGTTACGGCTCTGGTCGCTGGATGAACCATTGAACAAGTGCAACTTAGGCTAGGTATGCTAATGCGCCAAGTGAGGAACTGGATGACTGCTCGCGGGCACAGTTTAGCACTGGAGAAAACCAAAGTGGTCATCTTGACAAAAAAGGGAATCCCTAGTGTAAGGATGATCAGCATTTGTGACTAACGAATCAAATTGAAGCCAGCGGTGAAGTACCTGGGGCTACTGATCGACTCGAAGATGTGTATATCTGAGCAAATCAGAGCAACAGCTGAGAAGGCTGCTTCGGGAGTAGTGGCTCTGAGCAAATCAGGACAACAGTAGAGAAGGCTTCTTCGGGAATATCGGCTCTGAGTCGACTTATCGCCAACGTAGAGGGACCCAGCCCATCAAGAAGACGCCTTTTGATGAGTGCTATAGGGTCAGTGCTACTGTATGAAGCAGAGGTATGGGGCGACGCTCTCAGCAAGGAGGTATACCGAAAACGCCTTGCACAGTTACAGAAAGGAGGAGCACTGAGAATTGCATCTTCATATCCATCAGTCTCTGATTCGGCGGTGAGAGTGATTCCAGGCGTGATACCTGTTGCCCTCCTTGCTAGAGAGCGCCGCGCTATTTACCTGTGCCGGAACAAGGATGTGAAGAAGATGGTTGTCCGCGAGGAGAGACAGCGCTCGCTCAACGATTGGCAGCAGTCTTGGGTCAATTGCACGAAGCGAAGGTGGACTGGGCGCCTCATCCCGGATGTGAGTACGTGGCTTAATCGAAGGCATGTGAGACTGACTTCTATCTGACCCAGCTTTTGAGCGGGCATGGGTGTTTTCAGTCTTACCTGTACAAGATCGGTAAGTCACGGTCCCCCGATTGTCGGTTTTGCCCAGGAGAGGAGGACAATGCCTGTCACACATTTTTTGCGTGTACAAAATGGGTCAGGCTGTGAAGAAATTCTACAGGGAGATGGGAGAGCTCACCCCGGATAATATAGTTGCGGTGATGCTCGAATCGGTTGACAAATGGAACCAGGTGGCATATTATGCTCGGGCAGTCCTAAAATATAAAAGGGATTCACAGCAGCCGGGGACGCTGGGGCTGGGGGATCACTCTTCTAGCATTTCCTCTTCCCCTCTCCCCTTCCGCTAGGAAAGGGACTCCCCAGCTTGAAAGCGCCCCACGGCGTAACAAAACGTAACCTGGCCCGAAGTAATGTGTCAAACGGTTCCAGGCTAGGTTCTCAGGTTGACAGGGGAGGTGTTTAGTGGGTAGTCCAGTCGCTTTCTTATGAGCATGGGAGTCCCATGCTCTGTGCATAAATAGCATTCACCTTCCTACCACAAAAAAACCATCATATCCACCAGCCCAAAGCATCAATTCCATCCAATCCAATCAGGGTCGTTATTTGTCATCCTAGGAGGGAACCACACGGTGCCCCCCATATCCTCACGTCCGTGGGGGTGGTACTCCCCAAAGAATGCTAGCCTCCAAGAGTGCTCTTGTCGACCGACATTCCCCCTGCGGGAATATCCTCGGATACGTGGGGGCGGAACTCCCCAAACAATGCTGACCTCCAAGAAATTTCCTGTCGACCAGCATTGCCCCTGTGGGAACTGGTGCTGGCTGTTAAGAAATTCCGAGCCTATATCGAAGGCCACCAGTTTGAAATCATCACATACCACGCTTCACTACAATGGTTGATGAACCAAGCTGACTTACATGGACGCCTGGCCCGATGGATTTTTAAACTGCAAGGGTTCAAGTTTTCCATCAAACACCGGAAAGGAACCCAGAACATCGTGCCCGATACTCTCTCGTGAATGTTTTCACCCGAGGTGATAGATTTGGAGAGCCCCAATGTTGAGTCAAGCTGCTAGAAAGAGTTGAGGCAAACCATCGTAACCCAACAAATGCAGCTGCCTGACTTGAAAATGATAGACAGCTACGTTTACCAACGAAATCAATACACCACTGGTGATCCAGGGCAGGAAAAAGAGTCCCAAAAACTCTGGGTAACGAAGGAAATGACTCACAAGCTGATCCTCTGCGCACATGACCATCCTTTAAGTGCCCACTGTGGTTACGGTCGGGCGCTTTGGCAACTTAAGAAATAATTCATCTGGCCTAAAATTTCATCCCAAGTCAAAGACTACGTGAGTGCCTGAGAGACCTGTAAGACCACTAAAGCTCCCAACCAGCCTCTTTGACCTCCTATGGGTCAACTCAGCATTCCGGAGTGCGAATTCCAACGCTTGTATATAGATCTACTCGGTCCATATCCTCGTTCTTCAATGGGACACATCGGAGCTATCGTTGTGTTGGACCAGCTCCCAAAATTCCCACTATTGGAACCTGTTTGCAAGTTCACGGCTCCATCTATCGGGAAGTGCTCGGACAATGGAGTACAGTTCAGATCTCGGCAGTTTAAGGGTCTGCTTGAACACAATTGACGCCCATATACTCTCCTCAATCTTATGCCTTAGAATGCTTGAATCACACACTGTTAGCCACAATCCATTCTTATGTTCATCCAACCCAGAAAGATTAGGACCACAGATTGTCCGGCATGACTTGCGCTCTGCGGTCGTCTTATCACTCTGTCATCGGTGTCTCACCTTACTTTGCCGCCTTCGGACATCACATGGTTTGCCATGGTAAATCATACAGGCTACTACGCCAATTGAAGTGTCTGGGAGATCCCGTCATTACGCTGGCGCCCACGAGGATTTAGGAGACCTCCGCCAACAAATCGGACGGAAGAAAAAGGCTGCAGGACGTGGAAATGAGGCGCAATACAACCTCAGGTCACGACTTTCCAATTTTAAAGAAGGAGACGAGGTTTTTCGACGTAATTTTCGTCAAAGCGACGCCGCTGGTCATTACAATGCCAAGCTGGACCGGTGTTTCCTGAAAAGCCATGTACAGAAGGTAGTAGGACCCAATCGTTACCTGCTAACCGACCTATCGGGGAAAGAAGTCGGGGTATATCACGCAAAAGACCTGTGCTGGTAGTTACGTATATATGTCTATTGTATCAGTCAGTACTCGGCTTCGACCACACGCAAGATTACATACTCACAGCATAACGTAAGCATACATGTCAGTCTGTCCGTCCGTTGATCACTTTCTTCAATCGTCCCACTCCGCGTTCCAACCCCGAAGACCATCGATTCTCTAACTGAAGATCCTTCAGCTCCTTTTTCGCAACTTTCGTCACCTTAGGATGGCGATAAAATTAGCTGCCCGGTATTAATCAAGCAGTTTCTCAAGCCAACTGCTCGAAAACCTCCCTATCCTCTACTTGTAGTTTTATGTGGCAGATTTAGAATAGTAATTAATTAATTCCTTTCATAATCCTCATTTTGGAAATGGTTTTCTTTCTCATTATTATTGTTAAATGTAATTTTTTATCAATTCCCCTTTATATTAAATGCAATTTTATATCAGTTTCCCTTATTATTAAATTTAAACGTTTTCTTTTTTCTTTAAAAGCCGTCGGGCCTTGCTTAGTTGTGTGAGCAGACGCGTTTCGACTACTTTGAGTCATCTTCAGTGTCTAAAGGATGTGTTGAAGGGAGCGACTTTATATAGTCGTAGGATGGGTAATTAGCGAATAGGTAATTAGCGGATGGGTAATTAACGGATGGGTAATTAGCGGATGGGTAATTAGTGGATGGGTAATGAGGTCAGGAAGTAAATTACTCAATTATACCACGTAGGGGGGTATTATGTTTTTGTTTTTTTGCTTGTTGGCTGTCCGTTTGTTCTGTTTCATCTCGTTTCCGTTTTCGTCTAAGAGTGTGGTCTAGGACTGAGAAAATTGCGTCGGAATTGGTAACAAGTTGTTCGTTGATAATGTCACCGTCTGTCTTTCTATGTTTATAAATTTCGAGCCTTTCTAGGATGTCAAGTCTCGGTCCTTTGTTTTGTTTGTGTAGCAATTTCATAGAGTTTGTCATAGCATCAGGCTCATGTGCGTGGTTTTGTAGGTGCGTCGCATAATTGGAGTCTGCCTTGTTGTATAAGAAAGATCGTAGGTGCTCTTTGTATCTTGTCGTTAGTTTTCGTGTTGTCCTTCCTATATATACCATGTCGCAGTCCTTGCATGTCAGTTTGTATATGCCGCTGCCTTCGTATATCGATGTGTCATTCAGTTTTGGCTTCAGTTTGTTTCCAATGTTGTTGTTCGTTTTGAATGCAGTTTGCAATTTGTATTTCCTAAGGAAGTTTGATAGTTTGTATGTCTCTTTGCCTACGTATGTTAACGATACCCACTGTTGGTCGTTCTTATGAGTTTCCGTCGGTTGGCGTTCCTGTTTTTGTTTGTACTGTGTGACTAGTTTGTCAATGTCGCATTGTTTGTATCCGTTATTATTAGCTATTCTGTAAATGTTGTTTAGTTCGTTGGAGTAGTTAGTAGGAGTCATGGGGATGGAGTGAAGCCTCTGCACCATTGATCTGTACGCTGCTAGCTTATGTTGTGCGGGGTGGTTAGATGTTTCATGTATGGTATGATCAGTTGTGGTTGGTTTTCTGTATATTTTGTAGTCCAATCGTGTTTGTTCACGTGTCACAGTTAGGTCCATATAGTTGAGTTGTCCGTTTGTTTCTTTTTCCATAGTGAACTTTATATTCGGGTGAATTTCATTCATATAGGCAAGTAGTTCGTCTTGTTTATTTTCTTGTGAGTCAATAACCATGACTGAACTGAACTGAACTGAAGCCAAAACTGAATGACACATCGATATACGAAGGCAGCGGCATATACAAACTGACATGCAAGGACTGCGACATGGTATATATAGGAAGGACAACACGAAAACTAACGACAAGATACAAAGAGCACCTACGATCTTTCTTATACAACAAGGCAGACTCCAATTATGCGACGCACCTACAAAACCACGCACATGAGCCTGATGCTATGACAAACTCTATGAAATTGCTACACAAACAAAACAAAGGACCGAGACTTGACATCCTAGAAAGGCTCGAAATTTATAAACATAGAAAGACAGACGGTGACATTATCAACGAACAACTTGTTACCAATTCCGACGCAATTTTCTCAGTCCTAGACCACACTCTTAGACGAAAACGGAAACGAGATGAAACAGAACAAACGGACAGCCAACAAGCAAAAAAACAAAAACATAATACCCCCCTACGTGGTATAATTGAGTAATTTACTTCCTGACCTCATTACCCATCCACTAATTACCCATCCGCTAATTACCCATCCGTTAATTACCCATCCGCTAATTACCTATTCGCTAATTACCCATCCTACGACTATATAAAGTCGCTCCCTTCAACACATCCTTTAGACACTGAAGATGACTCAAAGTAGTCGAAACGCGTCTGCTCACACAACTAAGCAAGGCCCGACGGCTTTTAAAGAAAAAAGAGGATTGGCCTGCGGATATCAAATAAACAAAGTTATTGACTACAACACTGCCAGCCAGGCAAAACTGTTGCGTTCATTCCACAACCTTATACTAAAACTTCATCAAACAATAGCAAACATATGGTTCAACAAACAGTGCTTGAAAAACAACATTACACCAGCATTTGCAAGAATCGTGATAAGACAAAACACAATCGCTGCACGTAACACACAACGTAGCGCACAGATGCTCCGCATTAAAAACGAAATAAGAACACTGTACATAAAAAAGGACGAAATCAACCGACAACTACTACACTCACACTTACAATTAACTAACACTATACAAACTGAAAACTTTCTACAGTTTTATAATGACGTGAGGCAAAACATTGATATTCAGCTCAAAACTAAATATGAGACCATGACGAAAAAACTTGACAAATTGATGAAAAAGCAAAACAAAATGACCACACCAGCGAACAGAACTTTCTATCCACGGACTGTAAACCTATCAGATACGCCTTTTACGACACAAGAAATGGAGCTGTTAAATAAGGGACTGAAACACAACTTACACAATACAAACCGCAACAAAGACCTAGAACAACTAGTAATCGACACTGAACTAGCCATTAACAAACTGCCGCAGGAACAACAGACACATGCAAGACATACTGCAGTAGACATACTACAAAAAATACGCACTAGCATAAACAAAACGGATTTCCACGAAGACCATAAGATATTAAGACACATTCAGACAAAGCTAACGGATAACCAACTAACAGTGACGAAGGCTGACAAAGGACATACAACGGTGATCCTAAAAACAACGGACTATGTACAAAAAACAATAGACTTCATTAACGCCAACGGCTACAAACTGGTAAACAAAGACCCCACCAATAGGTTCCAAGCGGACTTACGTACTGCCATTATACAATCCCCACTAATTATTCCTCCTAATACTAAGCAACGCTACATAAACCCAAATCCATGCACACCACCCCTTAAAGCACAACCTAAGCTCCACAAACCCAATATTCCTATCCGTCCTGTTGTCAACTACCGCCCAGCTCCTGCATACCAATTAGCACGGTACTTGGCAACGATAATGGCTGATGTCGTGCACCTTGACGACAAATACGCATTAAAGAACAGCCGCGAGCTAGCAAATTCTACCACTTCTTTAAAATTGACTGAAAATTGTCAACTTTTATCATTAGACATCACCAACCTCTATACGTCTATCCCTGTCGATGAAACACTGGCCATACTAAAAGAAAAACTTTCATTCAACAACAGCCGACGATTCACAGATCAAATACTCAATCTCATAAAGACCACAATCAAACAGAACTATTTTAAGTTCAATAGCAACACATACATTGCCAAAGACGGTCTGGGTATGGGACATCCAATGTCCTCAATAATGTCAGAAATATTCTTACAATCTTTGGAAGAAGTCTTTATACCCAAAGTTGTCAAAAGATTCAATGTAATATTTTACAGACGATATGTGGATGACTGTTTCATTGTTATTGACTCACAAGAAAATAAACAAGACGAACTACTTGCCTATATGAATGAAATTCACCCGAATATAAAGCTCACTATGGAAAAAGAAACAAACGGACAACTCAACTATATGGACCTAACTGTGACACGTGAACAAACACGATTGGACTACAAAATATACAGAAAACCAACCACAACTGATCATACCATACATGAAACATCTAACCACCCCGCACAACATAAGCTAGCAGCGTACAGATCAATGGTGCAGAGGCTTCACTCCATCCCCATGACTCCTACTAACTACTCCAACGAACTAAACAACATTTACAGAATAGCTAATAATAACGGATACAAACAATGCGACATTGACAAACTAGTCACACAGTACAAACAAAAACAGGAACGCCAACCGACGGAAACTCATAAGAACGACCAACAGTGGGTATCGTTAACATACGTAGGCAAAGAGACATACAAACTATCAAACTTCCTTAGGAAATACAAATTGCAAACTGCATTCAAAACGAACAACAACATTGGAAACAAACTGAAGCCAAAACTGAATGACACATCGATATACGAAGGCAGCGGCATATACAAACTGACATGCAAGGACTGCGACATGGTATATATAGGAAGGACAACACGAAAACTAACGACAAGATACAAAGAGCACCTACGATCTTTCTTATACAACAAGGCAGACTCCAATTATGCGACGCACCTACAAAACCACGCACATGAGCCTGATGCTATGACAAACTCTATGAAATTGCTACACAAACAAAACAAAGGACCGAGACTTGACATCCTAGAAAGGCTCGAAATTTATAAACATAGAAAGACAGACGGTGACATTATCAACGAACAACTTGTTACCAATTCCGACGCAATTTTCTCAGTCCTAGACCACACTCTTAGACGAAAACGGAAACGAGATGAAACAGAACAAACGGACAGCCAACAAGCAAAAAAACAAAAACATAATACCCCCCTACGTGGTATAATTGAGTAATTTACTTCCTGACCTCATTACCCATCCACTAATTACCCATCCGCTAATTACCCATCCGTTAATTACCCATCCGCTAATTACCTATTCGCTAATTACCCATCCTACGACTATATAAAGTCGCTCCCTTCAACACATCCTTTAGACACTGAAGATGACTCAAAGTAGTCGAAACGCGTCTGCTCACACAACTAAGCAAGGCCCGACGGCTTTTAAAGAAAAAAGAGGATTGGCCTGCGGATATCAAATAAACAAAGTTATTGACTTAAACGTTTTCCTTTAGTTTTATATTTCATGAAATTTAATTTTCATTACTATTTTAAATAATCCTATTCATTTTTCTTAACTTCGTTAAAATTGAGTTCATCTAGTACAATTTAAATCCGCCACATAAAATAAGCAGTGTAGGAACGTAGATCGGGCACGCCAAACCGGTGTACTAAAAGTTGGAAGTAGTGGAGGACGTCAAAAAGACAGCACGAGGAAAAGTGAGGGAAATGGCCGCTGGTCGATAATATTTCCTCAACCAGTGACGACGGATTGTGCATATTTTCAGTTGTTATTTTCTTTGTCTTTTTGTTTTCTTTTTTTGTTTTCGTTGTGAACGTACTCCTGTGTGAAAAGCGTTTAACTGCGTGGAACACGAGACGCAAATTTAGTCGAGCGCTAAATTCGGCAGTTTGCACTCCGTGTCCAAATACGCACGGCCTAAGGGAACGGCATTCGGTTGTATTCACCGCTGGTGGTGCATTGTTCGGAAACTCAGGTAGGTGCATATTGGAATATTTTGGTTCATTGTATGCCAATTTATTTCCAACCCAGCAGCCAAATTCATCGGTGATGGTGCCGCCTCAGTAAGAGTCGCTGGTTCTGGTGCTGGCATCGGAACAGTATCGGTTCGCTGATCATCAGCGACAGTTGTCCTCATACGCAATCTTGGGTTTCGCTTTGTCGGAAGCTATGGGACGGTTCTGTCATATGATGGCCCTCCTCTTGCGCTCCGCTTTCTAGAAGTTGCAACGCAGAAATTGGAACGTCCACACGTGCAGAACTAGGAATTTTCGTGTATATGTCAGGATTTGTATATCTTTGCTAGGATGCTGGCTGGGTTGCTGGTTGAGCCCTTGTGAAGTAACGAAAGTATGGATGCACATCACACTTGTCCGAATTACAAAGCAAAGCTAGACATGATAGACGATAAAGTGACGGCGGCGACAACGACGAGAACTAAGCAAATGAGTAATCGGCTCCTAAGTGTGCAAAATGCTGTGAGTAAAGTCAATAGCTTATAAGGACCTGTCTCGTAAAGAACCCGTTTTTCTTTTGGAAGGGAGAAATTAATAATGTAGTATAATTCATATCTGCATTTAGCTGTGTAGGTGTAGCTTAATTTTCTCACAAGCGATTCTCCTGAACAGAAAATACTACCTTTCGTTTCGTTTCCTTCTCTCATTTAATGCTTGGTCTAATCAAAGAAATCTATTAAGTTCTTAAAGTAAAAGGATTAACCACAGAAAAGAAGTTTTCAACCTTCAGGAGTACTGATTAATATGATTTTGCGAGTCATATTTTAATAGAGCCATACGAATCATCCGCATGACTTCTTAACTATGAGTAGAAATTAAAAAAAAACAATAAAACAAAAATTCACAGAAATTAAATAAATTGCATAATTTGTTCCTAAAAAATCGAAGAAAAGAATAGAAGTAATTATTATGCTTTAAGTGAAAATATGTTATCACATATTTGATAAATTGGCACAAATTCACGACTCTAATGCCACTTCCATCTTTCCTTCTAATTGTCTCATTAAGCCATCACTTTTCTACCTTCTCCATTTCCTTCCCAGTGATAATCGAAAACCAAAAGCAAAATGGACTTACAATGTAGAGGTATTATTTTAATTTAATAGCTATTGGTGAGATAAAAACACATAAAAATATAAATTGAAAGTTACATTAAATTGAATTTATGTATGAAACAAAAAAAAAGTTATCGCTGCTTTGGAAGGAAATTATTAAATACTATAATGATATTCAAGAAGTACTAGAATTAATTCTATGATGTATGGAGCGAGATTAAATAAACCATGAAACACGACTTTCAATGAAAAAAGTAAGAAAAAAGAGGAAAAATCACCTTGTAAAATTGTATTTTGGACGAATCTACCCTTAGCTTTTAAATTAATGAAGAAAAAGGAATATTAGGGTCATAGTTAGTAATCATTTCATATTAAATTTATGTTTATTCTCTTTTGTTCTACGCTAACGACTTGCTTTTTAGTTAATTTCATTCTATTGACTAGCAATATTCTATACTTGAATGATTTTCTCTCCCAAAATATTTCGAGCTTTAAGAAATTTTCAAAAGAAATCGTGAAACAAATGTCATACGACGGAAAGTCAATCTCCTGCCGCCATTGAATGTCAATGTAATACTTCCTTTCCCGCAGGGGGAATGCCGGTCGACAAGAGCATTCTTGGAGGCTAGCATTCTTCGGGGAGTTCCGCCCCCACGTACCCGAGGAAATTCCCGCAGGGAGAATGCCGGTCAACAAGAGCACTCTTGGAGGCTAGCATTCTTTGGGGAGCGCCACCCCCACGGACCCGAGGATATGGGGTGCACCGTGAGGTTCCCTCCTGGGATGACAGGTAACGACTCTGATTGGATCTGAACTACGCTTTGGACAACGAACTGGAAGTGACACTTTGGGCTGGCGGATGTGATGGTTTGGACCTAGTTGCTTTGCACAGTAGCGCCGAGGTGAAACTCGTGTGTGACCGGCTCCAATTCAACTATCATACCGTCTCTTCCCGGTAAAACCTTGGCAGGCCTCGGAGTACGTTCGAAGCTCGCACCATTGGATTGGTGGTGTACGTTCGGTTGAGACGGACTCCCGATTAGCGCTGGTCTGGCTCTGAGCACTTGTTCCCATAAGGGCTTGTGCCAACCCTCGCATGGCCTCCCTGCTCTGCAAAGATAACCATGGGACCAAAAAGGCGACTACACACACGAACGGAGATAGCGGCTCCGAGGGGGGACCCAACAAAACTGGAGCAAACAAAATCAAAAGACCACAAATACCCAGAAAAAGAAACGAAGAATAATCACAATGATGTAACCAGCGGTTGCAGCCACGATGTCGACAGTACATCGCGAGCGATACTAACAACGACAAAAACGAAGACTAACACAACGACATTGAAGACGGACGAAAAACGGAGAATACAGACTGAGATTCCTGCGGCGTTCGGGCGCCGCAAAAAAATGATGCGAACGCCCGAGCATCCTATTAAGGAGAAACGGGAAACTCTGCAGGACACTTCAGGTGTTCGAGCGGTGGGAGAAAACATAAAGAGCACCGAAAATTCGATTGTCACTGCTGCGACCGTTACCGAAGCGACCGATACAAGGTTCGCAAATCCCGACATTGCAACGAAAAATCCAGCAGCCAACGAGGAGATTACGGCTCAAAAAGCAAAGAGTGACCAGACACCGCGTGAATGCACCGCCAACGTTGAAAATGTGGCGGAAGTACTGCACTCAGAAACGGAACGCGATAACCTCTCCCAAGGATGGTTGCAAGGTACACGACACAGGGCCAACGAAGGATGGCGGTTACATCGGGTGTTGCCCAGGGATCTATCCTTGGTCCGGACCTGTGGAACGTGTCTTACGACGGGCTACTGAGACTTGAGATGCCAGATGAGTCGCGCTTGGTCGGCTATGCGGATGATGTTGCGGCTCTGGTCGCCGGACGCACCGTTGAACAAGCGCAACTTAGGCTAGGTATGCTAATGCGCCGAGTGAGGGACTGGATGACTACTCGCGGGCTCAGTCTAGCACTGGAGAAAACCGAAGTGGTCATCTTGACAAAAAAGAGAATCCCTAGAGTAAGGATGATCAGTATTGGAGATATACAGATCGAATCGAAGCCAGCGGTGAAGTACCTGGGGCTACTGATCGACTCGAAGATGAGTTTCTCTGAGCAAATCAGGGCAACGGCTGAGAAGGCTGCTTCGGGAATATCGGCCCTGAGTCGACTTATGGCCAACGTAGGGGGACCCAGCCCATCAAGAAGACGCCTCTTGATGAGTGCTGTAGGGTCAGTGCTACTGTACGGAGCAGAGGTATGGGGCGACGCTCTCAGCAAGGAGGTATACCGAAAACGATTGGCACAGGTACAGAGAAGAGGAGCACTGAGAATTGCATCTTCGTATCCAACAGTCTCCGACTCGGCGGTGAGAGTGATTGCAGGCGTGATACCTGTCGCCCTCCTTGCTAGAGAGCGCCGCGCTATTTACCTGCGCCGAAACGAGGATGCGAGGGAGATGGTTGTCCGCGAGGAGAGACAACGCTCGCTCAACGATTGGCAGCAGTCTTGGAGGAATTGCACGAAGGGAAGGTGGACTGCGCGCCTCATCCCGGATGTGAGACCGTGGCTAAATCGAAAGCATGGTGAGACTGACTTCTATCTGACCCAGCTTTTGAGCGGGCACGGGTGTTTTCAGTCTTACCTGCACAAGATCGGTAAGTCACGGTCTCCCGATTGTCGGTTTTGCCCAGGAGAAGAGGACAATGCCTGTCACACATTTTTTGCGTGTACGAAATGGGCCAGGCTGCGAAGGGAACTCTACAGGGAGACGGGAGAGCTCACCCCGGATAATATAGTTGCGGTGATGCTCGAATCGGTTGACAAATGGAACCAGGTGGCACATTATGCTCGGGCAGTCCTAAAATATAAAAGGGACTCACAGCAGCCGGAGGCGCTGGGGCTGGGGGATCGCTCTTCTGGCAATTCCTCTTCCCCCCTCCCCTCCCGCTAGGAAAGGGACTCCCCAGCTTGAAGGCGCCCCACGGCGTAACAAAACGAGACCTGGCCCGAAGTAATGTGTCAAACGGTTCCAGGCTGGGTTCTCAGATTGACAGGGGAGGTGTTTAGAAATTAAAAAAAAAAAAAAAAAAAAAAAAAAGGTACAATTGCGGCCCAGCGATATGAAGAAGAAAGGCTACTCCGAAAAGCGGGAGATGTTCTGAAAAGAATACAAGCTGCATGCTCCCCAAAAATCAGCAAAGCAGCAAAGGAAGGGCTCCTTGAACTAGAGGAGCTCCTAGATCGCATAGGGCACTATCGGAGAAGTTGGTTAAGGGCCGAAGACGAAGAGAAGGCTAAAGGTCTTTTACCATTCAAAAATTTTTTTTTCCTTAATTACTACTTCACTACCTTCATTATTTTGTAAGCTTGAATAGCCAGGTGCATCCGTTACCTGGGTCGCCATTCCCCAGGTAACGGATACACCTGGCTATTCAAGTTTACAAAATAATGAAAGTAGTTAAGTAGTAATTAAGGAAAAACAAATTTTTGAATGGTAAAAGAATCAGGTAATTAGAGATTAAGTAAAAGTACTTTGAGGGATTAGATGTAATAAGAGATTCATATTAATGCGTTAATGAGTTTAGTATAAATATTAGGACACTTAAAGTTTAGGGAAAAGTAGTACTGAGGAAGTTCACAAGTAGAGAACGAAACAATTGTATACTAAATTTAAAGTAAAAATGGTAGAATTAAAGGGAATTCTCGAATACTTTCTTTAATTTTTTTATATTTGAAAATTCTACTAAAGGCGGAATATCTTTAACTATTAACAACTAAATTTCGGCAAACGAAACATGTATTTCCATCATCTGAACAACTACCGAGGCAAGTTTCGTTGCAACATTTTCTTTGACTATTACAGGCACGACTTCCACATTACGACGGGCATATTTCCCCAAAAAC
Organism: Odontomyia ornata; assembly: GCA_963969285.1. Lineage (NCBI taxonomy): Eukaryota > Metazoa > Arthropoda > Insecta > Diptera > Stratiomyidae > Odontomyia > Odontomyia ornata. The sequence continues at coordinate 191,995,808 of OZ017742.1, read as the reverse complement.
ACTTATATGTTACTACACCCAAACTAATTCCTTTTGGACTTTGTCAAGAATTCATCGAGAGACACACACGACACACAACTGAGTCCCTCAACGTCCGTAACACGAGTGCAAGCAATTTCTCTTTTAGTGGAAGTGGTTGATGCAACGAAAAGTCGTGATCCAGAGAATGTCAATCCCACAGAAAAAGCTATCTCAGCTGTAACTAAAATACTCAAATACAATAGCTCCGCCATTCCCAACAAGGATAAAATCCTGAATTTATGGCTCTCATGGCTCCCAGTTGCTGAAGACGACGATGAAGCACCTCATGCTTACGGCTACTTATGTGATCTAATACAAACAAATCCCGCTATTCTAGGAGTGAATAATTCAAATCTTCCCCGAATCGTCAGCATAATTGCTATTGTGTTCCAAGTGGACGTGGTGAAACCATTGAGCGAGGTGGGAACACGTATGATTGGTATTGCGAAGCATATTGAATCAAATCCAGAAGTATTCCAATCATGCATCCAACAATTAACATTCCGACGGGCATTTTTTTAGCAGTGATCTTGATTCCAGCAGGAGCGTTTGTTACCGAAGACAGGACAATCACCGCTGTTAACATCAGCTTTTATTCCCCCTAAACCACACAATGGGCATTCGTGGGTAGCCTTGTTGTGCTTAAATATTAGTGCCTCTGGCATTGAATTCATAGCAATACGATTCCAATCAACAGTGACAAAACATTAAATTGGATTTTTCTCGACTCGCACACCACCACGATTGATTGTCACAAGTGATGTTAAACCGATTTCCTCAATATTGGCATTTTCAAATGTGATCAATGCAAATCCCTCAAACAACGTATTGCCACGAATCACTTGTAAATGTGGAAAAAGTTTCACAAAGGATCGAGTACCACTAACCTGATGTAGCATTAGGAAAACTGTGATTTCCGTCAACTACGGATATGTATGATTCTCGAAATCCATTTGATTCAATTCGTCCATCAAAGTTATCACCAAGACTCCTTCAATCACTCGACATCCTGTTAGAGTTTTGTAGCTGCTGTGCTCTGTTACGTATATCGATACTTGGACAAACTCCTGATGATCCTGACGTGGCATTTGTATTCGAACCATAGAATGCAATTAAAGGATGTAAAGGAAGCCGATGATGTTATCCGGCAAATGTTACCTGAAAAACAAGATGAACATATTGTAGGACCAAACACCCATGCTAAAGCTTGCGATGGGATATACTTACATGATTCTCGGGCTGATCGCCCAACACATCCCTGCGCGGACGCAATTACGGCGGACACAACCACGCAAATTTCACTCGCGACGCACGGAATAACAAGTATTTAACACGACTGACATTTAAATCAAAACAATCGGTAAGGTTGTTACTGATAATACAGTACAGTGCGCGAAAGGAAGATGGGCACCAAGTAAAAAACTGGATTTGCGCCTGAGATAAACGCTGCAAGGTTGAGCAGCTGTGATGAATATTGTGGCCTTGAACTTGGGTTCTTCAACTCAAGTAAAAGAGCCGTTGGGCCAAGTCAATAAAAGAGCCAGCGACAATGGAAACGGTCTCTTTTTCGCACGGATTTCTGGTCAACGAAGGACGACCATCAAACCGACAGGCAGCGTAGAGCTTATTCGCAAGAGAATGGCGCTAGTTTCACATACATCTGGGATTTATCAACGCATTAGGAGAAGAGGAAAGCATAAACTGTGCGAGACAACTGAAGTTTGGAATTAGAACAGAAGATTTTCGTTTAAAGTGAGAACTTCGTTCATCGGCGGGGCCCCCAACGTAGAGTAAGTGTTAAATTTCCATAAATTCCTTTTTCTTATTATCAATTTTGTATTAAATTTGCTGTGAAATAATATTTGCGTTAATTACTTGCGGTAGAGTTGATTTTGATTTATATAAAATTTTGTGTCGTGCAGTGTTACAGCAGTGTTTTTGCGCGTGGAGCGCGCAATGTTGACCGAAAGCTTAGCTCGGCCCAGAGTGTGCAAGGATCCTTGCGTCTAGGACCTCAAGCTGCGATAGATCCCCTCAGGGTTCTTTTTTGTGTTTTTTTAGGCAGTGATTTTCCTTGTGGAAGTTAGTGGTAGTAGGAGGACCATTCCAGGGAGCCGCAAGCTCACCAATTGGCTCCTGGGGACAATTTTAGGGTTGGCGAGTGGCACTACCTACCCTGTCTCCACGGACTAGTCGGGACCCCAAGGCCCCCAACCGGAATCGATTATGCGGCGTAGCGCCCAGCATCATTTTTAACGTAACAATTTGGCGCCCAACGTTCATTGGGGTAAAGTAATCGTGAATCGAATTTAGTAAAGTTATCGTAAAAGTGCTTAATCAGCGCCAGAAAGAAGTAAAGTGATAGTGTCTCATTGCGGGAGTGTGATATTTTCAGACTTGGTGAATAAGCGCAAGTGTTGAAATCATAAGGGAGAGAAATCCTCCCAAATATTGGTGTAATTGCTTGGCTATTAGTGATTTATTGTAGGAAATGGCTCCGTCTTACATCGAACGTCAGACGATTTTGATTGTACAGACCAATCAATTGCCCCAGGCCTAGGAGAGAAAAAACAAAACGAGAAAACAGAGAAACCAACCGAGAGGAGTGTGAAAAATAATAATTTGAAGTGCATACCGAGGAAGGAACAATAAAAATAAGTTGTAAAATAAGAAAAGAATTAATTGAACAGCGAATTTTGTAGTTTTATTTGATAGAGTTAATAAAATGTCTCGCACTACCAAAATTTTGGTTGATAGGTTGTCCAAGGACGAATTGACGTATGAGCTCTGCATACGAGACCAATCACCGGGAACAGTCGATGAAATGAAGAGGAATTTACGGGCGGCATTACGGGCAGAGCTAGCGCTGAATACAAGTATGGTGGAAACCAAACACTATCCATAAACGCCTAGCGATGATCTTGAGGCCGTTTGCAGCAAGATATTGGAAATTCGATCACTGATGGAGAAGTTTGAAGGCGATACAGATAGCAGCGACTTCTTGAAAATCAAAACTAAAATTGAATTTGGACTTAGACCCATAACTAACATTCAGGTGGAGGAAGTCAATCAGGAGAAGGAGTCAAGCAAGCTTAGGGGTGAGCTTATGATGGTCATGGGAGAACTGCTACTGAAAGCAGAGGGTGATGCCGGAGAAGGAAAGAAGGTGGAAAGCGCTGTCGACATAATCCCTGCTGGTGATAGTAGAATGGCTAAGCCTTATATATCAATAACTACGGATGGGGGAACAAAAACTGGAGAGGTAAGGGAAGAAGAAAGGATGAAACGGAGTCACGAGAAGAGGAACGGTCTCCAGAAACTCGAGGAACGCCAGCAAGATTTACATTACCAGAGTTTTCAACTCCCGTAGCAGAACAGGTGGTGCGGAAATTGCCAAATGTCTCCAAATGGGGAGTGAGGTTCTCTTACGACCGCTCTGGGTCTATCAATGCGTTCTTGGAACGAGTTGAGGAGCTAAGAGTGGTTAAAGGAGTCAGCAAATCTCTGCTGTTTAGAATGGCAGCTGAGTTATTTGAAAGGACAGCCTTGGTTTGGTGTCGCTCAGCTCTAGAATGCGTGGTCAGTTGGGATGAATTGTGCCGCGAATTACGGGAGGAGTTTTTGCCTCCAAATTATGATGATCTCTTGTGGAAGGAGATCCGCCACCGAACGCAAGGCAAACAAGAGTTGATCGGAGTCTACGTTGCGGTAATGAATAGGCTATTTTGGCGGCTGACGGAACCGTGCTCGGAAAGACGAAAGTTAAAGGTGCTTCGGAGCAACATCACTCCTTTCTACCAGCAGCAACTATCTATGAGAACTATAGCGTTAATGGCGGAGCCAATTAATATGGGTTGCACGCTGGAGGAAACACGAGGATCGGTGGAAGATTTTGTGCCTCCACCTAGTCGCAGAACAACTCGGTTATTAGAACCGGACCTGGTATATGCTGAAACGCCAATATTAAGCGAGATCAACACCCCTGGTGGGGCAACACCGGGATCCTGTTGGACTTGCGGTAGTCGGGAACATTTCGCCCGAGAATGCAAAACAGATCGACGTTGTTATGGGTGCGGGAAGCCAGGAGTCATACGAACTAGCTGCCCAACTTGTTCTCCTCCTCGAACAACACCAAAGGGGGAACAACCTGCAACGAATCCGTCAGGAAATGGAAATCGTGCTCACTAGGTGGCGGAGAGAGCACGGGGATAAAGGTGGAATCCACTGTCCGAGAGGGAATGTTGAACTATGCACTGGGAAGGGTACTGGATGACAACCGGCCACATTTAAGAGTGCAAATTCTTGAACTGCCATTGTTGGGCCTAGTCGACTCGGGGGCGACACACTCAATTCTGGGCGGGGAAACCTGGGACAGGCTAAATGCTCGTGGCATGGAAGTGAACCTAGCGGAACAAGTCTCAATAAAAATGGCCAATAACGCTAGGGCAAAAATAGAAGAGGAAGCTTGAGTGCCCCTCACTGTCAAAGGTCACATGAACTGGATGCTGATGCGAGTTGTGCCAGCCGTGAGCCAGCCCCTTATACTGGGGGTAGACTTCTTACGGTTATATGGGATTGTGTTGAGTCTTAAGAGTGAGTCGGGGAAGTTTGCCGTCACAGCTACCCCAGAGGCGCTGCAAGCGAGATCTCGGCTGATGAAACCAGAGGAAGAGGAACTTCAGAGGCTGATAGAGGAGGAGTTCGAGCTGATGGGGGAAGGCCTTGGCTGCACTAGCGTGGTAGAACACGAGATTAAAACCAATTCTCCACTTATAAAGCAACAATACTATCCCGTTTCGCCTGCCGTCCAGCAACACATCAATGCTGAGCTGGACGAAATGCTCGAGTTAGGAGTCGTTGAACCTTCCTCTAGTGCTTAGTCATCCCCGATCTTACTAGTCAAAAAGAAAGATTGGATATACCGTTCCTGCGTTGATTATCGAAAACTAAACAAAGTATCGGAACGAGACGCTTATCCGCTCCCGCATGTATCTGCTACGCTAGATAAGCTACGAAACGCCAAATATTTGTCCACTCTAGACATCAAGTCTGCATATTGGCAGATTCCGATGGCCTCACTATTCCAGGGAGGGGTCTGTTTCACTTCAAACGCATGCCATTTGGTCTTCATAATGCCCCTGCTAAATGGAAACGATTGGTAGACCAAATACTGGGACCAAAGTTGGAGCCTTATGTATTCGTCTACCTAGATGATGTGATCGTGGTTACCCTAGAGTTTAGGACCCATCTGGAGGTTTTGAAGCAGGACTTCGAGTATCTCGGGAAAAAAGTGAGTTTTGTCGCTCGCAACTTTAATATCTATGGTACGTGGTGGATAACAGAGGGCTACATGTAGATCCAGACAAAGTGGATTGTTTGGTGAACATCCCACAACCTACAAACGTGCGGCAATTCTTGGGCATGGCGTGAAGCAGGACTTCGAGTATCTCGGGAAAAAAGTGAGTTTTGTCGCTCGCAACTTAAATATCTATGGTACGTGGTGGATAACAGAGGGCTACATGTAGATCAAGACAAAGTGGATTGTTTGGTGAACATCCCACAACCTACAAACGTGCGGCAATTCTTGGGCATGGTACCATGGTACCGTCGGTTTATACCGGATCACACCACACTAACTGCTCCACTGATTGATTTACTGAAGAAAAATCGGAAATTCGTGTAGACAGTCGAATGCGAGGAGGCTTTTCTTCATTGTAAAACCAAGCTATCCTCAGCACCAATCTTCATATGCACTGATTTTACCAAGCCCTTCAAAGTTCAAACCGATGCTTCTGACACAGGGCGGGGGGCAGAGGACGCAGAGGGGAAGAAGGTAGTCTGCTACCTCAGCCGTAGCTTGACAAAGGCAGAGAAGAAGTACTCGACCACGGAAAAAGAATGCTATCGGCTCGTTACTCGAGAAGGAGATGAAGCGGGTCTATGGCACGCTAAGGATCTGAAACCTTACGTAGCATAGCGCGTCTAAATCGGGCTCTCATCTTATAGCGATGGAAAAGAGGAAGTTCGGGGTAGTAATAAGGCACCCAGATAAGATTAAATTAAGAACTAAATGGATATCACAAGAAAAAACATTTTTTTTTTGTGGTAGGGAGGTGAAGGCATTTACGCCCGCCGAGTCTGGCAGTGTGGGACTCCCATGGAGGATACCCTTGAGCTACCCACTAAACACCTCCCCTGTCAATCTGAGAACCTAGCCTGGAACCGTTTGACACATTACTTCGGGCTAAGCCTCGTTTCTCTACGCGTTTAGGCGCCACCGGGCTACAGGGATCCCTTTTCCAGCGGAAGGAGGGGAAGGGAGAGGGATTTCTAGAAAAGAGACCCCTCCGCCCTGGACGCCTCCAGGTGCTCATATATTTTCCTTTTTATCTTAAGGACTGCCCGAGCGTAATGTGCCACACAGTTCCATTTGTCAACGGATGTGAGCCTCTCCAGTGAGTTCATCCGGAGAGATCTCCCATTTCTTCAATGAGGTCACCGCGCTGCCTTTTCCACCTCTTGCATTCAAAAAATATGTGGTTGGCATCATCGACCTCTCCAGCACAGAATATGCAGTCAGGAGACCGTGACTTACCAATCTTGTGCAGGTAAGACCGAAAGTATCCATGTCCACTCAGTAGCTGAGTTAGATAAAAGTCAGTCTCACCATGCCTTCGATTGAGCCACGGCCTCAGGTCACCAATAAGGCGTGTGGTCCACCTACCTTTTGTATCGCTCACCCAGGACTGTTGCCAATCACTGAGTGAGCGTTCTCGTTCTTCGTGGGCGACAGCATCTCTGTCGCATTCGTTCCTCCGCAGGTAGATTCTGCGGCGCTCCTCGGCAAGGAGGGCAATGGGTATCACTCCTGCGATGACCAGCACTGCCGACTCCGAGACAGTCTGATATGCAGATGCTACACCTGTGCCAAGCGCTTTCGATACAGCTCCTTGTTGAGAGCCTCACACCATATTTCCGATCCGTACAACAGCACAGATTGTACTGCACTCATCAGAAGTCTCTTTCTTGATGAGGTGGGACCCCCTATGTTGGCCATTAGTTGGCTGAAAGCCGAAACACTCGCTGCAGCCTTGTCAGCTATTGCCCTGATTTGCTCGGGGAAACGCATCTTCGAGTCGATCAAAATGCCCAGGTACTTCACTGCTAGTTTGGTCTCAACGAGTGCTTCCCCAGTGTTGATCATCCTTACTCTAGGGATTCTCTTTTTTGTCAAGATGACCACTTCGGTCTTCTCCAAAGCTAGGCTGAACCCGCGAGCAGTCATCCAGTCCCTCACTCAGCGCATTAGCATACCCAGTCTGAGTTGCGCTTGTTCAACAGTGCGCCCCGCAACTAGCGCCGCGACATCATCTGCATAGCCGATCAAGCGCGACTCATCCGGCAGCTCGATTCTCAGTAGCCCGTCGTACGTGATGTTCCACAGGTCTGGGCCAAGGATGGAGCCTTGTGCAACACCCGATGTAACTTCCATCCTCCGCCGACCCTCCTTCGTCTCATAGAGCAGGCTCCGGTCTGTCAGGTAGTTCTTCAAAATCCGCATCAGATATTCTGGAACTTGAAAAGAGTTTTCCAGTGCTTCCAGAATATCCGCCCATCTAGCCGAATTGAAGGCGTTTCTGACGTCAAGCGTCACGAGCGACACAACTCTTTTGTTTGACTGGCAGTGAGCCTCCACTCTTTGGACCGCGCTCACTACTTCCGCTATCGCGTCAATAGTGGAGCGACTTGCTCCAAAAACATACTGCCGTGGAGATAGGTCCCCGGCAGAACGGACCGCGTCAGTGAGTCTTCCCTTGATGAGTTTCTCGAGCACTTTCCCAGCCGTGTCTAGCATACATAACGGGCGGTATGCAGACGCCAACTCGGAATTTCCCTTCCCTTTGCTGATCAGTACGAGCCTCGCCAATTTCCACCGTTCCGGAAATACACCTTCATAAAGGCAAGCGTTGAACATACTGAGCAACAAGTCAGGACAAAGCTTGTAGACAAGCTGCAAAACCTCAGCAGGAACGCCATCTGGTCCCGGTGCCTTCCTTGCTTTTATGGATAGAATTGCCTGCTCCAGCTCCATCATTGTGAAAGGTGAGCATTCTAATGGTGTTTGTGCATGAGCTGGATCAACACGGACAGGGTGCGTGGGGAATAGTGCCCGTACGATCTCGTCCATCTTCTCTGCTTCATGTAAGCAGGGCTTCCGTTGGGCACCAAGTTTTCGCATGACCAGCTTGTAACCTAGGCCCCACGGATCCCTATTTACATCGTCCACGAGGTCTTGCCAGCATCGGGCCTTGCTCTTGTTAATAAGCCTGCGAAGATATTTCCTGCCGGACCTGCATGCTGCTAGCCTAGTGTCTGCCTCCTCCCGTGTTCGTGGCCACTGGGCCTCTCGCCGAAGTTTGTGACACTCGCTTCTTTGTTCGGCGATCTCGTTTGACCACGAGTATACTGGAGGCTTACCGTGTCGAGGTCTCCGACGGGGCATGGAAGACTCGCAAGCAGTTATGATGGTACTCATAGTTGAGTTCACCAAGTCCTTGGCTGTAGGCCCTCCACTCCCTGGCGGAGCTCCCAGCAACGGTGCGCCTGCCGTAAGCGCGTCAGCGAACCTCTCAACGTCCATCCTCCCAGTCCTCCATCCGAGGATTGAAGTTTGGGCATATGCACGCAGAGTGGCACCGTCGTGGATCTCAACCGCTATATACTGGTGATCACTAGCCAAGTAGTCCTCTAGTACTCGCCAGTTGTGTACTCTAGGTACCAGGGACTCCGAAGCGAGTCTCACATCGGGTATGATTCCTACGCAACCCCAGCGGCGGAAAGTAGGGGTGTTACCAGTATTTAGGACAAAAAGCGCTGTTCTGGCCGCCATGTCCAAGATTTGCTTTCCCCTTGGGTCGGATTGTGGCATACCCCATTCAATGGCTCTAGCGTTGAAGTCTCCCCCGACCAGCATGTGGCCCTCTGTGTTCGAGACAGCGTCCTCCAGGGCATCGAGTTTGGTTCGAAAAGATCGCATTGCCTCGTTAGGCGTCAGATAAACACTGAAATATGTTATCCCTGAACACCGCACCCACACAAAACCATCCCCGCGTCCATGGCCCTGCACCTGAAGGCGGGCGCTGTCTCGAACCCAGATGGCCGAGGTACTAGATTCGTCAGGGTACCACGCTTGCGAGTCCTTGTTATGATGTTGCTCGCTCAGCAACAGGAGGTCAGCTTTCTTATCCCTCGCAAACTGCTCAAGTAGGTCCTGGGCGTTTGTGCTTCGGTGCAAATTGACCTGCAGGATACGGATCATTTGAGTATCGATTTGGCTTTAGTTAGGGCCTCCTTGAAAACCCCCCGACCAGCATGTGGCCCTCTGTGTTCGAGACAGCGTCCTCCAGGGCATCGAGTTTGGTTCGAAAAGATCGCATTGCCTCGTTAGGCGTCAGATAAACACTGAAATATGTTATCCCTGAACACCGCACCCACACAAAACCATCCCCGCGTCCATGGCCCTGCACCTGAAGGCGGGCGCTGTCTCGAACCCAGATGGCCGAGGTACTAGATTCGTCAGGGTACCACGCTTGCGAGTCCTTGTTATGATGTTGCTCGCTCAGCAACAGGAGGTCAGCTTTCTTATCCCTCGCAAACTGCTCAAGTAGGTCCTGGGCGTTTGTGCTTCGGTGCAAATTGACCTGCAGGATACGGATCATTTGAGTATCGATTTGGCTTTAGTTAGGGCCTCCTTGAAAACCCAGCTCATGTTTGAGGTCGCCGGGTGCTAGCTTAGCATCCTTGCAAAGAATGCATTTTGCCTCGTTCGTGCACTCCTTCCTTTTGTGCCCCGTTTCACCACATTTGTAGCACAGAGATCTCCTGTCGGGTCCCTGTCCCCGGCTCATGTTTGAGGTCGCCGGGTGCTAGCTTAGCATCCTTGCAAAGAATGCATTTTGCCTCGTTCGTGCACTCCTTCCTTTTGTGCCCCGTTTCACCACATTTGTAGCACAGAGATCTCCTGTCGGGTCCCCTACAGCCATACGCGGTGTGTCTGTATTCGAGGCATCTGAAGCAGCGGATAGGGATCGCTCTTCTCCGTATCCTGCAGATCACCCAACCTATCTTAATTTTGCCCTTCGCCAGGATTTGCTGGGCGTCTTTATCAGCTAGTTCGACAATAGCCATGCGTTGCCCCCTTGTGTTTTCACGTGTCAATCTTGCCTTGACTTCACTTAAGCTGGGGAACTCCCTCCTAATGGCATCCTCTACTTCAGCTTTGTCGGTGACGCAGTCGAGGTCCCTGATTTCCAGGGTGGCCATTGGTTCGAGTGAGGCAACGGTTGCCGCATCTCCAAGAACCTTTTGAACCGCGTCACGGAATGCATCTTTGTTTGTGGCCTCTGGCCCGAATTCCACCAGCAAGCCACCGGTCCGGGTTGGTCGAACTGCTTTGATGGCAGTTTTGGTGTCTTCTGGCTTGACCGCTCCTTTAATTTCACGGAGGACATCTGCGTAGGTTCAGCCCTTAGTGGGTTTAATAAGCAGTGCCTCTCGCAAGGGCCATTGGTTCGAGCGAGGCAACGGTTGCCGCATCTCCAAGAACCTTTTGAACCGCGTCACGGAATGCATCTTTGTTTGTGGCCTCTGGCCCGAATTCCACCAGCAAGCCACCGGTCCGGGTTGGTCGAACTGCTTTGATGGCAGTTTTGGTGTCGTCTGGCTTGACCGCTCCTTTAATTTCACGGAGGACATCTGCGTAGGTTCGGCCCTTAGTGGGTTTAATAAGCAGTGCCTCTCGCAAGGGTTTGCGCCGCGGTTTGCTTTTTGTTTTCTGCGGTATATCGGGGGGTTCTTTGTTCTTCTTTTCATGGTTGAGCTCTTTGTCTATTTTTTCTAGGAGTAGCTTCTTGGCCGCTTTTTTCGCTGCCTTGTTTCGCACCACATGAAACTCCTCGCCTGGAGTGACAACTTCGTTTATGGTCTCGTCCTTCCTCCTTTTCTCACGGTCGCCTTCAATTGGGCTACCGGCCATTATTTTGCTGTTGCTAGGACCCACTGATGCTTCGAGGGAGAGCGTGTCTTTTTGGTGCTTTTCGGTTGCAAGCCACCTCCGCCTGTAGTGCGTTATGCGGCCAAAAACCTCCTCCAGTTCAAGAATGCCATTCCTGACACTCTTGCCTATGTTTTTCTGCACTTCGCAGGCAGCCCTTAGTTGTTTGACGATAGTCCCCGCTTTCTGAGTAAGCCGCTCCTCTTCGGCGCGGTCAAGGGCTATTGTGTTATTTGGCGCCACCTCTTGGGAGAGGCCCCCGTTTCCTAGCCCTTTTGCTTCTATCGCTTGGGTGACGTTTGAAGTGGCGTCGGCCAACGGCAAAACTTCTCCCTCCCCCAGTCTTACACTGGCCTCTGTTGGTGTCGCAGCTTGATCCGGATTGTGTACGTCTTGCACTGGACGCTCCGGGGTGCGCATAGTCCTTCTACTGCGCCCAAAGGCCGCAATGATGCCAGGTTACCCAACGCTCTCTGCATTCTTTCGTTCGTTAGTCCATCTGTCGTCTGTCTCCGATGATTTAGCCTGTGATGTTGACTTTGACAGTGTTTCTGGGGTTTGCTGCCTCCCCCCGCAATCGGTGACTTGTTTTATCGGTGTTCTTGCCAACAGCGGTTTTTGCCTGAAAGGGTTCTCCATGCTAGCGTCCTGTTTGCTTGTAGTTATATCTGTTACAGAAGCCAAGTTCACCACTTCTATAACATTGCAGCCGCTGGATGACTGGTCGCTCACTACCCTCTGCCGCCGGTACTGGGGATCCGACCCCCTGCACCGTAATTCGGTTCCCCTTGTGGACCTGCATGGTTTGGTTTTCTGTCTGGGTTTCCGTTCCCATAGCATTTTACCTACTGCCAGGATATATGGATAATTGATGACGCCATATATTTCGTCATGTTACAGTGAAGATCATTGACACTCAGGTATTTGTCCTGAGACTCTCCCTTCACTGCCGACCATTGTCCGCGGCTACTTATTGGTTATTCGCAGCGAACCTTTCGAGAAAGGTCTGCCCCTATCCGCGACCCTGGGGACGCGTTTGGTTCCCCGGTCTGAGGGCACTATCGAAAAATCGAAAGCCAAAACAAGAAAGGCATGGAAAAGAAAATGAAAGAGTTACCTTTGAAGAGAAATCGACAGCAACCCACTTAAGTCCTCCTGAAGTTGCGTTTTTTTGTATCGTGGTGGTACGGTTTGCAGTTGTTTTGGTTGTACGCCTCCAGTTGTTTGGTCGGTTGCTAAAAGAGAGTAGAATTGGATTATTGTACCTGTGTTTTCTAGTGATCGGGAGGTCAAACAGGGTAATCGGGGCGACTTGGATGGGAATCTTCCTTCAATTGACTTAGGGTTTAGAGATAGGCTGAATTAGTGGAGTAAAATGTCAAAGATTATTAGAGTAAAGATGGGAAATACCCATTAGAGTAAAGATGGGAAATACCGTGGTAAGAGTTAATACCCTAACAAAGGAAAAAAAGGGTAATTACCAGAGTTTCGAGGACGTTTCTCTCTCCATATTTTTCCTCTTTCTTTGTTATCTTTCTTTCCCTTATCGTAGATGATGGGGCTAAAATCAGGAGGTTGAGAATAGATTAGCTTTGGATTCAAGTCAGTTACATGCATTGTAAAATGAAATAGTAGAATAAGGGTCTAGCGAAGTTGTTAGGGGTAGGAATAATAGCTTAAACTACGATGAGTCGCGTAGCATGGTTATGGGTATTAACAGGCAAGCAAACGCGGATTTCAGAGGGTTAGAATGTCAGCGAAAACTAGTTGGATAGAATTTATAGTACAATAAGGTCAAGTGGAACAATTAACTCTTTCCCTCTAGTGAGTTTAGTAGCAGTTAGGTTTTTTAGAGGTATTACCAATAGTTGGTTGCTATCTCCAGTAGCCCCTATCCTTTTCTTTGCGTAAAACTGCAAGGCAAACATCTACTCTACGCATATTGTCGGTAGGGCGACTGATCCGACTTGCAACACCACACTGTGTGGTCGGCGCGAGTAGTAATTGAACATTAGGGTTGTTAGATAATACTCGTAGTGATGCGTGAAAACACCCCAGAACTAGGGAAATCATTGGTTGCTTGCTAAGGTATACGGTTAGAATGGTTGGAAGGATAACGTAGCACATATTGGACCCTTGTTTCTCCAGCAGCTAGGTATTTAAACTTTGAGTAGATTAAGGAGAATCGGGGCAAGTAAGGTTGAACAAGTCTCTTCTCAAACGGCTTACTAACTCCCAAGCATAGAAGATAATGTGTTAGGAGAGTGGATTTCGGGGAAACCCACTTCAGGTAGGGGGAGAATGTTACGAAATATAAATTAACCCCAAAACGATTCCTAGAAGGGAAGGATTCCTTGCACTCCAACATTATATCTGGAAGATTACCAAGGAACCACTCAACATTGCGGAAGTACTGGTGAGAAGGATTAAAGTAAGGTTAGGATAAAAGATGTAAATTATAACCATTAAGTAATGTTAGGAATTAACTATTAAGTGGAAAAAGAAGGAAACGTATGCAAATGCAACCTACATGAGTGTCAAACAAAACTAAGTCAGCAGTTGTCTTTCGTGTTATGGTCCTTGGAAGAAAGGATATTTTAATTGAACTCTATCGGACTGAATTGTCGTAACAACATCAAAATCAGCATACAAATTATATCGCAGTCAATAAAGTCATGAAAAAGTGTTAGTGCTTGACGTCCGGATTCCAAATCAAGATATTTGCATCATCGCAACATTGTTTCAGTGTTATAGCCAAACTTAAAAAATCGAATGGAAAATAAATAGACAACAACCTGGAAGGGACACAAACACCAATATCTGAACACGATATATTCTTTTTCATGGATAAAAATGTTCTCACCATCTTTACCATAAGCAACTAAATTTCGGCAAACGGAACATGTATTTCCATCATCTGAACAACTACCGAGGCAAGTTTCGTTGCAACATTTTCCTTGAATATTACTGGCACGTTTTCCACATTACGACGGGCATATTTCCCCAAAAACACTTTTATGTAACTACACCCAAACTAATTCCTTTTGAACTTTGTCAAGAATTTATCGAGAGACACAAGAGTGCAAGCAATTTCTCTTTTAGTGGAAGTGGTTGATGCAACGAAAAGTCGTGATCCAGAGAATGTCAATCCCACAGAAAATGCTATCTCAGCTGTAACTAAAATACTCAAAAACAATAGCTCCGCCATTCCCAACAAGGATAAAATCCTGAATTTATGGCTCTCATGGCTCCCAGTTGCTGAAGACGACGATGAAGCACCTCATGCTTACGGCTACTTATGTGATCTAATACAAACAAATCCCACTATTCCAGGAGTGAATAATTCAAATCTTCTCCGAATCGTCAGCATAATTGCTATTGTGTTCCAAGTGGACGTGGTGAAACCATTGAGCGAGGTGGGAACACGTATGATTGGTATTGCGAAGCATATTGAATCAAATCCAGAAGTATTCCAATCATGCATCCGACAATTAACATTCCGACGGGCATTTTTTTTAGCAGTGATCTTGATTCCAGCAGGAGCGTTTGTTACCGAAGACAGGACAATCACCGCTGTTAACATCAGCTTTTATTCCCCCTAAACCACACAATGGGCATTCGTGGGTAGCCTTGTTGTGCTTAAATATTAGTGCCTCCGGCATTGCATTCATAGCAATACGATTCCAATCAACAGTGACAAAACATTAAATTGGATTTTTCTCGACTCGCACACCACCACGATTGATTGTCACAAGTGATGTTAAACCGATTTCCTCAATATTGGCATTTTCAAATGTGATCAATGCAAATCCCTCAAACAACGTATTGCCACGAATCACTTGTAAATGTGGAAAAAGTTTCACAAAGGATCGAGTACCACTAACCTGATGTAGCATTAGGAAAACTGTGATTTCCGTCAACTACGGATATGTATGATTCTCGAAATCCATTTGATTCAATTCGTCCATCAAAGTTATCACCAAGACTCCTTCAATCACTCGACATCCTGTTAGAGTTTTGTAGCTGCTGTGCTCTGTTACGTATATCGATACTTGGACAAACTCCTGATGATCCTGACGTGGCATTTGTATTCGAACCATAGAATGCAATTAAAGGATGTAAAGGAAGCCGATGATGTTATCCGGCAAATGTTACCTGAAAAACAAGATGAACATATTGTAGGACCAAACACCCATGCTAAAGCTTGCGATGGGATATACTTACATGATTCTCGGGCTGATCGCCCAACACATCCCTGCGCGGACGCAATTACGGCGGACACAACCACGCAAATTTCACTCGCGACGCACGGAATAACAAGTATTTAACACGACTGACATTTAAATCAAAACAATCGGTAAGGTTGTTACTGATAATACAGTACAGTGCGCGAAAGGAAGATGGGCACCAAGTAAAAAACTGGATTTGCACCTGAGATAAACGTTGCAAGGTTGAGCAGTTGTGATGAATGTTGTGGCCTTGAACTTGGGTTCTTCAACTCAAGTAAAAGAGCCGTTGGGCCAAGTCAATAAAAGAGCCAGCGACAATGGAAACGGTCTCTTTTTCGCACGGATTTCTGGCCAACGAAGGACGACCATCAAACCGACAGACAGCATACAACTTATTCGCAAGAGGAGGGCGCTAATTTCACATACATCTGGGATTTATCAACGCATTAGGAGAAGAGGAAAGCATAAACTGTGCGAGACAACTGAAGTTTGGAATTAGAACAGAAGATTGAGTGGAAAGTGAGAACTTCGTTCATCGGTGGGGCCCCCAACGTAGAGTAAGTGTTAAATTTCCATAAATTTCTTTTTCTTATTTTCAATTTTGTATTAAATTTGCTGTGAAATAATAATATTTGCGTTAATTACTTGCGGTAGAGTTGATTTTTTTTTTATAAAAAATTTTGTGTCGTGCAGTGTTACAGCAGTGCTTTTGCGCGTGGAGCGCACAATGTTGACCGAAAGCTTAGCTCGGCCCAGAGTGTGCAAGGATCCTTCCGTCTAGGACCTCAAGCTGCGATAGGTCCCCTCAGGGTTCTTTTTTGTGTTTTTTTAGACAATGATTTTCCTTGTGGAAGTTAGTGGTAGTAGGAGGACCATTCCGGGGAGCCGCAAGTTCGCCAATTAGCTCCTAGGGGCAATTTTAGGGTTGGGGAGTGGCGCTACCTACCCCGTCTCCACGGGCTAGTTGGAACCCCAAGGCCCCCAACCGGAATCGATTATGCGGTGTAGTGCCAAGCATCATTCTTAACGTAACAAAAGGATCCTACAAAGTGCTTTTGTATGAGTTTTTCTCTCAAATGGGAAACACATGGCCATTTCTACATTTGGATCTTGATCCGGTTCGGAGGGTGCGGGGGGCACCAGCTCCATATGGATGCCCCGCTTTTATTTGTGGCCCATAAGAATTGTCGGGTATCGATGAAGTTCCCTAAAGTCCGTCTGCCTTCCCCAGGTCCAGTTTGTCCTTTTTCATCTGCAATCGCCAACCCTTAGTTGATAACCTCCTTTTTTCGACTTCGATCGACTTTCTTTCTTGTGACCCAGGAATTCGAGAATGCGAAATTCTTTTGCAGTAGATCCTTGTGCTGGGGGAAAGAACCCGCCTCACGCTAGCCTGCCAGCGTATTCACGCGTCCCCAGGCAAGGCCAATCTCGGCGGATCTTTACATCCTCTTCCGCTGAGGTAGCAGACTATCGCTGCAGCCCTTTACGGACATCTCCGTACCATATTTCACTACAAAATGGGAAACTGTTCATTTCCGCAGGAAATAATCGTTCTTAATGCAGAAGCTTCTTGGCCTCCACGCAAAATTACTGGAAAAATGTTAGAAGACTTCATCATTCTACCGACGGAACGATGCTATTTAGAATAACTCTAATTAGTTTACTTAAAAATGTTCAAGTGGTATGCATCCGAAAGTAACTCTTTGTTGAATATGGTGAGCACATGAACATCAAAAACACTTCAGCTTTTTGATTAAGCTTAAAGCAGAAGAATATATTAACACAAGATACTATTTCATTGCGAAAAAATCAGAATGAATTTCTGTTCTACAATATCTCCACAAATTAGTACACCTTAAAGGCATGTAGTTCTTTCATACATAGCGAATATCAAACTCAACGATTATACATTTCACCTTAATTCCAAAGGAGACGATCCGAAGCCTGGTTATGAAAGGAAGAGGGAGGTGAAAAACTATACAAGAATGAACGCTTATAATTTTAGTAGTAGTTGAATTTGTAATTACCTAGGAAACAGATTTATTTTTCAGTTATTAGATCTCGCTGTGATGTTTCTTTTTATTTAATTAAAGTTTTGCAAACGATTCAATTCTGAAATAGGAACATCATCAATCAATTATCCAATGTCAGTTAGCTTTTACATGTTCAAAATTTTCTAAATTCAAGCTCCCTTTTCAAACTACATCCTTTGAAGTTTAATCAACAGAGCGACTAAATTCCGAATCATATCTAACGCGCCAGTAAAATTTTGCGCCTTTGTTTGGACGTCAAATTGACAATTGGCCTTGCGAGAGGAGAAATTTGAAATTATTGGAAATGATATGACAATCAGCCCCCGGAACGCGGTCATACCATTTCCTAAGGAGTTTAAATGAGCATAGTGTTTGAAGTCAGGGCTCCTTTGCCCTGGCAGGTTATTTTGTTCCCAAAGAATTTAAAAATATTCTTACGTATCTTTAAACACATTTAATTGTCCCGAATCAATTTAAAATGTACAACGCAAATAGTCTGAATGATGGTGACTCGACTGACTCCCTTTCACTAATAATAGATGTCCACCACGCAAAACTCCTTCAAATCGCAATCCGCAATTCGAGTGCACAGGAAATGTATCCAAATCTAAACATTCGAATACATATCATGTGCTTTTGCCACTCAGCAAAAATCCCATTGTGGGAACGTTCATGTGCCCATGAAATGGATCCGAATCCAAACATTCAGATACATTCCATGTGCACACGATGCAAATATTAATATTCATGTGGCCATGAAATGGATCTGAATCCAAACATTCAGATACATTCCATGCGCACATGACTATTCAAGATGCTGACGGTGCGTTTGTCTGGGAAAGACAAACTCTCGAGGTAGACAATTCTTCATATATGCTTATCGGATTCATTGTGTCTTAAAGGAGTGAAGCCTTGCGGGTGACACCTTGACAATTTGTTCTTAACACATAGTCTCTCTATTTGTTCCGTTCCTCAAAGAGGAATTAATATGACCGCGTTCCTGAGGCTGATTGTCATTTCATTTCTAATAATTTCCAAATTTTCTTCTCGCAAGGATAGTCGTCGGTTTGATGACTAAACATGGATGCGAAATTTTACTAGTGCGTGAGATGAAATTCGAAATTCAGTCGTTTTTTCGGTTCCAGAACGTGCCCGAAGAAACATGTTGACTGTAGTGAAAGTACTATCACACCAAATGGGCCAGGCTGCGAAGGGAACTCTACAAGGAGACGAGAGAGCTCACCCCGAATAATATAGTCGCGGTGATGCTCGAACCGGTTGACAAATGGAACCAGGTGGCACATTATGCTCGGGCAGTCCTAAAAGATAAAACGGACTCACAGCAGCCGGAGGTGCTGGGGCTGGGAGATCACTCTTCTGGCATTTCCTCTTCCCCTCTCCCCTCCCACTAGGAAACGGACTCCCCAGCTGGAAGGCGCCCCACGGCGTAACAAAACGAGGCCTGGCCCGAAGTAATGTGTCAAACGGTTCCAGGCTAGGTTCTCAGATTGACAGGGGAGGTGCTTAGTGCGTAGTCCAAGGGTATCCTCCATGGGAGTCCCACACTGCCAGATTCGGCGGGCGTAAATGCCTTCACCTCCCTACCACAAAAAAAAATCCCACCTGGCTTATAGATATCAACATTTTAAGCAGTGACGTTTTAAATCGGAACGAAGAACTCAACAAAAGGTGTAATATGCGATATTGCTAGAAAACGATGGGTTATCGATATGAATGTGTCTATCCTAAGAAACCATAATGTTTTATTCATACTCAATGCTATTTTCTGATTTTGTGAAGTGTTATTTGCAATAAAACCTATGAGTGCATAAGCATTTTCTTGTAATTCCCTTTAACCAGCTTAGGAATCGTAGTCGCAGCGGTAAGTGTAAAAAGACACGTTGAGAGGTGGGCGGGCGCAGGGGTTGTTGCGACAATGTGGACATATGGATATCCACTCCGGTTTTATCTTGTTCCTCAAAGGTTCGAGGCCTTTAAGGATTGGAACAAATGGAGAGGCTGTGCTCATATAAACCTTTGAGGAACGGATGAAATGGCGAGGCTATGCTCATATAAACTCAATAGGAAATGATATGACCATGTTCTGAGCCTGATTGTCATTTCATTTCCAATAATTTCCAATTTCTCCTCTCGTTAGTCCTATTGTCAATTTGACGACTAAACATGGACGCGAAATTTACCTGGCGCGTAAGATAAGATTCGGAATTTAGTCGTTTTTTCGGTTCGAGAACGTGTCCGAAGGTACATATTGACTGTAGTGAAAGTAATATTACATCTGATTTAGGCGTAACAACATTTTAAGGAGTGAAATTGTAAATCAGAGCGAGGAACTCAATTAAAAGTGTAATGTGCGTTATTGCTAGAAAACGAACTGAAATTGACGCTTTGGGCTGGCGGATGTGATGGTTTGGACCTAGTTGCTTTGCACAGTAGCGCCGAGGTGAAACTCGTGTGTAAACGGCCCCAATTCAACTATCATACCGTCTCCGTCCCGGTAAAACCTTGGCAGGCCTCGGAGTACGTTCGAAGTTTGCACCATTGGGTTGGTGGTGTAGATTCGGTTGAGACGGACTCCCGATTAGCGCTGGTCTGGCTCTGAGCACTTGTCCCCATAAGGGCTTGTGCCAACCCTCGCATGGCCTCCCTGCTCTGCAAAGATAACCATGGGACCAAAAAGGTGACTACACACACGAACGGAGATAGCGGCTCCGAGGGGGGACCCAATAGAATGGAGCAAACAAAATCAAAAGATCAAAAACATCCAAAAAATGAAACCAAAAATAATAACGACGACGCAACCAGCGGTTGCAGCCACGATGTCAACAGTACATCGAGAGCTGTACTAACCACGAAAAGAACGAAGACTAACACGATGACAGTGACGGTAGACGAAAAACGGAGAACAGCAGACAGTCTGGTGCATACTGAGATTCCTGCGGCGTTTGGGCGCAGCAAAACAATTATGCGAACGACCGAGCGTCCTATTAAGGAGAAGCGGGAGACTCGGCAGGATGCTTCAGGTGTTCGAGCAGTGGAAGATAATATAAAGAGCACCGAAAATTCGATTGTCATGGCTGCGATCGTTACCGAAGCGACCGATGCAAGGGTCACAAATCCCGACATTGCAACGAAAAATCCAGAAACAAACGAAGAGATTACGGTACTAAAAGCAAAGAGTGACCAGACACCGCCTGATTGTACCGCCAACGTTGAAAATGTGGCGGAAGTACTGCACTCGGAAACGGAACGCGAAAACCTCTCCCAAGGATGGTTGCAAGGTACAATTGCGGCCCAGAGATACGAAGAGGAAAGACTAATTCGAAAAGCGGGAGATGTTCTGAAGAGAATGCAAGCTGCATGCGACTCCCCAAAAATTAGCAAAGTAGCAAAGGAAGGGCTCCTTGAACTAGAGGAGCTCCGAGATCGCATAGAGCACTATCGGAGGAGCTGATTGAGGGCCGAAGATGAACAGAAGGCTAAAGAGGCGCTTGGGGCAAAATCTAAAGGTGACGTGCAGATAGTTCCATTATTAAAAGTCAATAAAAGAATGGCATCTAGCCCAATCGAAGGAGATCGGAATAAAAGAAGGAAGGAAGAGGCA
This sequence comes from Odontomyia ornata, assembly GCA_963969285.1. Classification (NCBI taxonomy): domain Eukaryota; kingdom Metazoa; phylum Arthropoda; class Insecta; order Diptera; family Stratiomyidae; genus Odontomyia; species Odontomyia ornata. The sequence continues at coordinate 191,974,847 of OZ017742.1, read as the reverse complement.
CTTGACGGGCGTGGAGCACCAGATCGGGGGTTCCAGACAGTGCTTACAAAAGGAGCGAAGAAAGCTGCAAAGTAACTCCTTCAAAAAAAGCCAGAAAATAAAATTCGCACGGACGCCCAATTAGAAAAAGGATCTGATGCAAAGCAGGAGAGGCAGAAGCCCCGACGAAGACCCCGGCAGCAGGCACTGCTTGTAAAGCCTCAAGATGGCCGATCCTACGCGGAGGTGCTGCGGGATATCAGGGGAAACGTAAGGCCCAATGAGACCAATACTACCATTAAAGTAGTACGACCAACGCGGTCGGGCCACATACTGGTCGAATTCGCAGCAGAGGCCGGCAATAAAGAAGCACTTTGTGACGCAGTAAAGAAAGTCCTCGGCAAAAGCGCAACTATAGCCCCGCTCGAGCCGATGGCAACGATTGAAATACAGGACATTGACTGCGTGACGGATCTGGCCGAGCTAGAAGAGGCCATCAAAAGGGAGTTCCCTAGCGTGGGAAGGATCAAAGTGAGACTGACACCAGAAAACTACAAGGGACAACGCATGGCCATAGTTGACTTGACCGAAAAGGACGCCGAACAATTCCTGAACAAGGGCAAAGTACGATTGGAGTGGGTTGTCTGTAGGATACGGCGAAGAGCAACGCCTCTTCAATGTTTCAAATGCCTTGGTTATGGTCACACCACACAAGTATGCAAAGGACCCGATAGGAGTTCCCTATGTTACAAATGCGGTGAAATGGGCCATAAAAGAAAAGAGTGTACGAAGGAGGCACACTGTATTCTTTGCAAGGATGCTGATCCAAAACCTGATTTTGGACAGTCTTGGGATCAGGAAAATGCCGAGTGTTCCAGGAAGCCCTAGCCAAGGCCAAATCAGAGCTTTGATGACCCGCATCCTGCAGCTAAGCCTACACCGCAGTTCAACCGCCCAAAATCTGCTTGAGCAGTTTGCAAGGGACAGGAAAGCCGACTTCTTGCTGTTGAGTGAGCAACACCATAATAAAAGTCCTGCATTATGGTACTCTGATGAAACTGGTACTATCGCTATCTGGGTTCGGAACAGTGACTTTCAAGCAGAGAGTTGTGGACGGGGGGATGGTTTCGTGTGGGTTCGGTGCTCAGGGATCACCTTCTTTAGTGTGTACCTAACGCCTAACGAGCCGATATCATCTTTCCAAGCCAAGCTTAATGCTCTGGAGGGCGCTGTCTCGAACGCAGAGGGTAAAGTGCTCGTTGGGGGCGACTTCAATGCTAAAGCAATCGAATGGGGCATGCCTCAGACGGATCCGCGGGGGAAACGAATCCTGGAAATGGCGGCCAGGACGGCCCTCGTCGTACTAAACTCCGGAAATACGCCGACTTTCCGCCGTATTGGCTGTGAGGGAACCATACCGGACGTGACATTTGCTTCGGAGTCCTTAGTACGGAGGATACACTACTGGAAAGTATTAGAGGACTACTCAGCCAGTGATCACCAGTGCATTCTGCTTGAGATAAGTGATGCTATTCCCCGACGTCCGTGCTCTCGGCCTTCTACAACTGGATGGAACATCGGAAGAATGGACGTCGAGAGGTTCGTCAAGGTTCTCACAGCAGGTGAGCCGCTGCAGGGAGCTTCGGAGGGGACGGAATAACTGGCAGCTCAAGACGTGGTGAACTCTACTATGAGCATAATCACGACTGCTTGCTGCGCTTCTATGCCCCGTCGAAGACCCCGGCACGGCAAACCCCCAGTGTACTGGTGGTCTACTGAAATCGCTGAAAAGTGGAGGGAGTGTCACAAGCTTCGGCGTGAGGCTCAACGGGCACGGAACCGTGACGAGGCATGCAACCAGGTGGCAGCATATAAGTCGGCCAGGAAATGCCTTCTTAAACTGATCAACAGTAGCAAGGCTCGCTGCTGGCAAGACCTCGTGGACAATGTGAACAAGGACTCGTGGGGCCTTGGCTACAAGCTGGTCATGGGGAAACTTGGTGCCCTACGGAAGCCTTGTATACATGACGCGGAAAAGATGGACGCGATAGTGCGGGGACTCTTCCCCGCCCATCCTTTCCGTGTTGACGCTGTCCATGGTGAAACAGCAGTCGAGTGCCCACTCTTCACACATCTGGAACTGGAGGAGGCAGTCCTCTCCTTGAAAGCGAGGAAGGCTCCAGGTCCAGATGGTGTTCCAGCTGAGGTGTTGCGGCTTGTCTATCACTATCGTCCTGACTTGCTGCTCAGCACATTCAACGCTTGCCTACGGGACGGGGTTTTCCCGGTACGATAGAAGGTGGCGAGGCTCGTGCTGATCAGCAAGGGGAAGGAAAATCCCGAATCGCCGTCTGCATACCGCCCGTTATGCATGCTAGACACGGCTGGGAAAGTGCTAGAGAAACTCATCAAGGGAAGACTCACTGACGCGATTCGTGCTGCTGGGGACCTATCTCCTCGGCAGTACGGCTTTAGAGCAGGACGTTCTACCATTGATGCGATTGCAGAGGTGGTGAACGCGGTCCAAAAGGCAGAGGCATATAGTCGCACCAAGTGACGGATCGTCCTGTTGGTGACACTCGACGTCAGGAATGCCTTCAACTCCGCTAGATGGGTGGATATTCTGGACACGCTGGAAAACTCTTTTCAAGTTCCAGAATATCTAATGCGGCTTTTGAGGAACTACCTGAAGGACCGAAGCCTGCTCTACGACACGACACAGGGCCAACGAAGGATGGAAATTACATCGGGGGTTGCCCAGGGATCTATCCTTGGTCCGGACCTGTGGAATGTGTCTTACGACGGGCTACTGAGACTTGAGATGCCAGATGAGTCGCGCTTGGTCGGCTATGCGGATGATGTTGCGGCTCTGGTCGCCGGACGCACCGTTGAACAAGCGCAACTTAGGCTAGGTATGCTAATGCGCCGAGTGAGGGACTGGATGACTGCACGCGGGCTCAGTTTGGCACTGGAGAAAACCGAAGTGGTCACCTTGACAAAAAAGAGAATCCCTAGAGTAAGGATGATCAGTATTGGAGATATACAAATCGAATCGAAGCCAGCGGTGAAGTACCTGGGGCTACTGATCGACTCGAAGATGAGTTTCTCTGAGCAAATCAGGGCAACGGCTGAGAAGGCTGCTTCGGGAATATCGGCCCTGAGTCGACTTATGGCCAACGTAGGGGGACCCAGCCCATCAAAAAGACGCCTCTTGATGAGTGCTGTAGGGTCAGTGCTACTGTACGGAGCAGCGGTATGGGGGCGACGCTCTCAGGAAGGAGGTATACCGAAAACGATTGGCACAGGTACAGAGAAGAGGAGCACTGAGAATTGCATCTTCGTATCCAACAGTCTCCGACTCGGCGGTGAGAGTGATTGCAGGCGTGATACCTGTCGCCCTCCTTGCTAGAGAGCGCTGTGCTATTTACCTGTGCTGAAATGAGGATGCGAGGGAGATGGTTGTCCGCGAGGAGAGACAGCGCTCACTCAACGATTGGCAGCAGTCTTGGAGGAATTGCACGAAGGGAAGGTGGACTGCGCGCCTCATCCCGAATGTGAGACTGTGGCTTAATCGAAGGCATGGTGAGACTGACTTCTATCTGACCCAGCTTTTGAGCGGGCACGGGTGTTTTCAGTCTTACCTGCACAAGATCGGCAAGTCACGGTCTCCCGATTGTCGGTTTTGCCCAGGAGAGGAGGACAATGCCTGTCACACATTTTTTGCGTGTACAAAATGGGTCAGGCTGCGAAGGGAACTCTGCAGGGAGACGGGAGAGCTCACCCCGGATAATATAGTTGCGGTGATGCTCGAATCGGTTGACAAATGGAACCAGGTGGCACATTATGCTCGGGCAGTCCTAAAATATAAAAGGGACTCATAGCAGCCGGAGGCGCTGGGGCTGGGAGATCGCTCTTCTGGCATTTCCTCTTCCCCTCTCCCCTCCCGCTAGGAAAGGGACTCCCCAGCTTGAAGGCGCCCAACGGCGTAACAAAACGAGACCTGGCCCGAAGTAATGTGTCAAACGATTCCAGGCTAGGTTCTCAGATTGACAGGGGAGGTGTTTAGTGGGTAGTCCAAGGGTATCCTCCATGGGAGTCCCACACTGCCAGACTCGGCGGGCGTAAATGCCTTCACCTCCCTACCACAAAAAAAAATGCTAGAAAACGATGGGTTATCGATACGAAAGTGTTTTCTAACCGAAGTAGCCATAATGTTTTATTTGTATTCAATGTTTTTTTCTGGTTTTGTAAAGTTTTATTTGCATTAAAATCATATTTACGATTGCATAAGTGTTTGTTTACTTTCTTGTGACTGCCCATTGGATTCCCCGTTCCCCTTAACCAGCTTTACAATCACGGTCGCAGGGGTAGGTGCAAAAAGACACGTAGTTAGGCAGGCGGTCACAGGGGTTGTTGCGACAACGTGTACATATGGATGTCCACTCCGGTTTTATCTTGTTCCTCAAATATATATACGCAGTAGGAAATGATATGACCGCGTTCCTGAGGCTGATTGTTGTTTCGTTTCCAATAATTTCCAATTTCTCCTCTCGTTCGTTTTTTTGGTTCGGGAGCGTGTCCGAAGCAACACGTTGACTGTAGTGAAAATAATATTACACCTAGTTTAGGAATAACAATATTTTAAGCAGTGACATTGTGAATTGGTGCGAGAAACTCAATAAAAAGTGTGATGTGCGCTATTGGTGGAAAACGATGGGTTATTTATATGAAAGTGTTTTCTTTCCCGAGTTGCCATACAGTTTTATTCATATCAATACTTTTTTCTGATTTTGTGGTGTTTTTGCAATAAAATCATATTTACGAGTGCGTAAGCGTTTGTTTACTTTCTTGTGACAACCCATTGGTTTCTCCCATAGATATAGTGGGTACTCAATCCATAATTGGTCACGAGGGCCGAAGCAATTAGCAACCTTCGCTAAGGTTGTGTGAAGTTGAGGTTTGAAGTAATATGTTTTTGTTTTTGCACTTAATTCAATCCCTAACACGTTCACGTTTATAAAGTTTTTAATTTTGAAGATCGCGTCTACGAAATCGGTACTTTAGTTCTCTATTTTTATTAAAAACTTACGAATTTTCCGTCGGCTTTGACATATGAGTTTTCTAGCCGTTTGCTCACCTTTACGAATTTCATCAGTTTGACGTTTGAGTTTTCTGTAAGAGAACGTTTGTTGTGTTGCACTCAAACTGTTCTACGAATGATAACAAAGGCGCGATCTTGTGCACGTGAGATGAAATTTTGTCGGTGTGCGCGGGTGTCAGTAGGGGAAGTGATTCTTCTGAAAAGAGGAAAGAAAAAACAGTCTGGAAACAAAGAGAAGGAGGAGCAGAAGGAATTATATGTTTCGAGAGCGTAAATTATGTATAACTTTTTATGTGTTAAATTTGCTTCCCACATGGACGAGTACATAGATTCTTGTTGCTCGTCCATTTATGTATATTGCTTTGAATTCCCCTTAACTAGCTTTAGAATCGTGGTCACAGGGGTTGTTGCGACAACGTGAACATATGATTGTCCACTCCGGTTTTATCTTGCTCCTCAAAATTCGAGGCGCATCTGCAAATGATGACAGAATTCTTGGGACAATTCATGTATGTTCGTGTTTACATTTTTGGGGACGACCATTTTATTCGAATGGTTCTCGCGCAGTACCCTGAACTTTAGGGCAAATTTTCAAAGGCATATTATTGCTTGAATAATTTTATTGATAAAATCAATTCTATTTATTTTGTAAGGAGTTTGTTAGATGATATTGTACACATATGAAGATGAAAAAATAGATATTTTAGTTTGTTCAGCATGCAAAAATATCACATTATTAATGAATTGTTTGAAAATGAACGGGCAACTAGGTGCAGTTTAATTATTTTCGATGGATGCAATATGATGAAGGCTTTGATATGGTCCAAACGATTTTTAGAAAACGATTTCAAAAAAATTGCAACCAATATAATATTGAGAGAAGATGCAGTACCTTTTTTGGTAGAAACTAATGGAAAAATTGTTAAAATGTTTATTTTTATGAATCTTTCCTGGAGCTCAGACATATTTTTATCTTCACAGGCAAATGCAAATGGTATAGCAGCTATATTGGTTTCAAGCATTTCGCTGTATGGGGAAGCTAGTTAATCGTCGAAGATAGTAAATAAGTTTATGTTAACTATTGGAAACAGTTATAGAAATGTAGATTATGTTGGGTTCATTTTCTTTTTAAAATTCCATCGCGCAATGCCTGATCCAAGCTCACTCTCCAGTATTTACTTGTTTAGTAATTACGTTACCTGAAAGTGGGGAGACTTTTTAGGTTTGTTTATCTTATTGGTTATTTTATTAGAAAACTCAATTTGTGCCATTCTCATTGTATTCCATAAATGCTATTTATTTTATTTTTATTGATATTTCAAATGAATAAAAATAATTTCGAAATAATTAGTCTTTGTATTAACAAGCACTTCGAATTTTCGGAATGATTCCGAGTTTGCTTTTGCTTCCCCTAAATCCATTTGTTTAGGAGGTAAATGTGGAAATTCGTTGCAAGGGAATGGAATTTTGTAGATATTGTTCTGTACATGATCAAATTCGAGTAGGGGAAAAGCTGAAATGAATTATTCTCCGAGAACTAGATAATAACAAAGCTACGAGCGAAAAAAAAGGTTCTTGAAAGTAAGCAAGGATAAGAACAAAAATTTCTGTTAGGCACTGAACAATTTCCGTAAGGCAATGTTTCAACAAATTAGTACATGTTAAAGGCATTTAGTTCTTTCACACATAGCGAAGATCAAGCTCAACGACTATATATTTCACCCAAAAAAGGCAGTATAAAACCCGTGGAACCAAAAATTGTGCCTTGATTCCGCCGAAGACGGTCCCAAGCCCGTTTATGAAAGAAAGAGGTAGGCGAAAAATTATAAAGGAATCATGGTTGTAGTAGCAGTTGAATTTGTAATTACTTGAGAAACAGATTCATTCTTTGGCTATTAAACTTCACTGTGAGGTTTCTATTTATCTAACTAAAGCTTTGCGAACCGGTCTAGTTTGAAATAGAAGCATTATCATTCAATTATACAACGGTAGTTAAGTATTCCATATTCAAATATTTTCAAATTTAAGCTCCCTTTCTAAATTACACCCTTCGAAATTTAAATCAAAAGAGCAACGTTCGTGGTCAAAACTGACGATAGATACAAGCCATATGGCAGCAGCGCTTACTACCACACACATGATCATTAGTAGGCCGACTTTGCTCGATAACTTACATGGCGTTATATGAAGAATTGTGGAGATGCCAACAAAAATTCGAGGTTTTGTACGGTTTAGAGACCGATTTCTACAGTGAAATCCAGATGATCCGTGGAGAACACAATAGCGCTCCTAGTGAAGTGAAAATTATTTCAGTTTTTATACCCGTTTGGTTTTAATTGCCTTCCAAAATGAATTTATAGGAGTTTGTTTACATCTCAACGCTGAGCTATCAGTCGAAGGTGCAAAACGTGTGCTTCATTTGCTCGTATTGGAAAGTTTAGGAGCACAATGGGCTATACAAGGTGAATTTATAGCATGCACGGAATGCGTTCGGCACGTTTTTTATTCGGAAAATAGTATATATGACAAAATATAAGCATTTGCTAATGCCGCGGTTGGGTGACAGCTACCGGAAGCTTGTCCATAGTATGCCGACTAATACATATGCAAATTGCTACCATATGGCTTGTATCTATCGTCAGTTTTGTTCGTGGTGCATCTGAAAATGATGACAGAATTTGAGTTGATCTTTAAGGAACGGAACAAATGGAGAGGCTATGCTCATATAAACTCCATAGGAAATGACTCAGATGAATAAGAGCTGGATGGGCTAAGCTCATATCAAATGCATGAGAGAGCATGCAACCGGTTTCTGCTCTCTTCCAAGGGATGTGTCTGTCATTTCCTCCCCATCTGCCTCTTGCTGGTCACTTTCTTGTTCCAGAAGCTGACTAGATGCGATCTGTCTGTCAAGTTGACTGATGCAAATTGAACACCAAATTGGCCAATTTGCAGGTTTCGTCGCGGATTTTATCCGATATTAAAACTGTGGGAATTCGTTCCAAGTGTTTGAAAATTCGATTGTGGTTTGTGATTCAAGTAACTTTAACGTGTGACACAGTGAAATTACTTTACAATTTCGAAGTGAAATGTGTAGTGCCTTTGTGTAAAAATTATAGTTGAAAAGGATCTGTAGGTATTTCCTTTCACAGATAAGTTAAGTATATGTTAATACTTTGCATGTTTTCCTCATAATGGTGAAGGTTTTTCAAATAAAAAACAAATTTTTAGGAAAGCTTGAAAATTTGTTTTCATTGAGAAGCAGCTTGTAAACAAGATCGTAGCAGTAGGAAAAGTGGTCGCAGGGGTTGTTGCGACCACATTGTGTCGTAGTTGTCCACTCCAGTCTTATTTAATTACTCAACGGGAAACGATATGACCGTGTTCCCGAGGCTGATTGTTATTTCATTTCCAATAATTTCCAATTTCTCCTCCCACGTGGCCGATTGTCAATTCGACGTCTAAACATGGACGCAAAATTTTACTGGCGCGTGAGATACGATTCGGAATTTAGTCATTTTTTCTGTTCGAGAACGTGTCCGAAGCAACATATTGACTGTAGTGAAAGTAATATTACACCTGGTTTGGAAATAACAACATTTTAAGCAGTGACATTGTAAATTGGAGCGAGGACCTCAATAGAAATGAATTGTGCGTTTTTGCTGGAAAAGGATGGGTTATTGATACGAAAGTGTTTTCTATTCCAAGTAGCCATAAAGTTTTATTCGTATTCAATGCTATTTTCAGACTCTGTGAAGTGTTATTTGCAATAAAATCATCTTTACGAGTGCATAAGCGTTTTTTTAGTTTCTTGTGACAATTCATTGAATTCTCCTTAACCAGTTATGGAATCGCGGTTGCAGGGGTAGGTGCAAAAGACTCATAGTTAGGTAGGTGGTGACAGGGGTTGTTGCGACAACGTGGACATATGGATGTCCGCTCCGGTTTTATCTTGCTCCTCAAAGGAGTTGATGTTCCATTCCAATCATGGAACACGTAGCTAACAGGAACGCTTAGAGCTATAAGAAATGGAGGGGACAGTCCATACAAAGTATATGGGGAGATTTGATGGCCACTTTTCATGTCGAGCAGTCCAACTGATGCGAGTTGGCCTCAGATGAATAAGAACTGGATTGGCTAAGCTCATATCAAATGCATGAGAGAGCATGCAACCGGTTTCTGCTCTCTTTCACGTGAACTGTCTGTCATTTCCTCCCCGTCTGCCTCTTGCTGGTCACTTTCTTGTTCCAAATGCTGACTAGATGTGAACTGACTGTCAAGTTGACTGATGCAAATTGGCCAATTTGCAAGTTTCGTCGCGAATTTTGTCCGATATTAAAACTGTGGAAAGTGTTCGCGATCTAAATTCGTTCCAAGTGTTTAAAGATTCGATTGTGATTTATAATTCAAGTAACTTTAACGTGTGACTCTGTGAAATTAATCCTTACAATTTCAAAATGAAATGTGTAGTGCCTTCGTGTAAAAACCATAGAAGAAAAGGATCTGTAGGTGTTTCATTTCACAAGTGAGTAATTAATATGCTAATGTTTTGCATGTTTTTCATACAATGCTGAAGGCTTTTCCAATAGAAAACGAATGTTTAGCATTGTATGAAAATTTGTTTACATTGAGCAGCAGCCATGCTTGCTTGTGCAATTTGGCGCTCTGTTAGGTTGTAAACAAAAGCATGGCAGTGGGAGAAGTGATTGATTGATTGAATGCAAAGTGGCTCATTATTATTTCAAAGTCAAAGTCAATAGCGCTTTATTCAATACTAATCGTTATAAATTTTAAAAGAATATAAAGCAAATTCCAAACAATAAAATACAAAAACTTAATTTTTTAACAAAAATAAACAACAACACTAAATGTAGTAATAATGAGCTGAAACTTAAAAACTAAGCAACGAAAACACAAAAACTGAAAATTAAGACGGATAATTTGGACATTGTCATTCAACCATCAGTACCTAGATTGCCCCGTCTCAGCTCGATCAGCTTCAACGAATCTAGCAAATGACGATATTTTATCTTCTTATCGGTGGCCCGGCCATGTATGTGATATATGACTGGGATGCCGTCAGAATCAAAAACATATCGATTCATGTCGAAATACACGAATGCTTCTGGAGGAACGAGGCCAGTAGCGAGGCAAGTCGCAATATACCCGTCTTTCACTCACAGTTACAAATCTTGCGATATAATTCCGAAGAAGTTTCGATATGAGGATATCAACTCTCGTCACTTGAGCAGTTTGATAAATTCTCCTATTCGATATATGTATAGTGCTTCCAATCATTAACATTAAGACCTATTAAATTACACTTTCGTTTTAGACTTCCCAAATGTGAGATCGATTGCATTTTATGGAAAAATGCATTGGAAATTCCCGATTTGGGGATTCGGAATAGAACTTTTGTATGCTCTGACGGGACGGCAAGCCGTTATGAGTTGAGAGTGGACGCATTGCCCAGGAAATCTAAAAGTCCTGTTTGCTAGACTGTAAGCGGTGTATTGTATTCATAAGATTTAATAATTGATTCTGTATGTTTTTCAGAGTATCAATTCCAGTCAGACGTGTGCAATGAGAACTTTGCCCTCAGCATATGCATTTGCAAACGAGGTATTTAATATGGATATATTTTTTGAATGCATGCATTTCAAATATTTTTATAATGACTATCACATGCTTTCAAATATATATCTCGATTGTGTCAGAACAGTTTTTTAAATAGTACGAAAAAAGATTTTGAATGCATGCTGAAATTTGAAACTTTATTAATCGTAATATTTCCTTCCCCACTTCGATTGACCAACATTCCAAATCTAATATAAAAATATAATATCATTACAGGTTTCGACTATTTCTCCAGCTCCTCAAGAGATGCCTCGAAATGCGTTTCTTGATACGGTTTCAAAATAATGCAAATATTTAACAATTTCTACATATCAATTTCTTTGCAGACTCCCAACTGTATATATTCTGACAACAGAGAAGAGTCCCAGCCGATGAGTATTGAAAATGTAAGAAAGATATTGCAAGACAAACATGTCGCTAATTTGACTTTTTCCAGATGTTAATTTGTGCTCCTCCATCAATTGGAGTGGAGGTATACCAAGAGATGGACACAAATACAAATCTCGATTCGGTAAGATAAGTTTTGTAAATTGTACGAAAAAAGATTTTGAATGCATGCTGAAATTTAAATCTTTATTAATTCGAATATTTCATTCCCACTTCGGTTGACCTACATTCCACATCGAATATAAAATATAAAAATATAATATTACAGGTTTCGACTATTTCTGCAGCTTCTCAAGAGATGCCTCAAAATGTATTTCTTAATACGGTATGAAAAATAATGCAAATATTTAACAATTACTTCACAGACTACCAACTGTATATATCCCGACGACAGAGGAGAGGGCCAGCCGATGAATATTGAAAATATAAGAAAGATATTGCAACACAAACATGTTGCTAATTTGACTTTTTCCAGACGTTAGTTTGTGCTCCTCCATCAATCGGAGTGGAAGAATATCAAGAGATGAACAAAAATACATATCTCGATTCGGTAAGATAAGTTTTGCCAACATTTAACAATTTTTATAGCCGCATTTTTTTGCAGACGGAAGGTGTGTATATTTTCAAGATGGAAGGGAGTGCGAACAGATGCGAAATCAAAACGTAAGCATCATATTTAAAACAATTTTCTTGCTAATTTAACTTATTTTCAGATATTCAATGGTGATACCCAGCGTTTGGAAGTGCAGTAGAAGCAAAAAAATTCGTTTCCACTGTAAGTTTTACATTAACTTATAAATATTCCGAAGTGCTTTCCTTCAGAAGATAACTCCATTAGTTTGAATATTTAGTGAATTTAAATTCTAAACAAGTCATTATGTTCGTTTTTAAATTTTTTTGCGATTATGAGTGAAATACAAATAAAACTTTGCTCACAATATTAACAAAAATTTAAATTTAGTCGTTGCGACATTTCAGTATACTGTACCTTTATCAGAAGATAAAGTTAACTGAAATGTGGTTACAATTCAATAAACACTCCTGTGTTGACATTATGTTAAATTTAGCTTGCGTTTGATTCACAGTAATATCAATTTTACCTTTACCTTAAATTACCTGTTCGAATCGAAGATAGAACGATTCCTATATGACAGTTGAACGAAATATATTAAGTTAAGATCAGTTGCTGGAAAGCATTTGCTGTATCAATTACCAAATTTTATAATAATGGATTTTTAAAATTGTGGGTGCGCATTTGATTTTAAAGCATACGTAACTTATAAACATCGTATCGGAAATGTACGGATAAAATGTTTTTGTTATGTAACTCTTTCTTTTAAATTCCAACTATAAACATGGAGTTCGTGACTATTTGCTTTCACATAAGAGATTAAGAGCCTTGAATTTTTGGTAGAAAAATACCACACAACATATCAGTGACCTACTCGCTTGTGCTGAACGAATGCGCTGTTTTTTTTTTAGACTCTGAAAAAAAATTAAAAATAAAATTTCCTTTTTTAAGTGCTGTTTATTATTAAATTAACTATCCAGATATCGGTATTTCGAAGAAAAGTTATCCTCTTCATCAGTGGCGGTATTCCGAAGCATACATATCTATGTTTATTAACTAATGCTAAGATACATACATATTTATGTTTATTAACTAATGTATCTTTTCTGCCATTAAATGTGAAAGGTATAAATATTCGGATGATTGTAAGAAAAGCTTCAGGATACCGCCATTGATGAAGAGGATAACTTGTCTTTGAAATGCCGGTATCTGGATAGCAAATTTAATAATAAATAGCACTTAAAAAAGGGAGTTTTATTTTTTTAATTTTTTCAGTATCTTTATAGGTGTCATTACTCCTGAAATGCAAATCGTTTGTTTGGACTGGTTGATTCATAAAACCAGTGAATTATTGGAATGCCAGAATGATATACTATTCCGATCACCAGATTGGTATGCATAACTTACGGCTCTAAACTAGCTTTTTTAAATCTGCCTTCAGATTGTCGGTGACCCGTCTGGTGCCGCGATCCGGTCACGAATAACTAACGCGAATGTACTAAAAGTAATATTTAAATAATCATCTTCATTTTGATCCTGTCTTTATTGTAGCATTCCGGGAGTTTAAAGCATACTATTTTTAAATATAAAATTTATCACGATCATCGATCAAAACTGATTTCCCGAATAGGATCCTTATGGCTGCGCTATAATAAGTTAGATTAAAAATTGGTATTTGTGATAGCAATAACTTTATGTTCGCTTTTGTTGAAGTCTGCTATTAATTAGTTATACAATGTGCTGTTTTAAATGTGTAAGTAATTTTGTCTTCGTCGCAGTGTTCAAATAAATATTAAGAATATTAAATCAAACTTAGGCAACGAACACTGGTGCTGATCTAACTAACATCATCATAACACGGCTTGAAGAGAAGATCAAACGCTTACAAGAGAGGCTAAAGATAAAAAATAGAACAATTCGCAATTTCAGAAGTCGACTTCAATGAAGGCCACGAAATCCCACTTCAGCCAAAGACCTTCTACATGTTCTGCGAGACCGAAACCTGATTTGTGAGAGCACTCGTGAACATTTGAGTTCCATAAGCGACTTACCATCACAAATATTAAACCTCCAGCTCACGAAGGCCAAATCAGGAAAAAAGGCTAAGGCGTACGACGAGAAATTGAAGACATTTGCTCTTTCCTTGAACTTTTTGTCACCAAGAGCATACGAGTACGTGAGAAATACTTTAAATGATTGCCTTTCACATAGCAGAACTCTCCGACGCTGGTACGAAAAAGTGGATTGTTCGCCAGGCTTTATTAAAGAATCTTTCGATACGATCCAGAAAGTAGTTAGTTTAGCTGGAGAACATGAATCCATAGTAGTCAATTTAATTTTTGACGAAATGCACATTCGACAGCATATTGGCTGGGATGGCAAAAAAGCACATGACTTTGTAGACTACGGCGATGGAGGGAATAGTAATGTTGTAGCAACACAGGCACTCGTGTTTTTGGCCGTATGCATTAATAAATCCTGGAAAATCCCCCTTGCATATTTTCCTATAGCCGGTATTTCCGCCGAGCAAAAAGCAAACATAACGGCACTATGTGTTCAGCATTTGGCAGAAACCGGAGCTAAAGTCATAGGTATCACTTTTGATGGAGCTGCAGCCAATCTCACCATGTCGAAATTATTAGGATCCCATGTACGAAATATATATTTATCTAAATATATAACTCTTGAAGGCAGTGACGAACATTATATACTTCATCCAGATCCATGTCACATGCTGAAATCGGTGGGAAACACCTTAGCCAATTTAGAAGTGCTTGTTTACCATGAAGGGAAAGATATTAAGAGGGGTTTTTTTAAATCACTTCTCGATTTGCAAGAAAAAGAAGAGCTCCATCTTGGAAATAAATTGGGGAAAGCGCATATCTACTTTAGTCGACAGAAAATGAAGGTTCGATTAGCCGTGCAAACGTTGAGCAGGTCCATTGCAGATGCCTTTGGTTTTTGCCGAGAAGTCCTTTGATTAAAAGAATTCGCCGGTAGTGGAGCAACATCGAAATTCGTTTCTCATTTCAATGATTCATTTGATGTGCTCAGTAGCAGGAAGCTGACGGTATATGAGCCCCTCAAGCAGGTGCTTTGCGAAAGAAATATTAGTGCAGTCCTGGAATTTACAGATGAGGCAATTAACTACATTAAAGAACTCAAACTTATTTCAGGGATGAAAATAATAGATTCAAAGCGAAATGTAGGCTTCGTAGGCCTTATTCGAGCACTACGAAACATAAGAACTATCTACGATAACTTCATTCTGAACAATGTTTTGAAGTTCCTGCCATTGTATAAAATTAACCAGGACCACATTGAATTACTTTTCGGTTCAATTAGATCGGGCCTTGGCTATAATAACAATCCGAAAGCTAGTCAATTTAATAGTCGATTAACAAAATTAATGGTCAGGTGACAAATAAGGGAGGGAGGAATTGGCAATGCACTTCCATTAGAATATATTCCAATACTAAGGCACGAGAAGTCTACCCTGCAGCAAATCAACACTAGCACAGAACGATACGCAATGACAGACGCCGAAGGAGTTGACACAACACAGTTGGATGATCAATTTCTTATAGAAGATAGCTATGCAGCTGATCCATCGAAGCTTTCTCTTTACGTGGATTACGTCATCGAGTATATTGCGGGCTTTGTCGTCTTCAAACTTTGCAAAGCTCTGCAATGTAATGGATGCATAAAAGCACTGAAAGGTACTGCTGACAAGGCATCGCTTATATTAATTAAGAGTAGAGGACTTCTTGAAGTGCCTTCGAATTGCGTTGTGAAGATTTGCTAGGAAGTAGAGAAAAACATTCGCTCGTATAAACATCGAAGTGAGCAGAATATTTTGTCATCAAAAGCATATGCCTTAATTATTTCGGCTTTTATGAAACTGTGCATTGGAATGCCCTTATTTGAAAAGCATACAGAGCACCTAATGAATTGCCATCATTATGGTCTTCTGATAAAGCTGGTGATAGAAAAATACGCCAAAACTCGCTTCCATTTCATGGCGAAAAAGCGGTCTGAGAAACTTTCGCTACGACAATATCTAAGCAAAATGACCCATTTCAAAGGCATGTAGATTAAGGATGCTCTTAGCTTTTAATTATTCTTGAAGTACGTAGCTGTAAATTTTACATATAAGATAATATCCTAACGATAATTAAGACATAATCATGAATTGAAATAAGAGCGCATCGAAAGCCGTAATTCTGCCAAAGCCGTGTCCCAAGCCCGGTTGCAAAAGGAAGAGGGAGGCTCTGAACTTTTATCTGAGTAGGTTACCACAAGCTATATGAAGCACTCTTCAGAACTTGAAAATAGGAATCAGGAAATAGATCTTTTCTGAAGCATGTTTTTATGCATGAATTCACGAGTAAAATACTCACGGGACTCATCAACAACCCAGAAAAGAAGTGAAATAAATCGCTTGCTTTAAAATATACAACAAATGAAGATGCCACAAAATGATAGTATATTTCACGGAGCCAGTGTAAAATCAATAAACCTGTTGACATTGGCCGCTTGACAGGACTTGACTTTTTGAATCTTAAAAATTGCATATACGTATGATAGTTTCCTGTTCCTTTTACTTAATTTATTATATTATTATTAATGTGAATTCTCTTACTAAAAGCGTAAACGTTCCTTTTTTTAATGTATCTTCCTTTTGTTATAATTTTCTTTGTAAACGATTGTTGACTGCATTTGAGCACTGGTGTAATTCCACTGTTTTCCAGCTTTTAACCTCATATTGATTGAGTGAATTTCATGTTAATTGTTGTTTGATTCTATCTATCTATCTACTCATGATAAATATTAAATTTTCATTCATTCACAAATGTATCTCGGGAAGAAAATATTCTCCATTAGTAAAATCGATGATAATTGATTGAACAATGCTCGATGTATATTTTCAAATACGTAACCAGTTTTAGGTATGTGAAAACTGAAAATATAGCAATATTACTGTCTTTGTGATGCATACAAATTGAAATAAACATAATGGCTAGTAAAAATTGATTTTGCAAAACTCAGCAATATTTATTTCATCTTTGCATATACTTTGAATTTAATTTTAAATTTGCGCGCTAAATTCAATTCGTAATTTTTGCCCTTTTGTCTACTCCTTTGGCTTGTTTACAGCTGAAAGGCCGGGGAAGGGTCGCAAGGGTTGTTGCAACCACAAGGTCGAATGGTTGTCCACCCCAGAATTATTTAATTACTCAATGGAGTTGGCTTTCTTGAACTCTCTTTCGTGTGGTAATGTCAAAGTTGATCTTGGCTCGTGCTCTAACTACAACAATGCAGTAGGAAAGATTGGCTTATGGCGGCCTTTTTATAAACAATTTCAAAATCACACTTCCTTCATTTTTGTATAACGTTATACAAAAAAATATTAGAATATTTGCATAAATAGATATAATATAGATTGAAGCCGCAAATATTTTAAAATTAAGACGGCGGATAAGAACTACCAATATTGAATTTCAATACTACTAATATATCCGTCAAACTCATGTCACAGGCCCGATTGAAACAGGAGCAGGGAAGTATTTTTAATTTTATACAAAAAACTCAATTTTACGTTCTCTTTTCATCTCTCAGCAAAATAAGACATTGGTGAACTCTTTCCTACCCAAGATTGGTTTCTTTTTTTCCAAATTCAAAACCATTGTATCTAATCGATCTTTATGAACCAAATCAAACTCAAAAATATAAATAAAAAACTCAAAAATTTAATGGCCGACATTGCTCTCTAAATTTAAGCAATAATAAGTCAAAGAATTCGTCACAGACGACATCAAATTTTATAAATAGAAACTATTATGTAAATGTATGTAAAATCAACGCAGTCTATTCAAAAATTAAATATAATGCTGTGAGCATAACAAAATTTTGACTATCTAAAAGTGCATGAACCTTCTAATGTAACTTCATCAAAAAAGGGTACCTTAGGCTTTCAAACTTAACTCTTGTTCGAATATAATTTTCTAGTAGCTATATAATCCATCTGATTGAATTTATATTTCTAATAAGTATCATCATCATCAAATGAAACTGCATTTCGAAAGTAAAATTCAGTTAACTGGGTCAAATAAGCTACCTACTATTAAAACAAAAACGGAATGGATTAACAAAGTTGATTTAAATTCTTTCCAAATGAATTCAATATTCAGGCATAAAATTTCCTTCACATTCATAAAATTTCAAATTTTGGCGCCAAAGACGCCTACTAGGTTTAACCATTTCCACAACACCCTTGTTCCTGGCATAAAATTTTGTCTACATTTGCTGGCATCAATCTTATGCTCTTTGATGGAAGCTGCACTCTAACCGTCAATGGGGGTGTTTTCAGAAAGCTATCTTGCGTGTCATTGAGTAATTAAATAATACTGGAGTGTACAACTACGACACAATGTGGTCGCAACAACCCCTGCGACCACTTTTCCTACTGCTACGCTCTTGTTTACAACCTAGAGAGCCAAATTGCACAAGCAAACATGGCTGCTGCTTAATGAAAACAAGTTTTCATGCTATCCTAAAAAATTGTTTTTATTTGAAAAATCTTCACCATTATGAGGAAAACATGCAAAACATTAACAAATACTTAACTTATCTGTGAAAGGAAACGCTTACAGATCCTTTTTGACTAGAATTTTTAAACGAAAGCACTACACATTTCACTTTGAAATTGTAAAGTAATTTCACAGTGTCACACGTTGAAGTTACTTGTATCATAAACTTCAATTGAATTTTTAAACACTTCGAACGAATTTAAATCGTGAACACTTTCCACAGTTTTAATATCGGATAAAATTCGCGACAAAACCTGCAAATTGGCCAATTTGGCGTCCAATCTGCATCAGTCAACTTGAAAGACAGATCGCATCTAGTCAGCTTCTGGAACAAGAAAGTGACCAGCATGAGGCAGATGGGGAGGAAATGAAAGACACATCGCTTGGAAGAGAGCAGAAACCGGTTGCATGCTCTCTCATGCATTTGATATGAGCTGAGCCTATCTGAGTTGCGTGTAGCCCTCCATTTCTTATTGCTCTGAGCAGGAACGGCCCAATGCAAATGGAACACGGCTTTTTCTTGTGATCAATTCTCTCTGTTGATAAGGAGGATTCTTCTTATTATCATATGTTTTGTTGTATTGGCTGTGTAGTTTGGCTAGCCCAGAAAGTGTTTTCGCATGTAAGCAAGCTCTTTTGTGCAAAGTTTGTTGGGAATTCCAGTGTACCAGCTTTCTCCCATTCACAATTTCAAATTGCCGCCACAACTTCTCCACCTTCCTTTGGGCACTCCTACCTTTTCCTTTGTGTATTTATTTATTTTCATTAACATTTTTCCGATTTCCCTATAATTTTCAATTCCCCATCATCACAATCCAACCCTTTTCCCTTATTTTCAACCAAAATAATAAATATATACTAATAATTTCAATTTTCCCACTAACAACATTCCATTGATTAATCCCCACTAACAAAATTTCATTCTATAGATTTTTTTTAACCAATTCTATTCACTAGTTCCCACTAACAATTTTTATTTTTTTATACTAACGAAAATTAATTCACGTTTCTCTACTAAAAAAATTCCATCTCATACCCAGATGCATCGTTGAAGTTGCTTATTAGATGATTGGGAGATCGACAAGACATGGCTCCATTTGGCTGCGTCGCGAATACTCGACTAGGCTCCCCGGGGCGCAGTGAAGCACTCTTTTTGGGGTATCGGCAAAATCAGTAATTTCCGTAATGTATATGTGACACTTTGCATTCAATCAAGCGCTTCTTTGATGATGCAAATTGCCATATATGCAAATCAATTGATACTATTGGGTTTGTCGATACGGGAAAAAAGATGTGTGGGTGGCGGAATTGAAGTGTAACGAATTTCGATTACGTTACCCAAATGTGGCAGTGGTAATTGAAAATGAAAAAGATATTGCGGAATCGGATTGGATGGAAGTGAAGAATGCGGGATTAAGTTGTTGGGATGGAGGGGGTCAGTATTTGATTTTGCAAAGAAGAGGGAGTTTTTTCGGTTTTTGGTGGAGTTAGTATTTGGCTGGTAAGGATAAGGGAGTTTTCTGTGCGGGATAAAAGTGATTTTTGGGGGTTTTAAAATTGGGAAAAAAGGGAGTTTTGGGTAGAGAATGTGATTGTGAGTTAAATAGATTTTTTGAAGTTTTAGTGACGAAGGAGGAGAGTGGAAGGATTGAGAATGTGAGGTAAATATTGGATTTTGTGGAGACAAGGGATTTGATTTTGCGCGGGGTGAAAAAAAAGAGTTTATTAATTTGAGGTGCGGGAAGGCGAAAATTGTTGTCAGAAGTTTTGGTTTGAAATTCAGCGGAAAACAAACAGATAAATCAGAAATGAAAGGAATGAATTTAGAAAAACGTTACTAACTATAAATTAAAAGAAAAAGGAAAATTTGCCGATAGAAGATGGAGTGGAGGAATCAATTAGTGCGAATAAAAGTGGCCGTTACGTTTTTTTTTGTGGTTTAGTGATTTTAAATTACAATTTAGTTTCCAGCGACCCCACGCTTCTTTTGTTGTATTGCACCGGGCACTCGGAGTTCTGCAGGGAAAGAAGTGAGTACAATTTTGGTTTTTTTCTTTTTTTAAAATATTTTATGAATTATAGTATCACATTGTTCAGTAGTTTGATTATTATATTCTCTATAATCTTGAATTATTTTATGTTGGTATATTCTAGTTTTTTTTATATTGCTTCAAATTTCGAAGGAGGTTTTTAATAGTTTTTTTTCATTGATTCTCTTCTCATACTTTGGATTTGGATTATAATTTGTAAATAAAAAACGGCCATGTCACATTAAGAGCCATATTTTTCATTTCTCAGAATGACCTCCCCTTTCCCGTCCTTTTCCCTTTGTGCTAGTTATAATATGTAAGGTGGCTCAGGACGAGCAGAGGGTGTCCCGGAAGACCCACGACACGACTGAGCGCTAGCCAGCCTCAGTATGCCACCCCGGGCTACACACTCCCTCTGCTAAAACTTAATGTCTGCAACTGCGGTGACTTCCCTGGTTGCTACATATGGCGCCCAAAGCTTTGGCCTTTGTTTTTTGTTGATTATTTCATTTTTAGTAGCACCGTTTGTTGCTTGGCTACATATGGTGCCCAAAAAGTTTTAGGTTTTGTTGTTTATTTCATTTTTAACAGCACCATTCGTTGCTTTGCAACAAATGGCGCCAAAGTACGGTTTTTTAATGGTTATAGCCTGATTTTGATTGTCTTTTTATTCTAGTTTTAATGTTTTAATTTTTCCGATTTGTTAGGCTTGAGTACCTGGAGTGCCTGACTTGCATAGTGGTCTGAGAATTCTAGGGAAATTATTTTTTTTGTTTTGTTAGAAATTTTGATGAATTGTTAAATAGTAATAGTTTCGGTTTAATTGATCGATTTTGATCACGGGATTTACCGCAGTTGCAGTGGCGCCTACCGTGCTGACTTGTGTTTGAAGTCTCAACCGGCTATGATAGTGGTCAAGCTGTGGCAGTGTGGATGTTGGTTGGGATCAACCGAATTTCATGTCGTTGGTTATATCTCCCTGCACGGGATAGTTGGACTTGGATCCAACTCTTGGAACTAGCCAACGCTTTCGGCCCTTTCATCATCTATCTGGTGGTAGCTTTGGGATTTGTGCGGCTCTTGTCCGAGCCATTATGAAGTCCGTCGAGTTTCATAATGGTCTCGTAGTCGGTCCTTTGTGGCGACAATTTGAGCGGAGTCCACCTTCAAGTACCATTGCTATGCGTCAGGCAATGTTGCAGTGTGTCTCCTTTGTGTCTCGTAAAATTTTAACATCCATCCCATTTAATTACCTTTATTTTTCCTTTTAATAGGGGGATCATTTTGAGAAATGAAAGCATATAATTGTATTTAATCATCATACACTTGCGCTCATTTCACTTGCTTTTTACTATACATTTTCTTTTATCTCGCCATCATATTGAAAGTTTAGGGTTTTATCATTGATTGTTTAATAGTTACTGTTAGGTTACTTGGTTGTTTTATCTTATTGGGGAATGTAGGTCTAGCTTAGTTATAGATTATTGGGCTTAATTAGGGTTTATGATTTAGATTAGTTTTAAATAAAGGGGTTTACGGTTTTTGTTAGCTTAGAGTAATTTCAGCTAGTTTTAATCTTAATGATTGAGTTTGGTTTAGTTAGTTTTGGGTTGGAGTAGTTTTAGATTGAGTTTGATCATCGAGTTTAATTTGGGTTTATCAGTTAGGTTTTGGTTAGGGTTAATTTTTCAGTATTGTATATTATAGATAAATTTTATTTTAGCTAGTAAGTTTGTAAATTTTTGAATTTTATATATTTATTTACTTGTCGGCCTGTCCGTCTGCTATTTAATTTATTTTTAAAGACTCGTTTGTTTGTCCGTCTGTTGATTTATTAAATTATTTGTTTCGTATATATTGTCGGTGTTGTCCATCTGTTCATTGATTTTAACATTTTGAAATAATTTAGATGCTCTGTGGATTTTTTTTTTTTTTTTAAAGTGTCACCCTGTTTCCGCACACACGATATGAACATGACAATTCCACTCGCTGTACACTACGCTCTTCCCAGGATTTGCCAGATTCTCATTAACAGCATCCGTTCCGAGATAATGACCAGAAACATGAGTTGGATGAAACTTTTATTCCCATGCATAAATGGGGCTTCAAGTTTGATGGAGGCTCAGGTGGAATGGATGCTCGCCAGTTTGCATTCCGTGTTAGCACTCTGGCTCAAAGCTACGGTATTTCGGAGCGTGAATTGGGGTCGACCCTACATATTCTCCTGATAGGATCTGCTGAAAGCTGGTACTGGCAGATGCGTGAGCTGTATGGAGACTTGAGCTGGAGTCAGCTGAAATGTGAACTCATTGAGCGATTCGGATCTTGGCTTGATGACGCACATATTTAGGAAAAAATGTTCGCTCGCAAGCAAAGATCCCATGAGCTGTTCATCGAGTTCTTTGAATCCATTGAAGCGATTTCTCTCCAAATCAGGACTCCGATGAGGGACACGGATCTGCGAGACCTAGCTTTTAAGAACATGAATCTCTGACTGCAGGAGCATCTGGCTGAACATGAGTTCTCAACCACCCGAGATCTCGTCAGAATGTGTTGCCGAATTGAAGTCACATAGCGGAAATGGATAACCTTCGATATCCAGTTCAGACATGTGGAGTCAATTTTGTGCAACTGCATGACGAATTTTCGGCTGGTTATGATTCATGTCGCCGGTCCGGTGTCCTCCCTACCGAAGCACATCTGGCTATCCCCTTGCAATCATTTTCTCGGGTAATTGGAATTCAGTCAACTAGGTCTGTAGATGTTTCCACACAGACGTCGCTGCCTGAGGTCCAATTTCATCAAATAAATTCCCTAGACGTGACTTGCGACTTTGATTCTGACTGCAAGCCTAACCGCAAGCGGCAAGGATCAAAGTCACGATTCCACAGATCATAGAAATATTTTGTCACGCAACGGTTTCTCAAGCGACCGTGCGTTTAGTCAATTGTGGAATCGCACGAAGACAAGCGGCCTTATTCTGAGATCAGTAGTAAGGGACGCAAATTGAAAGGTCTGTTAGACAGTGGTGCAAGCGTTAGCATCCTGGGAGCGGGAGTCCTTCACCTCGTCCGTGACCTTGGTTTGTATCTTCATTCGATGCACAGCAATGTCAAGACGGCATCAGGCGATAAGGCTGACGTGTTGGGAGACGTTACTGCATTGGTTCAATTCAATAATCGAACTCGGTTGATTCGGTTTTGATTGTTCCGGCATTAACGTATTTTTTTATCTCGGCATTGATTTTTGGGACGCTTTTAACATCGCGCCAGTTTTTTTGCCCCTGTCTGCAGAATCTTTTATGTCCACACCAATCCCCTTGAGACGTTCTTCTCTTGCGGGTTGTGACTCATCCGAAGTTGTTGACCACCACCTATCTTCCATCGATAAGGTGAAGCTGAGCAAAAGCATCCCGATTTCCAAAATGTCATTTTCAGTATTGTATATTATAGACAATTCCAATTTTTATTTTAGCTAGTAAGTTTTAAAACTTTTGAATTTTATATATTTATTTTATTGTTTCCGCACACACGATATGAACATGACAATTCCACTCGCAGTACACTACGCTCTTCCCAGGATTTGCCAGATCCTTATTCACAGCATCCGTTCCGGGATAATGACCAGGCACATGTGTTGGATGAAACTTTTATTCCCATGCATAAATGGGGCTTCAAGTTTGATGGAGGCTCAGGTGGAATGGATGCTCGCCAGTTTGTGTTCCGTGTTAGCACCCTGGCTCAAAGCTA
Organism: Odontomyia ornata; assembly: GCA_963969285.1. NCBI lineage: Eukaryota > Metazoa > Arthropoda > Insecta > Diptera > Stratiomyidae > Odontomyia > Odontomyia ornata. Next base: position 191,950,803 of record OZ017742.1, on the reverse strand, counting down.
CGGTATTTCGGAGAGTGAATTGGTATCGACCCTACATATTCTCCTGATAGGATCTGCTGAAAGCTGGTACTGGCAGATGCGTGAACTGTATGGAGACTTGAGTTGGAGTCAGCTGAAATGTGAACTCATTGAGCGATTTGGATCTCGGCTTGATGACGCACATATTTGGGAAAAAATGTTCGCCCGCAAGCAAAGATCCCATGAGCCGTTCATCGAGTTCTTTGAATCCATTGAAGCGATGGTCTCCAACTCAGGCCTCCGATGAGGGACACGGATCTGCGAGACCTAGCTTTTAAGAACATGAATCTCTGACTGCAGGAGCATCTGGCTGAACATGAGTTCTCAACCACCCGAGATCTCGTCAGAGTGTGTCGCCGAATTGAAGTCACATGGCGGAAATGGATAACCTTCGATATCCAGTTCAGACATGTGGAGTCGATTCTGTGCAACTGCATGACGAATTTTCGGCTGGCGGGTAATTGGAATTCAGTCAACTAGGTCTGTAGATGTTTCCACACAGACGTCGCTGCCTGAGGTCCAATTTCATCAAATAAATTCCCTGGACGTGACTTGTGACTTTGATTCTGACTGCAAGCCTAACCGCAAGCGGCAAGGATCAAAAGGATCAAAGTCACGATTCCATAGATCATAGAAATATTTTGTCACGCAACGGTTTCTCAAGCGAGCTTGCGTTGAGTCAATTGTGGAATCGCACGAAGACAAGCGGCATTATTCTGAGATCAGCATTAAGGGACGCAAATCGAAAGGTCTGTTAGACAGTGGTGCAAGCGTTAGCATCCTGGGAGCGGGAGTCCTTCATCTCGTCCGTGACCTTGGTTTGTATCGTCATTCGATGCACAGCAATGTCAAGACGGCATCAGGTCATAAGGCTGACGTGTTGGGAGACGTTACTGCATTGGTTCAATTCAATAATCGAACTCGGTTGATTCGGTTTTTGATTGTTCCGGCATTAACGTATTTTTTTATCTCTGGATTGATTTTTGGGACGCTTTTAACATCGCGCCAGTTTTTTTGCCCCTGTCTGCAGAATCTTTTATGTCCACTCCAGTACCCTTGAGTCGTTCTTCTCTTGCGGCTTGTGACCCATCCGAAGTTGTTGACCGCCACCTATCTTCCATCGATAAGGTGAAGCTGAGCAAAAGCATCCCGATTTCTAAACGTCATTATTCAGGTACTGCTCATTACACGGTCAATACTCATTATAGTGGTGAAATTGAACTGCTGAATGAGGTGCACTATAATTCGGATGGAGCATTGCCTGCCGGAAGGAGCCAGTTAAGTGACGGATACTGGAGCTCACCCATCAACTAAACAGAAACCAGACAGAGTATTTCCATGGTGTGAAGTCCAGTGAATGTCTCCTTTTTTTGTTTTTTTGTTACCCCTGCCGACATTCCTTGTTTGCCCAGCTGAATGAGACACTCAGAGTCTTGGTCGTCCCCACGATTGTTGCAAATTCTGGCGTACCAACTTTCTCCCATTAGCAACTTCAAATTGCCGCCGCAACTTCTCCACCTTGCTTTGGGCACTCCTACCTTTTCCTTTGTGTATTTATTTATTTTCATTAACATTTTTCCGATTTCCCTATAATTTTTAATTCCTCATCATCATAATCCTACCCTTTTCCCTTATTTCCAGCCAAAATAATATAATATATACTAATAATTTCAATTTTCCTACTAACAACATTCCATTGATTAATCCCCACTAACAAAATTTCATTCTATACATTTTTCCTAACAAAACCTAGTTCCTTCCTTCATACTAACTAATTCTATTCACTAGTTCCCATTAACAAATTTTATATTTTTTATACTAACGAAAATTAATTCACGATTCCCTACGAAAAAAATTCCTTCTCATACTCAGATGCATCGTTGAAGTTGCTTATTAGATGAATGGGAGATCGACGAGACATGGCTCCATTTGGCTGCGTCACGAGTTCTCGATCGGGGGTCTGCTGGAATCCTGAGTTCAAGTCCCCCGGGCGCAGGGAAGCACTCTTTTTGGGGTATCGACAAAATCAATAGTTTCCGTAATGTATATGTGACACTTTGCATTCAATCAAGCGCTTCTTTGATGATGCAAATTACCATATATGCAAATCAATGGATACTATTGGTTTGTCGATACGGGGAAAAAGATGTGTTGGGTAGCGGAATCGAAGTGTAACGAATTTCGATTACGTTACCCAAATGCGGCAGCGGTAATTGAAAATGAAAAAGATATTGCGGAATCGGATTGGATGGAAGTGAAAAATGCGGGATTAAGTTGTTGAGATGGAGGGAGTCAGTATTTGATTTTGCAAAGAAGAGGGAGTTTTTTTTCGGTTTTTGGTGGAGTTAGTATTTGGCTGGTAAGGATAAGGGAGTTTTCTGTGCGGGATAAAAGTGATTTTTGGGGGTTTTAAAATTGGGAAAAAAGGGAGTTTTGGGTTGGGAATGTGATTGCGAATTAAATAGATTTTTTGAAGTTTTAGTGACGAAGGAGGCGAGTGGAAGGGTTAAGAAAGAGAGGTAAATATTGGATTTTGGCGAGACAAGGGATTTGATTTTGTGCGGTGTGAAAAAAAAGAGTTTATTAATTTGAAGTGCGGGAAGGCGAAAATTGTTGTCAGAAGTTTTGGTTTGAAATTCAGCGGAAAAAAAACAGAAAAATCGAATAAAAGAGGCCGTTACGTTTTTTTGTGGTTTAGTGATTTTAAATTACAATTTAGTTTCCAGCGACCCCACGCTTCTTTTCTTGTATTGCACCGGGCGCTCGGAGTTCTACAGGGAAAGAAGTGAGTACAATTTTGGTTTTTTTCTTTTTTAAAATATTTTATGAATTATAGTATCACATTGTTCAGTAGTTTGATTATTATATTCTCTATAATCTTGAATTATTTTATATTGGTATATTCTAGTTTTTTTTATTGCTTCAAATTTTGAAAGGGGTTTTTAATAGTTTTTTTTCATTGATTCTCTTCTCATACTTTGGATTTGAATTATAATTTGTAAATAAAAAACGGCCATGTCACATTAAAAGCCATATTTTTCATTTCTCAGAATGGCCTCCCCGGTTCCCGTCCTATTCCCTTTGTGCTAGTTATAACAGGGTGTCCTGGAAGACCCACGACACGACTGAGCGCTAGCCAGCCTCAGTATGCCACCCCGGGCTACACACCCCCTCTGCTAATACTTAATGTCTGCAACTGCGGTGACTTCCGTGTTTGCTATAAGTTTTTCTATTCAAAACGTTGCGAATTAGGATTTCGAGTGTGACGAACGATAATAAGGTGATAACTGAATAATTACGCAGGGAGAAATTGCGAAGACTTTGATATGGTTCTAGAAAATTTCAAGTTTTGTGAATATTGGAACAAATGAGGCGCATAGCTAAAAATTGATACTATAAAAGCCATCCCCAGCCAGCAGGAGTGTCGTTTCATAGGTAAGTATTGATATAAAGAAGAAGAATGAAAAACAGTATTTATAAATCTTGTTTTTCAACGAAACTTGCTTCGGCCAAATTGTGTTTACATTATGGTGGTGGCCATTTTATAAGGTTAACTTTCACACAATTTTTTCCAAAATATTTGGAACTTTTAACGTATAATTGGCAACCTCGTTGTGTTTTTTGATCTTATTAAAATTTCATGCAAATTATTAACAAATTTTTATGATTCATACATAAGATAGAAATAAAAATATTTTGATGCTTCAGGTAAAGGATGCACTTCTAGTTTCTAACGAAAATTTAATGTACAAAGATATTAAAAAATTATTTCCATCGCTTATACGTATGTATTTTCAAATCGTTAATGTGTTATTTTATCTGATATACAAGTATTTTCGCTTGAAACACGCAAGCTCCTTCAGATTTCACTGAGGAAGCTTGAGTGATTCAAGCGAGATCTCACTGAAGAAGCTTGAGTGTTTCAAGCGAAATACCATTATATACGATAAAATAACACATTATGTATGTAGTGACTGCCTTTTCAAATTGCACTCTAAAATGGCACTAATAATTTTACTTCATTCATTAAAAAGGTTAAATAGCAATTTCCTTCAATATTACGCCTTAATTCCACCGAAGCCATTCCCAAATCAGGTCAAAAGAAGAGGGAGGCATAAGTCAGTACATAAAATATATTATTTACGAAATTCTGAAGGAATTCTTAATCATTTCTCAGTCATGAAATCACACTTATATTCATATAAACATTTTCGAGTCTTCTATTTAACTAACTTTGGAAACCTCAATTAAGCCCAAATTTAAAATTTTCTGCCACATTGTATTTCAATTTCTAATTTTATTAAATCTATGCCCAACAGGCATTAACGCCCTTTGAAAATTAGAACAAAATATGAACACTTGTGGCGCATCGGAAATCATATCAGAGATGTTGGTTGATCCTTCGAGGAACGGAACAAATGGAGAGGTTATGCTCATATAAACTCCATAGGAAATGATATGACCCAAAACTGACGATAGATACAAGCCATATGGTAGCAATTTGCATATGTATTAGTCGGCCTACTATGGACAAGCTTCCGGTAGCTGTCACCCAACCGCGGCATTATCAAATGCTTATATTTCGTCATACATACTATTTTCCGAATAAAAAACGTGCCGAACGCATTCCGTGCATGCTATAAATTCACCTTGTATAGCCCATTGTGCTCCTAAACTTTCCAATACGAGCAAATGAAGCACACGTTTTGCACCTTCGACTGATAGCTCAGCGTTGAGATGTAAACAAACTCCTATAAATTCACTTTGGAAGGCGATAAAAACTAAACGGGTATAAGAACTGAAATAATTTTCACTTCACTAGGAGCGCTATTGTGTTCTCCGCGAATCATCTGGATTTCACTGTAGAAATCCGTCTCTAAACCGTACAAAACCTCGAATTTTTGTTGGCACCTCCACAATTCTTCATATAACGCCATGTAAGTTAGCCAGCAAAGTCGGCCTACTAATGGTCATGTGTGTGGTAGTAAGCGCTGCTGCCATATGGCTTGTATCTATCGTCAGTTTTGATATGACCACGTTCCTGAGACTAATTGTCATTTATTTCAAATAATTTCCAATTTCTCTAAACATGGACTCGAAATTTACCTGGCGCGTGAGATACGATTCGGAATTTAGTCGTTTTTTCGGTTTGAGAACGTGTCCAAAGGTGCATATTGACTGTAGTGAAAGTAATATTACACCTGGTTTAAGGATGACAACATTTTAAGGAGTGATATTGTAAATCGGAGAGAGGAAGTCAATAAGAAGTGTAATGTGCGTTATTGCTTGAAAACGATGGGTTATCGATACGAAAGTGTTTTCTATCCTAAGTGGCCATAATGTTTTATTCGTATTCAATGCTATTTTCTGGTTTTGTGAAGTGTTATTTGCAATAAAATCATATTTACGAGTGCATAAGCGTTTGTTTACTTTCTTTTGACTACCCATTAGGTTCCGCTTAACTAGCTTCAGAAGCACGGTAGCAGGGGTAGGTGCAAAAAGACACGTAGACGGGAGGCAGTCGCAGGGGCTGTTGCGACAGGGTGAACATATGGATGTCCACTCCGGTTTTATCTTGTTCCTCAAAGGGTTGATGTTCCTCTTGGAACAGGTAGCTAACAGGTACGGCCCTATGCTAATGGTACACTGATTTTTCTTGTCATCAATTCTCGCTGTCGATAACGAGAAATCTCCATAATATCATATGTTTTTTTTTCATTCGCTGTCAAATTCAGCTGTAAAAATGCGTAAACAAACTCGTATGCTGTGTAATTTTGATGTTAAAATCAGTGAAAATTCCTGATTTGTAAGTTGTGCATTAACAAGACAATAAGAGACAATCTATAGGTTAGATTGCAAGTGAGAAAACGTTATATTTCGACGGAAAAGTAAGAAAATGCAAAGAAGTTTCTAAAATATGGTGCATTGTGAAAATATGCAATAATAGAACGCACCGTAACATTTCATAGGTTAGTATCAACATCAAACGTAGAAAAGAAAAAAAAAATTTAGAAATGTTTTTTCACTCAAAATCACTGCTTCCAATTCATGCATGAATATGTTTACATTTTGGGGGCGACCATTTTATTCGATTGGTTTTCGCGTAGTAGCGCCTGCATTTTGGGGATAAGTTTTGCTAGCATATTGCTTGAATAATTTCATTGATGAAATCAATTTTATTTCTCTTTCCAGGAGTCTGTTAAATGATACTGTACATACGAATATATGGAGATGAAAATATAATTAATGGACAACAATCGGTAAACTTTTTACTTTTATAAATCTTATCTGGATCTCTAGACATCTTTTTATTTTTGCAGGCAAATGCAACGAGCTTAGCGACTACGATTTTTTGGGCAGACTACGACCGTTCACTCAGTGGTGATATGTACTGATTTAATCAGATCATATAGCTGAGCAAGCACACGGGAGCATGGTACTGACCAAATCAACTTCCGAAAAAATCAACATGGTCACGAAAATGAGATACTCTAACTATCTCTAAGCGAAGGCCCAAGAGGGGCTGTAGTGCTACAAAGAATAGAAGAGAGAAGGCAATTTACCGCCAGCTACGAGAAACTTTTATTTACTCTAAATAGTATACTAGAAAATGTTCAAGTGGCATGCATTGGAAAGCAACGCTTTGTTGCATACGGTGAGCACATGAACAACAAACGACACTTCAGCTCGTTAGTTAAGGCATTTACGCCCGCCGAGTCTGGCAGTGTGGGACTCCCATGGAGGGCACCCTTGGACTACCCACTAAACACCTCCCCTGTCAATCTGAGAACCCAACCTGGAACCGTTTGACACATTACTTCGGGCCAGGTCTCGTTTTGTTACGCCGTGGGGCGCCTTCAAGCTGGGGAGTCCCTTTCCTAGCCGGAGGGGAGAGGGGAAGAGGAAATGCCAGAAGAGCGATCCCCCAGCCCCAGCACCTCCGGCTGCTGTGAGTCCCTTTTATCTTTTAGGACTGCCCGAGCATAATGTGCCACCTGGTTCCATTTGTCAACCGATTCGAGCATCACCACAACTATATTATCAGGGGTGAGCTCTCCCGTCTCCCTGTAGAGTTCCCTTTGCAACCTGGCTCATTTGGTACACGCAAAAAATGTGTGACAGGCATTGTCCTCCTCTCCTGGGCAAAACCGACAATCGGGAGACCGTGACTTACCGATCTTGTGCAGGTAAGACTGAAAACACCCGTGCCCACTCAAAAGCTGGGTGAGATAGAAGTCAGTCTCACCATGCCTTCGATTTAGCCACGGTCTCACATCCGGGATGAGGCGCGCAGTCCACCTTCCCTTCGTGCAATTTACCCAAGACTGCTGCCAATCGTTGAGCGAGCATTGTCTCTCCTCGTGGACAACCATCTCCCTCGCATCCTCGTTTCGGTGCAGGTAAATAGCGCGGCGCTCTCTAGCAAGGAGGGCGACAGGTATCACGCCTGCAATCACTCTCACCGCCGAGTCGGAGACTGTTGGATACGAAGATGCAATTCTCAGTGCTCCTCTTCTCTGTACCTGTGCCAAACGTTTTCGGTATACCTCCTTGCTGAGAGCGTCGCCCCATACCTTTGCTAAGTACAATAGCACTGACCCTACAGCACTCATCAAGAGGCGTCTTCTTGATGGGCTGGGTCCCCCTACGTTGGCCATAAGTCGACTCAGGGCCGATATTCCCGAAGCAGCCTTCTCAGCCGTTGCCCTGATTTGCTCAGAGAAACTCATCTTCGAGTCGATCAGTAGCCCCAGGTACTTCACCGCTGGCTTCGATTCGATTTGTATATCTCCAATACTGATCATCCTTACTCTAGGGATTCTCTTTTTTGTCAAGATGACCACTTCGGTCTTCTCCAGTACTAAACTGAGGCCGCGAGCAGTCATCCAGTCCCTCACTCGGCGCACTAGCATACCTAGCCTAAGTTGCGCTTGTTCAACGGTGCGTCCGGTGACCAGAGCCGCAACATCATCCGCATAGCCGACCAAGCGCGACTCATCTGGCATCTCAAGTCTCAGTAGCCCGTCGTAAGACACGTTCCACATGTCCGGACCAAGGATAGATCCCTGGGCAACACCCGATGTAATTTCCATCCTTCGTTGGCCCTGTGTCGTGTCGTAGAGCAGGCTTCGGTCCTTTAGGTAGTTCCTCAAAAGCCACATTAGATATTCTGGAACTTGAAAAGAGTTTTCCAGCGTGTCCAGAATATCCACCCATCTAGCGGAGTTGAAGGCATTCCTGACGTCGAGTGTCACCAACAGGACGATCCGTCGCTTGGTGCGGCTACATGCCTCTGCCTTTTGGACCGTTTTCACCACCTCTGCAATCGCATCAATGGTAGAACGTCCTGCTCTAAAGCCGTACTGCCGAGGGGATAGGTCCCCCAGCAGCACGAATCGCGTCAGTGAGTCTTCCCTTGATGAGTTTCTCTAGCACTTTCCCAGCCGTGTCTAGCATGCATAACGGGCGGTATGCAGACGGCGATTCGGGATTTCCCTTCCCCTTGCTGACCAGCACGAGCCTCGCCACCTTCCATCGTACCGGGGAAACCCCGTCCCGTAGGCAAGCGTTGAATGTGCTGAGCAGCAAGTCAGGACAATGATGATAGACGAGCTGCAAAACTCAGCTGGAACACCATCTGGACCTGGAGCCTTCCTCGCTTTCAGGGAGAGGACTGCCTCCTCCAGTTCCAGCTGTGTGAAGAGTGGGCACTCGACTGCTGTTTCACCATGGACAGCGTCAACACGGTCCCCGCACTATCGCGTCCATCTTTTCCGCGTCATGTATACAAGGCTTCCGTAGGGCACCAAGTTTCCCCATAACCAGCTTGTAGCCAAGGCCCCACGGATCCCTATTTACATCGTCCACGAGGTCTTGCCAGCATCGGGCCTTGCTCGTGTTAATAAGCCTGCGAAGATATTTCCTGCTGGACCTGTAAGCTGCTAGCCTAGTGTCTGCCTCCTCCCGTGTTCGCGCCCGCTGGGCCTCTCGCCGAAGTTTGTGACACTCGCTTCTTTGTTCGGCGATCTCGTTTGACCACGAGTATACTGGAGGCTTACCGTGTCGGGGTCTCCGACGGGGCATGGAAGACTCGCAAGCAGCTATGATGGTACTCATAGTTGCGTTCACCAAGTCCTTGGCTGTAGGCCCTCCACTCCCTGGCGGAGCTCCCAGCAACGGTGCGCCTGCCGTAAGCGCGTCAGCGAACCTCTCAATGTCCATCCTTCCAGTCCTCCATCAGAGGATTGAAGTTTGGGCATATGCACGCAGAGTGGCACTGTCGTGAATCTCAAGCGCTATATACTGGTGATCACTAGCCGAGTAATCCTCTAGTACATGCCAGTTGTGTACTCTAGGTACCAGGGACTCCGAAGCGAGTGTCACATCGGGTATGGTTCCTACGCAACCCCATCGGCGGAAAGTAGGGGTGTTACCAGTATTTAGGATGAAAAGCGCTGTTCTGGCCGCCATGTCCAAGATTTGCTTTCCCCTTGGGTCAGATTGTGGCATACCCCATTCAATGGCTCTAGCGTTGAAGTCTCCCCCGACCAGCATGTGGCCCTCTGTGTTCGAGACAGCGTCCTCCAGGGCATCGAGTTTGGTTCGAAAAGATCGCATTGCCTCGTTAGGCGTCAGATAAACACTGAAATATGTTATCCCTGAACACCGCACCCACACAAAACCATCCCCGCGTCCATGGCCCTGCACCTGAAGGTGGACGCTGTCTCGAACCCAGATGTCCGAGGTACTAGATTTGTCAGGGTACCACGCTTGCGAGTCCTTGTTATGATGTTGCTCGCTCAGCAACAGGAGGTCAGCTTTCTTATCCCTCGCAAACTGCTCAAGTAGGTCCTGGGCGTTTGTGCTTCGGTGCAAATTGACCTGCAGGATACGGATCATTTGAGTATCGATTTGGCTTTAGTTAGGGCCTCCTTGAAAACCCAGCATCTCCCTGTCCCTGGCTCATGTTTGAGGTCGCCGGGTGCTAGCTTAGCATCCTTGCAAAGAATGCATTTTGCCTCGTTCGTGCACTCCTTCCTTTTGTGCCCCGTTTCACCACATTTGTAGCACAGAGATCTCCTGTCGGGTCCCCTACAGCCATACGCGGTATGTCCGTATTCGAAGCATCTGAAGCAGCGGATAGGGATCACTCTTCTCCGTATCCTGCAGATCACCCAACAGTAAAATACATTAACACAAAATACTATTTCATTGCGAAATTAAAATCAGAATAAATTTCTGTTAGGCGATATCTCAACAAATTATTACACCTTAAAGATATGTAGTTCTCTCACACATAGCGAAGGTCAAGCTCAACGATTATACATTTCTCCTTAATTCCACTGAAGACGATCCAAAGCCTGGTTATGAAAGGAAAAAGGAGGTGAAAAAGTATAAAAGAATGAACGATAATAATTTTAGTAGTAGTTGAATTTGTAATTACCTAAGAAACAGATTTAGTTTTTGCTTATTAAATGTCACTGTTAGTTTCTTTTTATCTAAATAAAGTTTGCAAACTATTCAAGTCTGAACAAGGAACATTATCGATCAATTATGCAATTGCAGTTAAATTTTACATATTCAAATATTTCTAAATTGTAGCTCCTTTTTTGAAGTACACCCTCCGAAAATTAAATCAAAAGAACAACGTTCGTGGCGCATCGGGAAATGATGACAAAATTTGAGTTGATGTTCCACTCTAGTGTTCCATTCTCAAAGATGTTCCACTTCAGTGTTCCATTCTCTAAGATTCCATTCTTGGAACAGGCAGCCAACCAGAACGGCCAGATGCTAATGGAATACTGCTTTTTCTTATCATTTCTCTCTGTCGATAAGAAGGAATCTTCATATTATCATATGATTTTTTTTTTTGCACTCGCTGTCAAATTCGGCTATGCAAAACTGTACACAAACTCGTTTGGTGTGTAATTTTCATTTTAAAAGGCTACAAGAGACAATTTATCGGTTAAATTGCATGTGAGAAAAACTTTATATTCCGACGGGAAAATAGGAATGTGCAAAGAAGTTTCTAAAATCATGTGCATTGTGAAAACATGCAATGATAGAAGTCACCGCCAGCCTACAGGAGTATTATTTCATAGGTTAGTATCAACGTGAAATATAGAAAATAAAGCATAATGTTTAGAAGTGCTTTTCATTCAATATTATTGCCTCCAAATCATGCATGATTATGTTTACATTTCGGAGGCGACCATTTTATACGATTTTTTTTCACGCAGTAACGCCTGAATTTCGGGGCAAGATTTTGCTGGCATATTATTGCTTGAATGATGTTATTGATAAAATCAATTCGGTTAATTTTTTAAGCAGTTTGTTAGATGATATTGTACATATATGAAGATGAAAAAATATATATTTTACTATGCTCAGCATGTAAAAAAATCACATTAATGGATGAATGTTATCTATTTATTTATATTCCATTTAACAGATAAAACATAATCTAATTACAAAATGGAACAAAACAAAGAGAAAAGAAAATTAATGAAACTTAAATAGTAAAGTTAATACAAAAAGAAATTCAATGATATTAACAATAATAAATATGCATGTAAAATTAAATTAAAGTGTAAAAAAGTCTGATATTTACTCCAATTGAGTTGTGAGAATCAGGCTTTTTAATCTCCACTTAAAAACCAAGTATGAGTCGGAAAAAAGGACCAAGCCCAAGCTTATCATGATTCTTTACCATTCGTATAATGGGAGAATGAAAATATAAATTTGTACGGGCATACAGTGGCATGACAAAATTGTTTGCCCGAGAAGAACGCGATGATTGACGAAGACGTTAGTCTGCAAACAATGTTAATGAAATTTGATTGTGGCAGAGTTGATATTGAAAACATTGATCTAGATACATGCGACGTGATGGCAGAGTAGGCAAACGTAAGAAGGATAAACGACAGTCATAGGGGAACTTTAAATTTGTAAAAAAAAACACGAGTAAATTTTGCTGGACATTCTCTAATGAATTAATGAGGTAGGAGTGTCGGGGAGACTAAACTACAGAGCAATATTCGATCATAGGACGGACAAGACAGATAAGCATGCGGACGGGGATAGATGTATTGTTAAATTTATGAGCATGCCTGAAAATAAGTCCCAATATTTTCGAGGCCCTAGTATTCACGATTAGAATGTGTGCATCAAAATTGAGCTAACGATCAAAAGTAATGCTAAAATCCTTAGCAGAGCTCACAGCAGCGAGTGGGACTTCATTTAACATATAGGTGAGAGTCAGCGGGGAATGATTTAGATTAAAAGCCATTTTATAGCATTTGGCAACATTAAGACAGACGTAGTAAGACGAACACCAGTTACTTAGTGCAATCAGGTCCATCTGAAGATATTGACAATCTTGTACAGACCTAATAGCTCGAAAGCCTTTAAAATCATTGGCATACAGTAGGCAATTGGAAGCGATAACCGAAGGAAGATCATTTAAAAACAATAGAAATAGGAGGGGACCTAAAATGGAACCTTGAGGAACACCAGAGGATGGATAAAATGGAATGGAGGTAGTGCCACAGTAACTAACACAACATATACGAGAAGACAGGTAGGAGTCCATCCATGATAAGAGAGGGCCAGCAACCCCAAAAGCTTTCAGTTTGTAACAGAGAAGTTGATGGTTGACCGTGTCAAATGCCTTCGAGAAGTCAGTGAAGATGACATCAACCTGCCTTAGCAATGTAATCGGTGAATTCAATTAAATTTGAGGTCGTTGAGCGACCTTTCAGAAACCCATGTTGTTCCTTCGACAAGATAGGGGTCAATGAAACTGAAAGCCGGTTATTTACCGAACACTCGAGTAATTTTGGGAAACAGCAAATTAAGAAAATAGGACGATAATTGGACACAGAAGAAGGATCACCACTTTTAAGAATAGGAATAACGTTTGCTCTTTTCCAGTAAGTAGGGAAAGTACCAGTCTTTAGACTGAGGTTGAAGAGAAAAGCCAGAGGGATTCAAAGTGGAGATGCTAATGATTTGACAAAAATATTCGGTAAGCCATCAGGACCAGGTGATATATTAGGATTAAGTGAATTATTGAGGGATTCAACTTCGAAATGTCAATGGAGTGAAGTACAGGTGTATTAACTGGATCGGAGACATGAGAAAAATGAATAAAAGTTGACGAGAAGAACTGAGAGAACAAGTTAGAAATATCCTCTTGAGAAGAGCTAACCTGTGGAAAAGATTTCCTGCAGATGAAAATGAATGGGCAACTAGGTTTAGTTAAACTATTTTCGATGAATACAATGTGATAAAGGCTTTGATATGCTCCAAATGCTTTTTGGAAAACGATTTCAAAAAAATTGCAACCAGAACTATATTGCGAGAAGATGCAGTTCCACTTTTGGTAGAGATTAATGGACAACAATAGGTAAAATGTTTACTTTTATGAATCTCTTCTGGAGCTCAGACATATTTTTATCTTTGCAGGCAGATGTAAATAGTATAGCAGCTGTATTGGTGTCAAACGTTTCGCTGGATGGGGAAGCTAGTTAATCGTTGAGGATGGTAAATAACTTAATGTTAACTATTGGAAACAGTTAAAGAAATGTTTATTATGATGGGTTGATTTACATTTTAGAATTCCATTGCACACCTCCTGATCCAACCTCCACCTTCAGTATCAACTTATATAGTAATTACGTTACCTGAAAATGGAGAGATTTTTTTGGTAAGTTTATCTCATTGAGTATTTTATTAGAAAACACAATTTGAGCCATTTACCGCATGTTCTTGGTTGGAGCGTGTGAGCGGAAAGCAGAGTCGCAGAGCTATATTATTCTTTTCATTGTATTCCATAAATTTTTATTAAATTTTCAAATGAATAAAAGTAATTTTGAAATGATTAATCTTTATATTAACGAATACTTAAACTTTGCTAAACTTTAAATTGATCATTTCAACCTTTTCACATCAATTTAATGTAAATCTATACGATAATTTTTTGCTCTACAGTGAATTTTCATTGCTTCGTGCGGATATCGACCTCGTTTTTCGGATGGCTCCGAAAGCTTTTTAAATTGCTTATGAAATTCTTTGAAGCTACCTCATTGAGTTGCTTATTTTAATAATTTTTCTGAAAAATTATTAGAGAAGAAAAATGTTAGAAGAAGGTGGTTCTCACGTGTGTACTAATTCTCATCGGGCCATCACTATTATTAGACATACGCCGGTAAGCTATGAAGACTTTTGTTTCATATTTCACAGGGTAAACAACTAGAAATCATGAAGCACCGATGGTATTCCAAATGCAGTTCTCCGACACTTGCCTAAGGTTTCTAGTAGGAATTATTGCATATTGTTCAACAACATGTTGAGCAATTCATATTTCTCAAATGAGTGGAAAAAGGCTAAGGTATTTCCGATCTTGAAGAAAGGAAAAGAACCTTCCAGTCCTAAAATCTATCGCCCAATCAGCTTGCTGCCTAACATCAGCAAGGTGTTTGAAGTGATACTCAACAGAGCATTAAACGCCCACATTGAGGAATATAAGTTGATGTCGAATCGCCAATTTGGTTTTCGTGCCAGGCATTCGACCACACATGCAATAACGAAAGTAACCTCAGAAATCTGTTGGAAACTAAATGATAGAGAATGTGTTGGAGCATGCCTCATTGATATGAAGAAAGCCTTCGATACGGTGTGGTTAGAAGGACTAATTTTTAAACTCCTTCAGGATAGATTTCCCAGATACCTTGTCACCATGATGTGCAATATGCTATACGGGAAATCGTTTGTTGTAACTGATGGAAATCTGACAACAATGCGTGAATTCAAGGTCTTGAATGGTCTACAGCAGGGAACAGTCACTGCGCCTCTGCTCTTCTCAATCTTCATTCGCAAGCTATTGAACGGCTTTGATTTTAACATCTCGCCAACGCGATCATTGGTAGCGTTTGCTGATGATCTGATCATTTATACGGCAGACCGAAAAGCTACAATAGTTCAGAGCAATCTCCAAAAAATGTTCAATGATGTGCAGCTGTACACTGACAATTGGCGAATGAAAATCAATGCGCAGAAGTGCTAAACGATCTTGTTTTGGACAACGCTGCAGGGGGTCAGTCAAGACCTAAAACGTAATTGGAAGGCTTTCCACATCCTGGCGGGCAAGGGTAGTTCAGAACGGGTTCCACATATATCCTGTGTTCGATACCTCGGTGTTCTCCTCGATCAGTATCTGTACTATACTGAACATGTGAAAATCATGCTCAGTAAGGCACTTAAAGTAGTCATGACCCTACAAATACTCTTTTATTCCAAATACATTGATCAAAAAGTCAAAATTATTCCTGACCCTGGTTAGACCCGTTTTGACATATGGATGTCAGATCTGGTACAACCAGAGTGCTAGTACTATGGAAAAATTAAGAGTTTTCGAAAGGAAATGTCTTTGTGCATGTATTGGCTTGTACAGAAAGCCTGAGATGGATTGGAAGCATTATACATCGAATAGAAGAATTTATCAAACAGCTCAAGTGACAAGAATCGATATCTTCATATTGAAACTTCTTCGGAATCATATCGCAAGATCTGTGAAAACCCCTGGATTTCACAGCCGTTCCACCCTACAGGCGGGTATATTGTGCCTTGCCTCGCTACTGGCTTTGTTCCTCTAGAAGCATTCTTGTATTTGGACATGAATAGATATGTTTTTGATTCTGATGGCGTCCCAGTCGTATATCACATATATAGGCCACCGATAAGAAGATACTCATTTGCTAGATTCGTTGAAGCTGATCGAGCTGAGACGGAGCAATCTAGGTATTGGTGGCGGAATGACAATGTCTAAATTATTCGTATTTATTTTCAATGTTTGAGTTCCTTCACACATAGCGAAGATCAACCTCAATAATTATACATTTCACTCAAAAAAGGCAGTATAAAACCAGTGGAAGCAAAAATTGCGCCTTGATTCCGCCAAAGACGGTCCCAAGCGCGGTTATGGAAGGAAGAGGGGGGCGAAAAATTTTAAAAGAGCGAACGATTATGATTGTAGTAATAGTTGATTTTGTAATTATCTGAGAAATAGATTCATCCTTTGGTTATTAAATTTCACTGTGAGTGAGAGGTAGATACAAGAGACGGCGAAAGATCAAATTCATGAAGCCACGAGCTTTTGCCTTTGCTATTGTGATAACTCGCATAGGCTCGAAGTTAATTTCGAAAATGGGGTCAAAATTTTGTTCATATTATTGGTGATAAGCTTTATGACATAACTCTAGCTTGTGTGGTTTGCGATTAAACTTGCTGTGATGCACGGACGGACGGACAGAAAGACGAAAAGACAGATCACGCTTTTAAAAGGGTAGTGTAAAAATATTTTATAATCCCCTAAAATGGTCTTTTGGATAAATACTTACAAGATAAGCCATTAAAAACGTTTCCATGAAAAATATTCATTACTTCAGTTGCTACTAAGATAGCGAATTGCACTTACCTTCTGATTTTTGGCGGCCATCATTTTGAATGCATGCATTTTTTGGATTTTTTTAAATATTTCTATCTTAGAGTCTCATCAGTCAACCTGCCAAATCTCATTCAAATCGTAGTTTCCCTCTAGATAGGGCTATAGCATAAAATTTTTAGGAAAATGGCAACTTAAAAATATTAGGTTTTAAATTTTCGTCTTCTTTATTTTTCATCCGATTATTATAATTTTTTGTTTAGTACACGAACTTAGTAAAATTATCCATAATTTTAAGTTTCATCAAAATCCATTGGCAAATGTAGCCACTAGAGGGCCATAAAAATCTGAAAAAATCGCATATTTGACTCGCCACCATTTTGAAACTTGCGCGTCTATGCGCACCAAAATAGCAAAGCATTTAGATCTAATTGTTTTTTATTGTGGGTAAATTTCATTTAAATCGAATCAATATTAGGTCTTTGAGATGCATTTGAAATTTCAAGTTTCAACAAGCCGCCATATTTTTTGAGATCTGATCTCTAGTTTTTTTATACAGTTCTTTAGACACTTATAGTCTTTATGAAAATACCGAATTTCATTAACATCGATTGAAAAGTTTGGTCCCAGCTACAACATCCAATGTTTACACGTTTTTCGACGTTAGAGCGGCCGCCATTTTGTTTCAAACTGTTCGACTTTGGATTTTTTATTGTGAAATTCATCGCACACCTCAATGAACCTCTGTACCAAATTTCATACAAATAAGAGCTATGGTTGCATCAGAACAGGAATCACAACTTTTCGTCTAAAATGGCCGCCATATTGTTTTCCCCCGACCGATTGAGCTGGTTAAACAACTTGACTGACATATTCATCCAATACGCCTTTCCTCAAAGTTTTGTGAAAATTGGAGCGAAATCGTAGTCTCTAGCATAGCCCCGATTTTCCTTTCCTATCCTAAGTATTATACATATATATATATATATATATATATATATATATATATATATATATATATATACGAGTTGTAGTGAATAGGAGTTTCCATAAAGTCCGTGAAGGACTGCAGCGATGTTCTGCTGCCTCGGCGGAGGAAGGTGTTGGTTCCTGCCGAGAATGCCCTCGTCTGGAGACGCGTGAATGCGCTGGCAGGCTAGCATTGCGGTGTCGTGGGGCGGGTTCGTTTCCCCGGCACGAGGACTCACTACAAAACATTTCGCATTCACGAATTGCTTGCAGAGATCACAAGAGGACGACCGAAGTCGCAAATTTGTAGATAACCTCCACGAAGGAATTATGACTTGTTACGAGAACAAGTGCAACCTGACAAGAAAGGCTAATTTGGGGTGACCTCGTCTTTACCCAAATACATTCAGGGCCCACAAATGAAAGAGGGGCAACCGGGTGGTGGTGGAGCCCCTTCATGCCCACCCAACCGGAATAAATCCAATGTTAAATTGTTGAAGTGGCCAGGTATTCCTCTTCTGAGTGGAAAACTCATACAACTTGAATTATATGAACTTTCCCATCAGAAGGGGAGTACCCCGGTGACCAATTTATGTCATAGAATCATACCATTGAATTGCATAACTCTATGCCATAAAAAGGCACTTGGCTTGGGCCACTCAACCCATAAAGTCACCTGAAACAAAAGAGGGAATTAATCTGTACCCGGCGGCTGGCTCATATTTTAGGGTGGAAGCCTGCCACCGTACCGGGTCCTATACCCGATTGGAAAAGACCGGAAAGGAAAGACCGATTTTTGCCGTTTAATTCATCATCATTTTTTTTATTCTTGTTCTAGTTTATTGAGTACATCAGATTTCAAATTTTCATTTACTAGTTCCTGGATGAGACACACCTTTTGACTTTCAGATGAAATCTTATAAAAACACCGTAGTAAAAATTTTAAGAATACTGCTTTTAAACTTATCGCAAATATAGGATTAGTAAAGTAAATATCCAAATAAAATTTAAAATAATATCGCCGCACATTCTTTTGCAAACCGAAATATCATGCACATAACATCACAGCATACAAGACTGCGTAGATAATCGGTCGATAGAATACCTTGCAACATCAAGTTTTCAAAGTAACTCAAAACGTGGGGACGACTTGAAATTGATATGATTAATGCCGCAATTGTCGATACCAGCTTTTCATAAACATTTCTCTTCATTTATATAAGCGAAATAGTTATTATATATTTATAATAATTAATTAAAAATTTTATATAGATAAAATTTATATAAATATTAAATAAATATTATAATATTATATTTTTTTTTTTCAAACTTTTTCTCGTGTTTTCAATTTCATGGTTGTCTGAGTTGTTAGATTTTATCGTTGAAATCAGACAAATCAATATTTTTAAATGCAAATTAAGTACGTACTCTCTCGCTCATTGCTTAATTTACAATGAAAATAAAAAAATAATGGATGATGTCTCCGTTCTTTTCGTCATTGTTTCTGTACTAGAATATTATGTATATGATGCGATTATTAATCAATCGATTAATTATGCATACCTCTATTGAATAACTATAAAATAACTAGAATTCTTTTTAATTTTATGTCCGTCCTTATATGCATTCAATTTCTTGTCGTACCTTATTTTAGGCGGTATTGGTTTTGTTTCTAAGCTTTAAACGTTAAGATTTTTACGAAATTTAAGTTTATTTTCTATAAAAAAAATAAAATTTTACAAAGTTTCTAAAACCAGTTTCCTTACATTGCGATTAGTCTAAGCAACAATTTTATGTGGTTGCATCCATTTCTTCAAAAAAAATTAAATTTTTTTATATATTTAATGTAATTTTATATATTGAATAAATATTAATTTTTATATATATTTTATATTTTTTTTTTTTAAATTTAATAAATATATGATTATAAAATATAAAAAGGGTACTTACATTACCTTTCCCTCGACGACGAGCGCTCGTTGACGAATTGTAGGTAAGCAAGTCCTGTAATTCATTTTTAAGCGTATTTTTGTACCGGTTGTAACTGATGAGTCACGACTTCTTTCTTTTGGTAGTGTAGATTCGCATTCGTATAACAACTATTAGTACACGAGTATGAGGGCATAAAATATATCCTAAGTGTGTATACAACCATATAAAAATTCAGCTATCAAAGTGTAAATACATGTAAGCTTCTTTGAATATCACAAAAGTATGGTCTTCGAACGTGGTAATGCTCGCTGCTAATTATTCTACTGCTTTCAATGTTTAATACTTCGTTTTCAGGGGTGTCTTGAGTCTCAATTTGATTCACGAGTTTATTGACCCTCTTTGTTGAACTATGTTTGAACGCACAATGCGCCTCTTTGCATCCAAACGGTGTGTTTTCCCAGAAACAGGGAGTACGGTCCCGCCGTTTCCCAATCAACATGTGCCGCTCCTTACAATGAAGATCTTCACCTCGGCCTTCCAACTACCTGTCGCACATCACTTCGTGACCTAATGCTGATGGCTCATGGCGATATTAGCAGCTGCTATCGTTTTTTTACCGCACTGTAGTAGAAAAAGTAGCAATCTGTGAAGTTCCTCTTTTTTCCCTTTTTTTTTTTTCTTTTCGCTGTGCATCCACAGGATGGTAGAAGTTATCTCTGCCAACAACCATCCACCAAGATTTTATTTTGGTTTTAAAGGTTTCCTTCGCTGGTGTAAACTATTTTCACTATAAATTCACAACCTTAACTTAAGGGAATTCACGACACTAAAATGGCCACCACGCGTACTTTTCTGCGTTCACTCGCCTTCCTCTCACGAGGATCTTGTGCAACTCCGAACTTACATGGCGGGGCCGAGCCATCGAGCAACGAAACAGCAAAAGTTTCGTTTAATAATGCCATCTATGGGTGAACACGCGGTGGTGATAATGCACACTCGTTTCGGTTGTTTTTAAAATTTTAAGTCGTCTCTTGTAGATTCGCTTAAATTATCAATTGAAAGCAATTTATGCTTATAATTATTCGGCGTAATTAAGAGGGAAATAAATCGAAAGAATAAGACAGGCACGCGTTAATTACCGGCAAACAAAACAATTTTTAATTAATATTATGGTTGGAATGGGTAAAATTTGACAAATTTTGTGGGGTTTAAATGATACAATGATTTTATCGTTCATATAATTTAAGGGGTTAACCGTTTCGTTCTAAGCATTTGCATACCGCGTTACACCGCAATTAGTTAAATTATATTCAAAAGATATTGAAATAAAATCACTACACAGTAAAATATTAAACAGTTTTAGAATTTTGTTTCCCGGGTGTTAAGTACAAAAGAAATTTTTTCACTTATTTTTCATGCGAAAAAAAAAGAGCGAGTGTGGCGATGGGGAAGGTGACTGAATCGACCGAATCCTTGTTAAATTGCGTTCGTGCTATGTGCCTGTGTCAGCGCTGCTTTTAGAGCCATAGCTCCTAGATTACTACAGAGTATATATATATATATATATATATATATATATATATATATATATATATATATATATATATATATATATATATATATTGATTTAAAGTTAATTTGATTGAAACATCCACGAATTAAGTCCTCGATCAAAATATTTTCACCAATTTATTCGACATATGTCAATGTTCAAGGAGTGGACATGAAACGTATTTCACTCGCGTAAATCATCAAACCTATCGGCAAAACCACTTTTTTTACACGGCACAAGTCCAAAATACAGTGAAGTTTCACTTTTCTGTAATAAAATATTGCGTGGTTATGGACTTATGGAAAAAATTCACTTAAATTGATGGCGCTTCTCATGATTTTATGTTTGGTTACATTTTACTCACCTGAGCCAGGAAAAATACAGTACGTCAGTTCCTTTTTCCAGCAAATAATGAAAAACTACGCACATCACTTTGTAATTCACTCGTGTTTACTTTCATGTATTAAGTTTTTCATTGAAAAATATTAAATTTTACGATGCGAAATTCATATTTTTCGAAGGATATGTAAGTAAGTAAGTAAACTTTATTGAGTCTTTTTCTAACTTGACATTACAGAGTATGCTTAATGACTATGTGACATTTGACAGTATATGGATGTCAAATAAACTTTGACGGTTAGAAAATATGTATACTTATTTTACATCAGTGTTTTTAAGATATATAGACTTTGCCATTTGCTCATATGGCTTACGACATGAGTAGTTTGACAAATAAATACGTTAAAACTTAATCTAAATCTAACCCTAATATAACTTAAATCTATTCCTACATCTTACCTAAAACTATAAGCTGCTTAGTACAGCACTCGAATTTATTCACATTTATGTATATTTATCTTGTGGTTTTATTTTATTACACTTATGTTCTAACTAAATTTGCAAGTATTTTGTTTAACCACGGTATGTGTTCGGTTCAGATGAAACGTAAAACGCCGGTTTATTGGTAGTTACGGAATCAATGGGATCGTGGTGGTATTGGTCAAGGATTTTAAAGGGACATAGGTAGTAGGGATTATTATTTGCGGTGGTAGGCTCGAAAAGTGCGCGAATACATTGAAGGGGGTGCTCCCGCCACTTCTCTAGGCGTTTTTTAGACATTGCCAACATGTAATGGAGAATCGGTTCTATCTCCGTATCTTCGTAAAGGATAGAATTCCTGTAGTACTTCTTATTAGGCCGTCTGTATTTGGATAGGCATTCCCGAAGGATCTTCCTCTCGAAGATTTGGATTTCTTCGGCCGCAGTAGGCGAGATTGTTAACCATGCCGGAAACGCGTAGGTAATGATCGGCCTAATAAGAGTTTTGTACATTAACATCTTAACTTTTGGGCAGACTGATTTCGAAGAAAGGAGAGACGAAATAATTGCGGACGCTGCGTTCGCTTTACTGAGAATTTTCCTTGCGTGTCTATTCACCTTAAGTCGATTGTTAAAATGGACTCCAAGGTATTTGATATTTTCCTTGAGAGGGATGATTTCACCAGCAATATGTGCTTGCACATTCCTACTTTGAGACACGGCAAGACGGTGCCCTCTCCCGCTGGCATTTCTGAAGCAGATCAGTTCCGATTTGCTGGCATTTATTTCGAGCCCCCAGTACTTCAGATATTGAAAGATATTGAGGACAGAGCGCTGCAGCTTTATTTGGGCCATCTCTGGGAGGCTATGGGTGACCTTGAGGAGGATATCGTCTGCATACATTGCTATATCGATAGTCGAGCAGTTTGGACGTGGGATATCATGAAGGAAAAAGTTGAACAGGGCGGGACCGAGGATAGAGCCTTGTGGGACTCCCGAGTTGATAGGGATAGGATTTGAAATGAGGTTCCCCAGGACAGGATACCATTTTCAATTTGTATTTCAGCCCGTTAATCCAAACTGAGTCGAACGCTTTTTTCAGGTCTAGAGCACAGGCCACTGTGCACTCTTTCCGCCGAAGATTGCGGGTGACTCTATTGTGCAATAGCATTATTGCATGCTCCGTGGATCGTTCACGTTCAAATCCAAACTGAAAATCGGGGATCAGGGGACTAGTAAATTCGTTCAAGTTTCGCAGAATAACTTTTTCAAGGGGCTTACCCATGTTAGGCAAAAGGGAAATTGGCCGGAAATTATTAATGCTACCTTCGCAGCCTGGTTTTGGTATTGGTATTAGTTTGCTAACTTTCCAAGGTTTTGGAAAGTATCCATTATTAATACAATTATTGTATAATATCGTCAAAAAGGAGGAGATGGTCTTTCTGCACTTCTTGAGTATTCTGCTCGGGATACCATCAAGGCCGTGAGATAGCTTGCTATTTAAAGCATTTAGGAGGTCTTCTACTTCCGTTTTCGAGGTAAAAAATCCGGCGAAGATTGGATGTTGTGGAGAGGATGCTTTATTATATCTAGAGAATATAGTTAAATAAGATCCCTCGTACCCTTCTGTCGTTAGTAGAACCTCTGCTTTAACGTTGTTGTTCAAAGCTATGTTGGATGACTCACGGCGACAATATAGTTGTTTGAAGTATTCCTCACATGCAACGATCTTTTCAGATTGTGCAGTGAAGACTTCGTTCCCTCGCTTTATAGGGTCTTTCTCAATGTTGAATTTGGAACTTTTACCGCCCGTGAATTGATTTATCGTTTTAAAAACATCTGAAGATGGTCGCAGTGATATAAGTCTGCTTTTATAGAAGTTGTTGACTTCTGATCTGATGCGTTTTTGGATTTCACGGGAAATGCTCGTTATTTGCGTTTTAAGTTCCAAATACTCCTCATTGTACCGGTTAAAGCTTCGATGGTAAATACGCTTAAGCCGTTGGAGCATATGCTTCCGAGTTTTTATTAATTGAAGAGTCTCCTGAGTTAGACATCTATAAAGCGGGCTGCGTGGTTTCTGGAAAGGGGCATGCTGGTCTAGACACTCTATAATGGCAGATGTTAGTGATGATATATGCGAGTCTGTTTCTGCGTTCGAGAGAATGATATTTTCCGGTGGGAGGTTCGGAAGGTCTTTGAGGTCTTTTCTGAAGTTTGGCCAGTCTATGGAATTAAACGGTCTATAGTGAGGTGGGCAAGTAGGAACAGGTATGTGTGATCTAAGGGTTATATTGAGATGGAGGCCATGATGGTCCGATAATGAGGTAAATGTGGAGCAAGTGAAGGGAATTGTGGGATCGTTGAGGTCAGAGGATATTATGAAGTTGTCTAAAAATGAGTTCCCTCTGGAAAATGTTGGGACCCCAGCATTTGCTATGGATGCTGAGAGGAGGGCGTCCGCATGGAGCCATTCAAATAGATAGTTCCCGTTGGTATTTCTTGTGGAGTCCCCCCAGTGTTGGTGTCTGGCATTAAGGTCTCCTCCTAGTATAAATGAGTCGTGGGATGAGGCTGTTGCGAGGATTTGGTTAAGTGTAAATGGGATCTGGGGACCTAGATTGCACGGGAGGTATAGGGAGCCAATAAGGATTTTGGCTGGGTTTCCATTGGGTCGCCTGGTGTTGAGCGTTGCTAACGTACATGAGGAATTATTTTGTTCAAAAGGGATTTGATGGATATCTAAATCATCCCGAAACAGTATCGCGGTACCTCTGCCACTGTCATTTCGAAGCACATGGTAGTTCTCCAAACCGACTTTGTGGTGATGGTTAAGAACTGTTTCGTACAGAAGAAGGATGTCGGGTTGGGAAGATTTGACCAAATCAGCAATGTAAAGCCTCTTATCATGTGAGATTAGGGAGTTTATATTAAGGGATATAATGGTGGGGATCTATCCTTGGTCCGGACCTGTGGAACGTGTCTTACGACGGGCTACTGAGACTTGAGATGCCAGATGAGTCGCGCTTGGTCGGCTATGCGGATGATGTTGCGGCTCTGGTCGCCGGACGCACCGTTGAACAAGCGCAACTTAGGCTAGGTATGCTAGTGCGCCGAGTGAGGGACTGGATGACTACTCGCGGGCTCAGTCTAGCACTGGAGAAAACCGAAGTGGTCATCTTGACAAAAAAGAGAATCCCTAGAGTAAGGATGATCAGTATTGGAGATATACAGATCGAATCGAAGCCAGCGGTGAAGTACCTGGGGCTACTGATCGACTCGAAGATGAGTTTCTCTGAGCAAATCAGGGCAACGGCTGAGAAGGCTGCTTCGGAAATATCGGCCCTGAGTCGACTTATGGCCAACGTAGGGGGACCCAGCCCATCAAGAAGACGCCTCTTGATGAGTGCTGTAGGGTCAGTGCTACTGTACGGAGCAGAGGTATGGGGCGACGCTCTCAGCAAGGAGGTATACCGAAAACGATTGGCACAGGTACAGAGAAGAGGAGCACTGAGAATTGCATCTTCGTATCCAACAGTCTCCGACTCGGCGGTGAGAGTGATTGCAGGCGTGATACCTGTCGCCCTCCTTGCTAGAGAGCGCCGCGCTATTTACCTGCGCCGAAACGAGGATGCGAGGGAGATGGTTGTCCGCGAGGAGAGACAACGCTCGCTCAACGATTGGCAGCAGTCTTGGAGGAATTGCACGAAGGGAAGGTGGACTGCGCGCCTCATCCCGGATGTGAGACCGTGGCTAAATCGAAAGCATGGTGAGACTGACTTCTATCTCACCCAGCTTTTGAGCGGGCACGGGTGTTTTCAGTCTTACCTGCACAAGATCGGCAAGTCACGGTCTCCCGATTGTCGGTTTTGCCCAGGAGAGGAGGACAATGCCTGTCACACATTTTTTGCGTGTACGAAATGGGCCAGGCTGCGAAGGGAACTCTACAGGGAGACGGGAGAGCTCACCCCGGATAATATAGTTGCGGTGATGCTCGAATCGGTTGACAAATGGAACCAGGTGGCACATTATGCTCGGGCAGTCCTAAAATATAAAAGGGACTCACAGCAGCCGGAGGCGCTGGGGCTGGGGGATCGCTCTTCCGGCAATTCCTCTTCCCCCCTCCCCGCCCGCTAGGAAAGGGACTCCCCAGCTTGAAGGCGCCCCACGGCGTAACAAAACGAGACCTGGCCCGAAGTAATGTGTCAAACGGTTCCAGGCTAGGTTCTCAGATTGACAGGGGAGGTGTTTAGTGGGTAGTCCAAAGGTATCCTCCATGGGAGTCCCACACTGCCAGACTCGGCGGGCATAAATGCCTTCACCACCCTACCACAAAAAAAAAAAAAAAGGGATATAATGGTTAGTCTATTTGCAACCATAAAGGTTGAAATAGAAATTGAGGAGCGCCATTGGCTTCTCTTGGTCAGGAGTGGTGTCAAAGTATGGGAGGAAAGCCCTGACCTTGGACAGGAGTTCACTGGGAGAGACTCCCAGCCACTCCACGGTTATTTGTTGTAAGCGTTCGACGGGATTAGGAGTTGGTGAAATAAAATTATGGGTCGGAGTCCCACTCCTTAGAACCTCTGAATATGAGGTCCGATTGGAGGGAGGGGCAAAGTGGTGTGGTGTTGTAGGGGTTGGTGTAGTATTTGGGTAGCTGGGGAGCGGTGAGAATCTTTTCTGAGGTGCCATCCAATTGGCTTTATTTTCGATTGCCCTGTCTAACAATCTTTTCCGTTCGGGACAGCCGGAAAAATTGGCTGGATGCCCATGGGTCTTGCACATGGTGCAGAATGGCGCGGTTTCCGGCTTGTCCATATTTGTTCTGGGGCAGCTTTCGGAATTATGTTCCTCCCCACATGCTACATATCTCATGTGGAATCCACAATTGGTGGATACGTGCCCGAATCTTTGACACCGATAGCATTGCACCAGATCACTCCTTTTGGGGCGTTCCCATAGGGCTCTCTGGTTCAAACTGTAGCGCAGCTTTATCATCTCGTTCTTATCAGCTTGCGATCCCACTGTAATTCTAAATAAATCTAGGTCGATTTTATTCGCTCTCGACCATGCACTTGTAAGTGGACTGACAGTCTGGAGGCCTAAATTCGGGATTTGTCTGGCTATGTCCTCTCGAACAACCTCCACTCCAAATTCAGAACTAATACCCCTTAGAATAACGACACATCTTTTCTTTTCTTTGGGAGTGAATGAATATCCCACTGCTTCCGTGTTTTTAAGCAGGTTCATAATGTAGTCGTGCGCCTCGAGTCTGTCCACTATGACTTTAAGTCGGGAGTTCGACAATTTAGTGATTCGGTACTCTACACGGGTACCATCTCTAAGGGTGTATCTGTCCATGATACCTTTAAGTACCGTTGCTTTCAAATTTTCAATGAATATTGGTGGGCACCATACCTTCTTTACTCGACTGTTAGCCGCGTTTGAGTTATTATTATCATTCGCCAGTGCGCTGAAAGGGTTAGTATTCGGTGTGGGTGGGATTGGTATAGGAACCAGGGTTTTACGTTTGGTAACTAATTTACCCTTTGCTACTATAAATTCATTTACCTTACAGTTAATGAGGTTAATATCTTCGTTGAAACTTGAATTCTTTGCTGTTGTATCGTCCGCATCCATCATGTCCGAAGGCATTTCCTTGCGGGCGGCTTTGGTCTTTGGTTGCTCTGCCATCGTGTTCGCTTGCTCCACTGTCGTGTTCGCTTGATTCGCCATCGTGTTTGCTTGTTGACAATAACTACTCCATTTTGCCGCCTTGGTAATACTAGCCACGGTGTATTTTATGGGCGCTCGCCCAAGATGAAGTTTCTGCTTTCTTTCGGTCTTCAACCTTCAAACTTTATGTATATGATCTTGTGTGATGAAATATACTTATAAATGTTCGTTTTCTAATAGGTTTTTTTTATAATTTCGATATTGACCAATTCACACGCCTGTTGACCGTTTGAACTTCCAAACGTCAATCCTTACGAAGGATATGGAAACTGACAGATCCACGCCAGCTGATACTTCCGCTTCGAAAACAGGGGTGTCCACGCAGTTCTTATGGATCAAATACTTTTGAAAATATGGCGCGAAATATGATTTTGTTGACATTTGTCGAAAAGGGTGGAGGTTTGCGAATAGATAACGAGACCTTGTGTATAAAATAAGAAATAATAACTTATGATGACATTTGAGAGTGCTAATAAACGACTTGAATTTGCATTTCGAAATTAATTTCACAATTGAAAAATTTTACGCATCCCTTAAAATAGCATCAGCTGAAAATTGCAAAAGCTTTCGAAAATGAACGTGTACGTACATGGAAGGTTTGATTGTGTTAAGCGACTTCAACGCTTTCCATGGGAATTGAAAGCTCGCCGTCTCCTGTATGTACCTCTATGGAGTTTCCTATTTATCTAACTAAAGCTTTGCAAACTAGTCTAGTCTGAAATAGATTGGGGTATCATTTACTCCTTTTCTCCCCTCCCTAGGGAATTAACACAAGAAAAAGCCGTGTTTCATTTCTATTGAGCCGTGCCTGTCAGCTACTTGCTCCATGTATTGATACCAAAACTGACGACAGATACAAGCCATATGGCAGCAGCGCTTACTACCACACACATGACCATTAGTAGGCCGACTTTGCTGGCTAACTTACATGGCGTTATATGAAGAATTGTGGAGGTGCCAACAAAAATTCGAGGTTTTGTACGGTTTAGAGACGGATTTCTACAGTGAAATCCAGATGATCCGCGGAGAACACAATAGCGCTCCTAGTGAAGTGAAAATTATTTCAGTGCTTATACCCGTTTAGTTTTTATCGCCTTCCAAAGTGAAATTTATAGGAGTTTGTTTACATCTCAACTCTGAGCTATCAGTCGAAGGTGCAAAACGTGTGCTTCATTTGCTCGTCTTGGAAAGTTTAGGAGCACATTGGGCTATACAAGGTGAATTTATAGCATGAATGGAATGCGTTCGGCACTTTTTTTATTCGGAAAATAGTATATATGACGAAATATAAGCATTTGCTAATGCCGCAGTTGGGTGACAGCTACCGGAAGCTTGTCCATAGTAGGCCGACTAATACATATGCAAATTGCTACCATATGGCTTGTACTATCGTCAGTTTTGATTGATACTCCATTCCTGTGAGTTCCCTGTTCGACGGTCAACAGTTTGTGGACGGAAAACTTGTTCCAAGGATCAACGTAGTTAATTTTGCTTGCTGGGGGAAATAATCCAAGGATTGATAATAATTTATTCAATCGCTTTAAAAGAACTCGTTAAACGGTAAGAGTACTGAAGTGAGGTGGAACGTGCTTTTCATTACATACAATTAAGATTGATATAAAGTTTATGGGTTAAAGCACTCTTTTATCGAATGGTTACCGCTGCACCGATTGCGTTCAAATTTTGTATTCCGGAGCACTTTTTAATTCTAAAACCGATAAGGTGAGGAAAAATCCGATCCAAAACCTTTTTTAATATAATTTTATTAAGTTTAGTATCGAACTGACAGATGAGCACTACATTTATTCGTCAATTGACAACCCACACATTTATTCAATTGTGATCAGATGTTGTCATATAACACAATTGCAGAAAATGGGATGGAAATTGTATTTTAACAACATTTTGGTGGAATTTAAAGCATTAAATTATATTTGAAATGGCAGATCCCCGATGTCGCTGTAATATATTGTGCAAGGACGGGTTCTAGAGTACCCTTCTATAGAATAGAAAGGTGCTCCTCTTGATAATAGAGGGGTGCCCTATTC